>NC_069399.1:83613896-83725769 GCF_026875155.1 Cherax quadricarinatus | reverse complement strand
GAAATCCCCCATACTAGTAATTTTGTCCCCCCATGTGTGCTTTGGCCCCTCGGCTAGTGTGTTGATCATTGCTTGTTGCTCTCATCGTATTCTTCTCTTGGCCCCCCTGAGTTTGGGTGGTTTTTTACATTACTGCAATTATCACCTTATGTCCCTCAGACGGTTGTTCCTTAAGTGCCCCTTTCCCCATCCCACCCAATCTTCCATTTTCTAAAAAACCCCCACTGGTTTTTAAGAGCAGTGCAATCTCCCCCCCCTCTCCTCCCTTGTTTTCGAGTTTTGTTCCCGGTGGAAAGATTGAATCTGTTTTTTTCGGTGGTTTGTTTCTGTGGTGCTATTAGTCGGGGGAGTCTTTTTGATTTTTGTGCCCTTCATCTGGTTTTTTTATTCCTCTGCTTTGTATACCACACCTTAAAACTTCTTTTCTAAGACTGTGGTTGGGAAGTATTTTGGGGGTTGGGGGGTTGGGAGCCCTGGAAAGGGAAAACTATGTGTGTGTTGGGGTGTGTGTGTGTGTTGTGTGTGTGTGTGTGTGTGTGTGTGTTTGTGTTGGTGTGTGTGTGTGTGTGTGTGTTGTGAGGGGTGTGTGTGTGTGTTGTGTGTGTGTGTTGTGTGGGGGGTTTATAGTTGTACTCCCCTGTTGGGGTTTTGGGGGGGGTCGGTCCGAGCCCCTCCCCCGCCTCCATGATCGTACTAGGTCACTCTCCCCGACCCGTGAGCTTTATCATACCTCGCTTAAAGCTATGTTGGATCCTCTCCACTACATCGTTCCCAAAAACTATTCCACTTACTGATACTCTGTGGTGAAGAAATACTTCCAAACACCCCTTATTCATCTTGTTTTTAGTTCCAACTGTGCCCCCTTTTTGCTGTGTCCAAACTCTGGAAACCCCTGTCTTTGCCCACCTTGTCTTTTCCCCTCAGTTTTTTTGTTTGTCGTTTCATGCCCCCCCTTCTCCCCTGTTCCAGTGCGTCGGGTTTGATTTCCCTTAACCTTCCTGTAGGAATACCCTTAGCCTGGGACTAGTTTGTTGAAAACCCTTTGACTTTCCTGTTTTTTTCGTGCTTGGCTGGGTGTGGGTTCAAAACTGGTCCCGCATATCAATATGGGCCTAATTTATACGGTGGTACAGGGTCTGAACGTTCCCTTATTAAGATGTCGGAATGCTGTTCTGGGGTTTGCTAGGCGCCCATATGCTGCAGCAGTTTTTTGGGGTTGTGTGCGCTTCAGGGTGTGCCTGGTGTTATACTACCCCAAGTTTCTTTTTCCTGAGTGAGGTTTGTAGTCTCTGACCCCTAGATGTATCCGTCTGGGCCCTTTTTTGCCCTTCCCCCAATCTTCATGACTTTGCACTTTGGGGGGATTGAACTCCCGGGGCCCAAATTTCTGGGGCCCGGTCGCGCCCGTCCAGATCCCTTTTTAGTTTGCCCGGTCTTCGAGAGTGTATTCTTTATCAACTTCACGTCATCGCAAAAGGGGGAAACCCCAGAGTCTATTCCTTCCCTCTGTCGTTTACAAAAACCAAACAGCATGGTCCTGGATGACCCCCGCGGGACCCCGTGGTCACAGGTGCCCACCCGACACCTCGCCAGTACCATGACTCCCCCTCTGTCTTTCCCGAAAGTATTCCCTGTCCCTTGGTGCCTTCCCTGTTATCCCTGCTTGGTCCCCCAGTTTTTGCACCTCTTTGTGGGGGAAATGTGTCAAAAACCCCTTTTTGCAGTCCAAGAAAAGCAAACCCCCCCTCTCTCTTTGTTTACTGCTGTCCCCAGTCATAGAACTCCCGTAGGTTTGTGACAAGGATTTCCCCTCCCCGAAAAAAGTTGGTGCTGTTGATGAGATATTCCTTTCTAGGTGTTCCCACCCCTCTTTTTGATAATCTTCTCCCCGTTTTTTCTATATACATGTCGTGACACTGGTTGTAGTTTAACGCTTCATGTCTGTCTCCTTTTTTTAAAAATGGGATCATTTGCTGTCTTCCATGCTCAGGCAATCTCCCTTTTTCGATTTTATGTATTGAATATTGTTGTTAGGGGGCACATAGCGCCTTGCTCCCTCTCTCAATCCCCTGGGGAGTGTTATTGGCCCATTTCCTTTGAGGTTTAGCTCATCAGAAGCCTCTTCTCTTCTTCCCCGGTTGTGTGCACGTGTCCCGCCCTTTGGTGGTGTGCCCCCTCCGTCTTTCTGGAGTCCCCTTTTGTCTCCCCTGTGAACACTTTTTGAATCCTTGTTGAGTTCTTCACATACTTCACAGTCATTTCCTGTTTCTCTCCCCCTTCCCTTTCCCTTTAGCTGATTACCTGGTCCTTGACTGTTTTTTTTCCTCCTGATGTGGCTGTACAACGTTTCGGGTCAGATTTGGCTTTCGCTGCTATGTCATTTTCATATTGTCTTTGGCCTCCTTCTTATCTGTGCTTATTCGTTTCTGGCTCTACGACTGTTCTCCTTATTCTCCTGGTCCTTTGCCTTCTATATTTCTTCCATTCCCTAGCCACTTGGTTTTTGCCTCCCTGCACCTTTGGGTAAACCATGGGCTCATCCTGGCTTTTCATTACTCCTGTTACCCTTGGTACAAAACCCCTCCTCAGCCTCCTTGCATTTTGTTGCTACATATTCCATCATCTCATTAACTGGCTTCCTGCCAGTTCTCTGTCCCACTGTGTGTGTGTGTGTGTGTGGTGTGTGTGTGTGTTGTGTGTGTGGTGTTGTGGTGTGTGTGTGTGTATGTGTGTGTTGTGTGTGTGGTGTATGTGTGTGTGTGTGTGTGTGTGTGGTGTGTGTTGTGTATGTGTGTGTGGGGTGGGGTGTGTGTGGTGTGTGTGTGTGTGTGTGTGTGTGTGTGTGTGTGTGTTTTGTGTGTGTGGTTCCCCACCAAAAATAAGGGGGATAAAAGAACATATAAGGACAGATAGAGAAGACTTCTTGAAGGATAACAAGGGGTCAGTGATGTAAAAACAGGTAGAGCCAAGAGGCTGCTACAGAACATAATACCTTCACGAACAGTGTGGTAGATCAACCCAGTTGAGTAAAAGACGAGCTGGTAAGTGCTACGGATAATTTATAATAATAATAATAATAAAATTAATAATAATAATAATAATAATAATAATAATAATAATAATAATAATAATAATAATAATAATCTTTATTTCAACAAGTACATGTACAAGGTACACAGTCCTAGATAACGTCAGTGACATACTACTATATAGAAAGCCTCTTGTAATGCAGAGCATTTCCGGCAGCTTATGTTAATTTTGTCCCCAGGATGCGACCCACACCAGCCGACTAACACCCAGGTACCTATTTACTGCAAGGTAAACAGAGACAGAAGATGTCATAAGGAAACACGCCCAAATGTTTTCACCCGGACCTGGTTGGTATCACAGTCAGCTCAGTGTGTGAGCTGACTGTGATACCAACTGAGCTACAGGGCACCAAAAAAATTATATTAAATAATTACTGAAGATGGGACACCACGAGCGAGACTGCTCAGTTGTAATTTTTTTATTAACACAACGGCCGTTTCCCACCAAGGCAGGGTGGCCCGAGAAAGAAAAACTTTCACCATCATTCTCTCCATCACTGTCTTGCCAGAGGCATGCTTACACTACAGTTATAAAACTGCAACATTCACACTCCTTCAGAGTGCAGGCACTGTACTTCCCATCTCCAGGACTCAAGTCCGGCCTGCTTGTTTCCATGAATCCCTTCATAAATGTTACCTTGCTCACACTCCAACAGCACGTCAAGTCCTAAAAACCATTTGTTTCTGTTACAAAAAACGCGATTCTAAAAGCTTAGAGATCTCCAGTGAATACCAGAAAGGACTGCCCTTCTAGCATCCAGCCTGTTACTGGGTTTTCGTAACAAGTAGTCAGTATCCTTGTCCAATTATCCATTATAATTCAGTATGATTCAATAGTGTTTCAGGATTACAACTGGTAGGCTACTAACTAGAGAAATTTAAATTTAATAAATTTATTAAGTTGTCTAGGCGTATATCAAATTAAATTAAATTAAATTAATCACAGTAATCAACAAAATAATAATAATCGCTTCTCTCGTATACAATAGTATTGTGCTGAAAGCACATATCACATTTATAATTCTTAAGTACCGTCTGGTACATTAACATTTAATAAGATATTACAAATATGTACAAGTTTGTGTATGTGTGTAAGTGCTCTAAGTAGTTCGCTATGTCTCACGACTCGACTAGACTTAAACAAGTGACTGACAAAGTCCTGAAATAAACTAACTTCTTGACCAACTGGCAATCAGAACAGTCTGCTTGAACAACAAAAAGAATACTAAGCCCAATAGCAATATAACAAGCAACTGCGACACAAAATCAGGGACAAGTAGATAATATAAAGACACTAAGTAGGGACCATCAGCAGATCCTCCACAAAAGTCACAAAGCTCCCATACTCCTGAATCTCAGTTCAGCATAAGAAAATCACCGACTGTGACAGTACACAGATACCAGCACAAGTTAGGTCAGAAGCTACAGCTCAGTACCTGAGTTACTCAGAGTGTCTATGCAACACACAACCTCAGTACTACGTCGGAAATCACTAAGTCTATACAATGTTCTGTGAACAGAGTCTCCAGAACTAACAATAATAATGATGAGACAGAGACGATCTTCCAACAAGGGCCTATAAGGGAAATTTAGGCACTTGTTGTCTGGAACACGTCCAACTACCAAGCGAGTCTATACCAGACTGAATACTTCAGGCGAGGGGAGTACACCCCCCCTCTATCACGTGATAGCTCCGTGGACAGCTGCTGCTCAGTAACAACGAGAAGCCGGCAGAGTAACGAGCAAAGAGCGATACTTACAGTAGTTAGACAATCAAGACTTGAACTTTGAGCACATAATATATGTGTTACATCCTACCTAGCAAAAGTAACTAAGTCAAATAACAATATAAAGCAATACATTTACGATTTAGCTATTATCGCAAATATAAGCAATACAAAATTATATGAAAAGGTAATATACATGTAATATATATATACACTGTAACCCATTCAAGGGTTGTAACAGTTTCCATTTGCTCTTAACACACTCGTGCATGCTTGGAAGTAAAAGCCTCTCGCTCACAAAACCTCCTTTACCCACTCCCTCCAACCTTTCCTAGGTCGACCTCTACCCCGCCTTCCCTCCATTACAGATTTATACACCAACGAAGTCATTCTAATTTGCTCCATTCTCTCTATATGTCGGAACCACCTCAACAACCCCTCCTCAGCCATTTGGATAATAGTTTTGGTAATCCCACACCTCCTCCTAATTTCCAAACTACGAATTCTCTACATTATGTTCACACCACACATTGCCCTCAGACATGACATCTCCACTGCCTCCAGCCTTCTCCTCGCTGCAACATTCATCACTCATGCTTCACACCCACATAAGAGAGTTCGTATAACTATACTCTCATACATTCCCCTCTTGTTTTCATGGATAAAGTTCTTTGTCTCCACAGACTCCTCAGTGTACCACTCACGTTTTCCCCTTGTCATTTTCATGATTCCCCTCAAGTAGTTACTAATAGGCAATTAATAATTATAACTATTGATTGCAAATGGGTAACTACGGAACAGAAGTTACAAATAGATAATTATAAGCGGACAATTACCAACTGTTCCTGTTGTTTGTGCTGAGTGTGCACAGTACCTGAGCTGGATACAGTGTTGAGAGTTTGTATTAAAGGTGAGGGAAGGTTGAGGTGGGTGGATGGTAGAGAGGATTTGAAGGGTAAGTTGAAGGGTCTTAGGTTGTGGTGGTGGTAGTAGTGGTGGCAGTGGTGGTGGTAGTGGTGGTGGTAGTGGTGGTGGTAGTAGTGGTGGTAATGGTTGTGGGTGGTAGTAGTGGTGGCAGTGATGGTGGTAGTGGTGGTGGTAGTGGTGGTGGTAGTAGTGGTGGTAATGGTTGTGGTAGTGGTGGTGGTAGTGGTGGTGGTAGTGGTGGTGGTAGTGGTGGTGGTAATGGTGGTGGTAGTGGTGGTAGTGGTGGTGGTAGTGGTGGTGGTAGTGGTGGTGGTAGTGGTGGTGGTAGTGGTGGTGGTAGTGGTTGTGGTGGTGGTAGTGGTGGTGGTAGTGGTGGTGGTAGTGGTGGTGGTAGTGGTGGTGGTGGTGGTAGTGGTTGTAGTGGTGGTAGTGGTGGTGGTAGTGGTTGTGGTAGTGGTGGTGGTAGTAGTGGTGGTAATGGTTGTGGTGGTGGTAGTAGTGGTGGCAGTGATGGTGGTAGTGGTGGTGGTAGTAGTGGTGGTAATGGTTGTGGTAGTGGTGGTGTGAGTGGTGTGGTAGTGGTGGTGGTAGTGGTGGTGGTAATGGTGGTGGTAGTGGTGGTAGTGGTGGTGGTAGTGGTGGTGGTAGTGGTGGTGGTAGTGGTGGTGGTAGTGGTGGTGGTAGTGGTTGTGGTGGTGGTAGTGGTGGTGGTAGTGGTGGTGGTAGTGGTGGTGGTAGTGGTGGTGGTGGTGGTAGTGGTTGTAGTGGTGTAGTGGTGGTGGTAGTGTGTTGTGGTAGTGGTGGTGGTAGTGGTGGTGGTAGTGGTGGTAGTGGTGGTGGTAATGGTGGTGGTGGTGGTGGTAATGGTTATAGTGGTGGTAGTGGTGGTGGTAGTGGTTGTGGTAGTGGTGGTGGTAGTGGTGGTGGTAATGGTTGCGGTAGTGATGGTGGTAGTGGTGGTAATGGTGGTGGTAGTGGTTGCGGTAGTGGTGGTGGTAGTGGTGGTGGTAGTGGTGGTGGTAGTGGTTGTGGTAGTGGTGGTGGTAGTGGTGGTGGTAGTAGTAGTGGTGGTACTGGTGGTGGTAGGGGTGGTGGTAGTGGTGGTGGTAGTGGTGGTGGTAGTGGTGGTGGTAGTGGAGTGGTGTGGTAGTGGTGGTGATAGTAGCGGTGCTAGTGGTGGTGGTAGTGGTGGTGGTAGAAGTGGTGGTAGTGGTGGTGGTAGTGGTGGTGGTAATAGTGGTGGTAGTGGTGGTGGTAGTGGTTGTGGTGGTGGTAGTGGTGGTGGTAGTAGCGGTGCTAGTGGTGGTGGTAGTGGTGGTGGGTAGAAGTGGTGGTAGTGGTGGTGGTAGTGGTGGTGGTAGTGGTGGTGGTAGGGGTAGTGGTTAGAGGTGGTGGTGGTAGTGGTGGTGGTAGTAGCGGTTGCTAGTGGTGGTGGTAGTGGTGGTGGTAGAAGTGGTGGTAGTGGTGGTGGTGGTAAAGTGGTGGTAGTGGTGGTGGTAGTGGTTGTGGTAGTGGTGGTGGTAGTGGTGGTGGTAGTAGCGGTGCTAGTGGTGGTGGTAGTGGTGGTGTAGAAGTGGTGGTAGTGGTGGTGGTAGTGGTGGTGGTAGGGTGGTGGTAGTGGTGGTGGTAGTGATGGTGGTAGTGGTGGTGGTAGTGGAGTGGTGGTGGTAGTGGTGGTGGTAGGTGTGGTAGAGGTGTAGTTGGTAGGTAGTAGTGGTGGTGTGGTGGTAGTGGTGGAAGTGTGGTAGTGGTTAGTGGTGGTAGTTGTGTAGGTGGTTAGTGGTGGTATGTGGTGGGAGATGGTGGTATGAGGGGTAGTGGTGGTAGTGGTGTGTAGGTGGGGTAGTGGTGGTGGTGTGGTAGTGGAGGGTGGATAGTGGTGGATGTAGTTAAGTATTAATTATAGAGTGGTGGTATAGAGTTGGTTATGGTGAGTGGTCATGTGGTATGAGTGGATATTTATTTTGGTAGTGGATGTGGATAATTGGTATAGTTTAGTGTGATAGTGGTAGGTGTATAGGTGGTGGTAGTGGTGGTTAGTAGTAGGTAGTGGATGTGGTAGTGGTGTAGTTGGTGGTGTATGTGGTAGTAGTGGTGGTAAGTGGTGGGAAAAGTGAAAGAGAGTGCAGGTTAACCTACCACTGACTGCCGCCTCATACCACCACACACAAACATTCACTTTATTGCTTTCAAAGTGGCTGCTGCCCCCGTCCCGTCCGTCCCGTCCCTCCCTCCCTCCCTCCCTCCCTCCTCCCACCCTTCCTACCGTCCCTGCTGAGCTTCCATTAAACTCAATCTAATAATATATAATATAATATATATATATAATATATATATATATATATATATATATATATAATATATACAAACACTGATCTCTGGCTGAGGGAGACTCGACTTAACGAACCTGGAACAAGTTACGCAGTGCTATACCAATCTCACCACACTGGACCAATACCTTGGCGTCCAGCTTGCGAAGACGTTTGATCCAAGGCAGCCAGCCAATTCGCTCTTGCGAATTTCCTTGCATTGTTAAAATTTCTAGTAAGTTGATGCATGCAGAGGATGAGATTGAAAAGCTATAAGCCTTCTCCCTGAAAGCTGGCTGCCTTGGATCACACGTCTAGCGCAAGCTGGACGCCAAGGTCTTAGTCCAGTGTGGTGAGATGTGGTATAGCACTGCGTACCTTGTTCCAAGGTTCGTAGGTTCGAGTCTCCTTCAGCCAGAGATCAGTGTTTTATATATATATATATATATATATATATATATATATATATATATATATATATATATATATATATATGCATTAAGATGGCAGTAAAGGAGATAACATAATGTGCGGTTCAACACTGTGAAACGAATAGTAAACTTTCAAGCGTTTCGTGATTTCACTTATCAAGGAACTATGATAATGTGAGAAATCACGAAAACGCTTGCGAATTCACTATTGTTTTCACAGTGGTTCTTCTGCATATCTATTATGTGGACGGTAAGGCAAGAGGTTGTGTATGGTCAGAAGAGCTAGGAACTAGACCCCAACACTGTTAGCAGGAGCACATCTGGATTTATATCTATTTTTTCACTTATTTGTTACAAGCAGATTTAAGAAGCGTCTGATGTATCTGTATCTTGTTTTTCATTGATAAAATATCTTGGCATATCACATGGGCTATTTTTTTTTTCAACAAACCGGCCGTATCCCACCAAGGCAGGGTGGCCCAAAAAAGAAAAACGAAAGTTTTTTTTAAATTTAGTAATTTATACGGGAGAAGGGGTTACTAGCCCCTTGCTCCCGGCATTTTAGTCGCCTCTTACAACACGCATGGCTTACGGAGGAAGAATTCTGTTCCACTTCCCCATGGAGGTAAGAGGAAATAAACAAGAACAAGAACTAGAAAGAAAATAGAAGAAAACCCAGAGGGATGTGTATATATACATATATATGCTTGTACTTGCATGTGTAGTGTGACGTAAGTGTAAGTAGAAGTAGCAAGACGTACCTGAAATCTTGCATGTTTATGAGACAGAAAAATGGACACCAACAATCCTACCATCATGTAAAACAATTACAGGCTTTCGTTTTACACTCACTTGGCAGGACGGTAGTACCTCCCTGGGTGGTTGCTGTCTACCAACCTACTACCTAGACTAGGGCTATTATGCTGTCTATATCTATATTCCTCAATAAGTGGACAATTAAGCAAATAGTGTTCTTGATAGTGACCACAGTGCTGGCCACATACTTTGTATTTAGTCTGATCATCATCTGTGTGTCTACCAAACTGTCAGAAGTACTTGTGAGCAAGCCTAACCCAGGCTACATCAGTCATTACAAGTTACTCCATAAAAGTTCTTTTTAACGTTCATGTTATCATAGTGGGTTATAGATCTACACAGGCTTCTCATTGCGTTCCTGTAGCATTTAGTTTCGTTATTTACTTCTCTCCTAATGTTATTCCTAATGTTAGAGACTGTGAAGGCTTACTCAGCCCTGTAACAGCTTCAGACAGTATTACCAAGGCTGGCTCCTCCTCAGGAAAATTAATAAATAGAAAAAGAAATAATAATTCACAAAGATAAACACTTTATTATTTAGTAATAAAACATTAAAAAATGAAGGTGTATCCTACTTGAAAGAAAAATGAAAATTATTATTATTATTATAATCAAGGGGGAAGCGCTAAACCCGGAGGATTATACAGCGCCTGGGGGGGGGGGATGTGGAAGGCATTCAGGCTTAATTCGGGGAACTGGAGCACAGATCCAATTCCCTAAATCAAGAGCCCCTCACCAACATCAAGGAACCTTCCTTGAGGGGAGAAAAATGAAAAATGAAATTGAAAAATGGCATTTGAATTCAACGCTAATATGTACAGTAATACTGGAGTGTCTGGTTGCTGTTGACACCATCTGGTAGAAATTGTAGCCGTTGCTGATGATGTGGGGGGGGGGGTCACAGGTGTTGGTGACAACCCAACGACTAGTTCTTCACAGAGTCTATAGCCTTGAATAGTCTGTCCAGATGACAGGAACGCAGGTTCTTTACCACTACAAAGATGAGGGGTAGTGTCCTGTACAATTAATCAGGTAGGTAGATAATAAGGTGACGTCCCAAGACCGGTTTCAGTCCGTCTCCTTCAACACTTCTCGTTGGTTGGCAGGTGACCCGATCTGTCATTCCAAGAGTTGTGCTGGGAGCTGTGAGTCCAGTGATTACTGTTTGGCCGGAGCCCCACACGTCACCTTCCCGGGTGGGGAGAGAGGGGGGGGAGGGGATAGCGGGAGCTAGACTGACACTACCTTAACAAGCAGCCGGCAATCAAACTATTGTTACCATATACTCGCTCGCTACTCCTATCTGTTGAACTTTTCCCTCACAGAGACAGATATACCAATTATATTCTACATTATCGTTCAGGGTGCTTTTCTTGACTAATATATCCATCATGAAGGAGTAAACCAGTGTGTGGTGGAGTCCATAACAATCGTAAATTAATTCCTATTAATTTCCAAAATTTTTGAGTATCTGTACCTGGCTTTTGCAATGAGCATATTGTTAAAGTCATTATGCAAGTCAAGAGCCTTCAGTGATGACACAGAATCAGTAATAATCATAGAATTATGCTCAGTGTCATAAGTTAGCTATAGTGCCGTTAGGATGGTAAACAATTCAGTTTGCAGTGTAGACGCCGCCCAGTTAATTCTTATGTCGAACTCAACAAAGTTCCAATCGCTCTTAACAAGGTAGGTGACAACAAGAGCAGATGCAGCCCTGCCAGTGGACTCCTGCTTAGATCCATCAGTGTATATAACTTGTGATCAATTATTGCTACCAGTAAGGCGAGAAATTTCTTCTTGAGCAGTTGACTTCACAAGCGATTTAATGAAGATATTACTTGTGATGAGCTTCTTGGGAGGGGCTTGCAAGTATGTGATATTAAATGAACACATGGAGGGGTGAAATGCTCTGGTTGTCTACATTGATACAGTTCGTGCAAGTTGTAAAACTTAATATAATTGCATGTTTTCACAATCCATTTAGATTTATGTGTATTTAATTCTAATAATTTTAATACCAAGTACCATGTTACTCTCAATAATACCATTTACTGATACTAGGAACACCAAGCTCCTTCCTCATATTAAGAACCTTGGCAGTTTTACGACAGCCGAAAACAATTCTGAGTGCTTCATTTTGCATTAATTCCATATCGGGAAAGAAATTTCCTTGGTGAATATTAACACAGGAGCAGCATAATTAAGAGTCTAATTAATATAGTCTATGTACATCACTTTTCAAAAGAAAATCATATCGGCAAAATGTGTGCCTATTCAAATATTTATTGGTGTCTTCCAAAACTGAATTTACCAGAGGACGAACCATGGGTTCCCCAACTAGAATGCGTATTAACCGCTCTAGGCTGGGGTATCATGGCTAGTCTGACCACTCGTTGTTGCCCACCTGTCAGAGAACTCTGCCTAGTTTCTGAAAATTTCTTTCGCTGGTTGTCGACAACTTGCAGTAAGTAATGAAGCTGCTCTCTACTGTACTCCTGAATCAGAGTAACCCCCAGTTCACCATTGTAATTACCTGAAAGACGTTTCCGGGAGTCAATGCTCCCGCGGGTCGGTTCCAGACCAGGCCTCTTGGAGGATCAAGACCTGATCAACCAGGATGTTGCTGCTGTCCGCACTAAGCTAAACGCAAGGAACCGCAGTCTGGCTGGTCGGAAACTAATTTGAGGAAGTTGTTCAGTTCCCTCTTGAAGACCACGAGAGGTTTGTTTGTAATGCAGCATATGTATGGAGAGAGAGCGTTTCCACCTTCTGGAGAGCCTCTTGGGAGTTTTATCTGAGTCTCAAGTCGACGGACCTTTGCACAAGAAGAAGCGGTTGACCTTCAGGGCTCTATGAAGCTTGAGGGAGTTCCTTGTGGCCAGGAATCCAACATCAGAACGAGACCCAGTGGAAAGCTCACACGTTTCGAGCAGTCGTGATCACCTTCCCTTGCTCCCATTGGCTTCGGAATTGCATGTTTACTGTCACAGAAACGGAAGAACAAAGCAACACCAGTCACACTATTTCCGGTTGTATTATTATTATTATTATTATTATTATAATCAAGGGGGAAGCGCTAAACCCGGAGGATTATACAGCGCCTGGGGGGGATGTGGAAGGCATTCAGGCTTAATTCGGGGAACTGGAGCACAGATCCAATTCCCTAAATCAAGAGCCCCTCACCAACATCAAGGAACCTTCCTTGAGGGGATTTCCGGTTGTAGATGAATAGTTCAGAGAACCGACATGTTGATAAATTAGACACATGTGCAACTCTTGGGTATCTTTATTGAGGAAACGTTTCGCCACACAGTGGCTTCATCAGTCCATACAAAGGAGAATCTTGAAGAACAGGAGGAGAATGAGGTAATCAGTCCCTCAACCTTGGGATCTTAATACTTGGGAATTCTTCGCTTGCCTAACACTTGGGCACGACCTACTTCCACACTGAACAAATGTGACACCACCTACGACTGCTGCACCTCTCCTACCTACAGTTTATAAGCGCCTTCTCCGCACATATGCCGTATTCTATTCAAGACTGATGGACTGACCACATCAACTCAAGGTTGAGGGACTGATTACCTCATTCTCCTCCTGTTCTTCAAGATTCTCCTTTGTATGGACTGATGAAGCCACTGTGTGGCGAAACGTTTCCTCAATAAAGATACCCAAGAGTTGCATATGTGTCTAATTTATCAACCCACTATTTCCGTTGACAAGTACCACAAGTAAGCTTCAAATTTTGATGGTGCAGCTTTTGCGATGATTCTGAAGAGGCTGCAGAGATCATTGCTCCTGGACACTTGAAAAGACAAGAAAATCTTTGCTCTAAGGAAAAGGATACATAGCTCAATGAATTCTCTGTAGTCCTCTGGGTACCTGTCTTCTTGGAGAGCCTTGTGCGCGACCTGCAGCACTTCGTCTCTCATCTTTGTCGATGACAAGCAGGATTTTTTCTTTCTTCAGACAAGCAAAACTCACGCTTGTTCAGACGTCTTCCTGCTTTCCCACATACACTTTTTCGGAAAATACTTGCAGCAGCAACAAATGCACAACTTTGTCAACGCTATCACGAGGTTCCATCGCGTCTATCAGTGTGCTGATAGTGTTATTGTGTCTATAAGCTAAATCAATCTGATTTCTTTCAGCTTTTCATCAGAAGGCAGCGCCAAGCACTTACCGACAGTCTTCACATGCAACATTCTGAACTTTACGAAAGGATTTTCAAGCAGAAAAATGAACTTGACGAAATAAGCAAAAGTAAGCAATGAAAATGTCCGGAAACATTATGCGTTTAAGATATTTCCTCAACTATATTACCTGAATGACACACATGGGAAGTTTCACCATATTATCCACGTGTTAACTTGCTGGTCATGACTTGAAGGGTAAGTGAATGTGCTATACACTGTTCCCGCAAGAGTTTGTAAGACTCACGAAGTGTGTAAGTTATTGCTTTGATAACTAATGTATGAGCTGAACATTAAAATGGTATAAAATACCGACAGGTTGTTAGGTAAGACACATATGCAACAGTTAGGTATCTTTATTGTGAAACAATAAAGATACCTAACTGTTGCATATGTGTCTTACCTAACAACCTGTCGGTATTTTATACCATTTTAATGTTCAATCTGTCAGACACTGCAACACAAGGGTATCTTGGTACAGACCTGCAATCAACTTCGACAACTTCCACTAGTGAGAGCGGCTGGATTTGAGAGGGACCTGACCTTTCAACATCTGAGTTCTTACCTCTCCTAGTGGCCTACGTCTCACCTCTTGGCGCTATAAAAAGCTCCATTCTGTCACTTCATCTCCATATTGTTTCATACTATGGAACAATGCTCTTCTCCAGACTGAGGGACTGACCACCTCAAAACTTTAAGGGTGATGGACTGATTACATCGGCTTCAAGTATCTTCTGCTTCTATTAACTTTTCTGTACTTGACTGAAGAAGCCTACTGTGTAGGCGAAACGTTTCACAATAAAGATACCTAACTGTTGCATATGTGTCTTACCTAACAACCTAATGTATGAGCTGTCAATCTTTCCATCCTCCCTGTAGGATTTTGGAGTGTGAAGCGGAATTAAGTTTGTGGGGGCTGAGAGCCATCTTTAAGGTGAGGGTCATCTTATGAATCAACATACTGACATCAAGAGGGAAGTTAAAAAAGGAATAAAAAATAAAAAGCTAAACGGGACTATGAAGTTAAAGCTGCTAGGGATTCGAAAACTGTTGCGTATGGAGTATTTAACATTAGGTCACTGATTCCTGATGGGGTGTCAGTTGCTAGGTTGGCTGTTGGCTAGGGGAGAACTCCATAACAACAAGGTTTTAGTGCTGCAAATAAAGCCTTCTTGGCCAAAGACTGTTAATCTTTTTTCTGTAGGATGACCAAAACTCAAGTAAAGTCCATGTCTTTAATAACAATAAAACTTACAGGACCTTCATATTCCTATGAATCGTAATCTTAATAAAGAGTAATAAAATTACTTTTCTTTTTCCTTTAAACATAAAGGTACAATTATATATATCATTGACTTTGACGAGGCAATGATGATAGTTAGGATAATAGATTCAAACATAGATGTCACGGAATTTCAGGAGGATTTAGACAAGTTCAGTTCGTGGTCAGAAAAGTGGCAGATGCAGTACAATGTAGATAAATGCAAAGTTCTCAAGTTCAGGAATGTTAATAACTCTAGCACTTATGAGTTAAATAATGTAGAACTTAGCCATACAGATTGCGAAAAGGACTTGGGGGTTATGGTGAGCAACAACCTTAAACCAAGAGAGCAATGCCTAAGTGTACGTAATAAGGCAAATAGATTACTGGGACTTATGAGAACATAAGAAAGGAGGAACACTGCAACAGGCCTGTTGGCCCATACTTGGCAAGTCTTTCACAAATCCATTCCACTAACAGAATATTTGTCCAACCCATTTGAAGCACTACCCAAACAATAAGCTTTGATAAATCTATTTACTCGTATGCAAGTCCCAATCAAATCCAACCCCTCTCACTCATGCATTTATCCAACCTAAATTTAAAACTACCCAAGGTTTTAGCTTCAATAGCCCTACTAGGCAGACTGTTCCACTCATCAACTACCCTATTTCCAAACCAATACTTTCCTATATCCTTACTAAATCTAAACTTATTTAATTTGAATCCATTACTGCGGGTTCTCTCTTAGAGAAATATCCTCAAGACCTTCTTTATATCCCCTGTGTTAGTACCCATCTTCCACTTATACACTTCGATCAGGTCTCCCTTCATTCTTCGTCTTACAAGTGAATGCAGTTTAAAGAACTCTAATCTTTCTTCAGACGGAAAATTTCTAATGATATGTATTAATTCTGTCATTCTTCGCTGAATGTTTTGTAACGAATTTATATCCATTCTGTAATATGGAGACCAGAACTGAGCTGCATAATCTAGGGGAGGCCTTACTAATGATGTATAAAGCTATAATATAACCGCTGGACTGCTGATGCTTACACTTCTTGATATAAATCCCAGTAATCTATTTGCCTTATTACACACGCTTAGGCATTGCTGTCTTGGTTTAAGGCTTAACATAACCCCTAAGTCCTTTTTCGCGTTCTGTACAGCTAAGTTCTACATGATTTAGCTGATAAGTGCTAGGGTTATGAACAGTCCTGAGATTCAGAACTTTGCATTTATCTACATTGAACTGCATCTACCACTTTTCTGACCACTAATTGAGTTTGTCTAAATTCTCCTGAAGTTCCGTGACATCTGCGTCTGAATCGATTATTGTACCTATCTTCGTGTCATCAGCGAATTTGCTCATATCACTAGTAATTCCCTCGTCAAGGTTATTAATATATATAAACAACAATGCGCCTACAACTGATCCCTGTGGAACGCCGCTTGTTACAGATCCCCACTCGGATTTTACCCCATTCGTGCACACTCTCTGCTTCCTGTTGGTGAGCCATGACTCGATTCATGACAGGACTTTTTCCCCAGTGCCATAAGCTGCCACTTTCTTTAGCAGTCTCTGGTGCGGTACTCTATCATAAGCCTTACTAAAATCCAGATAAACAATATCGAATTCCTAATTGTGAGCAACGGCCTCGAAAGCTTTACCAAAGAAAGTTAGGAAATTAGTTAGGCAGCAACGGCCCCTGGTGAATCCATGCTGAGTATCATTAATCAAATTATGATTATCAAGATGATTTCTTATAATATCAGCTGTAATTAACTCTAGTAATTTGCCTACGGTTGAGGTCAGGCTTATTGGTCCGTAATTTGATGGAAACGACTTGTCCATCTTCCACATATCAGTCACTTCACCTGTTAGAAGAGATATATTAAAAAAGTTAGTTAATTCTTCACAAAGTTCTATTCTGCACTCCTTAAGAACCCTTGAAAAAAGTTCATCATGTCCAGGGGATTTACTTTATTTCAGTCGGTCTACTTGTCTGTTAACCATATCGATAGTGACAGTGATATTACATAATTTATCTTCTTCAGGCCCACTATAAAAATTAATAATGGGGATATTGTTTGTGTTTTCCTGTGTGAAAACTGAGGAAAATAATTATTAAAAATCAAGCACATTTCATTCTTCTTGTCAGTAAGATGCCCAGAGTTATTTTTAAGGGGACCTATCTTATCTCTAACTTTTGTTCTATAAACCTGGAAAAAAGTTTTGGATTAGTTTTGGGATCCCTAGCAACTTTAATTTCGTAGTCCCGCTTAGCTTTCCTTATCCCCTTTTTAACATCCTTCTTAATATCAATATTTGGCTTCATAAGATGACCCTCACCTCTTCTGATGTGTATTTAAATTCTTTACTTCTGCACTTAAAGATATCTGAGCCTATTATTCACCCATTTCTGGTTATTTCTATTCGATCAAATTTGTTTTTATACTGAATAAATGTTCTTTGAGCAGCATGTATAGTGTTTAGAAAGCTCTCATACTGATAGCTCTCTTCGTTACCCTAGTCTACAGATGACAAGTGTTTCTTATCACATCGTAATCTGCTAAGCGAAAATTTGGGACTGTTACTGAATTATCCCTACTCTCATACTTCCATTCACTGCAAAAGGTAATTGATTTGTGATCGCTTGTGCCAAATTCCTCCAAAATTTCTAAATTATTAACAAGGGTTTCCTTGTTTGCCAGAACCAATTCAAACAGGTTATTTCCCCTTGTTGGTTCTGTTACAAACTGCTTTAAAAAACAATCCTGAACTACCTCTAAGAAGTCATTAGACTCTAAGTTTCCAGTCAAGGAATTCCAGTCAATATGACTAAAGTTAAAGTCCCCTAGAATTACTACGTTATCGTACCTTGTGGCCCTAACAATTTCCTCCCACAGTAATCTTCCTTGGTCCGAATCCAAGTTTGGGGGACGGTATATCACGCCTAAAATAATTTTTTTGTGCCCCTCTGAAAATTCTATACAGACAGACTCAGTATATGTTATTTCAGACTTTATACCTGTTTTTATACAACAATTCAAGCGATCTCGGATATACAGTGCCACCCCACCTCCCTTTCTGATACTTCTGTCTATTTAGAACAGTTGAAAACCCTGAATGTGACATTTTGCAGCCATGTCCCGATTTTTCATATTAAACCACGTTTCAGTTATTTCAAATATGTCAATATTACCCGCACTTGCAACTAATCTCAGCTCGTCCATCTTATTTCTAGCACTGCAATTATTAGTATAATATAAATTTAGAAAACCTCCCTTCTCTTTTCTCTTCCTGCTCATTTGTGTTCCTCCACTATCCCCGTTGCTGCCATTATCACCTAGTGCCACTGGCTTTCCAATATTCACCAATAACTCTACCTCATTCTGCCACTAACTGGTTTCCCTGAAACTCACACTATCGCTACACTGAGAATTCATTGCTTTCCTACAAAAATCCATACCACTATTTCTAGTTTAAAGACCTAACAGCTCCCTCAACTGCAGTGGCCAGTGCTCCTATCCCAAACCTAGATAAGTGAACCCCAACCCTGGCATACATGTCATTTCTGCCACAGAAGAGGTCCCAGTTATTTATGAATGTTACTGCATTTTCCTTTGTAATAAAGTTGGTAGAATTACCGACAATATGTAAAGTAAAAGGACACAAGTGCAACTAATGTGACATTTATTGTGGCAACGTTTCGCTCTCCAGGAGCTTTATCAAGCCATTACAAACAATACATGGACACAGAGGGTATATAAAGGCTCAGAGTGAGGTGTAATACTAGTGAGGTAACATTTCGATGTTCACTAGTGGTAGTAGTAGTAGTAGTAGTAGTAGTAGTAGTAGTAGTAGTAGTGGTAGTGACAAAAGTAATACAATATGGTAGAGCAATTAATTCGTACATGAGTAAAAGGATATAAAAGCTATTACTTGGGTAACATAAAATAGGTTGGACAAATATAGACTGGAATGAGGCAGCTTGTTTCAGTGTTCACTCTCTGTGCTTTGTGTAGTATAACAGGAGAGACTAAGTGATGGCAGGGTTTACTGTTTTCAGGAGGATTCTTGCAAAGACTTCGGAGATGGTGAAGCTGCCGTTGTTTTGTTTAATTGTATTCGAAACAGCGATCAGTGCTGATTCGAGGCACTTGCGTCTGCGGAAATTAGTTTCTTTGATCACAAATTTGGGCGTCTCTGAATTTCATGAGATGATTGGTGGAATTTCGGTGTTGTACACAGGCGTTGTTCAAGTTATCGTTCCTACATGCGTAAATGTGTTCATTGAGGCGGGTGTCGAGGTTTCTGGCTGTTTCACCTACGTAAATCTTGTCACAGCCTCCACAGGGTATAGTGTAAACTCCTGCATTGACTGGTTCGTGGTGCTTGGATTTTGTCCTGGTTATATCATTTATTGAAGTGCTAGAAGCGATGGCGACTCTGGTGTTAGTTTGTGAAAGTACTTTTGAGACGTTCAGTGCAACCTGGCTGTTGGGAAGAATTATAACTTTGCTGGGAGTGGTGTTGATGCGTGGAGAATTTATGATCTGAAGAGCTCTTTTCTTGCAGTCTTTGATGAAAAAAGAAGGAAAATGTAACTCAGTGAATGTTTGGTGAATGTATGAAACACTCCTCGTCAAGAAACTCAGGATTACAAATTCGGTATGCTCTTAGGAAAAACCCGATGATGATGCCTCTTTTGGTCTTGGTATCTTGACTGGAATAGAAGTGTGTGAGATCATTTTTATTGGTGGGTTTCGATAAACTTGAAATCTTAGATTGTTGTCTACTTGTGAATGAGGACGTCGAGGAAAGGTAGCTTGTCATTGGACTCTTCTTCTAGTGTAAACTGGATCGCCGGTTCAACTGCGTTGAGCCTTGTCTGAAGATCCCGTACATCAAAACGTTTTGGAGTTATTACGAGGACATCGTCCACGTAACGTAACCAAGGGGACGCTTGAAGGGATGATGTTGGCGAAGTGTTCGGACTCTAGGTGTTCCATGTATAAGTTGGCTAGGACGGCACTTATGGGGGACCCCATTCCCATGCCGTAGGTTTGTTTGTAGAGCTTGTTATTGAAAGAAAAAACAGTTGAAATTAACACAGGTTCAATTAAGTCAACAAAATCTCCGGGAGTAGAGGGAAGATAAAGGTCCTGATTGACTTTACGTCGTAGAACCTCGATGGCTTTTTTGGTAGGTACTTTTGTGAAGAGGGAAGTCACATCCAAACTGCTTAGTTTCTTGTTACGGATGGAGAGGTTACGGATGCGGTTGAGAAGGTCACCTGAGTGTTTTAAAATGAGCGGGGCTGATGGTCCCCAGAAGGCAGGAAAGATGTTTGGCAAGAACTCCGGCTAGTTTGTGTGGAGCACTGCCTATTCCTGACGTGATTGGTCTGAGTGGAATATTGTGTTTATGGGTCTTGGGTAAACCATACATGTGTGCTGGTTTAGGATTGCTTGGGAACAAGTACAGAAGTTTCTTCCCTTCTCTAGTGCGTTTGAGTATTTGTCTGGTTTTGTATAGAAAATCTTTGGTGAGCGTCTCCCACTGTTGAGTGCTGATGGGTTCGTATGTAGATTGATCATTCAAAAGGTCCATTAAGGCCCTTAAGAACCTCGCCAACGACCCCAACATTATCGTCACCACCGCCGACAAAGGAGGTGGAGTCGTCATCCTCAACACCAGTGACTACAACACTAAAATGATGGACCTTTTGAATGATCAGTTTGGGGACCATCAGCCCCGCTCTTCTTAAACACTCAGGTGACCTTCTCAACCGCATCCGTAACCTCTCCATCCGTAACAAGAAACTAAGCAGTTTGGATGTGACTTCCCTCTTCACAAAAGTACCTACCAAAAAAGCCATCGAGGTTCTACGACGTAAAGTCAATCAGGACCTTAATCTTCCTCTACCTCTCGGAGATTTTGTTGACTTAATTGAACTCTGTGTTAATTTCAACTGTTTCTCTTTCATTTAAAAAGCTCTACAAACAAACCTACGGCATGGGAATGGGGTCCCATAAGTGCCGTCCTAGCCAACTTATACATGGAACACCTAGAGTCCGAACACTTCGCCAACATCATCCCTTCAAGCGTCACTTGGTTACGTTACGTGGACGATGTCCTCGTAATAACTCCAAAACGTTTTGATGTACGGGATCTTCAGACAAGGCTCAACGCAGTTGGAACCGGCGGCGATCCAGTTTACACTAGAAGAAGAGTCCAATGACAAGCTACCTTTCCTCGACGTCCTCATTCACAAAGTAGACAACAACCTAAGATTTCAAGTTTATCGGAAACCCACCAATAAAAATGATCTCACACACTTCTATTCCAGTCAAGATACCAAGACCAAAAGAGGCATCATCATCGGGTTTTTCCCAAGAGCATACCGAATTTGTAGTCCTGAGTTCTTGACGAGGAGTGTACATACATTCACCAAACATTCACTGAGTTACATTTTCCTTCTTTTTTCATCAAAGACTGCAAGAAAAGAGCTCTTCAGATCATTAAATTCTCCACGCATCAACACCACTCCAGCAAAGTTATAATTCTTCCCAACAGCCAGGTTGCACTGAAACGTCTCAAAAGTACTTTCACAAGCTAACACCAGAGTCGCCATCGCTTCTAGCACTTCAATAAATGATATAACCAGGACAAAATCCAAGCACCACGAACCCGTCAATGCAGGAGTTTACACTATACCCCGTGGAGGCTGTGACAAGATTTACGTAGGTGAAACAGCCAGAAACCTCGACACCCCCTCAATGAACAATTTACGCATGTAGGAACGATAACTTGAACAACGCCTGTGTACAACACCGAAATTCCACCAATCATCTCATGAAATTCAGGACGCCCAATTAGTGATCAAAGAAAAATAATTTCCGCAGACGCAAGTGCCTCGAATCAGCACTGATCGCTGTTTCGAATACAATTAAACAAAACAACGGCAGCTTCACCATCCCGAAGTCTTAGCAAGAATCCTCCTGAAAACAGTAAACCTGCCATCAACAGTTCTCCTGTTATACTACCAAGGCACAGAGAGTGAACACTGAAACAAAGCGCCTCATTCCAGTCTATATTTGTCCACCTATTTGTATGTTACCAAGTAATAGGCTTTTATATCCTTTTACTTCATGTACGAATTAATTGCTCTACCATATTGTATAACTTTTGTCACTACACTACTTATCACCACTACTACTATAACTACCATAGTGAACATGAAAATGGTACCTCACTAGTATTACACCTCACTCTGAGACTTTATGATACCCTCGTGTCCTTGTTTTGTTTTTTGTAATGGCTTAATTAAAAGCTCCTGGAGAGCGGAAACGTTTGCCACAATAAATGGACCCCAACCTCCCATTAGTTGGCACTTGTGTCCTTTTACTTTACATTTTCCTCTGTTGAGTTTTGTGTGCCAATTCCAGCAATTGACACCAAATTGCCCTGGACAAATATTCATTTCCAACTTCCCTCCTCGGGCAAAATGCCACAGTTGTATCACAGGGTTCCCAACCCTTCTCCTAATTATCTCTATTGCTGTTCTATACCTGCTAATCAGTCCCACTTCTACATCTGCCAACTTCCGTTGCTTCCCGCACTGAAACAGATAATAGTGATTGCTCCCATTACCTTGCATGGATGTCATCCAGCCTCAGGAAAACTATTGTCTCTTGCCTTCCTCTTACTATCTCTATGATTAAAGTCCTTTCATAAACTTAAACTGAATCCGTCCCCAACCAAAACAATTGTTATTTACCTTCCACTTGCGGTGTTTGTTGTGATGTTCTCGATGGTCTTTGTTAGGTATGGCCTTCACTGGAATGGTTTTCCCTGTATTCCATGTCTGTTCAGTGCTTTCCTTGTGTACTCTTTGTGACCTTTCCCAGTAGGCAAACCCACATTCGTGTTGGGTAGCGACTGAAATATGGGTTCGAAAGATTTTCCCACAGTAGTCTTCTCCGTTCTTCTCATTGTTTCTGCCCTCACTCTGTCCATCTGTCTGATCCCTCGGTTTCATTCCATGTTTTGCCCTGGCCACTGCCAGGTTTCCGTCTGTACGAGTGGTATCTCACAGCAGAGGATTACTACGAATTTCCTCTTGTTTTCCTCTGTCAATCACCGTATCTTGGCATAGCCACCCTAAATTCCTCTTTAACGCTGCTGGTAAAAGTTGTAGAGGTAAGACACTTATGCAACAGTTAGGTATCTTTTATTATGAAGTTTCGCTTCTTTCGCACAGTCAGGCTTCTTCAGTCACGTGACAGAAAAGTTGATAGAAGCAGAAGATACTTGAAGACGATGTAATCAGTCCAGCACCTTAAAGATTTGAGGTGGTCAGTCCCTCAGTCGGAGAAGAGATTGTTCCATAGTATGAATCAATATGGAGAATGAAGTGGACATGATGGGGAGCATTTTATAGCGCCAAGTAGGTGAGGACGTAGGTCACTAGGAGAGGTAAGAACTCAGATGTTGAGAGGTCAGGTCCCTCTCAAATCCAGCCGCTCTCACTAGTGGAAGTTGTCGAAGTTGATTGCAGGTCTGTACCAAGATACCCTTGTGTTGCAGTGTCTGGACAGATTGAACCTCATGTAAAAATGGTATAAATTACCGACAGGTTTAAGTTAGGTAAGACACATGCAACAGTTAGGTATCTTTATTATGAAACGTTCATTGGAGGACATCTTGGTTCAGATTCACAGACAGTACACTAGACATGTCCTCACAGAGCTAAGTACAGGTCACTACTCTGAATTTCAAAATGGAATAAAATACCAACAAGTTGGCAAGTAAGACACATAGGCAATGTTTAGGCATCTTTATTCCGAAACGTTTCGCCTACACAGTAGGCTTCTTTAGTCGAGTACAGAAAGTAAGCAGGAACAGTAGAGATGTGAAGATGATGTAATCAGTCCATCACCCTTGAAGATGTAGATTTGAGGTTGTCAATCCCTCAGCCTGGAGAAGAATTCTGTTACATAATCTGAAAAAATGTGAAGAACCAGCGACAGGGTGGAGACTTGTATATCGTCGGCAGGAGATGTGCAAAGTAGTGGAAGAAAGAATGTAATCACTGCTCCTGCCTACTTTCTGTACTCGACTGAAGAAGCTACTGTAAAGTAAAAGGAACACAAGTTGCAACTAATGTGAATTTTATTTGTAGCAACGTTTCGCTCTCCAGGACTTATCAAGCCATTACGTAATGGCTTGAAAAAGCTCCGGAGAGCAAAACGTTCCCCAAAATAAAATGTCACATTAGTTCCTTGTGCCCCTTTTACTTTAATATTGTGGAAATTTTACCCTTTTTTACAAGCCTACGTGTAGGAAAAAACATTTTGGAATAGATATCCCCAAATGTTGCTTTGTTCATATCCCAACAGGTGGGCGCTGGGTCGGGGTGGTGAGAACGGTTGTCCTCGTTCCGTTCACAAACACAGAGACCCAGGGGGGCATTTGAGAACTGGAACGGGGCACAACTCGTTCTCCCCGAACCAGACCAAAACCCGACGGTGCCTAGAACCTCACAAATCACCGTCACCGCCATAAAACGAAAACACGGGGAAACTACAAAATTTCAAAAACATGGCATACATATACTTAAGCAGCACCCCCCCAAAAACACAGGAGTCACATGTTTCATCGTCTACCCCCCTCATCATGGGCAGAGGCTTTTTTTGATGGGGACCGCCTCGCAGGGGCCAGTGGGGGCCTTCTATTATTTTTAAAAGATCGCCGGTATTTTCCCGGGCCCCGGGGCCCCTTCCCAATGGGGGCCCCGGCACTGGCTCCCTTCAAAGGTTTTGTCTGAGACAAAGTCTCCCATGGGAGGGGGCACAAGTACCCCCCCATCTTGAAAGGGTACAAACTCGGGGGCTCGGCACCAACCATGCCTAGAAGGGCAATGCATGGTGTCGATTTTGCTGCGCAGTGCTCCCCTGTTGAGGCGTGTGTTGGTGTTTTCATTTTCATTCATTTGATTCGCAGGCCCCTTCGGGCCCAGGTCTTCTCAATGGTGCCCCGGGCAGTGGCCCCCGGGGGGGGGGGGAAACGATAATCATTTTTCTTTTTTTGCCCTTTCCCCTTTTGGAGGATGTCGTTTTCTTCTACTTCGCAAGGCAGCATTACAGGGTTAGGGAAAACCCCCCCCAGTTTTAAAGGGGACAGAAAGTGGGGTGAAGGGTCAGGGTAGTCCTGCAAGACGAGGGTAACCGTCTTCAAGGCCCCCTTTTTGAAGCATCTAATTCCTCTTTGGGGTGTACTTGACTTCCACAAGGTTTGGGTGTTGGCATTGAGTATCTTGGTCAGTCTCAGTGGTGTATGTAGCATTTTTTGGTCTAGTATACTTGACTGTTCCGTCCTGGAGGTGATGATGGGTTTCTGAAAACAGCATTTGTGTTCTTATACTCCTTGGTTGTGTAGAAGTAACCCCTTCAGATACGGACCCGTTTTGGTGCGAGTGTCTGAAGGGCACCGGAGGGGCATCCGCAGTGTCTTGTGTTTTTGCTTTCTTTGGGTGGTGGCGAACGGTGAAGGCGAGATTTCCGACTGGGCAGTTGCTCTGCAGTGGGGAAAGCGGTATGGACCCTCATTTGGGGGTTTTGCCGACGTCCAAGTTTTTGATTGGTCCCTCTGTGTCTATGGGGGTTGTGACAGGGTGGGGCACGGGGATGCTGGTAATATTTGCATAGATTTTTTGGGCTCAGTGGAAGGGGTGAGCGGAATGTGAGGGGAGGCTATTATTTTTTGAAAAGTTCATTGATGGTTGGGTTTTAAGGAACCCAGGCTCAGCTGCATTCTGAAAACAACATAAAGCAACAAAGAATCTTGGGGGAGTCGGCAGTAGGGGGCGGCAGGGAAATGGTGGGGCAGCTTGCGGGGGATGTAGTTCTTGTAGGCTGCTTGAAATTTTTGGGGATCAGAATTGGGTTGCTTTTGGGTTGGGGGTTTTTTTTGTTGTTGTTGTTTTTGGGTTTTCCTTCTGGTAGGGCACCGGCAGCAAGGGTTATGGTGGGCATTCTTCAGTTTAAAATTTTTGTGGGAAGAGTTGTGCAATTCTTGAAGTCATGACCCTCACGGCCACAGGTGGAGCAGAACTTCTTTTCCCTTGGGGGACAATCATTTGTGGTTTTAAGTATGAGTAACAATTAAGCACGGAATATGTTGAATTTCTCTGTTCGATGAAAACGGGGTTATTTTGGAAGTAGTGAATACCGGCCTCTTGAGGCTTGGCGCCATGTTGACGTCATGAAGGTGACCTTCAGATGGATGAAGCATTGGGGAATTTTTAATGAAGTCCACCTGGCCCAAGGTTTTTGCTTCGATAGTACTTGATTTCTTCAAAGGCCTGTACATTAAGGTTGCGAGTCCTTGAGGAAACAGTTCCTGGCCCTCAGTGCGGGGAAGTCAAGACAAGAAATCCCTGGTCTCGAGAGTGGTATAGCAGTGGTGGTAAAATAGTTTCGCCCTGGTTTGTCTGTACAACGACAAAAAAGGCCTCTTTGAGCGATAAAACGCATTACATTTACTTGCCCTGCCACTAACGACAGCTGCAAGGCTAGTTTGGAGACCATGGTTTGCCCCCTCGCTGGTTGATCTTTACTCTGTTAGAGTAATGCATCTGGTAAACATGCTTGGGTAGAAGAAAGAGAATTACCGAACTGCTCGAGTAGGGCCTTCTACATGTTCCCCATTCTTATGTTTTATTTTCATTCCCAGGCACGTGCGTCACATCTCACTCTCCCCTATATAATTTTAAAGTCTTTCTCCTCGATGTTTGAAGTATCAAAAGGGCCCAACCAAACGTTTTTTAATAAATATTTATATATTGCTTTTCTTTCTTTCTAAACCCTAGTAAGGGAAAAAAATAACGAGAGGGGAGGTTTAAACAAGACAGACTATGGAGACACACGGAGAAACTGGAAGCAACTGGTAACACATGGTAGAAAACCCCTGGTAGACACACGTAGACGCACGTAGACACCTGGTAGACACATGGGAACGCACTGGTAGACGCATGGGAGACACACTGGTAGACACACTTAGACCCTGGTAGACACACGGTAGACGCACTGGTAGACACACTGGTAACGCACTGGTAGACACACCGGTAGACACACTGGTAGACACACTGGTAGACACACTGGTAGACGCACTGGTAGACACACTGGTAGACACACTGGTAGACACACTGGTAGACACACTGGTAGACACACTGGTAGACACTGGTAGACGCACTGGTAGACACACTGGTAGACGCACTGGTAGACGCACTGGTAGACACACTGGTAGACACACTGGTAGACACACTGGTAGACACACTGGTAGACACACTGGTAGACACACTGGTAGACGCACTGGTAGACACACTGGTAGACACACTGGTAGACACACTGGTAGACACACTGGTAGACGCACTGGTAGACACACTGGTAGACACACTGGTAGACACACTGGTAGGCACACTGGTAGACACACTGGTAGACACACTGGTAGACATACTGGTAGCCACACTTGTAGACACACTGGTAGACACACTGGTAGGCACACTGGTAGACACACTGGTAGACACACTGGTAGACACACTGGTAGACACACTGGTAGACACACTGGTAGGCACACTGGTAGACACACTGGTAGACACACTGGTAGACACACTGGTAGACACACTGGTAGACACACTGATAGACAATCTGGTAGACACACTGGTAGACACACTGGTAGACACACTGGTAGACACACTGGTAGACACACTGGTAGACGCACTGGTAGACACACTGGTAGACGCACTGGTAGACACACTGGTAGACACACTGGTAGACACACTGGTAGACACACTGGTAGACGCACTGGTAGACACACTGGTAGACACACTGGTAGACACACTGGTAGACACACTGGTAGACACTGGTAGACGCACTGGTAGACACACTGGTAGACGCACTGGTAGACGCACTGGTAGACACACTGGTAGACACACTGGTAGACACACTGGTAGACACACTGGTGAACACACTGGTAGACACACTGGTTAGACACACTGGTAGAACGCACTGTGTAGACACACTGGTAGACACACTGGTAGACACACTGGTAGACGCACTGGTAGACACACTGGTAGACACACTGGTAGACACACTGGTAGGCACACTGGTAGACACACTGGTAGACACACTGTAGACATACTGGTAGCCACACTTGTAGACACATGGTAGACACACTGGTAGGCACACTGGTAGACACACTGGTAGACACACTGGTAGACACACTGGTAGACACACTGGTAGACACACTGGTAGGCACACTGGTAGACACACTGTAGACACACTGGTAGACACACTGGTAGCACACTGATAGACAATCTGGTAAGACACACTGGTAGACACACTGGTAGACACACTGGTAGACACACTGGTAGACACACTGATAGACAATCTGGTAGACACACTGGTAGACACACTGGTAGACACACTGGTAGACACACTGGTAGACACACTGGTAGACACACTGGTAGACACACTGGTAGACGCACTGGTAGACACACTGGTAGACGCACTGGTAGACACACTGGTAGACGCACTGGTAGACACACTGGTAGACACACTGGTAGGCACACTGGTAGACACACTGGTAGACACACTGGTAGACACACTGGTAGACACACTGGTAGACACACTGATAGACAATCTGGTAGGCACACTGGTAGACACACTGATAGACAATCTGGTAGACACACTGGTAGACACACTGGTAGACACACTGGTAGACACACTGATAGACGCACTGGTAGATACACTGATAGACAATCTGGTAGACACACTGGTAGACACATTGGTAGACGCACTGGTAGACACATTGGTAGACGCACTGGTAGACACACTGACAGATAAGCTGGTAGACACACTGGTAGACACACTGATAGACAAACTGGTAGACACACTGGTAGACACACTGATAGGCACGGTGGTAGACACACTGGTCGACACACTGGTAGACAAACTGGTAGACACACTTGCAGACACGCTGGTAGACACACTGGTAGACACACTGGTAGACACTGGTAGACACACTGGTAGACACACTGATAGACGCATTGGCAGACACGCTTTTAGACACGCTGGTAGACACACTGATAGACACTTGTAGACACACTGGTAGACACACTGGTAAACACAATGGTAGACACTGGTAGACACACTGGTAGACAGGCTGGTAGACACACTGGAAAACACACTTGTAGACACACTGGTAGACACGCTGGTCGACACGCTGGTAAACAAACTCGTAGACACACTAGTAGACACTGGTAGACACACTGGTAGACACACTGGCAGACACACTGGCAGACACGCTGATAAACACACTTGTAGACACACTGGTAGACACACTGGTAGACAATGGTAGACACACTGGTAGACACACTGGTAGACAATGGTAGACACACTGGTAGGCACACTGGTAGACAATGGTAGACACACTGGTAGACACACTGGTAGACAATGGTAGACACACTGGTAGACACACTGGTAGACAATGGTAGACACACTGGTAGGCACACTGGTAGACAATGGTAGACACACTGGTAGACACACTGGTAGACAATGGTAGACACACTGGTAGGCACACTGGTAGACAATGGTAGACACACTGGTAGACACAATGGTAGACAATGGTAGACACACTGGTAGACACACTGGTAGACAATGATAGACACACTGGTAGGCACACTGGTAGACAATGGTAGACACACTGGTAGACACACTGGTAGACAATGGTAGACACACTGGTAGGCACACTGGTAGACACAACAGATGGTAACAAATGTACTTTATTACCCCGAGGGAGAGGGGAAGGAAGAGGGGCGGAAGAAAGGAAAGGAGGGAGGGAAGAAAGGAGAGAGAGAATTAAGAAAGGGGAGGAACTCTCCGGCCTTCTCATTCTTGCCTGTCATTATCTTATGGTGAAAGGAATCCGTTCATCATCCATCATCATTCTCTCTCTCTCTCTCTCTCTCTCTCTCTCTCTCTCTCTCTCTCTCTCTCTCTCTCTCCTTCTCTCTCTCTTCTCTCTCGTCTCTCTCTCTCCTCTCTCTCTCTCTCTCTCTCTCTCTCTCTCTCTCTTTCTCACTCTGTCTCTCTCTTATCTCTACCTCCCAGCTCACTAGGGGAGTAGAGACCCCTCACCTAACACACTAATGTATAGATACTTCTCACCCTAACACACTAGTGGGTAGAGATCCCATACCCCAACAATAAGGAGTAGACACCTCTCACCCTGACACACTAGTACAAGAAACGTCTTTTGCGTGTGTTAAGTATGGCATGGAGAGGGAGCCAAGACACAGGGGTCATCACACAGTCACTAATAACAACAAACATAGCCCCACTCCACAAATCTGGCATCAAAGCAATAGTAAAGAATTACAAACTAATAGCAATTACGTCCTATATCATAAAAATCTTTGAAAGGGTTCTAAGAGGCAAGATCACCAACCACTTAGATACCCATCAGTTACACAACCCAAGGCAACACGGGTTTAGAGCAGGTCGTTCCTGCCTCTCACAACTACTGGACCACTATGACATGGTCTCGGATGCACTGGAGGACAAACAAAATACAGATGCAGCACATGTAGACTTTGCGAAAGCCTTCGAGAAGTGCGATCATGGTGTGATAACACACAAAATGCCTGCTAAGGAATAACACGAAAGGTCTATAACTTTCTAACCAATGGAATACAGAGTTAAGTCAGAGCTCTATTCCTTAAGGTACAGTATTCGCCCTCATCCTTTTCCTTATTCTAATATCTGATATAAACAGAGATGTAACCCATAGTAACGTGTCTTCCACTGCAGACCATACTAGAATTTACAGAAAAGTGTCATCCACTGAGGACACTGTAAATCTCCAAGAGGAGATTTACAGTGTCAGAAAATAATATGAAGTTCAATGCAGACACATTTCAGTTACTCTGTTATAGAAAACCTGTGGAAATAAAAGCTACAGCAGAGTATAAAACAAATTCTAACCTCATAATAGAACAGAAAACTAATGTGAAAGTCGTAGGAGCGATGGCAGAGGATATCACTTTCAAGAATCCCATAATGCCGTTATCACATCTATTAGGATACGATAGGATGGATAAGGAGCACTTTCAAAACATGGGATGCCAAGCCTGTGATGATCCTCTTTAAGTCACTAAGAACCCCATCGAAGGCAGGCGAAATTGCAGATCAGGAGAATATACGGAGAATCCTAGAGGTACTAGTCCCAAATCTGCACACACAAATCTGCACACACAAATCTACACACACAAATCTGCACATACAAATCTGCACACACAAATCTGCACACACAAATCTGCACACACAAATCTGCACACACAAATCTGCACACACAAATCACTCCCTACGAAAACAAAAGACTCGACAGGCGGTGCAACACATCTCCTCCCCCAGTGAAGAGTAGAGGTGCCCTGAGTATACTAAGTGATAATATACTAAGTGTCAGGAGCCCAAGACTGTTAAATTGCCTCCCAGCATACATAAAGAAAATTACCCATAGGAATTTGGCTGTCTTCAAGAAGGATCTGGACGGATACATAAAGTAAGTACCTGACCACTGGGACTGTGGTTCATATGTTGGAATGCATGACCAGCAGTAACAAGGCTTGGTCATGGACCGGGCCACGGGGGCGTTGAACCACATCCCGGCTGGTCAAGTACTGACTTTAGGTGCCCCTCCAGTTCCTTCTTGAAGACAGTCAGGGGTCTATTGGTAATCCCCCTTATGTTTGCTGGGAGGCTGTTAACAGTCGTGGGTCCCTGACACTTATTGTTTTCTCTCAGTGTCCTCACGGCATCCCTACTTTTTACCTGGGAGATGTTGCACCGTCTGCCTAGTGTTTTACTTTCATTGGGAGTGATTTCTGTGGGCAAATATGAAGTATAAATTAGGATATGCCTTACTCGCCTGCGTTCCATGGATTACAGGTCTAAATCCTTCAAACGTTCCCAGTGACTGAGATACTTGACTGAACTTACAGGCGCATAAACATTTACCTCAATGTTGCTCAGTAGCCACTGAGGCATAAGATCAGAAGCAGAGATGACAGACGGTGATGGTGGTTCAACAGGCCGCGGGTTCGGTTTCCCGTACTACAGCCAGGAAGTTAACGTTATTGCCAGTTTCTGGTCAAGCTTTGCCAATTACTGTGGTCATCCAACCTTGGTGGTACGTTGTACCATTTATGTTTACTGACAAGTGTACCGTCTCAACCAGATGTAATTAAGAGTGACTGAAAGAGAGAGAGAGAGAGAGAGAGAGAGAGAGAGAGAGAGAGAGAGAGAGAGAGAGAGAGAGAGAGAGAGAGAGAGAGAGAGAGAGAGAGAGAGAGGAGATAAACACAGAGACAGCAACACATTCAGTAGGATGAGATATTAGTGCAAGACTGTACTCCTCTCCTCACCTCTCTCTCTCTCTCTCTATCTCTTTCTATCTATCTATCTATCTATCTTCCTATCTATCTATCTATCTATCTATCTATCTATCTATCTATCTATCTGCTCCTGCACCTCATCTAGCGTGCTAGAACAGACAGAGCCTGACTCTGAAAGAGGAGCTCTATAAGCTAAGTGGGCATAAGTGGAATGTAAGGAGTCAGATAACGTAGTGGTAAGTTAATAAATGGTATGGTAAATACCATACACTGTTTTAAAAGTAGGTACGACGGGCTCCCCTGTGGCTGTACACAGTTAAGGGGTTAGGGCCAGGAGTTAAGATTAACAACCCCCGTAACTATTAAGTGATTAAAAATAGAGGAAAATACACACACACACACACACACACACACACACACACTAAAGCAAGCACTGGAGAAATGAGAGCACTGAGGAAGGAACGCTGACAAAGGCATGAAGGGAGACACTGTCTGAGATAATGACTGCTTCATTGTGTGTACTTCCTCCTAAACCCTCATGAACGGAAGCACACAGGCACGCAAGCGCTCACATGTACACAAACTACCCTTGTAAGTGCACGTACTCACACCAACACACCTTTAAAAGGCAGTCGATTCCAGACCCACATTTGCATCGCACCTCTTGTCTCGGAGTCTCTGTCGACTGTTTCAGTTTGTTAAATCTCTTTGTTCTCCAAATAGTTCATCGGGGTTGAGTGTCTTATCAAATTCCTTCAATGTCTTGACTGCCTTCCAGTCTTTACACGAAGTGTTTCTTGTGATGGTACGAGTTGATGTTTCTCTGTACCTCTCATGTTTATCTTTACGTCTGTGTCTTAGTGAAGCTCAGTGCTTCACCTACCTCTTTCACACACACACACACATACACACATACACACACACACACACACATACACTCCCCATGGGTATTGAGAGAGGGAGCAGAGGCGCTATGTGTACCCCTAACAACAATATTCAATACATCTATCGAAACAGGGAGATTGCCTGAGGCATGGAAGACAGCAAATGTAGTCCCAATCTTTAAAAAAGGAGACAGACATGAAGCATTAAACTACAGACCAGTGTCACTGACATGTATAGTATGCAAAATTATGGAGAAGATTATCAGGAGAAGAGTGGTGGAACACCTAGAAAGGAATGATCTCATCAACAGCAGCCAACATGGTTTCAGGGACGGGAAATCCTGTGTCACAAACCTACTGGAGTTCTATGACATGGTGACAGCAGTAAGACAAGAGAGAGAGAGGGGTGGGTGGATTGCATATTCTTGGACTGCAAGAAGGCATTTGACACAGTTCCACACAAGAGATTGGTGCAAAAACTGGAGGACCAAGCAGGGATAACAGGGAAGGCACTACAATGGATCAGGGAATACTTGTCAGGAAGACAGCAGCGAGTCATGGTACGTGGCGAGGTGTCAGAGTGGGCACCTGTGACCAGCGGGGTCCCACAGGGATCAGTCCTAGGACCAATGCTGTTTCTGGTATTTGTGAACGACATGACGGAAGGAATAGACTCTGAGGTGTCCCTGTTTGCAGATGACGTGAAGTTGATGAGAAGAATTCACTCGATCGAAGACCAGGCAGAACTACAAAGGGATCTGGACAGGCTGCAGACCTGGTCCAGCAACTGGCTCTTGGAGTTCAATCCCACCAAGTGCAAAGTCATGAAGATTGGGGAAGGGCAAAGAAGACCACAGACGGAGTACAGTCTAGGGGGCCAGAGACTACAAACATCACTCAAGGAAAAAGATCTTGGGGTGAGTATAACACCAGGCACATCTCCTGAAGCGCACATCAATCAAATAACTGCTGCAGCATATGGGCGCCTAGCAAACCTCAGAACAGCATTCCGACATCTTAATAAGGAATCGTTCAGGACCCTGTACACCGTGTACGTTAGGCCCATATTGGAGTATGCGGCACCAGTTTGGAACCCACATCTAGCCAAGCACGTAAAGAAACTAGAGAAAGTGCAAAGGTTTGCAACAAGACTAGTCCCAGAGCTAAGAGGTATGTCCTACGAGGAGAGGTTAAGGGAAATCAACATGACGACACTGGAAGACAGGAGAGATAGGGGGGACATGATAACGACATACAAAATACTGAGAGGAATTGACAAGGTGGACAAAGACAGGATGTTCCAGAGATTGGACACAGTAACATGGGGACACAGTTGGAAGCTGAAGACACAGATGAATCACAGGGATGTTAGGAAGTATTTCTTCAGCCACAGAGTAATCAGTAAGTGAAATAGTTTGGGAAGCGATGTAGTGGAGGCAGGATCCATACATAGCTTTAAGCAGAGGTATGATAAAGCTCACGGCTCAGGGAGAGTGACCTAGTAGCGATCAGTGAAGAGGCGAGGCCAGGAGCTCGGACTCGACCCCCGCAACCTCAACTAGGTTAGTACACACACATACACACACACACACACACACACACACACACACATACACACGCACACACGCACACACGCACGCACACACACACACACACACACACAAGGGAAAATGACAGGCCACTGAGCCCAAGTACATTAGCCAGTGAAACTGATGAAAGGAAAGCTGCAGTGGAGGAAACCAAATTAAATGAGGGGATACACAGGGATATGCAGTGGGAGAATGAAAGGGTGAGGTCAGTCTTTGTGTATGGGCTCCAGGAAGTCGAAGGGGAAACATATGAAGCAAGAAAACAAGGGGAAAAAAAAGCAATTGAAAGCATCATGAAAGCAATAGGAGAAGACGATATGACCCAGCTGGAAAAATTTTCGGAGAATAGGGGGTTTGTAAAAAAAAGAACCCGGCCAGTGAGAGTGACCTTCAAGGCAGAAGCGACTCGGACCAGGATACTGCAGGAGAAAGCACGATTAAGGGACATGACGGCATACAGGAGGGTGTATCTCGACCGCGACAGAACACAAGAAGAAAGGATGAAACTGAGAGAGATGGTACAAAGGCGAAAGGAGGAAAGAGAGGGGATGGAGAAGACAGACAGGAGATCCCAGACCCAGGAAGAAGATCTAATACAGCCTCCCTCACAACTTTCTATAGAAGCCTCCCAACCAGGTCAACCCCAGTGCAACCAAACACTCTAAATCAAAACACCCAGCCACATCCAATGCCCCACCCACTACATTACAAACTTCACCCCCACAGCAACAACCCATAGTTCCTTACCAGGTCTCCCACTTCCCCAACCCCAATATACTTCCCAGACCACAGTCTTAGAAAAGAAGTTGAAGGTGTGGTTACAAATGCAGATGGAATAACAAACAAGTATGAGGAGTGGCACGAAAGAATCAAAGAGACATCCCCAGACATAATAGCACTCACAGAAACAAAACTCACCAGAATAATAACAGATTCAATCTTCCATCCGGATATCAAATCTTCGGGAAAAGACAGAGGGAGGAGAGGGGGAGGAGGAGTTGCACTGCTCATTAAAAACCAGTGGGGTTTTGAGAAAATGGAAGGAATGGATGGCATGGGCGAAAGGGACTACTTAGTAGGAACAATCCAGTCTGAGGGACATAAGGTGATAATTGCAGTAATGTACAACCCACCACAGAACTCAGGAGGCCAAGAGAAGAATACGATGAGAGCAACAGAGCAATGATCAACACACTGGGCCGAGGTGGCCAGGAGAGCACACATGGGGGGGAGCAAAGTTACTAGTTAAATGGTGATTTCAATCACAAGGAGATTGACTGGGAAAACCTGGACCCCCATGGGGGTCCCGAAACATGGAGAGCCAAGATGATGGATGTGGTACTGGAAACCTCATGCATCAACATGTTAGAGACACTCCCAGAGAGAGAGGAGAGGATGAACCAGCAAGGTTGGACCTTGTATTCACCATGAGTATTTTGGACATCGAGGGTATCATGTATGAAAGGCCCCTGGGAGCTAGTGATCATGGGGGTTCTGTGCTTCGACTACATAGTTGAGCTCCAAGTGGGGGAGAGTAGCAGAAATAGGCTGGGAAAACCAAAATAAAAAAGGGGGGAACTACTCAGGCATGAGGAACTTCCTTCAAGACATTCAGTGGGAGAGGGAACTGACAGGAAAACCAGTACAAGAAATGATGACTATGTAGCAACAAATGCAAGGGGGCAGAGGAGAGGTTTGTTCCCAAGGGAAACAGAAATAATGGGAAGAACAGAACGAGTCCTTGGTTCACCCCAAAGGTTTTAGGGAGGCAAAAACTAGGGGTAATAGAGAATGGAAAAGGTACAGAAGACAGAGAACTCAGGAAAATAAAGAAATCACCGAAGAGCCAAAACGAATATGCACAGATAAGAAAGGGGGGCTCAGAGACAAAATGAAAATGACATAGCATCAAAAGTAAAGACTGACCGAAGCTGTTGTACAGCCACATCAGGAGGAAAACAACAGTCAAGGACCCGGTAATCAGATGAGGAAAAGGGGGATGGGAATTCACAAGAAACGACCGAGAAAGGAAAGTCAGGAGCTCAAACAAGATTTAAAGAGGTATTTACAGTGGAAACCAGTAGGACTCCAAGAAATCCCGAACAGGGGGGCACACCCGCAAGTGCTGGATGAGGTACATATAACCAAGGAGGAGGTGAAGAAGCTGCTATGCGAACTTGACACCTCAAAAGGGGGTGGGACCAGACAACATCTCTCATGGGTCCTTAAAGAGGAGCGAGATATTGGTGAGCCATTAACAAGACTTCAACACATCATTTGAAACTGGGCAACTCCCTGAGTATGGAAAATGGCCCAAAGTAGTCCCAATTTTTAAAAGGGAGACAGACTGAGGCAAATAAACTACAGACCTGTATCTCTAACGTGTATAGTATGCAAGGTCCCTGGAGAAGATCATCAGGAGGGGAGTGGTGGGGGCACCTGGAAAGAAACAAGTGTATAATTGACAACCAGCACGGGTTTCAGGGAAGGAAAAAACCTGTGTCACAACCTACTAGAGTTTTATGACAAGGTGACAGAAGTAAGACAAGAGAGAGAGGGGGGGATCGACTGCGTATTTTTGGACTGCAAGAAGGCTTTCGACACAGTTCCTCACAAAAGGTTACTGCAAAAGCTAGAGGACCAGGCACACATAACAGGAAAGGCACTGCAATGGATCAGAGAATATCTGACAGGGAGGAACAACGAGTCATGGTACGCGACGAGGTGTCAGAGTGGGCGCCTGTGACAAGCGGGGTTCCACGGGTCCCGTCCCAGACCTGTGCTGTTCTTGTGTATACGTGAACGACATAACGGAAGGGGTAGACTCCCGAAGTGTCCTTGTTTGCAGACGATGTGAAGTTAATGAAGAAATCGAATCGGACGAGGATCAGCAGGACTACAAAGAAAATCTGGACAGGCTACAAGCCTGGTCCAGCAACTGGCTCCTAGAATTTAACCCTGCCAAATGCAAAGTCATGAAGATTGGGGAAGGGCAAAGAAGACCGCAGACACAATATAGTTTAGATGGCCAAAGACTGCAAACACTCACTAAAGGAAAAAGATCTGGGGGTGAGTATAACACCGAGCATATCTCCTGAGGCGCACATCAATCAGATAACTGCTGCAGCATACGGGCGCCTGGCAAACCTACGGATAGCGTTTCCGATACCTCAGTAAGGATTCGTTTAAGACTCTGTACACCATCTACGTCAGGCCCATACTGGAGTATGCAGCACCAGTTTGGAATCCACACCTAGTCAAGCACGTCAAGAAATTAGAGAAAGTGCAAAGGTTTGCAACAAGACTAGTCCCAGAGCTACGGGGATTGTCCTATGAAGAAAGGTTGAGGGAAATCGGCCTGACGACACTGGAGGCCAGGAGGGTCAGGGGAGACATGATAACGACATATAAAATACTGCGCGGAATAGACGAGGTGGACAAAGACGGGATGTTCCAGAGATGGGACACAGACACAAGAGGTCACAATTGGAAGTTGAAGACTCAGATGAATCAAAGGGATGTTAGGAAGTATTTCTTCAGTCATAGAGTAGTCAGGCCATGGAATAGCCTAGAAAGTGATGTGGTGGAGGCAGGAACCATACATAGTTTTAAGGCGAGGTATGATAGAGCTCATGGGGCAGGGAGAGAGAGGACCTAGTAAGCAATCAGCGAAGAGGCGGGGCCAGGAGCTGTGACTCGACCCCTGCAACCACAAATAGGTGAGTACAAATAGGTGAGTACACACACACACATAACCCTCACACACACACACACACACACACACACACACACACACACAACACACGAAGCTAAAGGGGAAACTTATGATGAAAGAAAGCAGGAGGAGAAAAAAGCAATTGAAGATATCATGAAGGTGATAGGCGAGGGAGACATGACCCAGGTGGCAAATTTTCGGAGAATTGGGTGGTTCACAAAGAAAAGGAATCGGCCTCTCAAAGTAATTTTCAAGGCAGAATCAACCCGATCCATGATCCTGCAGGAGAAAGCACAGCTGAGAGGCAAACAGGAGTTCATGAGCGTGTACCTCGATCGAGACAGAACACAGGAGGAAAGGATGATGATAAAAGAGAGAGTGCAAAAACGAAAGGAGAAATGGGAAGAAATGAAAAAGGAGAGAAGAATAACCCAGGAACAAGTGGAAGGACAAGCACACCCCCCAAAAACACCTGCAGAAGGACTCCAGCCACGACTCCCAAGGCAACTGAACAATCCAAACCAACCATCACACACCGATCCCTCTGTTCCCACCCCCGCACCACAGTTACAGTATTAGAACAGAAGTTAAAGGTTTGGTATACAAATGCGGATGGATTAACGAATAAACATGAGGAATGGCAAGAAAGAATCAATGAGAAGTCCCCAGACATCAAAGCAGTTACAGAAACAAAACTCACGGAGACAATAACAGATGCAATCTTCCCACCAGGATACCAGATCATGAGGAAAGATAGAAGGGGCAGAGGGGGAGGAGGGGTTGCTCTGCTCGTAAACAACAGATGGAAATTCGAGAAAATGGAAGGCATAGACGAGACGGGAGAAAGACTACATAGTAGGTACACTTCAGTCTGGGGAGCACAAAGTGGTCATTGCAGTGATGTATAATCCACCACAGAACTGCAGGAGGCCAAGAGAGGAATATGAAGAGAGCAACAGAGCAATGGTGGACACATTTGCTAAGGTGGCAAGAAGAGCTCACTCCAGCAGAGCAAAGTTGCTGGTTATAGGGGATTTCAACCACAGGGAGATTGACTGGGAAAACCTGGAGCCACACGAGGGTCCCAAAACATGGAGAGCCAAGATGTTGGATGTGGTGCTGGAAAACCTCATGCACCAACATGTTAAGGACACTATCAGAGTGAGAGGGGAGGATGAACCAGCAAGATTGGACCTTGTGTTCACCCTGGGCAGTTCAGACATTGAGGACATCACATATGAGAGTCCCCTAGGAGCTAGTGACCACGTGGTTCTGTGCTTTGAATACATCTTAGAGTTGCAAGTGGAGAGAGAAACAGGAGTTGAATGGGAAATGCCAGACTATAAAAGAGGGGACTACATAGGGTTGAGGAACTTCCTGCAAGAGGTTCCGTGGGACAGAGAACTGGCAGGAAAGCCAGTAAATGAAATGATGGAATATGTAACAACAAAACGCAAGGAGGCAGTGGAAAGGTTTATTCCCAAGGGCAACAGAAACAATGGGAAGACCAGAACGAGCCCCTGGTTTACCCGACGGTGTAAGGAGGCAAAAACAAAGTGCAATAGAGAATGGAAAAAATACAGAAGGCAGAGAACATATGAAAATAGGGAGATTAGTCGCACAGCCAGAACGAGTATGCACAGGTAAGGAGAGAGGCCCAGCGACAGTATGAAAATAACATAGCATCGAAAATCAAGACTGACCCGAAACTGTTGTATAGCCACATCAGGAGGAAGACAACAGTCAAAGACCAAGTGATCAGACTGAGGACAGAAGGTGGAGAACTCACAAGAAATGATCAGGAGGTACGTGAGAAGTTAAACAGGAAATTTAAGGAAGGGCTCTGGGAAGACAGCACAAGAAGGTAACATCAAGAGGGAATATACCAACAAGTGTTGGATGACATACAAACAATCGAGGAGGAGATGCAGAAGTTGCTAAGTGACCTTGATACCTCAAAGACGATGGGACCGGACAACATCTTCCCCGTGGGTCCTTAGAGAAGGAGCAGAGATGCTGTGCGTGCCCCTACCCACAATCTTCAACATCCCTTGAAACTGGGCAACTACCTGAGAAATGGTAGACAGCAAATGTAGTCCCCATATTTAAGAAAGGAAAGAGAAATGAGGCACTAAACTACAGACCTGTGTCTCTGACTTGTATTGGGGGCAAAGTCATAGACAAGTTTATGGGAAAGGGAAATTAAAAAAAAGTAATTTTTAAAAGAAGGTGGGGGTTAAGATTTACTCCCTTTTGTAATACAGAGTTCGGGATACTTTAAATACACACTTTTAAAAAAAATTTTTAATTTTTAAAATAAACTACCCTTTGGGGGTCTAAGGGTATTTGAACAATATAATAAAAATTTTACTTGTTCTATAAAAAAATTTTAATCCATTTTACTAAAATAATAAAAAAATTCTTAACCCTAAAAGGGGTTTACAACTCTTGCATTTACTGAGTCCCCCTAATTTTAAATATTTTTTGCTAAAATAAAAAAAATTTATAAATAACATTTGTATAAAAATTTAAATCCAATCAAGGCTTCTCCCCCCAACACGAAAACCGTCACATGCCACTATTCAGTGTACACTAAAAACCGGGCCCATCTTCAGTGTCCCACAACCCTTTTCATCTCGTGTTCCACTAGGTCCGTTGCAAATTTTCAGTTTTCCCAAACCCCAAATATACTTTCCCTAAGTGCCCACACTAGGGGGTTTCCGGGCCCAGTTCAGTGTAACACTCCAACCTTTTTTCTTCATGTAATTCCCCACAAAACCCAGCATCTGATGTTTTCCGGCCCACAGTTGATCGGGCCTTTAGACGGTGACCCACAACTTTCACCGGTATTTGTAAATCCTCCCCAAAAGGGCCGGTTGAAAACCCCCGCTGGGCCAAAACCCATGCTGCAAAGCTCACTGAAGGGCGGCCGTCAATTTAACTGAGGCCAACAGACTCAGTGGGGCTGCGGTGAGGGGGTTTTCAAACGCCAGTAGAAATAAAGTCGATTAGGTGGTCGGGTTACCTACGGGGCTTTGATGTGTCCCTGGGGGGATTTTCAGGTACTTAATGTTGCTGAAGCCGGGTAAAGCGTTTCCCCCTTAGGTGTGAGGTCCCTACTGCTTGGGAGTGGGCATCCTGGGGCCCGCTCAGGAAACATACTGTTACAAAAGGGCCCAAGTAGATTTTAAACCCTTAGGTGGTAGGTCCCTTACTGCTTAGATGTGCACCGTAGGCATCGGAAAACTTACGGGGCTCAAGGGCCGGGCCTCGGCATCCCCACTTTGGGGTTTTGATGACGAAACCCAGTGGTATTTGGGGGCCGGCCGGAAAGGGTTAACTATTTAACCGCTATTTTGGGGCAGGGGGCCGAAAACAAGGAGAGTGGTGGAACACCGGGGAACGGAAAAAAGATTATAAATGAAAACCAGCATGGGTTCAGGGAAGGCAAATTTTGTTTTCACAAACCTTCTGGAGTTTTATGACAAGGAAAACAGAATAAGACACAAGAGGGGAGGGGGGGGGTTGTTTTGTTTTTTCCTAGACTGCGGGAAAGGGCCCTTTTTGACACATTTCCCCCCACAAGAGATTAGGGGCGGGAAGCGGGGAGGATCGGGGGGGTTAAAAACAGGGATGGCACTGAAATTTGGATCAGAAAAATACCAGACGGGAGGAAAAAGGGGGCGAGTCATTGGTACGTGAAGGGGTTTATCACAGTGGGGCTTTCTTTGACGAGGGGGTCCCACAGGGGTCAGTTTAGGCCAGGGGTTTTTTTGATAAAAGCGAACACAGTGGGAAGGAATAGATTTAAAGTGTCCCTATTCCAGATAAAGGAAAAGGGTTGATGAAAAAAATTTAAAAATTCGGATGAGGGGGGAGGAGGACTGAAAAGGGCCTGGAGGGGGGCTGGACTTTTGGGTCCAAAAAACTGGTTTCCTCGAATTCATCCCTCCCAAAATTCTAAGTCATGAAGTTGGGGATGGGAAAAAGAAGACTGCAGAAAAGATTTATAGGCTAGATGGACAAAAAAAACGGGACCTAAATCAGGGAGAAAAAAAAAAACCTTGGGGGACCAAAAAGGGGCCGACCGTAAAACCGGGGCACAAAATAAAACCAAATAACTGCTGCAGCATACGGGCGCCCGGGCGAACCTGAAATGGGCGTTCGAATACCTTAATAAGGAATCGTTAAAAGACACTGTACAGTGTATGTTAGGCCCACACTGGAGTAGAAACCCACACCCTGGAACCCACATGATCAACCCACCTTTCAAGAAGTTAGGAAATTTAAAAAGGGGTTTGCAACAGGTAGTCCAAGAGATCAGGGGGGAATGCATACGGGGAAAGGTTTTGGGGGAAAGGGGGATTGACGACAGGGAAAGGACAAAAGGGGTCGGGGGAAAGACTTTATAAGGGGACATACAAGATACGGGGGGGGAATAAAACAAGGTGGCAGAGATGGGAAATGTTCCAGAGAGGGGACACAGAAAAAAGGGGGTCAAACGGAAGCTAAAGGGAACTAAGACAAAATCACAGGGACTTTTAGGAAGAAATTTTTCTTCAGTCATAGAGTCTTTCGGGAAAGTAGAATAGAAAAGCAAGTGAAGTATGGGGGGCGGGAACCATCCCTGGGGGTTTTAAAAATTTAGGTATGAAAAAGGGCTCGGGGAAGCAAGAGGGAGGGACCTTGGGGCGACCCAGTGAGGGGGGCGGGGGCCAGGAGCGGGGAGTCTCAAACCCCTCAACCACAATTGGGTGAGTACACACACACAAAAACCACACACACCACACACACAAACACACACACACACACACACAAAAAACACACACCACACACACACAAATTTAAAAAGGCCCGGGGACAGATTTGGCCCAACCTGGCCACAAATGGCTTTTTTCGTTTTTTTCCCCCTGCAAAGGGCAAATCATGAAGTAGGGGAAGGCACAGAAACCACAGACAGAGTATGGCTAGGTGGCCAAAGACTGAAAAACCTCACTAAAGGGAAAAAAAAAAAAGATTTTGGGGGTGGGGGAGTTAACCCCCCGAGCATGTCTCCGGAACACCAAAATAAAAGATAACTGCGGGGGCAGCATAGGGGGGCCCTGGAAAACCTGAGAACAGAAATTGGGATCCCTTAGTAAGGAATCCATCAAACCTGTACCCCCGTGTAGGGTCGGGCCCCATACGGATTTAATGCGGGCCCTTTTTGGGAAAACCCGAAACTTGAAAAAGAAAGTCAAAAAAACTAGAGAAAGTAAAAAGGGTTTTGGGGAAAACAAGGTTTTTTCCAGGGGGTTTAAGGGGAATGTCCTTGAAAAAAGTTTAAAGGGGGAAATCGGCTGAGGGACACGGGAAAGGACAGGGAGGGTCGGGGGAGACAAAAAAAGGGGAACTTTTTAAAATAGGGGCGTGGATAGACAAGGTGGAAAAAGGAAAAGGATTTTCCGGGGGAGGGGACACAGAAACAAGAGGCCACAAATTGGGAATTTTGGAAGACACAAATGAGTCAGAGAGAAGTAGGAAGTATTTTTTCAGTAATGGGATTTGAAAGGGCAGGGGAAAATAGCCTAAAAAAATGACGTAGTGGAGGAAAGGAAACCCATACATTTTTTTTAAAGCCCGGGGTTTTTGATAAAGCTCAAGGGAGGGGGGGAGGGGAAAAAAGGGGGCCTATTTCAACCGGTGAAGGGGGGCGGGGCCAGGGGGGTTGGGGCCCCGACCCTCCCAACCAACAATAGGTGATTTAAACACACACACACCACACCACACCCCACCCGGACATCCCTGACCCCCACACTCAACCAAATAGGGGGCGCTAGAAAACCCTCAGAACAGAAATTGGGACATCTTAAAAAGGAATCGTTTCAGGCCCCTGTACACTGTGTAGTTTCCCCAAAATTTTGGGAAAGTAGGGGCGGCACCATTTGGAACCCAAAAACCAACCCAAGGGCTTGAAAGAAACTAAAGAAAGTGCAAAGGTTTGAAAACAAGATTTAGCCCCGAGCTAAAGGGTTGTTCAAACAGGGGGGTTAAAGGGAAATCGACCGGGGACGACACTGGGGACAGGGGGAGAAAAGGGGGGAAAAGAAAACCGACTTAAAAAATTACTGAGGGAATTGGCAAGGGGGACAAAGAAAGGATTTTTCCAGAGATTTTTTTTTTTTTATATTTTTATTTAAAACAACAAAATTACATTAAAAAAAAAAAGAAAACAGTACAGTTTTTAAATTCAAAATTAAAAAATCTAAAGGGCCCCAAAATTGAACACGGGACGATTAACTTTTTTTTCACCCTGCCCCCTCATCCCATATACATTACACCAATTTTAAAAACAAATTTTAAAGTAAGATTACATCATTATTATTAAAACCCCAAGGGAAAATCCAAAAAACCTACAATCTGCCATTATTTTTTCCACTTTGTTTTTTATATATTATTAATCCACATAATCTTAAAAACTCCTTTAAATACTCATTTTTTGCCAGTGCCGAAAACGGGCTGACAATTTTTCCCAAAACCCCCGGTCCCCCCCCCCCCCCCTTATGTACGGGCCCCCCATTCAAAAAACTTTCAAAAATTTTCCCCTTTTTAAAAGGGTTCTTGAAAAAAATTTTCAAACTAAAAAAACCCCAAACCCCGGGGAGACCTTCCAAAAAAAAACAGTCGGGGTTTCATTATAAGACTTTGTGGGAAAACAGCCCGGGCAATCTTTATATGTATACATATACGAAATGCATATACACAGGGGGTGTATGTGCATTTTTTCATAAAAACAAACAAAATCATACATAGAAATAAATCGTTTAAAATGTTGTCTGCAAATAAACAAAATTATTACAACCAGATAAAATTTTAAACAAAAAACATTGGTTCCCCCAAACACACCTACATACACAAAGTTAATGTTACTGTTTAACAAAATATATATAGGCCCTTTCCATACAAAAAAAAAGGGGAAAATTAAAAACCCCCCATAAAATTTACTTATATATTTAAGGTACATACGTGCATAATGTACTTTTTTTCAATACAATAAAAAAAAAAAAGGGGTTTGTAGAAAAGGGCTAAATCAAATCTTCAGATTAAAAAAAAAATTTTAAGACAAAACCTCACATTAAAATTTAAAAAATTTATAAACCTTCCCTATATAAAATGATTTTTATAACAAAAAGGGGAAAAAACCGGGAAAATCACATACAACTTTTGACTTTTGTGTTTTTTTACAAAAATTCATAAGGTCTACATACTCCTAAAAAATAAACTTTACCCATTTAAACCCACCGGGGGCAAAACCAATAAACCCAATACCCTCCCCAGGTTCCAATCACAAAAAGGGAGGGGGGAATAAGAAAGCCCAAACCCCCTTGCCTCCACCCCATACTAAAAACGGAAAAAAAACGTTCAACAGAAAAGTCCACGAATCCCCCCGGAAAAAACAAATTCCCCCCTTCCCCCCCAATATTTGTTTGTTCCTACATGCTGTCCAAAAAAAAAATTTCGCGCCCAACGCTTTTTTCCTAAGGGTTCCCCTCCCCCTCCCTCATCCCAAAAGAAACATAAAAGGGAAAATCAATTTAAATATCTTGTAAGCCCCCCCCAAACCTCTTTGGGTCCCCTTCCAAATCAAAACTTAAAAACCCCCTAAGGGGTGATTTTTTTCCCCCCCCCCCAATAAAAAAAAAACCCCTTTAAACCAACAATTTTCCCCCTCCCAACGCGAAAAAAAAATTAAACTACATAAAAAACCCGTTAAACCTTCCCCACAAAAAGCACATGACGCCTCTTTCAAAAAACCCCAATTTCTTAGCCCCTTTCTTTCGATGGCAAAAGGGCCCCCAAATAAAAAATCTAAAACAAATTTCCCTCGCCCCTTGGCCGGTATTCAAAATTTCTAAATTCCCCCCAATACACTCTCCAATCAATGTGGGGATACACGGGCCCCCCCTTGCATTATTCCTGACGACGACCCACCCCCCACAAACCGTTTTTACCTTGATTTTTTTTAAAAGGGGCGAACCTTTAACATAACCGAAAACAGGGTTTTCCCACACCAACTAAAATCCCTGCCACCCCCCCTTTTGGGCGGTTTACCCCCCCATCACCCTCCCCCCCCCGAAGACCCCTTTTTCCCCCCCGGCGGGCCGAATTCCCTTGGGGCTTCATATAGCCCCTTAAAACCCAAAGACCCTAATGCAATCAACCCCAGTCCTCCCTCCTTACCGCGGGTCTTTACTACATTTTGGGCCCCCTCCCACGCCCCCCCTTAGCCCCACACATACCTTAAGACCCTTCTTTGCATTTCCATAATATCCTTTACTCCTTAATGGGAAAATTTTTCCCCGCCACTCCCCACACCTTACTAAAAATTTCGGGCTTTATTTCCCAAACCACAACCCTTTGATCCAAAGGTTACACCCCCGGGGGCCCTTGGGGACCCCTTTGCCTACCCCAAACTTGTCCTTACCCTTTCCCGGGAAAAAAACCCTCCTTCCCCTCCTGTGCATCTGCCAAAAAACAAAATCCCCCAAATCTTTAGCCTATCTAAAAAGTTATCCAACCAAAATCCTCCCCCCAAAGGGCCCCTTCCTACCCAAAAACCGCCCCTACCTCCAACAAAAAAACCCTGATTTCTGCTTATTAACCCTCATCCCAGTAGCATTCCCAAAAACTCAATTACCCTTCCCACTTTTTTTTAATCTTCAATCCCCTGAAGTAAAACAGTTGTTTCATCTACATAACCAACAATTTTTTCCCACAATATCCTCCCCTCTCCCCCCAAACCCTTCCCCCTCCCACCCTCAACCCCGAACATTGAAAAAAGGGGGTTTTTGCATACAAGCAAAGAGTATTTGGGAAGTGGGGCAACCCCTGCCTTAAACCCCTTTTCCCCTGGGTTAATGAATTTCCCCAAACCCCCATTTCCTGTACTTCCCCATTGATGATTCTTTATACAAAATCCCCCCCATCCCAAACCCCCCTCCCTCCCCAAAACCCCCCATTCTCACCATGCTCTCAATCAAAAAATTTCCCCATCCACTAAATAATAAGGCTTTCTCCCCAAACCAGACCTAGAATACCTCCCTTATTAAAATTAAACCCCCAAGGAAAACCCCAATCGGACCTTAAACCCACCCGGGGATACCCTTCCCTCCCCGGGATACCAAACGTCCCCCCCTGTATTTACCGGAAACCCCATGGGCCCTTTTTCAGCATTACCCCAAAATTTTTTTGCAAAAACCCTTTAAAAAAGGGACACATCAAAGGGTTTTGGGACGGTAAAACACTCAAAATCTTCCCCCCCCTTTTTGGCACCCAAAAATATGACAAACCCGTTTCTTTGCGATATGCCCCAACTTCCCCTAGTTAACATAAAGTCCAAAGAAACCTAAACAAAAAACTGCCTAATACACCCCCAAAAGTGCTCTTAAAAAAAAAATCAAATTTTGGGAAAACCGTCTATCCCTGGTGTTTTTCCCGGTATCATCCCCAAAACTGCCCCTTTTCCCCCTCAACCTCACTTATACCAACCCCCAACCCCACTCTATCCTGGGGTCACTTAAAAAAGCTATGGAACCCCCCTTCAAAAATTTCCCCCCCAGGAACCCCCTCCCTCCAACTCCTTTTCTCTTAAAACCCAAAATCAGCTTTGAGAAATAAACTTTTTCCCTATTGGATTTGGGGGCTGACCCCTTGGATACCCTCCCACCCCCGGGCTTTTCTCCAATTGTAGAAGGTGGTTACCCCTCTGTCGGTCCCGAAATTTACGTAAAACTACCCAGACGGCTTATCACCCCACCCCCAAAAAACCTCTTAAACCCCCCCTAACCCCCAATTGCAAACAAAACCCACATTGGGTTTTAAATTTAGCTATTTTACTCCGCAGGGCTTTCCATATCATCCCCCCTACCCAAACCCCCCCCAACATAAAAATCTTGCAAAAATGTCCCCCCCGATAAAAATTTCAAACCCCCAAAAGCCACCTCGGGGCCCCCTCTCTCCCCTAGGGGCCTTTTTAAAAAAAAACGTATTCCAGGGTTTTTTTCCCGCATTTCCCCCCCAATCCAACGATCTTTCCCCCCTTTTCCCAGCCTCCCCCAAAAAAAAACCCCCCCAAAAACCAAAAAAATCCCCCTGAAAAAAGGGCCCCTCCCCCCTCCTCCCTTTAAAAAGCCTTACCTTTAAATTTTCCCTTTCCCAGAATAAATACGCAAAACCAAATCCCTCCCACATCAAACTGCTTTTCCCCTCGGGGACATAAAACCCCCCCTTCCCCAAAGGGTTTGGGCCCCCCAAACCCTCTATACCCCCGGGTAATATAAATTCTGTCTAATCGGGGGGCCCTTTATTTTCCCCCACGGACGAACGTATGCCCATAGGTAACCCCCCCCCCCACCCCAATCAACAACCCCAAAATCTCCAAACATCCCCAAACCCCACCAGGGACACAAACCCCCCCTTTTCCCGGGGTTTTTGGGCATCACCACTCCTAAAAACCCCACAAATTTCCAAACACCCCCCTTTAAATTTTTTTAGCAGGCAAAACCTTTTCAAATTTTAATTAAAGCAATATTTTTCTTTTCAAAATCTCCCCTTTACCCTGGGTATTAATAGGTTTGGGGGCATGGTTAAAACCCCCCAAAAATAACTCGACTTCACCCCCCGACGCCCTCCACCCCTCACGATTTCCCCCCCCCCCCCCCAAACCCCCCCCCCCTTCCCAACCGAGGAAAAGCAAGGGGTTGGGGCTCCTTTTCCCCCAACTGGGGACCCCACCTTTTAATTTTTCAAACCACTGGTTACATACATCCGAAAAATCCTTTCAACCCCCAAAACAAATACCCCGCCCCCTTTTATTTTGCTCTTGCAAAAAAACATTTTGGCAACTCAAAACCGCCTTAAAAACCATCCAACCCAAACTTTCTTGAACCCTCCCGTTTTAAGTTCCCTTAACATTAAGCCGGGAACCATTTGGTTAAAATTTAAGAAGGGGGGGCCTTTTTCCCCCTATGCCTCTGGGGAAATTTCCCACTTCACTTTTCATATTACGGTGGGTTTTTTGGGCCCCTCGATTTTCCTGTGCAGTCACTTTCCCCCCCCCCCTTTCCCCAATTTTTAAATAAGGGGACACCTTCCACTGTGTGTCCCCGGCTTTCCCCAACCCCGGGCCCAAAGACTTCTTCCCCGGCCTCTGCCCTGGGGTTTAAAGACCCCCCATCTAACTTGATGGCCCCAGTTCGTTTCCTAGAACTCACACTTACACCAAAATTTACCCTCAGGCAAAATTCCCCCCCTGGGGTAATCCTCCCGGGCCCCCACTTTTCTTTCCCGCCCAAACCCTTTCTCAAGTTTTCTCAAAAATTTGTTGCCCTCCAAATTTTTCCCCTTCCCCATGAAATTTGGGAAAACCTTTTGCACCCGGGTTTCCCCTCATTTCCAAAAAATCCTTGATCACTTTTGGGGAAAAAAACCCATCCTGGGTTGAAGCCCTAGGCGAAATCTCCTCAGATGTTCCCCTTTAATAAATCCCCCGAGCCCCCGGAGAGGGGGGACACATGTCTCCGCCGCCGGGCCCCCTCCCGGGGGGGGCCTCTTCGTCCCGAGGTCATTCCTCCGGGGCCCCCCGAGGCCCCAAGGCCCGGCACCAAAAATTAAAACGATTTTTGTCTCAATTGGGTTTTCGAGAATTTGAGAAGCCCCCCCCCCTAGGGCATGGGGGGTGCCCTGTGGGTAAAAAGAGTACATAGACGACCCTGTTTTTTCCCTTCCCAAAAACAAGTACAAAATTTTTTCCCCGTGTTTTACAAACCTCGATCCCCTCTTTTAATTAGGTTTGGGATTGGCCCCTTTTTAAGGGCATTTTTAAAGGGTTTTAAGAACCTTCCGGCCATTCCTTCTTTTTGGGCCATCCCCCCAACCCCCCCCCCCCCATTGGGGGCCGAATGCAAAAAGGGCCCATAACTTCGAAAAAAAAATCCCGCAGGGCAAAATAAACCGTAAACCTCGAAGGGTCTTCCCGGGTTTCCCTTTACCCCTGTGAAGTACTTAGAGACGGGATGTAACCCCAAAATCCATCGTTGAAATTTACCCCTCTTGGGGGTTGTTCCTGGTAAAGGGTCAAAAATTCTTTTTTTTTAAGTAATCGACTCGTTTTTTAAAATTTCCCCAAAAATTCTTGTTAAACCATTAAAAGGGGGGACGCCTACAATTCCCGTTGGGGGAATTTCCATAGTATCCCTGATGATTGGTTTGGGGAAGGCGTTCATCGCTATCTCCCCTTAAAGTTCCACGAAACCCGGGTCTATGCAGTATGTTTCACTCTCCCTACTGTTGTTCCGCCATGTTGATTTCCCATAGGCAGTCCAAAGTTTCCTTTCCCCTACTTTAAAAGGGTTTTTGGGGTGAACTAAGGGGAGGTCGCCGAAGACAGGGAGAGGGGTGGGGCCAGACAAACCCCCACTTTCCCCCGTGGTCAGGCAGCGAAAACTGTTCCAGAGATTGGAAAACAGTAACAAGGGTACACGTTGGAAGGGTTTAAACCCAGATGAATCACAGGGATGTTTGGAAGTTTTCTTCCCGGGCCCCAGAGTAGTCAGGAATGGGAAAAGTTTTGGGGAAGGGGATAGTAGTGGAGGCCGGGTTTCCCTGTATAGCTTTAAGCAGAGGGGGTATGATAAAGCTCACGGTTTAGGGGGAGTGAAACTAGTAGCGACCAGTGAAGAGGCGGGGCCAGGAGCTTGGACCGACCCCCCGTAACCTTTAACTATCAAGTTTTGACCCGAAGCTGTTTGGGATAGGGCCCCATCAGGAGGAAAAAAACATCAAGGAATTTAAAATGGAAGGGGATGCAGCACCAGTTTGGAAACCCCACACCTGGTTTAACATGTCAAGAAATTTGGAAAGTGAAAAGGTTTGCAATAAGAAATAGTTCCGGCTAAGGGGTTGTCCTACGAAGAAAGGTTGAGGGGGAAACGGCCTTACACACTTGGGAAAAGGAGGGTCAGGGAAGACATGATAAAAGAACCCAAAAAAATGGTGGGGGGGCGGAATAAAAAAGGGGACAAAAACGGGGTGTTTCCCGAGGGAAAGGGGCACAGAACAAAGGGTTCACAATTGGAAGTTGAAGACCCCTTTTGAAACAAAGGGATGTTAGGGGGGGGAAAATTTTTCTTCAGCCCCTAGAGTAGTCAGGCCCTGGAATAGCCCAGAAAGTAAGTAGTGGGGGGCGGGAACCATACATAGTTTTAAGACGAGGGGATGTTTAAAACTCATGGACGGGGAGAGAGAGGGGGGTTAGTACAAACCCCTAAAAAAGGCGGGCCAGGGGCTGTGACTTTTGACCCCCGCAACCCCCAAATAGCTGAAATACAAAAAAGGGGGGTACAACCCCCACACACACTCACACACACACATACACAAAACACACACACACACACACCCCACACACACACACACCCCACCACACACACACACACACACCCCCCACACATACACACACACACACACACACACAACCCCACACACCAACCACACACACACACACACCCCACAATACAACACCCACACACACAACACACACACACACCCCCACACACACACACATACACAACCACACACACACACCAACACACACACACACACAACACATACACACAAAACACCACACACACCACACACACACACACACAACATTTCACACACACACACACATACACACACACACACAAAACCCTACACACAACACACAAACACACACCACACACACACAAAAACAACCCCTACACACACACAACACACAACACACACAAACAAACCCCCTTCACACACCCAAAAACACACACACACAAAACACCACACACAAAACACCCCCACACACACACACCCCTACACACACACACAACACCACACACACACACACACCACCCCACACACACACAACACAACACACACAACAAAAAATTTTGAGAGATATTTTTCAGAAACTTCAATTCAACTAATCCCCCACTTTGGCATTAGTTTTTACTGAGTTCTTTTCATGGTGGTTTGTTATAATTAAAAGTCAAGGGTTTTATTGTGTATATAAAGTTTTTCCCCTTTCAGTTCTGTATCACAATGATGGGAAAAAAAAAACAACTGGGGTAAAATTGACAACTTTAATAACAAAAAGTTTTCTATCAGAAAAGAATTTTTAAATAAAAAAACGGCCAAATTTAAAAAAATTTTAGGGAGATATAGCCAACCCATTTTATTGATGAATAACTTCCCAAACTGGTACATCTGGGAAATTTTAAAAATTTGTCAGTTATTTATATATTATTAAACACTAAACCCAGTGGGGTTTCATTCAACCGCTGTTTAAAATAATGAAATGAAACTAAAAGGTACATGTGTGTATTGTTTGTATTGGGAAAAGACTAACAAAGAATGGACTGGTAAACAAGTTCAGATTAGCTAACCTTGACGAAATAAAACAGTAAAAAACAGCTTGGGCTAGAACATTTTAGGGGGAAACGCCCAAATTGTCATTAACAACAAAAATGCAAGAAGCCCCAAGTGAAGTGTAGCGCCCGGGAAAGAATAGAAAAAACCAGTCATAAGTCCTCAAAAAAGGCAAGGAAAAAAACACCTTATTAAAAAAACCTGAGTTGACAAAAACAGTGTGTGGATGCTAGAAAAAGGTAGGCCTTAGATTTAGACCTTTGGGGGGTGGTTTGCTAGAACAAGGTGGGGTTTTAAGAGTTAAAACACAGTGGGGGATGCAAGCCCAAAGGAAAGGTTTTAAGTTAGACACAGTTTTGGGATCAGAAAAAGGGTTAACTCTAAGAGTTAGAAAAAAAAACAGTGAGTGGGATGTTTAGAAAAAAGGGAAAATTTAAAAATTAAACCAGTTTTCATGCTAGAACAATGTAGGTCTTAGAGTTAGAAAACAGGGGTTTAAAAAAGCAAAAAAAAGGTAGGTCTTAAAAGTTAGACAAAATTGTGACAAAGCAAGAACAAGGTAGGTTTAAAAGTTAGCCACAGTGTGTGGGATGCTAGAAAAAAGGTAGGTTTTTAGGGGTTAAGACACAGTTTTGGGGAAAAAAAGAAAAAGGAAAGTTTTTTAGATTAAAACCCGGGTTGGGGATGCTAGAACAAGGAAGTCAAAGAGTTAACCCATTTTTTCCCAAACCCAAGAAAAAGGTAGGCCCTTAGATTTAAGACACAGTGTGGGGAAATGCAAAGAACAAGGTAGGTCTTTTTTTTTAAACCACATGTGGGGATGCAAGAAAAAGTGGGGTCTTAGGGGTTAAACACAGTGTGGGGATGCAAAAACAAGGGGGTCTTTGGGTTTTGACCAGTGTTTTTAAAATCAAAAAAAGGGTTTTTCATGGGTTTTTAAACACAGTTTGTGGTTTCTAGAAAAAGGTTAGGTCTTAAAGGTTAAACAGGGTGGTCGATGCTAGAAAAGGGTGGGGTTCTTAAAGTTTAGACAAAAGTTGTTTAAAGAAAACCCAAGGGTAGGCCCTTAAAGGAGTTAGAACAGTTTTTGGGATGCTAGAAAAAAGGGTAGGCCCCTTTAGATTTAAAGCCCACAGTGTGTCGATGCTAGAAACCAAGGGTTAGGTTTTTAAGTTAGACACAGTGGGGTTTCCCTAGAAAAAAAGGGTTTAGGTTAAAGATTAACACAGTGTGGGGGAATCCCTAAAAACAAGGTAGGCTTAAAATTTGACACAGTGGGGGTGGATGCAAAAACCCAAGGAAAGGTTTTTGAAGTTAAAGAAAACAGTGTTTCAAATGCTAGAACAAGGTAGACTTAGAGTTAAAACCAAAAGGTGTGATGCAAAAAAAAGGAAAGGGCCCAAAGAGTTGACACAGTGGTGGACTGAAAAAGGGAAAGGTCCTTAGAGTTAGACACGGGTTTTGGGGAAAAACCCAAGAACAAGGTAGGTTTAAAGATTTTAGACCCCGTGGTGGATGCTAAAAAAGGGTAGGAAAAAAGAGTTAGACACGTGGGGGGAATGCAAAAAAAGGAAAGGTCTTAAATTTTTTAGACACAGGGGTTGGATGCTAAAACAAAAAAAGGTCTTAGGGGTTAACCCCCCGTGTGTGGGGGCCTAGAAAAAAGGGTTGGGTTCTTTAAAACTAAACAACAGGGTGGATGCAAAAAACAAGGGGGGGCCCCCTTAGATTTAGACACATTGGAATCTAGAACAAGGTGGGTCTTAGAGAAACACAGTGTGTGGGATGCAAGAAAAAGGGTTGGCCCTTAAAAAAAAAAAAAAGTTTTGGGGATGCAAGAAAAAAGGTATTTTCTTAGAGTTACACACAAGTGTTGGATGCAAGAACAAGGTAGGTCTTAGAGTTAGAAAACAGTGGGGTTTGGTCCCTAAAACAAGGAGGTTTTTAGGTAAAAACACAGTGGGGGGAAGCTAGAAAAAAGGTAGGACTTAGGGGTTAAGCCACGTGTGTGGTTTCAAGAACAAGGTGGGTCTTAGATTTAGACACATTTGTGGGATGCTAGAAAAAGGTAGGTCAAAAGAGTTAGACACATGTTTCGTTGTTTAGAAAAAAGGGGTGGGTCTTAAGGGGGGGAACCACAGGGGGCCCGATGCTAAAAAAGGGTAGGTCTTAGGGGTTAAACACAGTGGTGGATGCTAGAAAAAGGGTAGGTCTTAGAGAAAGCCCACAGTGGGGTGGATGCTAGAAACCCCAAGGGTTTAGGTCTTAGAGTTAGAAACATTTGTGTGGATGCTAAAACAAGGTGGTTTTTGAGTTAACCCCAGTGGGGGGAAGCTAGAACAAGGTAGGTCTTAGAGTTAGACACAGTTGTCGAAGGGCTAAACAAGGTAGGCCCTTAGAGTTAGACACAGTGTGTGGTTTGCTAAAAAAGGGGTAGGTCTTAGAGTTAGACACAGTGTGTAATGCTAAACAAGGGGTTTCTTAATTTTAGACACAGTGTGGGAAATGCCTAAACAAGGTGGGTTTTTTAAAGTTTAGACACATGTGTGGAAAGCTAGAAAAAGGGGGTTTTAAGGGGTTTAACCCCAAGTGGCGATCTAGAACAATTTAGGTTTTAAAGATTTAAAGACCATTGTTTGGGGAAATCTAAAACAAGGTAGTTTCTTAGAGTTAACACATTGATTTTGGGATGCTAGAAAAAGGGTTAGGCCTTAAAGGGGCTAGACAAAAGGGGTGGATGCTAGAAAAAGGTAGCTTAAAGAGTTAGACACAGTGTGGGGAATGCTAGAACAAGGGGGTCTTAGGTTAACAAAAATGGTTGGATGCAAAACCAAGAAGGTCTTAGAGTTAGACACAGTGTGGGGGGAACCGCTAAACAAGGTAGGCCTTAGATTTTTAGACACAGGTGTGGATGCTAAAAACAAGGTGGGTTTTTAGAGTTAACCCAGGTGTGGATGCAAAAAAAGGGAAGGTCAATAAGTTAGACACAGTGTGTGGATCTAGAAAAAAGGGAGGTTCTTAGATTTTAGAAAACCCAGTGGGGGGAAGCTAAACAAGGTAGGCCCTTAGAGTTAGAAACAGTGGGGTTGGGAATGCAGAAAAAGGGGTATCTTAGAGTTAACCCCGTGTGGGATGCAAAAAGGTAGGTTTTAGAGTTAGACCACAGTGTTTGGATGCTAGAAAAAGGGGTAGGTCTTAAAAGTTAAAACCCCAATTTTGTGGGATGCTAAAAACAAGGAAAAGGGTCTTAGAGTTGAAAACATTTGTGTGGATGCAAAAAACAAGGTGGGTTTTTAAAAATTTTAAGACACAGTTGGGGGATGCTAGAAAAAAAGGGTGGGTTTTATATAAAAACCCAGGTGTCAAAGGGGCTAGAACAAGGTAGGTCTTAGATTTTAACCCCAGTGGGGGAAATGCAAGAAAAAAGGTAGGTCTTGGGAGTTAGAACAGTGTTGGTTTCAAGAAAAAGGGTAGGTCTTAAGTTAAAACACGGGTTTTGGTGGATCCCCCAAAGAACAAGGTGGGTTTAATAAGAAACAGTTTTGGTGTTTTCAAAGAATAAGGAAGGGCTTAGAGTTAGAAACAGTGGTGGAGCTAAAAACAAGGGGTTTAGATTTGACACAGTGGTTGGATGCTAAAACAAAGGGTTTAAGGACTTAGGTTAAAACACAGTGTGGGTTTCAAAAACCCAAGGTAGGTCCTTGGGGTTAGACACAGGGGTGGGGATGTCAGACCAAGGAACCCCTTAAAGATTTTAAGACAAAAGTGGTGGGGATCTAGAAAAAGGGGTTTAGGCCCTTAGAGTTAGACACAGTGGGGGGTGCAAAAACCCAAGGAGGCTTAAGAGAAACCCAGTGTGGGATAAAAGCTAAAAAAAGGGGTAGGTCTTGGGAGCAAACACAGGGTGGATGCTAGAAACAAGGTGGGCCCTTAGAGCTTAGACACAGGTTGGATGCTAAAACAAGGTAGGTTTAAGTTGGGACACAGGTATGGATGCAAAACCCAAGGTAGGCCCAAAATTTTGACACAGTGTTTTAAAAGCAAAACCCAAGGTAGGCTTGGGTTTAGACAACAGTTTGGGATGCTAAAAAAAAAAGGAAAGGGGTTTTGAATTTAGCCCACATGTTTTTGGAAAGCAAAAAACAAGGTAGGCCCTTGAGTTAGCCAGGGGTTTAGGAAAGCTAGAAAAAAGGTTTGGGTCTTAGATTTAAAGGACACAGTGGGTTGGATGCTAGAACAAGGAAGGCCCTTAGATTTTTAAGACACGGGTTGTGTGGATCCTAAACAAGGTGGGTTTTTTAGATTTAAAGACCCAGTGTTTGGAACCCAAAGAAAAAAGGTTTTGGTTTTAAAGAGTTAGCCCACAGTGTTTTTAATCTAGAACAAGGTGGGTAAATAATTTTGACACATTTTGGGGGAAATCCCTGGGACAAGGGGGTTCTTAGAGCTAAACACAGTGTGGGATGCTAAAACCAAGAAGGTCTTAGAGTAAAACACAGTGTTTTGGTTGCTAAAACAAGGTAGGCCCTTAGAGTTAAACCATTTTGTGGTGCAAGAAAAAGTAGGTTTTTAAGTTAGAAAACAGTGGTGGATCTAAAAAGGAAAGGTTCCCTTAGATTTTTACCAGTGTGGGTGCTGGGAAAAATTTTGACCTTAGAGTTAGACCAGGTGGGGGAAATGCTAGAAAAAAGGGGGGTCTTAGTTTAGACACAGTTGGTGGTTGCAAAAAAAAAAGGAAGGTCTTTAAGGGGTTTTAAAAACCGTGTGGGAGGGCTAAAAACCAAAGGTGGGTCTTAGAGCTAGACAAAAGGTGTGGATGCTAAAAAAAAGGTAGGCCCTTAGATTGAAAACATTTGTGGAATGCTAGAACAAGGTGGGGCCTAACATTTAAGCCCACAGTGTTTTGGAGCTAGAACAAGGGATTTTCCTTAGAGTTAGACACATTTGTTTGGATGCGGGAACAATTTTGGCTTAGAAAAGACACAGTTGTGGTTTGCTAAAAAAAGGTGGGTCTTGGTTAGACCCCGGTGGGGGATGCAAGAAAAGGGTGGGGTCTTAGATTAGAAAACAGGGGTGGAACTAAAACCCGGGTAGGTCTTAGATTGGGCCCCACGGGTGTAATCCCGAACAAGGTAGGTTTTAGAGTTAAAACCCAGGGGTTGGATGCTAAAAAAAGGGTTTGGGTTTCTTAGAGTTAGACACAGGGGTTTTTGGATCTAAACCCAAAGGAAGGTCAAAGGGTTAGACCCAGTGGTGGATCCCAAGAAAAAAGGTAGTTTTAAGGGGTTAACACGGGTTTTTTATGCTGAAACAAGGTATTCTTAGAGAAAAAACCAACAGTGTGGGGGAAGGCTAAACAAGGAAATGTTTTAAGAGTTAGACCCAGTGTGGGGAAAGCAAGAAAACAAGGATTTCTTAGAGTTGGACACAGTGGGTTGGAAAATCCCTAGAACAAGGTAGGCTTGGGAGTTAGACACAGTGTGGGGAAAGCTAAACAAGGAAAGGTTAAATTTTTTGGACCCCAGTGTTCAAAGCAAGAAAAAGGTAGGTCAAAGAGTTTAGACACAGTGTTTCAAAGCAAGAAAAGGAAAAGGTTTTAGTTTTTAAAAAAGTGGGGTTCGATCTAAACAAGGAGGTTTTAAAGAGTTAGACACAGGGTGCAGGGCAAAACCCGGGTTTAGGTTTTAGATTTAAAACACATTTGTGTGGATGCAAGAACGGGGGTTTAGGGTCTTAGAGCTAAACCATTGTGGTAGCTGAAAAAAGGTAGCTTAGATTTAAACCCGTGTTGGGGGAAAGGCAAAAAACAAGGTAGGTCTTAGATTTAAAGACACAGTGTGTGAATGCTAGAACAAGGTGGGTTTCTTAGGGTGAACATTGTGGGGGAATGCAAAACAAGGTAGGTTTCTTAAGTTAAAAAACAGTGTGTCAAATGCTAGAAAAGGAAGGTTTTAAAGAGAAAAGACACAGTGTGAGGATGCTAGAAAAAGGGTTAGGCTTAGAGTTAAAAACACGGGTTTTTGGGGTTTGCTAGAAAAAGGTGGGGTCCTTAGGGGTTGACACAGTGAGTGGAGCAAGAACAAGGGAAAGCTTAAAGATTGACACAGTGGGGGAAAGCAGAACAAGGGGGGTTTTTATAGTTAGACACATTTGGTGGGGGAAATGTTTAAACAAGGGGGTTTTCCTTAATTTTAAAACACAGTGTGGAGGAGCTAAAAAGAAAATAAGGAACTTAGGGGTTAGACACCCGTGTGGGGAGGGCTAGAACAAGGAGGCCCTTTAATTTAAACCACAGTTTTGGGGGAGCTAGAACAAGGTGGGTTCTTAAAATTTAAAGACACAGTGGGGGGAAATTCCCTAAAAAAGGGGGTTCTTAAAATTTAGACACAGTGTGTGGATGCAAAGAAAAAGGGGGGTTCTTTAAGGTTTAAACACGGGTGTGGGAAAGCAAGAAAAAAGGGGAAAAGGCTTAGATTTCCCATAAGAACATAAAAAAAATTAAGAACAAGGAACACTGCAAAGGGCCAACGGGGCCCCGCAAGGCAGGCCCCAAGGGTCTCCAACCGGTTTAAACCCAAATAAACCCAACCTAGCCCCGGCCCAGGTCACTTTTGATTTAAAGGGGGAGGAACACGGCAACCGACCTGGTAAGAAACAAGCAAAACGGGTCAAACTCACACCCCCCCCAAAACCAAACTCTTTTAAATTTTTACCCCCAACCTATTTTTAAGCTCCCACAACTTTTCGGGCCTTATAACTGTACTTGGGAGTTTTTTTTCCCACTCATCCACAACTCTATTCCCAAAACCAGAAATTTTCCTTTTCCTTCCGAATCTAAATTTTTTTCCCCAACTTAAAACCCATTGCGGCGAGTCCTGTCTGGGCCCTAGAAAATTTTCACACCCCATTTAAACCCCCTTTTTTTTTATTCCTGTCTTTCCTTTTTAATACACCTCATACAATCCCCCAAAAATTTTCAAACGTCTTTTTTAAGATGAAAAATTGGGGCCCTTTAAATCAAATCCTAAAAGGGGAAGGGTTTTCTGATACATGGGATAAACCTTTGTCACCCCTTTTTTGGGAAACTTTTTCCAAGTTTTTATACCCAAATCTGTAATAAGGTGCCCAAAAACCCGGGTGCACATAATCTAAAATGGGGCCAAAAACCAAAGGAAATGTATAATTGAAGAAAAACCCAAAAGGACTCCTATTATTTATGCTTCTTGATATGAAGCCAAAAAACCCAAAAGTCTTTATTGCGAACAAAAACTTATGCCTTTTTTTCTTTTTTTTCAGATCACTGCTAACCAAAAATCCAAAAAATTTTTTTTTTCGCAATCCGAAATATTAAGATCACATTATTTATTTTATAAGTGGCAGGGTTTTTGTCCCTTCCAAAAATTTTTAAAATTTTTGCAATTTCCTATTTTAAAAACTGAAACTGCCCCTTTCCTCCGCCCAAACTGCATCATTTCCAAATTCCCAAATCTTCCTGGGTGCTCGATGTCCTCGCAAAATAAATTTCCCGACGGCCAATTTAGGTTGTCCTTCGGGCAAACTTCCCGATGTCGCTCTTTTTTCCCCTCATCAAAAGCCCCTTTTAGGGTTTTGGGTGAACAGCAGGGGGCCCCAACACTGCCCCCCTTTGGGGAAAAACCGCTCGGCCACTTCCCCACTCTGATTTCCCCCCATTTAAAATGCAAACCTCATGCGGGCCTATTTGTAAAACCATGCCTCTATCCGGGAAAAAAAAAATTTTCCCCCCCTATTTCCATGTGTTTTTAAATTTTTCCCCCCTCAATACCCCCTTTGTTTGGGGGCCCCGTCAAAAGCCTTACTGAAGTCCATAACAAAAAACAATATCATATTCATTACCATGATCACCTCCTCAAAAAATTTAGTAAAAAACTTTTAAATAAATTCGAAAGGGGCGGGGAAACCCCCCCCGTAAAACCGGGCTGAGATTGGGTTGTTTAAATTTTAAATTTTTTTTCCAAGGGTTCTACGAACTGCCCGGAAAATTAAAAGAACCCAAAAAATTTTTCCCATATGGGGGTTTGGGGTTTTTGGGCTATAGTTCGAATCTAAGGACCTGTCACCTGTTTTTGAAAATGGGTTTTCACATTTCCCTTTTTTCCCCACTTATTTTGGGCCCCAAATCCATTTTTTTATTGATATAAATGAAAAGATTAGCCAAAGTGTGCAAGCACCTTTTTCCCATTCCTTGTAAACCCTTGCATACATTTACATCAGGGCCGGGGGGTTTTTGTTGGGTTTTTTAATTTTTTTCCTTTTTTCCCAAAGGAAACCAAGGGCCATTTTGTACCCAAAAAGGGCAAAAGTTTTTATCGTCCGTTCAAACAAAATTTTTTAAAATTACGGAATATCCCCTGGGGAACCTCCGGTGTAAAAAACTGAGGTGAAGAAATGTTTTTTAAAAAAATTCTACAAAATTTCCTTATCAAAGTCAGTGGGGCTGCCCCCGAGGAATTTTTTGGAGGGGGCCCCCTATCTTGCCCCCGACCTTACTTTTTGTTTCCCTGAAAGAACCCCTTTTTGGGAAAAAGTCTTCAAATTCTTTTGCAATTTTAAAACCTCAAAATCCTCTTTTTTTTCATTTCAAATTTCCCCCTTTTTATTTCTCTTTTTTTAACTAAATATATCTTTTTCCCTCAATTGCCCCACTCCTCTTTTGTTTTCCCCTATATATGCCCCTCTTTTTGCCCAAAACAGATATTTTAATCTTTTGTTCTTTCCTTTTTAGGATCATTTTTTTTTTGTCAGATTTCCCTTTTTGGGAAAAACATTTTTTTTGACTGGGGCAGCTAGAACTATGCCCTGGAAACCATCAAATTCGGAAAACCACCAACCACCAAACCTGCCCCTTTAAAGTCGGGTCTTTCCCCAGTTCGGGCCCCCTTTTAAGAAATTTTTTCAGTCCTGGGAAAATCACCAAACTAAAACCCGGGGACGGAGACTTGTTTGCCTTTAAATTAGGGGAAATTTCCCATTTTTTATTAAAACTGAGTAAATTTGGGTTGATCACCTTTTCCCCCAAGTTTAAACCCATTTAACCTAAAGGATTTTTAAATTAGTTTTTTTCCCTACTGGCAAAAAACCAATCAAGGATTTTTTTCCCCCTATTGGGGCTCTGTCACAAACTGTTTTTAAAAAAACAATCCTGGATCGAAACAAAAATTTCCCCCTGACCTAAATTTCCTTTTAAAATTTGTTCCCCAAACAATTTGTCTATGTTTAAAATCCCCCCAAATTAAACAACTTTTTCGTATGTAGACCCCTTACGAATTTTCGCCCCATAAAAATTTTAACTGCACTCCCTATCAAGATTTGGGGCCCTGAAAACCCAACACCCAAAATTTTTTTTCCCCCGGCCCACCGAGAAGTTTAAACCCAAAACAGATTCAGGGCTAAACCGCTTCAAATTTTTAATACCCTGTCTAACACCAAAAATTTTAAAATTGTTTTCCTACAAAAAATCGCTACTCCCCCAAAAACCCTTTCCCTTTTGACCCTTCATTGGGGAAAAAATTTATACCCTTTTAATGGACATTCAGAGGGCATCTCCCCTATTTTTTCAATTGGGGGCCAGGCTCTGTTAAAGCAATAAAAATCTATTTTCCTGCACTTCCCTTTAAAATTCTTAGCTCATCAATCTTATTTTTTTAACACCCTGGCTTTTAAAGTAAAAAGGTAAAACCTTTTAAGGGACTGTCCCTTGCTGCCCCCGGGCCCCGGGCCCCCTTTTGATTGCTGACCCGATCTATTGTTTTTTATTTCAAACTTCAGGGTTTTTGAATCCCTTTTTATCCCTTTTAACTTTTTCCCCAACCCCAAAGTTTTGCAACCTAAAATTTTTTTCCCACCCCAAAACCCCATTCCCTACCCTTCCATCATTTTAAAACATAGGCATTTCACCCAATGGCCTTCTCAACCCGGAGTCTGCAAGGCAAACCAACCCCAGCCCCAGAGAATGAAAACCCCCCAATCCCTTGAACATAAAAATTTTTTTGCCAAAAAGGGTTTTTTTCCAGTTGTAAAATAAATTGGATTGCAAGTTCCTTGCATATCGCCTACCCAAAGAAAAATTAAAAACCCAATTGCCCTAGACAACCAAATTTTTTCCTACTCCCCTTCTGGGCCAAGATGCAAACATTGTTTGGGATCCCCCCCTTTAAAGACTTAATGAAACCCTATAGCTGACCGTACTTATCTAGCAGCTCTTTCTCTCCTACCCTTCCCCCAATATCATTTCCCCCAAAAAGCCACAGAGAAAATTTTAAAGGGGGCTTTCTCCCATTCCCATGACATGATATTATCCGGGCCTTTGAAAAAGTCCCCCAACCCCACCCCAAAGGGAAGCACACTCTATCCTAAACTTCAAATTTTTCCCCATTACAAAAAGCACGGTAAAATTAAACAAAACCTGAGAGCCCACCAACCACAAGAATGCGCTTACCTCCATTAGCAGGGGCAGTAGTACCCTTACCTTCACTGGCCACTGAAGTACATTCATCCTGAAGAACAGAGAAGCGATTTCCTACCTTCAGATCTTCACTCTAAACTTTCCTTACTCTGATGCGCCTTCCATTACTGTGAACTACTCGCCACTTGTAGCAGGTGCTGGGCTGCTCCTCACTGCTGGTAGCCGTTGCTGCCTCCCCAACTACAGCCTCCCCACAGCGAGAGACAGACTGCACCTCGCTGCTAGAAGCCTCATTCCCCACAACTCCAGCCACCTCACACTCTCTCCCAGACCCATTGAGGTGGACCTTCAGCCTCCTAATCTCCTCCTGGAGAAGCAAGACCTCCTCCTTCAACTCTCCAACCTCAATTTTTAAAACACTGCAGAAGCAAGCCATGCTTTGTAACCGTCCACACTAATCCCCAAAGCAGCTCAGGGTCTGTGACCTCACGTGACGACTGACCACTGAGTACTGTCGACTGACCACTGAGTACTGAGTAGACACAGTGTGTCGATGCTAGAACAAGGTAGGTCTTAGAGTTAGACACAGTGTGTCGATGCTAGAACAAGGTAGGTCTTAGAGTTAGACACAGTGTGTCGATGCTAGAACAAGGTAGGTCTTAGAGTTAGACACAGTGTGTGGATGCTAGAACAAGGTAGGTCTTAGAGTTAGACACAGTGTGTGGATGCTAGAACAAGGTAGGTCTCAGAGTTAGACACAGTGTGTCGATGCTAGAACAAGGTAGGTCTTAGAGTTAGACACAGTGTGTGGATGCTAGAACAAGGTAGGTCTTAGAGTTAGACACAGTGTGTGGATGCTAGAACAAGGTAGGTCTTAGAGTTAGACACAGTGTGTGGATGCTAGAAAAAGGTAGGTCTTAGAGTTAGACACATTGTGTGGATGCTAGAACAAGGTAGGTCTTAGAGTTAGACACAGTGTGTGGATGCTAGAACAAGGTAGGTCTTAGAGTTAGACACAGTGTGTGGATGCTAGAACAAGGTAGGTCTTAGAGTTAGACACAGTGTGTCGATGCTAGAACAAAGTAGGTCTTAGAGTTAGACACAGTGTGTGGATGCTAGAACAAGGTAGGTCTTAGAGTTAGACACAGTGTGTGGATGCTAGAACAAGGTAGGTCTTAGAGTTAGACACAGTGTGTGGATGCTAGAACAAGGTAGGTCTTAGAGTTAGACACAGTGTGTGGATGCTAGAACAAGGTAGGTCTTAGAGTTAGACACAGTGTGTGGATGCTAGAACAAGGTAGGTCTTAGAGTTAGACACAGTGTGTGGATGCTAGAACAAGGTAGGTCTTAGAGTTAGACACAGTGTGTGGATGCTAGAACAAGGTAAGTCTTAGAGTTAGACACAGTGTGTGGATGCTAGAACAAGGTAGGTCTTAGAGTTAGACACAGTGTGTGGATGCTAGAACAAGGTAAGTCTTAGAGTTAGACACAGTGTGTGGATGCTAGAACAAGGTAAGTCTTAGAGTTAGACACAGTGTGTGGATGCTAGAACAAGGTAGGTCTTAGAGTTAGACAGAGTGTGGATGCTAGAACAAGGTAGGTCTTAGAGTTAGACACAGTGTGTGGATGCTAGAACAAGGTAGGTCTTAGAGTTAGACACAGTGTGTGGATGCTAGAACAAGGTAGGTCTTAGAGTTAGACACAGTGTGTGGATGCTAGAACAAGGTAGGTCTTAGAGTTAGACACAGTGTGTCGATGCTAGAACAAGGTAGGTCTTAGAGCTAGACACAGGTGTGGATGCTAGAACAAGGTAGGTCTTAGAGTTAGACACAGTGTGTGGATGCTAGAACAAGGTAGGTCTTAGAGCTAGACACAGTGTGTGGATGCTAGAACAAGGTAGGTCTTAGAGTTAGACACAGTGTGTCGATGCTAGAACAAGGTAGGTCTTAGAGTTAGACACAGTGTGTGGATGCTAGAACAAGGTAGGTCTTAGAGTTAGACACAGTGTGTGGATGCTAGAACAAGGTAGGTCTTAGAGCTAGACACAGTGTGTGGATGCTAGAACAAGGTAGGTCTTAGAGCTAGACACAGTGTGTGGATGCTAGAACAAGGTAGGTCTTAGAGTTAGACACAGTGTGTGAATGCTAGAACAAGGTAGGTCTTAGAGCTAGACACAGTGTGTGGATGCTAGAACAAGGTAGGTCTTAGAGTTAGACACAGTGTGTGGATGCTAGAACAAGGTAGGTCTTAGAGCTAGACACAGTGTGTGGATGCTAGAACAAGGTAGGTCTTAGAGCTAGACACAGTGTGTGGATGCTAGAACAAGGTAGGTCTTAGAGTTAGACACAGTGTGTGGATGCTAGAACAAGGTAGGTCTTAGAGCTAGACACAGTGTGTGGATGCTAGAACAAGGTAGGTCTTAGAGTTAGACACAGTGTGTCGATGCTAGAACAAGGTAGGTCTTAGAGTTAGACACAGTGTGTGGATGCTAGAACAAGGTAGGTCTTAGAGTTAGACACAGTGTGTGGATGCTAGAACAAGGTAGGTCTTAGAGTTAGACACAGTGTGTGGATGCTAGAACAAGGTAGGTCTTAGAGTTAGACACAGTGTGTGGATGCTAGAACAAGGTAGGTCTTAGAGTTAGACACAGTGTGTCGATGCTAGAACAAGGTAGGTCTTAGAGTTAGACACAGTGTGTCGATGCTAGAACAAGGTAGGTCTTAGAGTTAGACACAGTGTGTCGATGCTAGAACAAGGTAGGTCTTAGAGTTAGACACAGTGTGTCGATGCTAGAACAAGGTAGGTCTTAGAGTTAGACACAGTGTGTCGATGCTAGAACAAGGTAGGTCTTAGAGTTAGACACAGTGTGTCGATGCTAGAACAAGGTAGGTCTTAGAGTTAGACACAGTGTGTCGATGCTAGAACAAGGTAGGTCTTAGAGTTAGACACAGTGTGTGGATGCTAGAACAAGGTAGGTCTTAGAGTTAGACACAGTGTGTCGATGCTAGAACAAGGTAGGTCTTAGAGTTAGACACAGTGTGTGGATGCTAGAACAAGGTAGGTCTTAGAGTTAGACACAGTGTGTCGATGCTAGAACAAGGTAGGTCTTAGAGTTAGACACAGTGTGTGGATGCTAGAACAAGGTAGGTCTTAGAGTTAGACACAGTGTGTCGATGCTAGAACAAGGTAGGTCTTAGAGTTAGACACAGTGTGTCGATGCTAGAACAAGGTAGGTCTTAGAGTTAGACACAGTGTGTGGATGCTAGAACAAGGTAGGTCTTAGAGTTAGACACAGTGTGTGGATGCTAGAACAAGGTAGGTCTTAGAGGTAGACACAGTGTGTGGATGCTAGAACAAGGTAGGTCTTAGAGTTAGACACAGTGTGTGGATGCTAGAACAAGGTAAGTCTTAGAGTTAGACACAGTGTGTGGATGCTAGAACAAGGTAGGTCTTAGAGTTAGACACAGTGTGTGGATGCTAGAACAAGGTAGGTCTTAGAGTTAGACACAGTGTGTGGATGCTAGAACAAGGTAGGTCTTAGAGTTAGACACACTGTGTCGATGCTAGAACAAGGTAGGTCTTAGAGTTAGACACAGTGTGTGGATGCTAGAAAAAGGTAGGTCTTAGAGATAGACACAATGTGTGGATGCTAGAAAAAGGTAGGTCTTAGAGTTAGACACAGTGTGTGGATGCTAGAACAAGGTAGGTCTTAGAGTTAGACACAGAGTGTGGATGCTAGAACAAGGTAGGTCTTAGAGTTAGACACAGTGTGTCGATGCTAGAACAAGGTAGGTCTTAGAGTTAGACACAGTGTGTGGATGCTAGAACAAGGTAGGTCTTAGAGTTAGACACAGTGTGTGGATGCTAGAACAAGGTAGGTCTTAGAGTTAGACACAGTGTGTCGATGCTAGAACAAGGTAGGTCTTAGAGTTAGACACAGTGTGTGGATGCTAGAAAAAGGTAGGTCTTAGAGATAGACACAATGTGTGGATGCTAGAAAAAGGTAGGTCTTAGAGTTAGACACAGTGTGTGGATGCTAGAACAAGGTAGGTCTTAGAGTTAGACACAGTGTGTGGATGCTAGAACAAGGTAGGTCTTAGAGTTAGACACAGTGTGTGGATGCTAGAACAAGGTAGGTCTTAGAGTTAGACACAGTGTGTAGATGCTAGAACAAGGTAGGTCTCAGAGTTAGACGCAGTGTGTGGATGCTAGAAAAAGGTAGGTCTTAGAGTTAGACACAGTGTGTGGATGCTAGAACAAGGTAGGTCTCAGAGTTAGACACAGTGTATGGATGCTAGAACAAGGTAGGTCTCAGAGTTAGACGCAGTGTGTGGATGCTAGAAAAAGGTAGGTCTTAAAGTTAGACACAGTGTGTAGATGCTAGAAAAAGGTAGGTCTTAGAGTTAGACACAGTGTGTAGATGCTAGAACAAGGTAGGTCTCAGAGTTAGACGCAGTGTGTGGATGCTAGAAAAAGGTAGGTCTTAGAGTTAGACACAGTGTGTAGATGCTAGAACAAGGTAGGTCTCAGAGTTAGACACAGTGTGTGGATGCTAAAACAAGGTAGGTCTTAGAGTTAGACACAGTGTGTAGATGCTAGAACAAGGTAGGTCTCAGAGTTAGACACAGTGTGTAGATGCTAGAACAAGGTAGGTCTTAGAGTTAGACGCAGTGTGTAGATGCTAGAAAAAGGTAGGTCTTAGACTTAGACACAGTGTGTAGATGCTAGAACAAGGTAGGTCTCAGAGTTAGACACAGTGTGTAGATGCTAGAACAAGGTAGGTCTCAGAGTTAGACGCAGTGTGTGGATGCTAGAAAAAGGTAGGTCTTAGAGTTAGACACAGTGTGTGGATGCCAGAACAAAATAGGTCTGAGAGTCAGACACAGGACCTACAGGAAGCATAGCGAGTGTCTCACCACACAACCTCAGGAACCATCACAGATCACCAACTCTAAATAATGTTCTGTAAAGAGAGTTACACAGAGTTACGAGATGTATGTCCCGGCTCACCAACGGAAACATAGATTCCAAATAACACGAGCTGAGGAGAACAGCGGTCACGAAGACAGAGCAGAGAGTGTAGTGTAGTTGTTGCATCCTACCTACCTACTTAACCTAAATATATATATATATATATATATATATATATTATATATATATATATATATATATATATATATATATATATATATATATATATATATATATATATATATATATATATATATCTACAGTGGAACCTCGGTAATCGAACTTAAAGCGTTCCAGAAGGCTGTTCGAGTGCCGACGTGTTCGAGTAGCGAATGAATTTTTCCCGTAAAGAATAATGTAAATTAGATCAATCTGTTTCAGTTCCACAAAAATACACTTACAGCGAATTTGCTAGAATGAAAGATATATTACAGAAGTAGAGATAATTTTGAATGACTTACAAACTAAAAGTACCTTGAAATTGAGCTCAAAGTACCGGAAATGTTCGATTTTTGCTGATATGTAAGAGTAAACAAAGCCCATCACGCGTCCACTACACGTCAACTGGTGGGTCTAATGTGCTTTCACAAATGTGTATGATATTTATACCATTTTTACAATAATGCAGTAGTCTGCATACCAGTAAATCTTCAATTCTTTTGCGTAATCTAAGAGGGGCCCGAAGTGGGAATAGTTATAGGAGAGAGAGAGGGAGGGGCTAGCAGAAGGAGCATTCAGTATCTGATGAGTTGTGTTGATAGCTGGATACTCTTGGTGGCGCGAATACAGTGTTGTGTAATTACGCAAATATTAGTAATAAAAGTTATCTATCCATCACATTTATTCCAACTTGATATTATAAACACGATAGATAACCTAGAAGCACAATAAAAACTTCGAAATTAATAATAAAAAGCATATTATATGGAGAGGCGGAGATGGTGTTTACATCACGTTAAGCGCACTTACATTATGTGTATCTTTACAAAAACCTCAAAAATAGAGCGATTTTTCCCAAATTTTTTTTCCCGAGTCCTATGCTATGAGCACGTTTTCCTAGATATTGACCTATTTCGATGTGGCACCATTAATAACACTGGTCTGCATTTGGAATGTTTTTAATTTTTATTTTTGTTTGTGGTTGCAATCTTACATATTCTTGGGCTGCTGACTCTAAATATCTAAAAATTTTTGCTCTGTCACGTAAGGATTTTGAATAAAATACAAATTAATGATAATAAAAAATGAGAATTTTTAATAAATTGTTAATTTATTAAAATTAGGCAAGTAACCATGGAAAACACATTCTGTTAGTTTTAAGAACATATGAATTCCAAATCAACACGAATCAAATCAAATTATTTTATTAAAAAAATATGCTCCTAATAGTTAGCCTATATATTGAATCAAAGGAAGGAGGACCACTTTGATTTTTGCCTGTGTTGTGCATCGAGACCATTACGTTTCAATGACCAGCAGTAATCCACCATCATGTTGACATTCCATTTGCCCTGCTAACGAGTTTCCATGGTGCAAATATCCTTATGGAACCGCTCTCCTTGTTCCTCACTGTAGTCTCCACAATTGTTGGGAAAATAGTCAAGATGTGAGTGCAAAAAGTGCATCTTCACACTTATTCTAGACCCAAGTTGTTGGAAACTTGAAATCAGGTCTTGGATCATTTTTTCATATTCGGGGGAGCGTCTGTTTCCCAGGAAGTTGTGGACAATCTGCATGAATGAAAACCAGATATTCACCTCGACACCAACTAATGCTTCTTCAAAATGCTTGTCCTTCATCAATTCCCTAATCTGAGGGCCAACAAAAATTCCTCCCTTTAGTTTGTCTTCACTTATACGAGGAAACTTTGATTACAGGTACTGGAGAGCAGTTCCATTCTTGTTCAAGGCCTTCACAAAATTTTTCATAAGCCCTAATTTGATGTGGAGTGGTGGCAGCAGAATTTTCTTGGGGTCAACTTGTGGCACAGTTTTCACGTTGTGATTTTCAGGTAAGAAGCTGGTTCTTGGTGGTCAGTCTTTTTGTTTATAGTGCTGACTGTCTGCCCTACTATCCCAAAGACACGGAAAACATTTTAGTTGGTAATACAATATACGACTTTTTCATTTACTTATGATACACGGAAAGAGAAAAGAAACGTTTCCGTATAACTTGACAACCTGATATGATAGAGATTAATAAAAACACAATGAATCACTATTTACCATATTTTTATTTATATTAACACACTGGCCGATTCCCACCAAGGCAGGGTGGCCCACCAAGGAAGGGTGGCCCACCAAGGCAGGGTGGCCCACCAAGGCAGGGTGGCCCACCAAGGCAGGGTGGCCCGAAAAAGAAAAACTTTTAACATCATTCACTCCATCACTGTCTTGCCAGAAGGGTGCTTTACACTACAGTTATAAAACTGCAACATTAACACCCCTCCTCCAGAGTGCAGACACTGTACTTCCCATCTCCAGGACTCAAGTCCGGCCTGCCGGTTTTCCTGAATCCCTTCATAAATGTTACCTTGTTCACACTCCAACAGCACCTCAAGTATTAAAAACCATTTGTCTCCATTCACTCCTATCAAATACGCTCACGCACGCTTGCTGTAAATCCAAGTCCCTCACACACAAAACCTCCTTCACCCCCTCCCTCCAACCCTTCCTAGGCCGACCCTACCCCGCCTTCCCTCCACTACAGATTTATACACTCTCGAAGTCATTCTGTTTTGTTTCATTCTCTCTACATGTCCGAACTACCTCAACAACCCTCCTCAGCCATCTGGATAATAGTTTTGGTAATTCCACACCTTCTCCTAATTTCCGAACTACGAATTCTCTTCTTTATATTCACACCACACATTGCCCTCAGACATGACATCTCCACTGCCTCCAGCCTTCTCCTCGCTGCAACATTCATCACCCATGCTTCACACCCATATAAGAGCGTTGGTAAAACTATACTCTCATACATTCCCCTCTTTGCCTCCAAGGACAAAGTTCTTTGTCTCCACAGACTCCTAAGTGCACCACTCACCCTTTTCCCCTCATCAGTTCTGTGATTCACCTCATCCTTCGTAGACCATATATATACCGAAAAAGATACCATAGAGTCAATAAAAAACATCATGGAGACCAGTGTAATGATTAGATTGAAATGATTTTCACAGCAAATATAAAAAAATGAATGTTTTATACAGGTAGCAAGATCAGACACACCTACACTGCTGTCATATAATTTTTTTTTTAATTTCTGTTGTGATTCTAACCAATTTTCTTTTTAGTTGGCTGTTATCACTAATCTTCTTAGGCCCCATGGTGACTTATTTATACAAATAATATAAAATATATGCGAAGAAACACGAAATAGTTTACAGCGACGTTCAGTAGAGTTTTGGACTGAGCGACAACTGCGACTGACACACATGTTCTGGCAGGTCGTGTTTGTTTGGTCGAGTGCCGAGCAACCGGTCGACTACCGTACAAAGCATTCGAGTACCGAATTGTTCGAGTACGAAGCTGTTCAAGTACCGAGGTTCCATGGTATATATATATATATATATATATATATATATATATATATATATATATATATATATATATATATATATATATATATATATATATTATATATATATATATATATATATATATATATATATATATATATATAGGAATGTTTTCAAGTAATTTGACGTTCAACAGATATTTTCTATTCGCACTACTTTCATCAGTTCAAGTTTCCTATTTTTTTTTTTTTTTGTCAGAGGATATTTTTGTTGTGTACTCGTAAAATCTAGTGTTGTTAGTCGCAGGATAATGGCGAAAAATCGATGATTTTATCTCCTTGACAAGTCAGAGGAATAGATTATCAGGTGGAAGGTGACTTCTGCTGGCCAAGTGGTCAGTGTTTCCTTGCATCATCACGTTGATCTAAAGAAGTTGAAAACTAACACTTAAGTGGTTTGAGAAGGTACTAAGTTTTTTTTTTTTTTTGAACGAAAACCAGAATTCCGACCAGGACAGTTTTTTTTTTTTGAAGAAAACAAGAACAAGAAGTGTCAGGCACAGAGAAAGAAGAAAGTGGTATTGAGGAGCAGTCTTGCGAACCTGCATGACGTGGCCCATGCAAGCGCTTTTTTCATCATGCAGAATGTAGAGAATCAGCCTTTCTTGCTAGATCAGCAAACACCGGGAATGCGAGGTGCCATGGAATCCCTCGATGAAAACACAGAAAGGAAGAGACAGATGCAGAGTGGGAACTGCAGGAAAAAAAGATGACAGTTGAGGCTTCATCTTCTTCACAGATAATAAAACTGGCATCTTCTACAGATATTTCTGCGTCAGGATCCAAACGAGAGGAGGAAATCTGACCTTGTGGATGTAGCGATAATCTACCAAAAAAGGGCGAAGAAGAGAATGAAAAATGTGATCTCCGCCAATTTTTCAGTCTTTGCCAACAGCATCAATGGCCAATGTCAGCTATTAGGATCCATATAACTTGGTAGTGAAACAGTTGAAGAACAAGTACTTGCTGTTGCCCAGCTGCTTGTAGAATGAGAAATGACAAAGTGCGTCATCGGAATGTGCTTAGTTATAATTACCCCAAATACTGGACGGTTCTCAAGTATTTGCCTTGAACATTGATTGGAAAGGAACCTTCTTCATTTTGCTTGCCGCCACCACGTGATGGAAGTGATGATTCCTGGTGTCTTCAGCACTTGCTATAGACCATTGTCAGGCCATGATATTTCTTTGTTGAAGAGGTTCAAGGCAAAATGGAATTATATTGACCACTCCAACTTTGCTACTTGTCTAGAGTATGAAAAGATTCCTGTGGCCATCAGCAAAGATGACAGACAGGAAGTGCTTCAGCTCGCTCACAAGGCTCTGGAATCAGAAAAATACCCAGATAACTGTCGAGTATTCCTCGAGTTGTCTTTTTACTTGTAGGAAAGATTCCTGGGTACAGTTTCACGAGTCCAGAACCAATGCATCAAGCATAATTGATGGCGAAAGTCTTCTACTGCCTGATGATGTGGATGTTTCAGAAGCGACTGAAGGCACACTCCTTTAGTAAAACCTTTCCTAAAAGACATGAGCATGTTTGCAGTGACCATCTACCTAAAACTCTGGATCACAGTTCTGGTCACCGCAGCAGCAGCAGCAGCAGAAGCTCCTTCAATATTTTCATCGTTACCACAGCAAGAAAACTGGAAAAGCTGCGATGTCAAAATTCGAAGCCCACTTGTGGTACTTGCCGGAGGAAATAGTGGGACTGGCGCTGCTGGATTCTTCCGTTTCTATGGCAATAAAAAATGCAGTTTCGAAGTCAGTGAAAGCGAGGGAAGGTAAACACGACTGTTTGAAATTTGTGAACCTTCCACTGGGTCTCCTTCTAGTGTCTGAATCCCTGGACACGATGAACTCTCTCAAGCTTCATCAAGCCCTGAAGGTCAACCGTTTCTTCTTGTGCAAAGATCCGTCGACTTGAGACTCAGATGAAGACTTCCAATTTGCTCTCTGGAAGGTATGAAGCACCAAGGTGGTCAACGACAATGCTGAAGCGAGGTTTCTCTTATTCAGGAGTACAGCGGAAAGCACACCATGAATTAGCAACTCCATTATCTATTGGAAGTTGTCGACCACCGCTCAGTAGCACACTCTTTATGCTTAGTGGTGCACATAATACCACAGTATGCTTAGTGATAAGCTTAGTGGTACGCTTATGGTACACTTAGTGTGCCTAATGATGCACTTAGTAGTATAAACAGTGGTCCAATTAGTGATGCAATGGTACATGTGAAAACGTTGTGTCACCTACCATTTCTCGGCCTAACAATGAGGGAGATTTACTGTTTTCTCAAAGGTTCCCATTAATCATGACCTGTGACTGGAAGGAATTATTGACCAATTTGGCCTGCAAACTAATGAGTTTGAAACCTCTATTGATTACAGTGTCAGTATGAGTTATGAGAGGATACTGTAATTAATTTCTGTCTGTCGTCTGTCTGTCTGGCTGTCTGTCTGTCTGTCTGTTGTCTGTCTGTCTGTCTGTCTGTCTGTCTGTGTCTGTCTGTCTGTCTGTCTGTTTGTCTGTCTGTGTCTGTTTGTCTGTCTGTCTGTGTCTGTCTGTCTGTCTGTCTGTCTGTCTCTCTCTCTCTCTCTCTCTCTCTCTTCTCTCTCGTCTCTTCTTCTCTCTCTCTCTTCGTCTCTTCCTCTCTCTCTTCTCTCTCTGCTCTCTCTCTCTTTTATACAGGATTTGACAAGGTTAGGATAAGGATCCCTAGCTTTATTGACAAGCTATTTACAGGTTAAGGATTCCTAACTTTATTGACAAGCTAGGAGCTGTTACCTACATCAGCTTATTTGAAGGCGTTATTACTGTTATTGAGTCTCTCCTCCTAGTTCCTTGAGTCTCTCCTCCTAGTTCCTTGAGTCTCTCCTCCTAGTTCCTTGAGTCTCTCCTCCTAGTTCCTTGAGTCTCTCCTAGTTCCTTGAGTCTCTCCTCCTAGTTCCTTGAGTCTTTCCTCCTAGTTCCTTGAGTCTCTCCTTAGTGTTCTTAAGTCTCTCTCTATTGTTCCTTAGTCTCTCCTATTAGTTCCTTGAGTCTCTCCTCCTAGTTCCTTGAGTCTTTCCTCCTAGTTCCTTGAGTCTCTCCTTATAGTTCCTTAAGTCTCTCCTATTAGTTCCTTAAGTCTCTCCTATTAGTTCCTTGAGTCTCTCCTCCTAGTTCCTTGAGTCTCTCCTTATAGTTCCTTGAGTCTCTCCTCCTAGTTCCTTGAGTCTCTCCTCCTAGTTCATTGAGTCTCTCCTTATAGTTCCTTAAGTCTCTCCTATTAGTTCCTTGAGTCTCTCCTCCTAGTTCCTTGAGTCTCTCCTTATAGTTCCTTAAGTCTCTCCTATTAGTTCCTTGAGTCTTTCCTCCTAGTTCCTTGAGTCTTTCCTCCTAGTTCTTTGAGTCTCTCCTCCTAGTTCCTTGAGTCTCTCCTCCTAGTTCCTTGAGTCTCTCCTCCTAGTTCATTGAGTCTCTCCTTACACTTCCTTAAGTCTCTCCTATTAGTTCCTTGAGTCTCTCCTCCTAGTTCCTTGAGTCTCTCCTTATAGTTCCTTAAGTCTCTCCTATTAGTTCCTTGAGTCTCTCCTCCTAGTTCCTTGAGTCTCTCCTCCTAGTTCCTTGAGCTCCATCTCCTGCTTAGTTCCTTGAGTCTCTCCTTATAGTTCCTTAAGTCTCTCCTATTAGTTCCTTGAGTCTCTCCTCCTAGTTCCTTGAGTCTCTCCTTATAGTTCCTTAGATCTCTCCTATTAGTTCCTTGAGTCTCTCCTCCTCGTTCCTTGAGTCTCTCCTCCTAGTTCCTTGAGTCTCTCCTTATAGTTCCTTAAGTCTCTCCTATTAGTTCCTTGAGTCTCTCCTCCTAGTTCCTTGAGTCTCTCCTTATAGTTCCTTAAGTCTCTCCTATTAGTTCCTTGAGTCTCTCCTCCTAGTTCCTTGAGTTCTCTCCTTTATAGTTTCTAGTCCTTAAGTCTCTCCTCCTAGTTCCTTGAGTCTCTCCTCCTAGTTCCTTGAATCTCTCCTCCTAGTTCCTTGAGTCTCTCCTCCTAGTTCCTTGAGTCTCTCCTCCTAGTTCTTTGAGTCTTTCCTCCTAGTTCTTTGAGTCTATTCTCCTTGTTACTTGAGTCTCTAATCCTTGTTACTTGAGTTTCTCCTCCTTCTTGCTTGAGTCTCTCCTCCTTGTTACTTGAGTTTCTCCTCCTAGTTCCTTGAGTCTCTCCTCCTAGTTCCTTGAGTCTCTCCTCCTTGTTACTTGAGTCTCTCCTCCTAGTTCCTTGAGTCTCTCCTCCTAGTTGCTTGATTCTCTCCTCCTAGTTCCTTGAGTCTCTTCTCCTTGTTACTTGAGTCTCTCCTCCTTGTTCCTTGAGTCTCTTCTCCTTGTTACTTGAGTCTCTCCTCCTAGTTCCTTGAGTCTCTCCTCCTACTTCCTTGAGTCTCTCCTCCTAGTTCCTTGAGTCTCTTCTCCTTGTTACTTGAGTCTCTCCTCCTTGTTCCTTGAGTCTCTTCTCCTTGTTACTTGAGTCTCTCCTCCTTGTTACTTGAGTTTCTCCTCCTTGTTACTTGAGTTTCTCCTCCTTGTTACTTGAGTCTCTCCTCCTTGTTACTTGAGTCTCTTCTCCTAGTTCCTTAAGTCTCTCCACCTAGTTCCTTGAGTCTCTCCTCCTTGTTACTTGAGTTTCTCATCCTTGTTACTTGAGTTTCCCCTCGTTACTTGAGTCTCTCCTCCTAGTTTCTTGAGTCTCTCCTCCTAGTTTCTTGAGTCTCTCCTCCTAGTTCCTTGAGTCTCTTCTCCTTGTTACTTGAGTCTCTCCTTATAGTTCCTTGAGTCTCTCCTCCTAGTTCCTTGAGTCTCTCCTCCTAGTTCCTCGAGTCTCTCCCCCTAGCTCCTTGAGTCTCTCCTCCTAGTTCCTTGAGTCTTTCCTCCTAGTTCCTTGAGTTTCTCCTCCTTGTTACTTGAGTCTCTCCTCCTAGTTCCTTGAGTCTCTCCTCCTAGTTCCTTGAGTCTCTTCTCCTTGTTACTTGAGTCTCTCCTCCTAGTTTCTTGAGTCTCTCCTCCTAGTTCCTTGAGTTTCTCCTCCTAGTTCCTTGAGTTTCTTCTCCTAGTTCCTTGAGTTTCTCGTCCTAGTTCCTTGAGTTTCTCGTCCTAGTTCCTTGAGTTTCTCGTCCAAGTTCCTTGAGTTTCTCGTCCTAGTTCCTTGAGTTTCTCCTAGTTCCTTGAGTTTCTCCTAGTTCCTTGAGTTTCTCCTAGTTCCTTGAGTCTTCTCCTTGTTCTTGAGTTTCTCCTAGTTCTTTGAGTTTCTCCTAGTTCCTTGAGTTTCTCCTAGTTCTTTGAGTTTCTCCTAGTTCCATGAGTTTCTCCTAGTTCCTTGAGTTTCTCCTAGTTCTTTGAGTTTCTCCTAGTTCCTTGAGTTTCTCCTAGTTCCTTGAGTTTCTCCTAGTTCCTTGAGTTTCTCCTAGTTCCTTGAGTTTCTCATAGTTCTTTGAGTCCTCCTATTCCCTTGAGTTTCTCCTAGTTCCTTGAGTTTCTCCTAGTTTCTTGAGTTTCTCCTAGTTCCTTGAGTTTCTCCTAGTTCTTTGAGTTTCTCCTAGTTCTTTGAGTTTCTCCTAGTTCCTTGATTTTTCTCCTAGTTCCTTGAGTTTCTCCTAGTTCTTTAGTTTCTCCTAGTTCCTTGAGTTTCTCCTAGTTCCTTGAGTTTCTCCTAGTTCCTTGAGTTTCTCCTAGTTCCTTGAGTTTCTCCTAGTTCCTTGAGTTTCTCCTACTTCTTGAGTTTCTCCTAGTTCCTTGAGTTTCTCCTAGTTCTTTGAGTTTCTCCTAGTTCCTTGATTTTTCTCCTATTTCCCTTGAGTTTCTCCTAGTTCCTTGAGTTTCTCCTAGTTCTTTGAGTTTCTCCTAGTTCCTTGAGTTTCTCCTAGTTCCTTGAGTTTCTCCTAGTTCCTTGAGTTTCTCCTAGTTCCTTGAGTTTCTCCTAGTTCCTTGAGTTTTCTCCTATTTCCTTGAGTTTCTCCTAGTTCCTTGAGTTTCTCCTAGTTCCTTGAGTTTCTCCTAGTTCCTTGAGTTTCTCCTAGTTCCTTGAGTTTCTCCTAGTTCCTTGAGTTTCTCCTAGTCCTTGAGTTACTAGATGAAGTGATCGTTGCAGTGAGGTGTTGCTGTTGCAGTGTTGCTGTTGCAGTGTTGTTATTGATTCTTGGATCACACTGATAAATATGACACATGTGCAACAGTGAGGTAACTTAATTCCCAAACGTTTCACCTCCACTCTAACCTTGCTCCTGACGTCAGAGTAGTGTGTATACTACACACAGGTGTATATTACACACAGGTGTATATTACACACAGGTATATCCTACACCCAGGTATTTACTACACACAAGTGTATACTACACACAGGTGTATAATACACACAGGTGTATACTACACACAGGTATATACTATACACAGGTGTATATTACACAAGGTATACACTACACCACAGGTATTATTCTACACACAGGTGTATACTACACACAGTGTATACTACACACAGGTATATACTACACACAGGTATATACTATACAGAGGAATATACTATACAAAGGTATACACTACACACAGATTTTTGCTACAGACAGGTGTATACTACACACAGGTGTATACTACACACAGGTGTATACTACACACAGGTGTATACTACACACAGGTGTATACTACACACAGGTGTATACTACACACAGGTGTATACTACACACAGGTATATACTACATACAGGTGTATACTACACACAGGTATATACTACACACAGGTGTATACTACACACAGGTGTATACTACACACAGGTGTATACTACTAACAGGTGTATACTACACACAGGTATATAACTACATACAGGTGTATACTACACACAGGTGTATACTACACACAGGTGTATACTACATCACAGGTGTGTACTACAACAGGTATATACTACACTACAGGTGTATATAACACTAGGTATATACTACACACAGGTATATACTACACACAGGTATATACTACATACAGGTATATACTACACACAGGTATATAATCCACTCAGGTATATACTACACACAGGTATATACTACACACAGGTATATACTACACACAGGTATATACTACACACAGGTACATACTACAACAGGTATATACTACACACAGGTATATATCACTCAGGTAACTACACACAGGTATATACTACACACAGGTATATACTACACACAGGTATATACTACACACAGGTATATACTACACACAGGTATATACTACACTCAGGTATATACTACACACAGGTATATACTACACACAGGTACATACTACATACAGGTATATACTACACTCAGGTATATACTACACTCAGGTATATACTACACACAGGTACATACTACATACAGGTATATACTACACACAGGTATATAATCCACTCAGGTATATACTACACACAGGTATATACTACAACAGGTATATATACTACAGGTATAACCACTCAGGTATATACTACACACAGGTATATACTACACACAGGTATATACTACACACAGGTATATACTACACCAGGTATATACTACACACAGGTATAACTACACACAGGTAATACTACACTCAGGTATATACTACACACAGGTATATACTACACACAGGTATATACTACTACCAGGTATATACTACAACAGGTATATACTACACACAGGTACATACTACATACAGGTATATACTACACTCAGGTATATACTACACACAGGTATATACTACACAAGGTATATACTACACCAGGTATATACTACACCAGGTATATACTACACACAGGTATATACTACACACAGGTATATACTACACTCAGGTATATACTACACACAGGTATATACTACACACAGGTACATACTACATACAGGTATATACTACACTCAGGTATATACTACACTCAGGTATATACTACACACAGGTATATACTACACTCAGGTATATACTACACTCAGGTATATACTACACACAGGTATATACTACACACAGGTATATACTACATACAGGTATATACTACACACAGGTATATACTACAGACAGGTATATACTACATACAGGTATATACTACACACAGGTATATACTACACACAGGTATATACTACACACAGGTATATACTACACACAGGTATATACTACACTCAGGTATATACTACACTCAGGTATATACTACACACAGGTATATACTACATACAGGTATATACTACACACAGGTAATATACACACACAGGTATATACTACACACAGGTATATACTACACTCAGGTATATACTACACTCAGGTATATACTACACTCAGGTATATACTACACACAGGTATATACTACATACAGGTATATACTACACACAGGTATATACTACACACAGGTATATACTACATACAGGTATATACTACATACAGGTATATACTACACACAGGTATATACTACACACAGGTATATACTACACACAGGTATATAGTACATACAGGTATATACTACACACAGGTATATACTACACACAGGTATATACTACACACAGGTATATACTACATACAGGTATATACTACACACAGGTATATACTACACACAGGTATATACTACACACAGGTATATACTACACACAGGTATATACTACACACAGGTGTATACTACACTCAGGTGTATACTACACACAGGTATATACTACACACAGGTATATACTACACACAGGTGTATACTACACACAGGTATATACTACACACAGGTGTATACTACACACAGGTATATACTACACACAGGTATATACTACACACAGGTGTATACTACACTCAGGTATATACTACACACAGGTATATACTACACACAGGTATATACTACACACAGGTGTATACTACACTCATGTGTATACTACACACAGTTGTACACTACACACAGGTATATACTACACACAGGTATATACTACACACAGGTGTATACTACACACAGGTGTATACTACACTCAGGTATATACTACACACAGGTATATACTACACACAGGTGTATACTACACACACGTGTATACTACACTCAGGTATATACTACACACAGGTATATACTACACACAGGTATATACTACACACAGGTGTATACTACACACAGGTGTATACTATACTCAGGTATATACTACACACAGGTATATACTACACACAGGTGTATACTACACACAGGTGTATACTACACGCAGGTATATACTACACACAGGTATATACTACACACAGGTATATACTACACACAGGTGTATACTACACTCAGGTGTATACTACATACAGGTGTACACTACATACAGGTGTACACTACATACAGGTGTACACTACATACAGGTGTATACTACACACAGGTGTATACTACACACAGGTGTCTATTACATTCCGGTGTATGCTACACACACATGTGTTTAGTACATACAGGATGTGTACTACAAACGGGTGTATAGTACATACAGTTGTATACTACACACATCGGCGTATAGTATATATAAGTGTATGCTACACAGGCGTATATTGCGTACAGATGTATAGTACACACAAGTGTATAAAGGAATAACGGGAAAAGTTGGTAGTTGGATCTACAACTTCCTGACAAACAGAATACAAAGAATAATAGTAAACAGAGTAAAGTCTGAGGCAGCTACGGTAAAAGCTCTGAACCCACAAGGCACAGTACTTGCTCCCATTCTATTCCTCATCCTCATTTCCAACATAGGCAGAGATGTAAGCCATAGCTCCATGACTTCGTTTGCGGATGACACCCGGATCACCATGGCAGTGACCTCCATCGAAGACACAGCGAGACTCCAAGCGGACATCAACCAAATCTTCGAATGGGCCACTCAAAATAATATGAAGTTCAACGAGGAGAAATTTCAACTACTCAGATATGGAAAACTTGAAGCAAATAAAAATGTGACAGGGTATACCACAAATTCTAACCATACAATAGAACAGAAAAGTAATGTGAAGGACCTGGGAGTGATAATGTCAGAGGATCTCGCCTTCAAAGACCACAACAATGTATCTATCTCATCCACTAGGAAAATGATAAGATGGATAATGGGAACGTTCAAAACTAGGGTCGCCAAGCCCATGATGATTCTCTTCAAATTGCTTGTGCTCTCTAGGCTGGAATACTGCTGTACACTAACGGCTCCCTTGAATTCAAGGCTGGCGACATTGCAGACCTGGAGAGTGTACAAAGAACATTCATGGCACACATAAGTGTGATAAGGCACCTAAACTATTGGGAACGGTTGAAGGTACTTGATCTGTATTCCCTCGAACGCAGGCGAGAGAGATACATGATAATATACACTTGGAAGGTCCTGGAGAGATTGGTACCAAACCTGCACACGAAAATCACTCCATATGAAAGTAAAAGACTCGGCAGGAGATGCAACATTCCCCGATGAAAAGCAGGGGCGCCACGAGTACACTGAGACAACACAATAAGTGTCCGGGGCCCAAGACTGTTCAATTGCCTCCCAGCATACATAAGGGGGATTAACAATAGACCCCTGACTATCTTCAAGAAGGCACTGGACAGGCACCTAAAGTCAATACCTGACCAACCGGGCTGTGGTTCGTACGTCTGCTTGCGTGCGGCCAGCAGTAACAGCCTGGGTGATCAGACCCTGATCCACCATGAGGCCGCAGGGGCGTTGATCCCCGAAACCCCCTCCAGGTAAACTCCAGGTGAATAAAGGTGCATACTTCACACAGGTGGTGTGCAGATGGCTGTGAATTCTCATGTACGCGCCTAATTGTGGTTGCAGGGGTCGAGACTCGGCTCCTGGCCCCGCCTCTTCACTGGTAGCTACTAGGTCCTTTCTCTCCCTGCTCCGTGAGCTTCATCATACCTCGTCTTAAAGCTATGCATGGTCCCTGCCTCCACTACATCACTTGCCAAACTATTCCACTTCCTGACAACTGTATGACTGAAGAAATACTTCCTAACATCCCTTTGACTCATCTGAGTTTTCAGCTTCCAAGTGTGACCCCTTGTTGCTGTGTCCCATCACTGGAACATCCTGTCTCTGTCCACCTTGTTGATTTCTCTCAGTATTTTCTATGTCGTTATCATATCTCGTCATATCTCCTGTCCTCCAGTGTCGTCAGGTCGATTTCCGTTAACCTCTCCTCATAGGACATGCCCCTTAGCTCCGGGACTAGTCTTGTTGCAAACCTTTACACTTTTTCTAATTTCCTTATGTGCTTGGCTAGGTGTGGGTTCCAAACCGGTGCTGCATGTTCCAATATAGGTCTGACGTACACGGTGTACAGGGTCCTGAACGATACCTTACTGAAATGTCAGAATGGTATTCTTAGGTTTGCTAGGCGCCCGTATGTTGCAACAGTTATTTGGTTGATGTGCGCCTCAGGAGATGTGCTCGGTGTTATACTCACCCAAAGATCCTTTTCTTTGAGTGAGGATTGTAATGTGTGGTGTGTGTGTGTGTGTGTGTGTGTGTGTGTGTGTGTACTCACCTAGTACTCACCAAGTTGAGGTTGCAGGGGTCGAGTCACAGCTCCTGGCCCCGCCTCTTCACTGGTCGCTACTAGATCACTCTCCCTGAGCCGTGAGCTTTATCATACCTCTGCTTAAAGCTATGTATCGATCCTGCCTCCACTACATCGCTTCCAAAACTATTCCACTTCCTGCCTAGTCTGTGGCTGAAGAAATACTTCCTAACATCCCTGTGATTCATCTGTGTCTTCAACTTCCAACTGTGTCCCCTTGTTACTGTGTCCAATCTCTGGAACATCCTGTCTTTGTCCACCTTGTCAATTCCTCTCAGTATTTTTTAAGTCGTTATCATGTCCCCCCTATCTCTCCTGTCCTGTCCTGTGTGTGTGTGTGTGTGTGTGTGTGTGTGTGTGTATTCACCTAGTTGTACTCACCTAATTGTGGTTGCGGGGGTCGAGTCACAGCTCCCCGCCTCTTCAACTGGGCGCCACTCAGTCACTCTTCCAACTCCTTGAGCTTTATCATACCTCTTCTTAAAGCTATGCATGGATCCTGCCTCCATTACATTACTACCCAAGCTATTCCACTTCCTGACAACTCTATGTATGTGTGTGTGTGTGTGTGTGTATTAATATATAATGTGTGTGTACTCATCTGTTTGTGTTTGTGGGGGTCGATACTTAGCTCCTGGCCCCGCCTCCTAGACCACTTTGATCACCATCATTGACTTCTGGCATCTTGTGCCTTATCATATCTACTCTTGAAGCTGTGTATTGAGCTTGCCCCCATCGCTGCCTCATCCAAGTCATTCCACATCAAGCAGCCTGAGACTAAAGAAATACTTCCTGCCATTTCTTTGACTCATCTGTGTTAGGTCAACGTACACAGATGCATCTAATGTGACATTAGTTGCATCTGTGTTCATTTACCTAAGATTTTGTCGGTAATTCAACAGTTATTACAGACAGTTGGCAGTGGCGGACCTACATATTTGGGGCCTGACACTTGAACTGTTATGGGGGGCCCTTGGCAGTCCCTTCTCTTACAACAGACGCAAAAGTTTTTAAGCAATGTGGACTGAAGTCGCTTCTGGGGTCTCTCTGGTATTGGGGCCCCTGAAGCAGAAGCTTCATTAGTTCAATAATATATCAGCTACTGAAGTCTGTTGGATTCATATGTGTCTTCAGCTTCCACAAGTGTCTTAAGGCTCGTCCTCTTAGGATCTATGCTGGGATCGTGTGTATAAGGCTCTGAAGGATTCTTTAGGTTCCTGAATGCTATTCTGAGGTTCGCTAATCTTTGTATGTGCCACTGCTGTTATATGTTTTGTGTATCTCTGGCAATATGCTTAGTGTTATATTAACTCCCCGGGTTCTTTTCTCTCCCTGATATTTGTAGCTTCAATCCGTCCATGCTGTACTGGCTGGTTGGCTGGCTGGTAGACTGGCTGTCTGGCTGGCAGAGCGGCTGACTGGCTGGCTGACTGGCTGACTGACTGACTGACTGACTGACTGTCTGACTGACTGACTGACTGACTGACTGACTGACTGACTGACTGACTGACTGACTGACTGACTGACTGACTGGCTGACTGGCTGGCTGACTGGCTGGCTGGCTGGCTGAAGCAGTATGCTGTGTGGAGGATCGATGCCCAGCGCCCATGGCAACCAACACAGCCACGACCTGCACTCTAGCCACCCCCTTGTTAAAATTGCCCTTACCCCTTTGTTTTACCACCCCTTACAATTTTGCTTAAACAGCCTTTACCCCTTTGTAGCTGCCCCTTTATTAAAGAGTCCTTACGCCTTTGTTTACAGTTAGGCTGGACAACCCTCCCACGTTACTTCAAGATTACCAACAGCTCCTTAAGTTTTGTTGACGTCTCAGCACTGGCTGTAACTATTGTTGAACCTTTGTTGACGTCTCAGCACTGGCTGTAACTATTGTTGAACCTTTGTTGACGTCTCAGCACTGGCTGTAACTATTGTTAAACCTTTGTTGACGTCTCCAAACTGGCTGTAACTATTGTCGAACCTTTTGTTCACGGTCTCCACACTGAATGTAACTATTGCTGAACCTTCGTTGACGTCTCCACATTGGCTGTAACTATTGTTAAACCTTTCCAACTGGGCTGATCCAGGTCATCTGACCCATAAAAACTCCTCCCCAGATGCAACTTTTGTTAAACCTTCATATTTTACAAGTCTTCCTACAACATATGGAGCTTTTGTTTGTGTGCTCCATGAAGCACAACTGTTGTCAGATGTCTGTAACTACGGGAGGAAACAGGTAGACCGATGTTTCAGTCCCATATTTCGGCCCTTCACGGCTGTGTTGAGGCGTTTTCTGACATATTTCAATATTTTATCTTTACAAACTGCTCTCGCTTGGTCTTTTGTTACACTTTTTTTAAACGGTCTTGCTAAGTAGATGAAGCTTTTGTTGGTGTTTCTCAACCACAGCTGTTGTTGGAGCTTGCTAAAATAGCTTCGGCAAGTCTTAGTTAAAGCTAGGAATGTTGTTCTTTATTTCTCTTGGCCAGAGCACCAGTGTTTGATGTAGCTTTCTAACAGCTGGTAATTCCTGCTAGAGCTTTCATCTAGGTCCTTGGGAATGTGTTCATCCCTCTAGTTATCCCTCCAGTCATTCGTCCTGTCATGTGTTGAGTTATTCGTGCAGTCATTTGGTTATTCCTCCAATCATTCGTCAGGTTGTTCGTCCAGTCATTTGTTCAGTTATTCCGGCCATTCGTGTAGTCTTTTGACCAGTCTATCGCCAAGTCATTCTTCCAGTCAATCGAACAGTTATACCTGAAGTATACCTTAAGAATGCTTCTGGGAATCAGTCCCCTCTGAGGCCTGATCCCAGACCAAGCCTCCTGGTGGAGCAAAGCACACTATTACTGTTGGCCTCAGGCAATCCAACATGAACCACAGCCTGGCTAATCAGATATTGACATTTAGGAACATATCCAGTTCCCTCTTGAAGATAGCATGGCACTCTTGTTTTTCTTTGGAAGTATATTTTGCACTGTCTGCCGAACCTCTTGCTCTAATTGGGAGTTAATTATGTATGCAGATTTGGGACCAGTCCCTGTAGGATTTTACGTTTAAATTATGATGACCCTTTCTCGCCTTCTTTTCAAGGAGTATATGTGAAGGGACTTGAAGCATTCCCAGTAATTTAAGTACCTGACTGCTGCACACTAACAGCACCTTTCAAGGCAGGTGAAATTGCTGACCTAGAAAATGTACAGAGAACTTTCACGGCGCGCATAACGGAGATAAAACACCTCAATTACTGGGAGCGCTTGAGGTTCCTGAACCTGTATTCCCTGGAACGCAGGCGGGAGAGATACATGATTATATACACCTGGAAAATCCTAGAGGGACTAGTACCGAACTTGCACACGAAAATCACTCACTACGAAAGCAAAAGACTTGGCAGACGATGCAACATCCCCCCATGAAAAGCAGGGGTGTCACTAGCACGTTAAGAGACCATACAATAAGTGTCAGGGGCCCGAGACTGTTCAACTGCCTCCCAGCACACATAAGGGGGATTACCAACAGACCCCTGGCAGTCTTCAAGCTGGCATTGGACAAGCACCTAAAGTCGGTACCTGACCAGCCGGGCTGTGGCTCGTACGTTGGTTTGCGTGCAGCCAGCAGTAACAGCCTGGTTGATCAGGCTGTAATCCACCAGTAGGCCTGGTCACAGACCGGGCCGCGGGGGCGTTGACCCCCGGAACTCTCTCCAAGTAAACTCCAGGTAATACTGTACATCCTCTAGATCTGCAGTATCGTCCACCCTGAAAGGGGCTGTTAGTGCATAGCAATATTCCAGCCTAAAAAGAACAAGTGACTTAAAGAAGACCATCACTGTCTTGGCATCCCTTATTTTGAAGGCTCTCATTATCCATCCTATCATTTTTCTGGTAGTTGTCATAATGCTACAGTTTTGATCCTGGAAGGTGAGATCCTCCCAAGTCCTTCATATTAGTTGAGTAGTAATTATTGAGTAGCTTTAATTTCCTCAAGTTTTCCACAATGGAATAACTAAAAATTTGTCCTCATTGAGCATCGTATTTTCTGTGGTCCACTGGAAGACTTGGTTTATATCCTCTTGGAGATTTACTGTGTCCTCAGTGACTGACACTCACACGTAAATATAGTCTGCAAAGGATGATATTGTGTTATGATTTTTCTGGGTGTCTGTGTCAGATGAGAGGTTGAGGAGAGGGTGACGAGTACTGTACCTTCTGAAGTAGCTTTTCGGATTATCAACCAGTAATATGGTTAACGTCTCGCTGAATACAAAGTCATATTGAAACTTGGTAAATGAGATACTTGTGCAACAATTGGATATCTTTATTCCGGCAACGTTTCGGCGGCAGTGGCTTCTTCAGTCCAGTACAGAGAAAGGTGAAAGATGAGGTGGAGTTTGAGGTAATCAGTCCCTCAGCCTGAAATCGATGTGTTCAGTCCATTAATTTTAACACAAGTGCAGCGTATTCGTGGAGACTGGGATTATATACTGATGACAGATGAAGTGGAACAGTGGTAGGTGGAGTTACCAAGGGACAAAACCATCCCATCTTGGGATCTTGATGCAGGAATGTCCTCAAAACTTGTCTAACCTACAGACAGGCATGACCTACTTCCACTAGGAGTTTTGTCCACTAGTGACTCCAGTTACCACTGTTCCACCTCATCTGTCATCGGTATATAAGTCCCATCTACACGAATATGCTGGACTTGTGTCAAGATTAATGGAGTGAACATGGTGACTCCAGGCTAAGGGACTGATTACCTCAAACTCCTCATCTTTCACATTCCTCTGCACTGGACTGAAGAAAACACTGATTGGCCAAATGTTTCCAGAATAAAGATACCCAAATGTTGCATATTTATTCATATATTGAGCCTACAGCCTCTCACTCATATAGTTGTTATCACTGTTGGCCTCATCTTGATAAATTAGACACATGTGCAACACTTGCGTCTCTTTATTATGGAAACGTTTCGCCAAACAGTGACGCCATCAGTCCAATACAAAGAAAAACGGTGAAAATCAAGAGGAGTTTGAGGTAATCAGTCCCTGAACTGTCTGCAGTATATAAGCCACTTCTTCGCGCATATACTATATTCTTGTCAAGACTGAAGGTCTGATTACATCGACTCTAGGCTGAGGGGACTGATTACTTCTAACAGTTCTGATCTTCACAATTCTTCTTTGTAGTGGACTGATGAAGCCACTGTGTGGCGAAACATTTCCACAATAAAGATACCCAAGTGTTGCACATGTATTTAATTTATCAACTCGTGGATTCTCTGAACCATTTATCTACATTACAAGATCCATCTTATGTCAGCAAAGGCCCCATACTGGATGTGGTTTGTATTCCGACTTTTGCATACCAGAAGTATTTTGGATATGTTTCAAATACTTTAATAGCTTTTAACTCCGGACTTCGGATATCCCAGCATCACTGAGAAGTTCGGTGATGCTTCGTCTTCGCCTGCACAAGAAGAGCCTCTCTTCAAGCTTATATTTCCTCTTCTTTTACTTTAATGTGACTCGACCATACTTCCAGTGTCACTGAATTATTCTTTCTAGACTTTGGTTCTGGTTCATGTTATTCAGGATGTCTTCCCAGCATGTTTCATTAAGTATTTGATTTACTTAATCCCAGTTAATGTGCATGTTGTTAAAGTTGAATCTGGTAAAGGCAAGCTGAAGACTGTGTGTCGTAGCTGAGCACCAGTCTGTGTTACTGGTGTGTCGTAGCTGAGCACCAGTCTGTGTTACTGGTGTGTCGTAGCTCAGTACCAGTCTGTGTTACTGGTGTGTCGTAGCTCAGTACCAGTCTGTGTTACTGGTGTGCTGTAGCTCAGTACCAGTCTGTGTTACTGGTGTGTCGTAGCTCAGTACCAGTCTGTGTTACTGGTGTGCGTAGCTCAGTACCAGTCTGTGTTACTGGTGTGTCGTAGCTCAGTACCAGTCTGTGTAACTGGTGTGTCGTAGCTCAGTACCAGTCTGTGTTACTGGTGTGTCGTAGCTCAGTACCAGTCTGTGTTACTGGTGTGCTGTAGCTCAGTACCAGTCTGTGTAACTGGTGTGTCGTAGTTCAGTACCAGTCTGTGTAACTGGTGTGTCGTAGCTCAGTACCAGTCTGTGTTACTGGTGTGTCGTAGCTCAGTACCAGTCTGTGTTACTGGTGTGTCGTAGCTCAGTACCAGTCTGTGTAACTGGTGTGTCGTAGCTCAGTACCAGTCTGTGTTACTGGTGTGTCGTAGCTCAATACCAGTCTGTGTAACTGGTGTGTCGTAGCTCAGTACCAGTCTGTGGTCTGTGTAACTGGTGTGTCGTAGCTCAGTACCAGTCTGTGTTACTGGTGTGTCGTAGCTCAGTACCAGTCTGTGTAACTGGTGTGTCGTAGCTCAGTACCAGTCTGTGTAACTGATGTGTCGTAGCTCAGTACCAGTCTGTGTAACTGGTGTGTCTCGTACCGTCTCATCGTTGTTCGTCATAGTAAGGTCAAGGTTGTCGTCGAGTCATGTTGGCTCCACTATTTGTTGGCTTAAGGCGAATTTATTATAGGCTTTCAATAGTTCATTTGTGTAAGAATGGTCGTCTGTGCTGTATCCAGGGATTAATTCAGCTATTACATTATTTGCTACGTTCTTCCATTTTAAATATCCTTATTTAAAATCACCAAGCAATAGTATATTCGGGGTTGGGGTTAAAAGGCTTTCTAAACAGTAATCAATGTTCAATAGCTGTTCCTTGAACTGTTCAAAGGTTGTATCCAGCGTCTGATATTCAACCACAATGGCTAGCTTTTGATTTTTAGTTTTTATTGACAAAACTGTCAAGTATATCATGTGTGATGTTTAGTAAGTGAACGACTCTGATGTACTGGCCACCCCCCCCCCCCTGTCCCCATGTTGCCTGTACTTTTGGTCGCCTCTAATTAGGTAGTACTCAGGTATTAATGTTTCAATGTCAAAGTGATCTTTTGTGTGAGTCTCTGTGAAAGCTGCAAACTCTGCATTTGACTCAGTGAGGAGTCTACTAATAAACAGTATTTGTTGTTGGTGGATGGTCTAAAGTCTTGTATATTTGCAAATCTAAATAATATTGTTTTCTTATTCGTTGGCGTTAATATCTGTGATTTTGGAGTGGATGTTACCTGGATGTTACCTGGATGTTACCTGGATGTTACCTGGATGTTACCTGGATGTCACCTGGATGTTACCTGGATGTTACCTGGATGTTACCTGGATGTTACCTGATGTACCTGGATGTTACCTGGATGTCACCTGGATGTTACCTGGATGTTACCTGGATGTTACCTGGATGTTACCTGGATGTCACCTGGATGTTACCTGGATGTTACCTGGATGTTACCTGGATGTCACCTGGATGTTACCTGGATGTCACCTGGATGTTACCTGGATGTACCTGATGTCACCTGGATTACCTGGATGTACCTGAAGTTACCTGATGTTGACTGAGTTACCGTGTATGTGGGCCCCGAAGTTACCGATACCTGATGTCACCTGTGATGTTACTGGATGTACCTGGATGTTTCCTGGTGTCACCTGGATGTTACCTTGAGTTACCTGAAGGACCTGAGATGTTACCTGGATGTTACCTGATGTACCTAGAGAGTCCCTGGTATTACCCTGGATGTACCTGGATGTCACCTGATGTTACCTGATTTTACCCTGATGCACGGCTGTATGTTCCCTGGAGTTTACCTGATTTACCTGATGTTACCTGGATGTATACCTGGATGTATACCTGGAGTTACTTGGATGTATACCTGATGTTACCTGTAGTTACCTGGATGTTACCTGATGTTACCTGGATGGTACCTGGATGTCACCTGGATTGTTACTGGATGTTACCTGGAATTGTCACCTGGATTGTACCTGGATTGTACTGATTACCTGGATGTACCTGGATGTTTACCTGGATCCTTCCATAGTCGTCGCCCTCGCGGCACTTCATAGATACCAGACCTCCTGGAGTTCTTCCGTGCCTGACGAATCGTTCCTGTTGGTGCCCTCCGCCACATCCTACTTACGCACCACAACCCAGCTGATGAGAACTGTATTTTAGAAGACTTTGTTTAGATTCCGTCTTGAAGTTTGTTGTGACCTTCCTTATTCATGAAGGGAAGAGCGTTGAAGAGTGTTGGTTTCCAGTGCCAGGCAGATCTCAGTGGCCATACCCCAAGGGCAATAGCTGTCTCTATTTCCCGGAAATTGCCTGAATACCGCCCATTCCCACATCCCCACAGGTGCGTTATAATCCCACGGTTTAGCGTTCCCCATGATTATTATAATAGCAGGTGGCTAATGTACAATAGGCGGTATAAGTATGCAATCGCACATTCCCTATGCTTTTTACCATTAGTCCATAATTGCCAAATCGCGTCAGTCTCGTAACCTCCAGTACACTATGTAGTTACCTGATGGTCCTCTATATATTTGGCCCGAGTTTTGGGATAATTTTGTTACATTGACTGTTGCTAAATGTAATGGATCTGTATTGTGTGTGTATAAATATTATTACTGGGTAGGAGGTCATGGTGAGGGTGTTCTGGTACATGTGTCTTCCAGTTTGTTTAAATATCTGTCATCTGCTGCAAATATCAATACTTTAATACTGATAAATAAGTATTTTCTTTCCCGTTTCGTTCTGAAGAGTCGTTCCTTATTTGTTGTCTCCCATTTTCTGTAACAACTTTTCCTCCCATCTTTATATATTCCAGGTAACTGTCCTCTTAGACAAGACCTGTCTCGATGTTGCTAACTTTGTAATGGATCTGTATTGTTGAGTAGATTACTACTGGATGCACAGGTACTCTCGGACATGTTCTTCCATGGAAACATGCTTACGCTGCAAGAGAAATATTTAGATATGATAAAGAGTCCATTCCAGTTGGTTGTGGATTTCGTTCCCTTGGAGGGTTGCCCTCCCAGGTATAATTTTCCCCAATTATATATTCAGGTGCGTCCAAGCAGGCCCTGTCTCGTTTTTCTGCTATTTTAGTCTTCCGCCTACTCGAGTCTACCCACAATAAGGCACTTCTCAGGTCATTTACATTTATGAAACAGTGCTACGCTGTACAAGGAAAATTTGCCAACGTTTCCAATTGGTTGTGGATTTTTAACCACGAGTAGGGGGTTGCCACCAGGATAACAGAAGTCGTCGTCAACCAGACTGTCTGTCTATTCCAGTAATATTTTAATCTTCCGCACGTGCTCACCACACTAGGAGGCAACCCCAGTATTCTACTTACTGTTGTAACTGGCAACAGGTGTAGTGAAAATGCCAACGTTTCATCCACCTTGCCGGACTGAACCAGCGACAGTAACTGTGTGAGGCGCAAGCGTTGTTAACCAATATCGGACACCTATCCCTTGATACTGTCAACCATGTATAGGAGTGAGCTGATTCATTACCTCGTAACTGCCATGATATGACCAATCCTCCGGAGTTCATTACCTTTGACTATTCAGCTATCATAACTTTGGAGTCCAGTCCCTGGACCAATTATGTACCTCTGTAATCTTTTGACTACCGCCCACAGGATGGGTATGGGGTGCATAATAAACATATTAAACTAAACTAACACCATCCCTGCTCATATTTTAGCTTTTCATACATCCTCACATATTCATAGTTTTCTATAAGGAATATTGTCATTATACTATAAACTATCCACAAAATCTAACTGTAAGTTCGGTAGTATAACTAACTGTAAGTTCAGTAGTATAACTAACTGTAAGTTCAGTAGTATAACTAACTGTAAGTTCAGTAGTATAACTAACTGTAAGTTCAGTAGTATAACTAACTGTAAGTTCAGTAGTATAACTAACTGTAAGTTCAGTAGTATAACTAACTGTAAGTTCAGTAGTATAACTAACTGTAAGTTCAGTAGTATAACTAACTGTAAGTTCAGTAGTATAACTAACTGTAAGTTCAGTAGTATAACTAACTGTAAGTTCAGTAGTATAACTAACTGTAAGTTCAGTAGTATAACTAACTGTAAGTTCAGTAGTATAACTAACTGTAAGTTCAGTAGTATAACTAACTGTAAGTTCAGTAGTATAACTAACTGTAAGTTCAATAGTATAACTAACTGTAAGTTCAGTAGTATAACTAACTGTAAGTAAGTAAGTTTATTCAGGTATACACAAATACAGTTACATAGAATTATCATACATAGCAGCATATGTGTAGAGAACCTGGGATAACCCAAAAAAGTCAGACAGAGTGACTTATTTCCATTGGGGTCCTTTTACCTTATTATTATAATATAAAGGTTATAATATTTTCTTATTATTCTACAATGAAGATAACATCTTATTATCATACTAAAAAGACTATCTACTACACGAGGGTCATTAAGACTATCTACAATACGAGGATCATTACTAGGAATAAGGTAAAATTTACACGTATGTTAGCTAAAAAATAGAAAATCATTCCCCTCCCTTTCTGTAGCTACATTCATCAGACACCTTTTGGCAGTCTTCTTGAACTGGTTCACGCTATGACTGGCTTTGACATGTGCAGGCAGTCTGTTCCATTCCTTTATTGCTGTACAATAAAAGGTGTTTGAAGCCTGGCCACTGACTGTGGGTACTACAAAGTTGTGCTCTCTCCCCCTAGTACTATGATTGTTTTGGTTCCCAACCTTGACAAAACTGACAGCAAGATATTCTGGACATTGTTTGTGAGCAATTTTATAAACATGATTTAGCTTCAGTTGTTTTACTCTGTCTTCAACATTCAGCATATCCAACTGCTGTAATTCATCCTGGCCTACATGTTCTCTTGGTCCCAGCCCCAGGATGAATCTCACGATTTTGTTCTGGGTGATTTGCAGTCTATCTTTCAGTTTTTTTGTCAAGGCAAAGTACCAAGAAGAGCAAGCGTAATCCATATGGCATTGTATAAGGGCTAGACATAGGGTCCTGCGAGCCTCAGTAGGTAGACACTGTGCTTGTCTATACAGGAACTTCAGTCTGGCATTCGCTTTCTTTACTACACTGTTCCCTATCAATTCTGTAAGTTCAGTAGTATAACTAACTGTAAGTTCAGTAGTATAACTAACTGTAAGTTCAGTAGTATAACTAACTGTAAGTTCAGTAGTATAACTAACTGTAAGTTCAGTAGTATAACTAACTGTAAGTTCAGTAGTATAACTAACTGTAAGTTCAGTAGTATAACTAACTGCAAGTTCAGTGGTATAACTAACTCTAAGTTCAGTGGTATAACTAACTGTAAGTTCAGTGGTATAACTAACTGTAAGTTCAGTAGTATAACTAACTGTAAGTTCAGTGGTATAACTAACTCTAAGTTCAGTGGTATAACTAACTGTAAGTTCAGTGGTATAACTAACTCTAAGTTCAGTGGTATAACTAACTGTAAGTTCAGAGGTATAACTAACTGTAAGTTCAGTGGTATAACTGACTGTAAGTTCAGTAGTATAACTAACTGTAAGTTCAGTGGTATAACTAACTGTAAGTTCAGTGGTATAACTGACTGTAAGTTCAGTAGTATAACTAACTGTAAGTTCAGTGGTATAACTAACTGTAAGTTCAGTAGTATAACTAACTGTAAGTTCAGTGGTATAACTAACTGTAAGTTCAGTAGTATAACTAACTGTAAGTTCGGTAGTATAACTAACTGTAAGTTCAGTAGTATAACTAACTGTAAGTTCAGTAGTATAACTAACTGTAAGTTCAGTGGTATAACTAACTGTAAGTTCAGTAGTATAACTAACTGTAAGTTCAGTGGTATAACTAACTGTAAGTTCAGTAGTATAACTAACTGTAAGTTCAGTGGTATAACTAACTGTAAGTTCAGTAGTATAACTAACTGTAAGTTCAGTAGTATAACTAACTGTAAGTTCAGTGGTATAACTAACTGTAAGTTCAGTAGTATAACTAACTGTAAGTTCAGTGGTATAACTAACTCTAAGTTCAGTAGTATAACTAACTGTAAGTTCAGTAGTATAAATAACTGTAAGTTCGGTAGTATAACTAACTGTAAGTTCAGTAGTATAACTAACTGTAAGTTCAGTAGTATAACTAACTGTAAGTTCAGTGGTATAACTAACTGTAAGTTCAGTGGTATAACTAACTGTAAGTTCAGTGGTATAACTAACTGTAAGTTCAGTAGTATAACTAACTGTAAGTTCAGTGGTATAACTAACTGTAAGTTCAGTAGTATAACTAACTGTAAGTTCAGTGGTATAACTAACTGTAAGTTCAGTGGTATAACTAACTGTTCAGTAGTATAACTAACTGTAAGTTAAGCTGGCACTGGACAAGCACCTAAAGTCGGTTCCTGACCAGCCGGGCTGTCGCTCGTACGTTGGTTTGCGTGCAACCAGCAGCAACAGCCTGGTTGACCAGGCTCTGATCCACCAGGAGGCCTGGTCACAGACCGGGCCGCGGGGGCGTTGACCCCCGGAACTCTCTCCAGGTAAACTCCAGGTAATAACTAACTGTAAGATCAGTGGTATAACTCAACACGCCAGTAGCTTCGTTGTTAATAATTCTTCGTTAAGTAAAAGGACACAAGTGCAACTAATGTGACATTTTATTGTGGCAACGTTTCGCTCTCCAGAAGCTTTGTTAAGCCATTATAAACAATACATGGATACAGAGGGTAAATATAGGCTTAAAGTGAGGTGTAATACTGGTGGTAGTAGTAATACTAGTGGTAGTAGTAGTAGTAATACTAGGGGTTAGTAATAAATTCGTAGGTAGAAATAGTAGAAGTAATACAGTGTTTATAGTGTAGTAGTAATCTGTAGTAGTAGTATGTAAAGTAGTGTAGTAATATAAGAATACTAGGAGTTAATAGTAATGTTAGTGAGTAGTATAGTAATGTAGCGGTAGTAGTAATAGTAATGTTAGTGTAGTAGTAGATAGTAATACTAGTGGAAGTAGTAATAGTAATGTTAGTGGTAGTAGTAGTAGTAATGATGTGGGTAGTAGTAGTAGTAATACTAGTGGTAGAAGTAATAGTAATGTTAGTGGTGGGTAGTAGTAGTAGTAAATACTAGTGGTAGTATTAATAGTAATGTTAGCGGTAGTAGTAGTAGTAATATTTAGTGGTAGTAAGTATATAATGTTAGTGGTGGTAGTAGTAGTAGTAATACTATGTGTAGTATTAGATAATGTTAGCGGTAGTAGTAGTAGTAATGTTATGGTAGTAGAAATTTTAGTAAGAATAGTGGTTGGTGGTAGTAGTAGTAGTAATACTAGTGTAGAAATTAAAGTAATGTATAGCGGTATAGTAGTAGTAATTTTAGTGTAGTAGTAATAGTAATGTTAGTGGTAGTAGTAGTAGTAGTAATACTAGTGGAGTATTAAGAGTAATGTTAGCGTAGTAGTAGTAGTAATGTTAGTGGTATAGTAATAGTAATGTTAGTGGTGGTGGTAGTATAGTAGTAATACTAGTAAGTAGTTAGAATGAAAGTAGGGTAATGTTAGTGGTAGTAGTAGTAGAAAGTAATACTAGGGGTAGTATTAAGAGTAATGTTAGCGGTAGTAGTAGTAGTAATGTTAGTGGTAGTAGTAATAGTAATGTTAGTGGTGGTGGTAGTAGTAGTAGTAATACTAGTGGTAGTAGTAATAGTAATGTTAGTGGTAGTAGTAGCATAATGTTAGTGGTAGTAAGTTGTAGGTATAATACTAGTGGTAGTATAAGTAGTAACGTTAGTGGTAGTAGTAGTAGTAGTAATACTAGTGTTAGTAGTAGTAGTAATGTTAGTGGTAGTAGTAGTAGCAGTAGTAATGTTAGTGGTAGTAGTAGTAGTAGTAGTAATACTAGTGGTAGTAGTAATAGTAATGTTAGGGTAGTAGTAGCAGTAATGTAGTGTAGTAGTATAGTAATGTTAGTGGTAGTAAGTAGTATTTAATGTTAGTAGTAGTAAACGTTTAGTTGGGTAGTAGAAATTTTAGTAGTAATACTAAGTGATTAGTAGTAGTAGTAATGTTAGTGGTAGTAGTAGTAGCAGTAGTAATGTTAGTGGTAGTAGTTANAGTAGTAGTAGTAATACTAGTGGTAGTAGTAATAGTAATGTTAGTGGTAGTAGTAGCAGTAATGTTAGTGGTAGTAGTAATAGTAATGTTAGTGGTAGTAGTAGTAGTAATGTTATGGTAAGTAGTAGTTAGTAATACTAGTGTAGTAGTAATAGTAATGTTAGTGGTAGTAGTAGCAGTAATGTTAGTGGTAGTAGTAATAGTAATGTTAGTGGTAGTAGTAGTAGTAATGTTAGTGGTAGTAGTAGTAGTAGTAATACTAGTGGTAGTAGTAATAGTAATGTTAGTGGTAGTAGTAGTAGTAGTAATACTAGTGGTAGTAGTAATAGTAATGTTAGTGGTAGTAGTAGTAGTAGTAATACTAGTGGTAGTACTAATAGTAATGTTAGTGGTAGTAGTACTAGTAGTAGTAATAGTAATGTTAGTGGTAGTAGTAGTAGTAATGCTAGTGGTAGTAGTACTAGTAGTAGTAATAGTAATGTTAGTGGTAGTAGTAGTAGTAGTAATACTAGCGGTAGTAGTAGTAGTAATGTTAGTGGTAGTAGTACTAGTAGTAGTAATAGTAATGTTAGTGGTAGTAGAAGTAGTAGTAATACTAGTGGTAGTAGTAGTAGTAATGTTAGTGGTAGTAGTAGTAGTAGTAGTAATGCTAGTCGTAGTAGTAATAATAGTGGTAGTAGTAGTAATGTTAGTGATAGTAGTAGTAACGTTAGTGGTAGTAGTAGTAGTAGTAATGCTAGTGGTAATACATATTGCAGAAAAATCAACTTGTATTACTACTACTACCACCAGTATTATTACAACTACTACTACCACTAGTTGTAGTAGTACTATTACCACTACTATTACTACTACTACTACCACTAATACTACCACTACTAGCACTACCACTAATATTACTTCTAATACTACTACCACTAATATTCCTACTACTACTACTACCACTAGTATTGCTACTACTACTACCACTAGTATTACTATTACTACTACCACTAGTATTACTATTACTACTACCACTAGTATTACTACTACTACTACCATTAGCATTACTACTACTACTACTACTACCACTAGTATTACTACTACTACTACCACTAGCATTAATACTACTACTACTACCACTAACATTACTACTACTACTACCACTAGCATTACTGCTACTACTACTACCACTAACATTACCACTACTGCTACAACTAACATTACTATTACTACTACCACTAACATTACTACTACTACTACTACTACTACCACTAACATTACTACTACTACTACCACTAGCATTACTACTACTACTACCACTAACATTACTATTACTACTAATACTACTACTACTACCACTAGCATTACTTCTACCACTAACATTACTATTACTACTACCACTAACATTGCTATTACTACAACTACTACTACTACCACTAGCATTACTACTACTACTACCACCACTAACATTACTCTTACTACTACCACTAACATTACTATTACTACTACTACTACTACTACTACCACTAGCATTACTACTACTACTACTACCACTAACATTACTACTACTACCACTAGTATTACTACTACTACTACAACTAACATTACTATTACTACTACCACTAACATTACTACTACTACTACCACAACATTACTACTACTACTACTACTACCACTTGTATTACTATTACTACTACCACTAGCATTACTATTACTACTACCACTAACATTACTATTACTATTACTACTACTACTACCACTAGCATTGCTACTACTACTACTACCACTAACATTACTATTACTACTACCACTAACATTACTACTACTACTACTACCACTAACATACTATTACTACTACCACTATCATTACTATTACTACTACTACTACTACTAGCATTACTCTACTACTACCACTAACATTACTATTAATATACCTAACATTACTATTACTACTACTACTACTACTACTACCACTAGCATTACTACTACTACTACTACTACTACCACTAACATTACTACTACTACTACTACCGGTAGCATTACTACTTCTACTACTACAACTAACATTACTATTACACTACCAAAGCATTACACTACTACTACTACTATTACTACTACTACTACCACTAGCATTACTACTACTACTACAACTAACATTACTATTACTACTACCACTAGCATTACTACTACTACTACCACTAACATTACTACTACTACTACTACCACTAGCATTACTACTGCTACTACCACTAACATTACTACTACTACTACCACTAAAATTACTACTACTACTACTACCACTAGCATTAATACTACTACTACTACTACCACTAACATTACTGCTACTACTACTACCGGTAGCATTACTACTACTACTACAACTAACATTACTATTACTACTACCACTAGCATTACTACTACTACTACAACTAACATTACTACTACTACTACCACTAGCATTACTACTGCTACTACCACTAACATTACTATTACTACTACTACTACCACTAGCAATACTACTACTACTACTAACACTAACATTACTACTACTACCACTAGCATTACTACTACTACTACAACAAACATTACTATTACTACTACCACTAGCATTACTACTGCTACTACCACTAACATTACTACTACTACTACCACTAACATTACTACTACTACTACCACTAACATTACTATTACTACTATAACTAACATCACTATTACTACTACCACTAACATTACTACTACTACTACCACCACTAACATTACTACAACTACTACCACTAACATTACTACAACTACTACCACTAACATTACTACAACTACTACCACTAACATTACTATTATTACTACAACTAACATCACTATTACTACTACTACTAACATTACTACTACTACTACCACTAACATTACTACTACTACTACCACTAACATTACTATTACTACTACCACTAACATTACTACTACTAATACCACTAACATTACTATTACTAATTCCACTAACATTACTACTACTAATACCACTAACATTACTATTACTACTACCACTAACATTACTACTACTAATACCACTAACATTACTACAACTACTACCACTAACATTACTATAACTACTACCACTAACATTACTGCTACTATTACCACTAACATTACTATTGTTACTACAACTAACATCACTATTGCTACTACCACTAACATTACTATTACTAGTACCACTAGTATTGCTACTACTACTACTACTACCACTAACATTACTATTACTACTACCACTAGTATTACTACTACTACTACCACCACCACTAATATTACTATTACTACTACCACTAACATTACTACTACTACTACCGCTAACATTACTCTTAATACTACCACTAGTATTACTACTACTACTACTACCACTAACATTACTACTACTACTACCACTAGTATTACTACTACTACTACCGCTAACATTACTATTAATACTACCACTAGTATTACTACTACTACCACCACCACTAACATTACTATTACTACTACCACTAACATTACTACTACTACTACCACTAACATTACTACTACTACTACCACTAACATTACTATTACTACTTCCACTAGTATTACTACTACTACTACTACCACCACTAACATTACTATTACTACTACCGCTAACATTACTACTACTACTACAGCTAACATTACTATTAATACTACCACTAGTATTACTACTACTATTACTACCACTAACATTACTACTACTACTACCACTAGTATTACTACTACTACTACTACCACTAGTATTACTACTACTATTACTACCACTAACATTACTACTACTACTACCACTAGTATTACTACTACTACTACCACTAGTATTACTACTACCACCAGTATTACACCTCACTTTAAGCCTATATTTACCCTCTGTATCCATGTATTGTTTATAATGGCTTAACAAAGCTTCTGGAGAGCGAAACGTTGCCACAATAAAATGTCACATTAGTTGCACTTGTGCCCTTTTACTCAAAATATTATCGGTAATTCTACCAACATTAATATAATTCTCCGTTGTTATAGATCACTAGTTGGGTTGGTAGCGCACTCACCTCACACACTGAGTGCCCATGGGTCGATCCCCTTTACGGGCGGAAACACTGCACGTGTTTCCTTAAGACATCTGATGTCCCTCTTCACCTAGCAGCAAGTAGGTACCTGGGTGTTATTCGACTGGTGTGGGTCGCATCCTGGGAACAAAGTTGCCAGAAATGCTCTACATAAACAGAGACTCTCTCAGTTTCCACACAGGAGGACACTAACAATATCCCAATAATTAATTTATTTACTGGGCCAAAAGAAGATACGATATGTGATATCACAGTCACTAGTGATATGTAATATCACAGTCACTAGTGATATGTAATATCACAGTCACTAGTGATATGTAATATCACAGTCACTAGTGATATGTAATATCACAGTCACTAGTGATATGTAATATCACAGTCACTATGATATGTAATATCACAGTCACTAGTGATATGTAATATCACAGTCACTAGCGATATGTAATATCACAGTCACTAGCGATATGTAATATCACAGTCACACTAGTGATATGCAATATCACAGTCACTAGTGATATGTAATATCACAGTCACTAGTGATATGTAATATCACAGTCACTAGCGATATGTAATATCACAGTCACTAGCGATATGTAATATCACAGTCACTAGTGATATGTAATATCACAGTCACTAGCGATATGTAATATCACAGTCACTAGCGATATGTAATATCACAGTCACTAGTGATATGTAATATCACAGTCACTAGCGATATGTAATATCACAGTCACTAGTGATATGTAATATCACAGTCACTAGTGATATGTAATTTTCACAGTCACTAGTGATATGTAATATCACAGTCACTAGTGATATGTAATATCACAGTCACTAGTGATATGTAATATCACAGTCACTAGCGATATGTAATATCACAGTCACTAGTGATATGTAATATCACAGTCACTAGTGATATGTAATATCACAGTCACTAGTGATATGTAATATCACAGTCACTAGTGATATGTAATATCACAGTCACTAGTGATATGTAATATCACAGTCACTAGTGATATGTAATATCACAGTCACTAGTGATATGTAATATCACAGTCACTAGCGACTGAAATAAAATAAATCCGCTGGCCATGATGAGCTTTTTCAATGGTTCTTAAGGAGAGTAAAATGGAACTTTGTGAACCATTGACAAATATTTTTAATATATCTCTTCAAACAGGTGTAGTGTCTGATATGTGGAAAATGGCTAATGTAATTCCTATTTTTAAACCAGGGGACAAGTCGTTACCGTCAAATTACCTGCCAATAAGCCTGACCTTAATTGTAGGCAAATTACTAGAGTCAATTATAGCTGATATTATAAGAAACCATCTTGATAAACACATTTGATTAATGATACACAGCATGGATTCACGAGGGACCGTTCCTGCCTAACTAATTTACTTTCTTCAGTAAAGTTTTTGAGACTGTTGATCACGATAATGAATTCGATATTGTTTATTTGGACCTTAGCAAGGCTTTTGAAAGAGTACCGAACCTGTTAAAGATAGTGGCAGCTCATGGCATTGGCAATGAGGGGAAAGTGCTGTCATGGATCGAGTCATGGCTCACCAATAGAAAGCAGAGAGTGTGCATAAACAGGGATAAATCTGAGTAGGGATCTATAGCAAGCGGCGCTCCACAGGGATCAGTTTTAGACCCATTGTTGTTTACACATTTAAATGACCTTGACGAGGGAATTACTAGTGATAGGAGCAAATTCGCTGATGACACGAAGATAAGTAGGATACTTGATTCAGACGTAGATGCCACGGAACTTTAGGAGCATTTAGACAGACTCAATTCGTGGTCAGAAAAGTGGCAGATGCAGTTCAATGTAGATAAATGCAAAGTTCTGAAACTCGGGAATGTTCATAACCCTAGCACCTACCAGCTTAATAATGTAGAACTTAACCGTATAGAATGCTAAAAGGACTAGGGGGTTATTGTAAGCAGCAATCTTAAACCAAGACAGCAGTGCCTCAGCGTCCGTAATAAGGCAAACAGATTACTGGGATTCATATCAAGAAGTGTAAGCAACACAAGTCCAGCGGTAATATTACAGCTTTATACTTCATTAATGGTTACAAATTCGTTAGAAAACGTTCAGCGATGACTGACAAAATTAATACATAGCATTAGAAATCTTCCGTCTGAGGAAAGATTGAAGACCCGTAAATTACGTGTGTAGATGAATACTTCAGAGAACCGACAAGTTGATAAATTAGACACATGTGCAACATTTGGGTATCTTTAATGAGGAAACGTTTCGCCACACAGTGGCTTCATCACTCCATATAAAGGAGATGACGAAAACAGAGGAGTTTAAGGTAACATCCCCTAGCCTTGAGTTAATGTGATCGTCCATCACTTACACCTCACTCTCCGCCTGTACACACTATCGTTATAACCTGTGTATGTCAGAAGTGATCAAAGTCCCAGGACAGAAATGTTTTCTAATGCATGTGTTCAAGCGTTTGCTCACGTGTCTTTCTAAGCCAACATAACGGTATCTGTTACCAAGGTTCATATCGATGGTACCTGTACATGCTGGTCCCTCTATCATGGCGGAGTGTGTTACGCCACTCTTCCTTTCCCTGTTCTGCCGAAGTCAAAACCCAAGACAAAGTTTTGCAACGTTGAACAAATACTTGGGGCACTACCAATACCCCAACACAAACTACCATACCGACCAACCCAGAACTACCAATACACCAACACCAGAACTACCATACCACCACACCAGAACTACCAATACCACCACACCAGAACTACCAATAACACCACCCAGAATACAATACCACCAACACAGAACTACCATACCACCAACACCAGAACTACCAATACCACCAACACCAGAACTACCAATACCACCAACACCAGAACTACCAATACCACCAACACCAGAACTACCAATACCACCAACACCAGAACTACCAATACCAACCAACACCAGAACTACCATACCACCAACACCAGAACTACCAATACCACCAACACCAGAACTACCAATACCACCAACACCAGAACTACCATATACCACCAACACCAGACTTACCAATACCACCAACACCAGAACTACCAATACCACCTAACACACGAACTACAATACCACCAACACCAGAACACCAATACCACCAACACCAGAACTACCAATACCACCAACACCAGAACTACCAATACCACCAACACCAGAACTACCAATACCACCAACACCAGAACTACCAATACCACCAACACCAGAACTACCAATACCACCAACACCAGAACTACCAATACCACCAACACCAGACTACCAATACCACCAACACCAGAACTACCAATACCACCAACACCAGAACTACCCATAACCACCAACACCAGAACTACCAATACCACCAACACCAGAACTACCAATACCACCAACACCAGAACTACCAATACCACCAACACCAGAACTACCAATACCACCAAACACCAGAACTAACCAATACACACCAACACCAGAACTACCAATACCACCAACACCAAAACTACCAATACCACCAACACCAGAACTACCAATACCACCAACACCAGAACTACCAATACCACCAACACCAGAACTACCAATACCACCAACACCAGAACTACCAATACCACCAACACCAGAACTACCAATACCACCAACACCAGAACTACCAATACCACCAACACCAGAACTACCAATACCACCAACACCATAACTTACCAATACCACCAACACCAAACTACCAATACCACCAACACCAGAACTACCAATACCAACCAACACCAGAACTACCAATACCACCAACACAGAACTACCAATACCACCAACACCAAACTACCAATACCACCAACACCAGAACTACCAATACCACCAACACCAGAACTACCAATACCACCAACACCAGAACTACCAATACCACCAACACCAGAACTACCAATACCACCACACCAGAACTACCAATACCACCAACACCAGAACTACCAATACCACCAACACCAGAACTACCAATACCACCAACACCAGAACTACCAATACCACCAACACCAGAACTACCAATACCACCAACACCAGAACTACCAATACCACCACACCAGAACTACCAATACCACCAACACCAGAACTACCAATACCACCAACACCAGAACTACCAATACCACCAACACCAGAACTACCAATACCACCAACACCAGAACTACCAATACCACCACACACCAGAACTAACCAATACCACCAACAACCAGAACTACCAATACCACCAACACCAGAACTACCAATACCACCAACACCAGAACTACCAATACCACCAACACCAGAACTACCAATACCACCAACACCAGAACTACCAATACCACCAACACCAAGACTATCCAATACCAACCAACACCAGAACTACCAATACCACCAACACCAGAACTACCAATACCACCAACACCAGAACTACCAATACCACCAACACCAGAACACCAATACCACCAACACAAACTACCAATACACCAACACCAGAACTAACCAATACCACCAACACCAGAACTACCAATACCACCAACACCAGAACTACCAATACCACCAACACCAGAACTACCAATACCACCAACACCAGAACACCAATACCACCACACCAGAACACCAATACCACCAAACACCAGAACTACCAATACCACCAACACCAGAACTACCAAAACCACCACACCAGAAACTACCAATACCACCAACACACCAGAACACCAATACCCCAACACCAGAACTACCAATACCACCACACCAGAACTACCAAACCACCAACACCAGAAACTACCAATACCACCACACCAGAACTAAACCAAAATACCACCAACACCAGAACACCAATACCACCAACACCAGAACTAACCAATACCACCAACACCAGAACTACCAATACCACCAACACCAGAACTACCAATACCACCAACACCAGAACTAACCAATCCACCAACACCAGAACACCAATACCACCAACACCAGAACTACCAATACCACCGACACCAGAACTACCAACCACCAACACCAGAACTACCAATACCACACACACCAGAACTACCAATACCAACCACAACCAGAACTACCAATACCACCACACCAGAACTACCAATACCACCGACACCAGAACTACCAATACCACCACACCAGAACTACCAATACCACCGACACCAGAACTACCATACCACCAACACCAGAACTAACCAATACACCAACACCAAACTACCATACCACCAACACCAGAACTACCAATACCACCAACACCAAAACTACCAATACCACCAACACCAGAACTCAACCATACCACCGACACCAGAACTACCAATACCACCAACACCAAACTACCAATACCACCGACACCAGAACTACCAATACACCAACACCAAACTACCAATACCACCAACACCAGAACTACCAAATACCACCAACACCAGAACTACCAATACCATAACACCAACAAAAGTACCACAACACAAGCACCAACAACACCAGCACCAACAACACCAACACCAACAACACCAACATCAACAACACCAGCACCAACAACACCAGCACCAACAACACCAGCACCAACAACACCAGCACCAACAACACCAGCACCAACAACACCAGCACCAACAACACCAACATCAACAACACCACACCAGAACAACACCACACCAACAACACCAACATCAACAACACCAGCACCAACAACACCAGCACCAACAACACCACAACCAACAACAACCAACATCAACAACACCAGTACCAACAACACCAACATCAACAACACCAGCACCAGCAACACCAGCACCAATAACACCAGCAACCAACAACACCACACCAGCAACACCAACATCAACAACACCACACCAACAACACCAGCACCAACACACCAAACATCAACAACACCACACCAACAAACACCAGCACCAACAACACAACACAACAACACCACACCAACAACACATACCAACAACACCAACATCAACAACACCAGCACCAACAACACCAGCACCAACAACACCAGTACCAAAACACCAACACAACAACACCAGCACCAACAACACCACACAACAACACCACACACCAACAACACCAGCACCAACAACACCAACACCAACAACACCAGCACCAACAACACCAGTACCAACAACACCAGCACCAACAACACCAGCACCAACAACACCAGTACCAACAACACCAGCATCAACAACACCACACACCAACAACACCAGCACCAACAACACCAACACCAACAACACCAGCACCAACAACACCAGCACCAACAACACCAGCACCAACAACACCAGCATCCAACACACCAGCACCAACAACACCAGCACCAACAACACCAACATCAACAACACCAGCACCAACAACACCAGCACCAACAACACCAACATCAACAACACCACACCAACAACACCAGACACCCAACAACACCACATCAACAACACCATCACCAACAACACCACACCAACAACACCAGCACCAACAACACCAGCACCAACAACACCAGCACCAACAACACCAGCACCAACAACACCAGCACGAACAACACCAGCCCCAACAACCAACCAACATCACACAACACCAGCACCAACAACACCAGCTCAACCACAACACCACATCAACAACACCACACCAACAACACCATCACCAACAACACCAACATCAACAACACCAGCACCAACAACACCAGTACCAACAACACCAGTACCAACAACACCACATCAACAACACCAGCACCAACAACACCAACATCAACAACACCAGCACCAACAACACCAGCACCAACAACACCAACATCAACAACACCAGCACCAACAACACCAGCCAACAACACCAACATCAACAACACCACACCAACAACACCAACATCAACAACACCAGCACCAACAACACCAACAATCAACACACCAACAACCAACAACACCACAATCAACAACACCAGCACCAACAACACCAACATCAACAACACCAGCACCAACAACACCAACATCAACAACACCAGCACCAACAACACCCCACCAACAACACAAACACCAACAACACCAGCACCACACCAACAACACCAACACCAACAACACCAGCACCAACAACACCAGCACCAACAACACCAGCACCAACAACACCAGCATCAACAACAGCACCATACACCAACAACACCAACAAAACAGCACCAACAACACCACACCAACAACACCAGCACCAACAACACCAGCACCAACAACACCACATCAACAACAGCACCGAACACCAACACACTAACAAAACAGCACCAACAACACCAGCACCAACAACACCAGCACCAACAACACCAGCACCAACAACACCACACCAACAACACCAGCATCAACAACACCACACAGCAACACCAGCACCAACAACACCAGCACCAACAACACCAGCATCAACAACAGCACCAGTAACACCAACAACACCAACAATAACAGCACAACAACACCAGCACCAACAACACCAGCACCAACACACCAGCACCAACAACACCAGCACCAACAACACTAGCACCAGCAACACCAGCACCAACAACACCAGCCCAACAACACCAACAATAACAGCACCAACAACAACAGCACCAACAACAACAACAACACAACAACACCAGCATCAACAACACCAGCACCAACAACACCAGCACCAACAACACCAGCACCAGCAACACCAACACCAACAACACCAACACAAAACACCACACCAACAACACCAGCACCAACAACACCAGCACCAACAACACAGCACCACAACACCAGCACCAACAACACCAGCACCACAACACCACACCACCAACACCAGCACCAACAACACCACAGCAACAACACCAGCACCAACAACAACCAAAAACACCAACAACAACACCAACATCAACAACACCAGCACCAACAACACCACACAACAACACCACACCAACAACACACACCAACAACACCAGCACCAACAACACCAGCACCAACAACACCAGCACCAACAACACCAGCAGCAACAACAGCACCAGTAAACACCAACAACACCAACAATAACAGCACAACAACAACAAGCACCAACAACAACAACAACAACAAGACCAGCAGCAACAACAACACCAACAACAGCACCAACACACCAGCAACCAACAACACACAGCAACAACAGCACCAGTAACACCAACAAACCAACAATAACACACCAACAACACCACAACCAACAACACCACACAACAACACCAGCACCAACAACACCAGCAACCAACAACACCAGCACCAACAACAACCAACATCAAAACAGCACCAGTACACCAACAACACCAACAAAACAAGCACCAACAACAACAGCACCACAACACCAACACCAACAACAAGCACCAACACACCAGCACCAACAACACCAGCACCAACAACAAGCTCAGCACAACAACACCGTAACACCAACAACACCACCAATAACACACCAACAACAACAAAAACAACAACACAAGACAGCAACAACACCACACAACACACCAACACACACAACACCAACAACAACAACAATAACAGCACCACAACAACAACAACAGCACCAACAACAACAACAACAACAAGACCAGCACAACAACAACACCAACAACAGCACCAACAACAACAACAACCAACAAACCACAGCAACACAACAACAACAGCAAACCAACAACAACAACAACAACAACAACAAGACCACACAACAACAACAACAACAACAGCACCACAACAACAACAACAACAGACCAGTCAGCAACAACAACAACAACAACAACAACAACACCAACAACACCAACAATAACACCCAACAACACCAACAACAACAACACCAACAACAACAACATAACAGCAACCAACAACAACACACCAACAACAACAACAACAACAGAACCAGCAGCAACAACAACACCAACAACAGCACCATAAAACCAACAACACCAACAATAACAGCACGCAACAACACAGCACCAACAACACCAGCACCAGCAACACCACAACACCAACAATACAGCACCATCAACAACAGCACCAACAACAACAACAACAACAAGACCAGCACAACAACAACACCAAACAGCACCAACAACAACAACAAACCAGCACAACAACAACAACAGCACCAACAACAACAACAACAACAGCCAACAACAACAACACAACAAGACAGCAGCAACAACAACAACACGCAACCAACACACAACAACAACAACAACAACAACAAGACCAGCACAACAACAACACCAACAACACACAACAACAACAACTAACCAGCACAACAACAACAACAGCACCAACACCAACAACAACAACAACAACAACACAAGACCAGCACAACAACAACACCAACAACAGCACCAACAACAACAAGACCAGCAGCAACAACAACAACAGCACAACAACAACAACAACAACAGCACAACAACAACAACAACAACACAACAACAACAACAACAACAATACAACAACAACACAACAACAACAACAACAAAACAACACCAACAACAACAGCACCAACAACAACAACACAACAACACAACAACAACAACAACAGCACCAACAACAACAACAACAACAGCACCAACAACAACAACAACACCACAAAACAGCACCAACAACAACAGCACAACAACAACAACAACAACGCACCACACACAACAACAACAACACAGCACCAAGAACAACAACAACAAACAACAACAACAAGCACCAACAACAACAACAACAACAACAACAACAGCACCAACAACAACAACAACAACAGCAACAACAGCACCAACAACAACACAACACAACAACAATAACAGCACCAACAACAACAACAACAACACAATAACAGCACCAACAACAAACAACAACAACAACAACAACAACAACAGCACCAACAACAACAACAACAACAACAAAACAGCACCAACAACAACAACAACAAAACACAACAAAACACACCAACAAACAACAGCACCAACAACAACAACAACAACCACACCAACAACAACAACACAACAACAACAACAACAACACACCAACAACAACAACAACAACAACAAAACAGCACCAACAACAACAGCACCAACAACACAACAACAGCAACCAACACAACAACAAACAAACAACAACAACAAACAACAACAACAGCCCCAACAACAACAACAACAACACAACAACAACAAACAACAACAGCACCAACAACAACAACAACAACAACAACAACAACAGCACCAACAACAACAACAACACACCAACAACAACAACAACAACAACAACACAACACCAACACAACAACACAACAATAACAGCCCCAACAACAGCACCAACAACAACAACAACAACAGCACCAACAACAACACAACAACACAACAACAACAAAAACAACAGCACCAACAACAACAAACAACAACACAACAACAGCACCAACACAAAACAACAACAACAACAGCACCAACAACAACACAACAACAACA
>NC_069399.1:83521396-83608896 GCF_026875155.1 Cherax quadricarinatus | reverse complement strand
CAGTGCTGACTCCACCATGCTGCCCAGTGCTGGCTCCTTCATCCTGCCCAGTGCTGGTTCCACCATCCTGCCCAGTGCTGGCTCCACCATCCTGCCCAGTGCTGGCTCCACCATCCTGCCCAGTGCCTTCACTCTGAAAGATGCGTGGGTTGTTACAGTCCTGGAGGTGGGAAGTACAGTGCCTGCACTCTGAAGGATGGGTGGGATGTTATAGTCCTCAAGGTGGGAAGTACAGTGACTACACTCTGAAGGATGAGTTGGGGTGTTACAATCCTGGAGGTGGGAAGTACAGTGCCTACACTTTGAAGGATGGGTGGGGTTGTTACAGTCCTGGAGGTGGGAAGTACAGTGCCTACACTTTGAAGGATGGGTGGGGTTGTTACAGTCCTGGAGGTGGGAAGTACAGTGCTTGCACTCTGAACGATGGGTGGGGTTGCTACAGTCCTGGAGGTGGGAAGTACAGTGCCTACACTCTGAACGATGGGTGGGGTTGCTACAGTCCTGGAGGTGGGAAGTACAGTGCCTGTATTCTGAAGAAGGGGTGGGTATGTTACAATCCTGGAGGTGGGAAGCAGAGTGCCTACAATCTGAAGGATGGCTGGGGATGTTACAATCCTGGAGGTGGGAAGCAGAGTGCCTACAATCTGAAGGATGGCTGGGGATGTTACAATCCTGGAGGTGGGAAGTACAGTGCCGGCACTCTGAAGGATGGGTGGAGATGTTACAATCCTGGAGGTGGGAAGTACAGTGCCGGCACTCTGAAGGATGGGTGGGAATGTTACAGTCCTGGAGGTGGGAAGTACAGTGCCTGCACTCTGAAGGATAGGTGGAGGTGTAACAATCCTAGAAGTGGGAAGTACAGTGCCTGCACTCTGAAGGATGGGTGGGGGTGTTACAGTTCTGGATGTGGGAAGTACAGTGCCTGCACTCTGACGGATGGGTGGGGATGTTACAGTTCTGGAGGTGGGAAGTACAGTGCCTGCACTCTGAAGGATGGGTGGGGATTTTTCAGTTCTGGAGGTGGGAAGTACAGTGCCTGCACTCTGAAGGATGGGTGGGGGTGCTACAGTCCTAGAATTGGGAAGTAGAGTGCGTGCACTCTGAAGGTTGGGTGGGGATGTTACAGCCCTGAAGGTGAGAAGTACAGTGCCTGCACTCTGAAGGATAGGTTATGGGTGTTACAATCCTGGAGGTGGGAAATACAGTGCCTGCACTCTGATGGATGGGTGGGTATGTTACAGTCCTGGAGGTAGGAAATGCAGTGCCTGCACTCTGAAGGATGGCTGGGGATGTTACAATCCTGGTGGTGGGAAGTACAGTGCCTTCACTCTGAAGGATGCATGGGTTGTTACAGTCCTGGAGGTGGGAAGTACAGTGCCTGCACTCTGAAGGATAGGTGGGATGCTAAAGGCCTGGAGGTGGGAAGTACAGTGCCTGCACTCTGGAGCATAGGTGGGATGTTAAAGGCCTGGAGGTGGGAAGTACAGTGCCTGCACTCTGAAGGATAGGTGGGATGCTAAAGGCCTGGAGGTGGGAAGTACAGTGCCTGCACTCTGGAGCATAGGTGGGATGTTACAGTCCTGTAGGTGGGATGTACAGTGCATGCACTCTGAAGGTTGGGTTGGTGTGTTACAATCCTGGAGGTGGGAAGTACAATGCCTGCACTCTGAAGGATAAGTGACGATGTTACAGTCTTGGAAGTGAGAAGTACAGTGCCTGCACTCTGAAGGATGGGTGGGGTTGTTACAGTCCTGGAGGTGGGAAGTACAGTGCCTGCACTCTGAAGGATGGGTGGGGTTGTTACAGTCCTGGAGGTGGGAAGTACAGTGCCTGCACTCTGAAGGATGGGTGGGGATGTTACAGTTCTGGAGGTGAGAAGTACAGTGCCTGCACTGTGAAGGATGGGTGGGGAAGTTACAATCCTGGAGGTGGGAAGTGCAGTGCCTGCACTCTGAAGATAAGATAAGATAAGATAAGATTTCGTTCGGATTTTTAACCCCGGAGGGTTAGCCACCCAGGATAACCCAAGAAAGTCAGTGCGTCATCGAGGACTGTCTAACTTATTTCCATTGGGGTCCTTAATCTTGTCCCCCAGGATGCGACCCACACCAGTCGACTAACACCCAGGTACCTATTTGCTGCTAGGTGAACAGGACAACAGGTGTAAGGAAACGTGTCGGAATGTTTCCACCCGCCGGGAATCGAACCCGGGCCCTCCGTGTGTGAAGCGGGAGCTTTAGCCACCAGGCCACCGGGCCACCCCATGGGGTGGGGTGAGGTGTTACAATCCTGGAGGTGGGAAGTACAGTGCCTGCACTCTGAAGGATGGATGGGGAAGTTACAATCCTGGAGGTGAGAAGTACAGTGCCTGCACTGTGAAGGATGGGTAGAGGTGTAAGAATCCTAGAAGTGGGAAGTACAGTGCCTGCACTCTGAAGGATGGGTGGGGTTGTTACAGCCCTGGAGGTGGGAAGTACAGAGCCTGCATTCTGAAGGATGGGTGGGAATGTTACAGTCCTGGTGGTGGGAAGTGCAGTGCCAGCACTCTGAAGGATGGGTGGGAATGTTATAGTCCTGGTGGTGGGAAGTACAGTGCCTACATTCTGACGGATGGATGGGATGTTACAGTCCTGGAGGTGAGAAGTACAGTGCTTGCACTCTAAAGGAAGAGTGGGATGTTACAGTCCTGGAAATGGGAAGTACAGTGCCTGTACTCTGAAAGATGGGTGGAGATGTTACATTCCTGGAGGTGGGAAGTACAGTGCCTACATTCTGACGGATGGATAGGATGTTACGGTCCTGGAGTTGGGAAGTACAGTGCCTGTACTCTGAAGGATGGGTGGGATGTTACAGTCCTGGAAATGGGAAGTACAGTGCCTGTACTCTGAAAGATGGGCGGAGATGTTACATTCCGGGAGGTGGGAAGTACAGTGCCTGCACTCTGAAGGATGAGTGGGTATGTCAGAGTCCTGGAGGTGGGAAGTACAGTACCTGCACTCTGAAGGATGGGTGGGGATGCTACAGTCCTGGAGGTGGGAAGTACAGTACCTGCACTCTGAAGGATGAGTGGGTATGTTAGAGTCCTGGAGGTGGGAAGTACAGTGCCTACACTCTGAAGGATGAGTGGGTATGTCAGAGTCCTGGAGGTGGGAAGTACAGTACCTGCACTCTGAAGGATGGGTGGGGATGCTACAGTTCTGGAGGTGGGAAGTACAGTGCCTGCACTCTGATGGATGGGTGGGGATGTTACAGTCCTGGAGGTGGGAAGTACAGTACCTGCACTCTGAAGGATGGGTGGGGATGCTACAGTCCTGGAGGTGGGAAGTACAGTGCCTGCACTCTGAAGGATGGGTGGGGATGTTACAGTCCTGGAGGATGGGTGGAATGTTGTGGTTTGAAGCGTTAACTCGACTGTAATGTCAGCGTCTTTCTGGCAAGACAGTGATTGATTGGATGATGGTGAAAGTGTTTTAATCTTCGTCGGGTCACCTTGCCTGTGTGAGAGACGGCCACAATGTTAAAAAATTAATTTAACTAAACAGATCTGCTCTGCGGGCGAAACGTTTCAGAAATAATGATACCAAATGTTGCACACGTGTCTTAGTGAACATATTTTAACATTCTGAGCATGGGTGACGAATTTCCACGGCGCATCATTGTTTTTATAATTACCGAGGTGCCTGCAGGGACCTCGAGGCCGATGGTTTATGAGACAGAACTATGAAATGATGATCAACCTCTCTGCAAACACATCTTTATGAATACAGAGACACATACACAACCACACATGTGCATTCACACACACACACACACACACACACACACACACACACACACACACACACACACACACACACACACACACACTCACACACACACACACACACACACACACGTACATCAAATTCAGTCCATGGATAATAATATGTTGGTGGAGTAGATTTACATAAATATAGAGCAGGAGGAGGAGGAGGAAGAGAGGGAGGAGGAGGAGGAGGAAGAGAGGGAGGAGGAGGAGGAGGAGGAAGAGAGGGAGGAGGAGGAGGAGGAGCCTGTGAGGTCACAACGAGGTCGAGTATTGACCTTCTTCGCACTTGCGTCATTCAGTTTTGTTTATATCTTGGTGCTTCTACCCGCGTCACACGTACGTCATACATGCATCCTATCTTAACGTCATACCTAGGGCACGAATACGTCCTATCTACGTCATACATATGTTACACCTACGTCCTATCTGCGTCATACCTACGTCATACTACCCTCAAGGCTGGGGTACTCAGGGTGGTGGTAGCAGTGATGTGTAACCCACTACCAAGACAGGAATGCGACAACAATAACAACAATGAGATAGTAAATACGATAACAGAGGTGGCAGTGCTGAACTACTGATCATAGGAGATTTCAACCAACACGAAATGGACTGCGGACAGTAAATAAGGAGATGTAAGTTGTTGGAAGTAACAATGGAACACTTCGTGAGTCAACTTGTCGGAGATACAACTTGAAAGGAGACAACAAACCAGCAAGGCTGGATCTTGTGTTTTTCTTGAGTGATTTTGACACAGGGGACATTGAATAGGAGAGGCCCTTCTGTGCTTGATATCTTGTGCCAAGGAGGAGACTACTCAGACGTGAGACAGTTTCTGAATGAAGTGCAGTGAGGAAGATAACGAGATGGAAAGACAAGAAATGAAGCTAGAAAGAGCCGGGAGACAGAGGACAGACTCGTACCCAGGAGCAGACAAATCAGTAACAAGGACACAATGAGGCCATAGCTCACCCAGAGGCAAAGACAGATAGAAGCTAGCAGCGGCGAGAGTATGGAATATATATAGAAGAAAACACTAGAAACTGGTGAAGCAAGCAAAGGAGCCAAAATTTAGTGTTCACGGCCAGGAAGAGAGGTGGGCGACAGTGTGAGTGACAGCAATGAAATCCAAATCCTATGTATATTTGTCATATAACAGTACACGACCAGAAATTACAGTACAAATTCTGTACAATTTAATCTTAACATTTTTGACATCATTTAATTACCATTACTTGACTAATTACCATAACCTGTTTTAATACCACATTTACTATCTTAGAGTAATATTGAATCCAAATAACTGTTCTTAAAATTTAATACTTGAAATAAACATTACTTTTTCACTTTTTTTTGCTAATTAATCTTTTTTTGTAATCATTATTACTTACTAAAATTTTATTAAACACCATATTTACTACCAGTCAATTTTACTTTTGTACATTAAACATTATTTTATACTTTTCATAACATTTTGTTGCCCAATTTTCAAGTTTGTATATTCAACTCCAACCTTTATATTATCCTTTGTACCTGTGTACCTGTGTACCTGTGTACCTGTGTACCTGTGTACCTGTCTACCTGTGTACCTGTGTACCTGTCTACCATCTTACTATCATATTATAACCAAGTCATTGCCATTCTTATTTTTTACTTATTATTCTTTTGGTACTTTAAATTGTGAATTTTATTTTGTCAATTTAAATCTAGTTATACTCTTGTTCTTGTTAACAACCTATATCAGACCCTAGTGCAATTGTTCTTGTTAACAACCTATATCAGACCCTGGTGCAATTGTTCTTGTTAACAACCTATATCAGACCCTGGTGCAATTGTTCTTGTTAACAAACCTATATCTGACCCTAGTGCAATTGTTCTTGTTAACAACCTATATCAGACCCTAGTGCAATTGTTCTTGTTAACAACCTATATCAGACCCTAGTGCAATTGTTCTTGTTAACAACCTATATCAGACCCTAGTGCAATTGTTCTTGTTAACAACCTATATCAGACCCTGGTGCAATTGTTCTTGTTAACAACCTATATCTGACCCTAGTGCAATTGTTCTTGTTAACAACCTATATCAGACCCTAGTGCAATTGTTCTTGTTAACAACCTATATCAGACCCTAGTGCAATTGTTCTTGTTAACAACCTATATCAGACCCTAGTGCAATGTTTCTTGTTAACAACCTATATCAGACCCTGGTGCAATTGTTCTTGTTAACAACCTATATCTGACCCTAGTGCAATTGTTCTTGTTAACAACCTATATCAGACCCTAGTGCAATTGTTCTTGTTAACAACCTATATCAGACCCTAGTGCAATTGTTCTTGTTAACAACCTATATCTGACCCTAGTGCAATTGTTCTTGTTAACAACCTATATCTGACCCTAGTGCAATTGTTCTTGTTAACAACCTATATCTGACCCTAGTGCAATTGTTCTTGTTAACAACCTATATCTGACCCTAGTGCAATTGTTCTTGTTAACAACCTATATCTGACCCTAGTGCAATTGTTCTTGTTAACAACCTATATCAGACCCTAGTGCAATTGTTCTTGTTAACAACCTATATCAGACCCTGGTGCAATTGTTCTTGTTAACAACCTATATCAGACCCTAGTGCAATTGTTCTTGTTAACAACCTATATCAGACCCTGGTGCAATTGTTCTTGTTAACAACCTATATCAGACCCTAGTGCAATTGTTCTTGTTAACAACCTATATCAGACCCTAGTGCAATTGTTCTTGTTAACAACCTATATCAGACCCTGGTGCAATTGTTCTTGTTAACAACCTATATCTGACCCTAGTGCAATTGTTCTTGTTAACAACCTATATCAGACCCTAGTGCAATTGTTCTTGTTAACAACCTATATCAGACCCTAGTGCAATTGTTCTTGTTAACAACCTATATCAGACCCTGGTGCAATTGTTCTTGTTAACAACCTATATCAGACCCTAGTGCAATTGTTCTTGTTAACAACCTATATCTGACCCTAGTGCAATTGTTCTTGTTAACAACCTATATCAGACCCTAGTGCAATTGTTCTTGTTAACAACCTATATCAGACCCTGGTGCAATTGTTCTTGTTAACAACCTATATCTGACCCTAGTGCAATTGTTCTTGTTAACAACTTATATCAGACCCTAGTGCAATTGTTCTTGTTAACAACTTATATCAGACCCTAGTGCAATTGTTCTTGTTAACAACCTATATCAGACCCTAGTGCAATTGTTCTTGTTAACAACCTATATCAGACCCTAGTGCAATTGTTCTTGTTAACAACCTATATCAGACCCTGGTGCAATTGTTCTTGTTAACAACCTATATCTGACCCTAGTGCAATTGTTCTTGTTAACAACTTATATCAGACCCTAGTGCAATTGTTCTTGTTAACAACTTATATCAGACCCTAGTGCAATTGTTCTTGTTAACAACTTATATCAGACCCTAGTGCAATTGTAAGTACCATTTTAATTTGTATTTTTATATTATAAGTTTCTACCTAGTTGTACTTTAGCTCATTCTAGCTCAATACATAGACAACAATAAATTCATTATATTAGACCTTAGTGCAATTACAAGAGTGAGTCTGGTGCCACTTGTAATTGTTTTTATAGTATTAGTTTATACCTAATTGTACTTTAGCTCATTCTAGCACAACACATAGACAATATCAATTTCATTATGTTTATTAGTGACTATACTCTATATGACCAAAGTGCTTTAGCGGTATACTTATCCAAACCTCCCACCACTACAGAAATCAGTATTAGAACTCACCACATAATACAGGATATAAACAACCACTATTTAAACCTAAAAGATGAATGATCACGTTGACCCTGATCTAAACCTCCATAATCTAACACACAATCAAAACTTATTGGAAAGTAACTGCCTTTATTACACAGCATCACAAGCCAGCACTATCCTGAACACTGCTCAAAGTCTATCAGTTCTTAACTACAACATCAGGTCCTTAAGCAAACACTATGACGACCTCCTGGCACTCCTTGAGTCACTAAAGACACCCATCTCCTGCATTATTCTTACTGAGACCTGGCTTAAGCAGGACACAATAGATATCTACCCTCTACCAGGATACACAGCAATCCGCAACTGCAGACCATACCAAGTTGGGGGTGGTATTGCAATCTATTACTCTAACCAACTATCTTGTATTAGCACAAATTGCTTTAGTGATGAATATGGGAAATACATTTTTGCTAATTTTACTGTAAAAAACCTCAAGACGTCCATAACAATCTGTGCCATATACGGGATACCCCACACAAACATCCCAAACTTCAGTGAGAATCTAAAGTCACTAATAACAAACAGACAAATGAACAAGCACTACCTTCTCTTAGCAGGAGACTTCAATATCAACCTTGGCCTACCAGATGATCAGACTGTAACTGATTTCATCAACAATATGAACAACACACTTCTCATACCAACAATAACTAAAACAACCAGGCTGACTGAGACAAGTGCAACCATAATAGACCACATATGGACCAATATACTAGCCCCCCTTAAATCATGGATAATCACAGACAGCACTACAGACCACTACCCAACCTTCCTCTTAACAAACATTAGTAAGCCACCACTCGAATACAACAAAGTTTCATTTAGACTCCATGACGAGGCCTCAATAAGGAATTTCACAGCAGACCTAGAGACTGTTGACTGGCCTACAGAATTCTCCAATGCCAATGGTATTGACGATTGGACAGACATTTTTCTTAACAAATTACTTAGACTATTCAACAAACACTGTCCTATAAAAACTAAACAGATCACGAATAAACGGCTTGGTTGCCCATGGCTAACCAGCATCATTCTGAAATCCATTGATAAGAAACACCAGTATGAAAAGCAAAATAGACAGAGCTTAATACACAAAGATATTCTAAAACAATATTCATCAGTTCTCACCAAAGTAATAAAGTAAGCCAAACAACTATACTACTCCAGTAGATTCACTGACACAAGAGGAAATATAAAAAAGAGCTGGAAAACACTTTCCCAGATTCTGGGGACCCACAAACTGAAAAAAAAACAAGAATATTGTCCTAACTAAACCTCATGAAACACCACTGCATCCCACTGACACAGCTAACAAGATAAACGACTTCTTCTCAAACATAGGATCTAATCTCGCCAGTAAAATCCCATGTACCAATGCCCGTGCCGGGGACTACCTAGATGGGAATTTCCCAAATTCCTTCTATCTTGTACTAACTGAGCCCACGGAAGTCACCGCGATCATAAAGTCACTTAAAAATAACTCAGGGAATCTGTCTCACGTCCCACCATTATTGTACAAGCGAGCAGCCCATGTCCTTTCGCATGTTATTACATTACTTTTTAACAAGTCACCAGAAACTAGCACTTTCCCGACACTACTCAAGACAGCAATGGTTACACCAATACATAAAGGTGGTGACCCTACAGACGTAAACAACTATAGGCCAATATCAAACTTACCATTGCTATCCAAAATCTTCGAGAAACTCGTGCACAGGAGACTATATTCATTTATAACGTCACAAAACATACTCAACCCATGCCAATTTGGATTCAGGAAAAATAAAAGCACTAATGATGCAATTATAAAAATGCTAGACCTGCTTTACACAGCATTGGAAAATAAGGAATATCCGCTAGGAATTTTTATTGACCTAAGAAAAGCGTTTGACACAGTAGACCACGGCATCCTACTCCACTATGGTAAAAGAGGCCATGCGTTTGCATATTTTAAATCCTACCTTTCTAATAGGTATCAGTATGTTACCATTAAAGACACAGCCTCATCAATACAGCCACTTGATACTGGAGTTCCGCAGGGAAGTGTCCTTGGACCCCTGCTCTTCCTCATATACATCAATGATCTTCCAAACATATCCCAACACCTGAAACCCATTCTCTTTGCTGACGACACGACTTATGTCATCTCCCACCCTAATCTTGCCACCCTCAACACCATTGTTAACGAGGAGCTGATCAAAATATCGACTTGGATGACAGCCAATAAACTCACACTTAACACTGACAAAACCTACTATATTATGTTTGGTAGCAGAGCAGGTGTTGCGCAATTTAACATTAAGATCGACAACACTCTAATTGCCAGACATAATGAGGGCAAATTCCTTGGCCTATACCTCGACAACAACCTAAACTTCAGCACCCATATCCAACACATATCAAAAAAAGTATCCAAAACGGTGGGGATCCTCTCCAAGATACGATACTGCGTGCCGCAAACTGCCCTTCTCACACTATACCATTCACTTATATATCCATACCTCACCTATGCTATCTGTGCTTGGGGTTCAACTGCAGCAACACACCTAAAGCCAATAATAACCCAACAAAAAGCCGCAGTAAGAATAATCACTAAATCCCATCCCTGGCAACACCCCCCCCCCACTCTTCATAGATCTAAACTTACTCCCTGTTCAGAACATCCACACTTACTACTATGCTATCTATATCTACAGGACCTTAAATTTCAATATTAACCTTGACCTAAAACGTTTTCTTGATAGTTATGACAGGACTCACAGGCATAACACCAGACACAAACATCTCTATGACATTCCCCGTGTTCGACTAAACCTTTACAAAAATTCAGTGTATTTCAAAGGATCTAAAATCTGGAACACCCTACCTGAAAACCCTAGAACTGCAGACACATTCATCACTTTCAAAACTACAGTTAGAAAACATCGTATCTCCCTGATCCACCCCGACAACTAACTACATGATAACCACCTGGTGGTTCACAATCACACTCACTCACCCACTGACTATAAACCCAGAAATACTAATCTTAATCTTAAAATAATAAATCCTAACTAGTCATAAGTTTGCCTATGATACTCCAATATAGACACTTTGTATTGTGCCAAAACAAAAGCAATCACTTTGCTAAACTCACAAATTATGATGTAGTCACTTAGCCTTAGTACCATAATCTGTAAGGATTTAATGTTAAGAATGAATTTAAGTCTGCTCGAAATGCCTAGCCATGCTAGGTGTCCTAGTGCCCCCCTCTGTAATTAGCATTTTGTAACATGTAAACCACACAATACCCAAAACCTGTAAACCCCACATTGTAACCCTTATAGAGAATAAACTTGAATTGAATTGAACTGAATTTAATTGAATTAAGGCTGAAGGAATTAGGAGAACTGAACAGAAAGTTTAAGGAGGCATTGTCGCAGGAAACAATAACATTACCAGAGAGCCAAAGAGGAAGAGTGCACCAGCGAGCACTGAGTACCCACAACAAGGGAAGTAGTGAGGAAACTAATGAATGTGCCAAATACCGTGAATGCAAGGGAACCACATAATATCTGCCCTTGAGACGGAGGGACAGAAGAAGGGACAGAGGGAGGGAGCAAATTGAGAGTGAGCAGAAGCACAAGCCACAGTCTTTAATTAGTCAGTTGATACAGGGCATCTGACAGAGGTGTGAAAGACAGCAAATGTAGTGAAAATATTTAAGGAAGGGGACAGAGAGTTAGCGTTAAATTACAGACCGGTGCTAATAACGTCCATAGTAAGTATGTTTATGAAGAGGATAATGAGTAGAGTGATGGAACACCTGGAGAGAAGCAGATTAATAAACAACACAGCATTGTTTCAGGGGTTATAAATCCTGTCTCATAAACCTGCCTTGGTAACACAAGTGAGGCAGAAGAGAGAGAGAGAGATGAGTGGATTACATATTTTTGGATTGTAAGGCTTTTGATACAGTACCGCACAAGGTACTGAGAAAAGGTTATAGACTGGGTCTATAGTTAATCAAGGAAACTAAACAGAAAGTAAAAGGTGTCGCAATGGGAGCCTGTTACAAGAAGGGATTCCACAAGGGTCAGCACTAGAACTGGTATATTGTTTTCGTGAACGACATGATGGATAAAAATGAATCAGAGGTGTCCCTGTTCACAAATGATGTGAAACTAATGAGGAGAATACAAACAGGAGCAGACCAGGAAGGACACAAATGTATCTGGACAAGGACTAGTTCTGGTCTGGAAAGCGACTATTATAGTTGAACTTACGCAAATGCAAATTGAGGCTGCGGAAGCAAGACCGCAAACGGAGTACTGATTCATGGGACAAACATCACGCAAGAAGAACCTCTAAGTCAGCACTGGTCCGGGCATATTGCCTGAGGCGAACATCAACCAACTAACCTCCGCAAGAAACACACTTTTGGCAAATCTGGGATTAGATTACAGGTCCTCAGCAATAAATTATCCCCAGCAGTGTATATAGCATATGTTAGGCCTATACTAGATTATACAGCACCGGTATGAAGCTCACACCTGATGAAGCATGTCAAGAAACTGGAAAAAGCGCAGAGGCTGGGACTGAAACCAGCCCTGGAGGTAAGGAGGAAGATGTATGCACAGAGACTGAGGTAGATAAACCTGACGAAATTAGAGGACAGAAGAATCAGGAGAAACATGATAACAACATACAAAATACTCAGAAACTGATATGGTAGTTAGGGATTGACTGCTTGAGAGATGGAAAACAGGTATATGGGGGGGGGGAGGGAACAGTTGGAAGTTAATAAGAGATGTCAGGAAGTATTTCGTCTGTCTCAGGGTGGTCAGAAAGTGAAATGATCGCTAAATAAACGTGATAGAGGCAGGATCCATACATAGTTTAGAGAGTAGGTATAACTGGGCCTATAAAGCTAGGAGGGACTGAGTCTAGCAAGCAGCAAATAGAGGTGGGATCAGGAGCTAAGACACAACCTCTGCAACCACATGTACACACACACACTCACTCCCCAAACTCCCTCACCTAAACCCATGGTCTCATCCCCTCCATCCAAGTATAGTGTCCATCCCCACATACAGCCCTTATCATTTCCAACCTATTCTCTTCCCTATACTCTCCCTTCTTTCTCTGGCGTGGGCAGGAATCAGGAGAACAGTCACCCGAAAACCCGAATATAGTAACAGAAAGGAAACTGAAAATGTGGTACACAGATGCAGAAGAATAACGAATAAGAATAAAGAATGGAAAGAGGAGATAGTAGAAGCATCACAGGACATTGTAACAATAACAAAGACCAAACTCACAGAGGTGATAACAGATGTGGTCTTCCTAGAAGGATAACAAATAATGAGGAAAAATAGAGGAAATAGAGCAAGAGTAGTATTGCTGATCAGGAACCAGTAAATTTTTGAGTATATGAACAAAATATGAGGTGTTATCAAAAAATTCCCTGACTACCGCGGAAAATACGTATACACTTATCTAGTCAGCTAGACGAAGTTGTCTCCCACGAAGTACTCTCCTTGAGAGGCTGTACACTGACCCCAGCACCTCTGACATTTCTTGAAACATTTCTGGAACTTTTCTTTTCTAATGGCATCCAGCCCAGTCTGCGACTCTGCTTGGGGAAGAGAAGGAAGTCAAAGGGAGGTTAGATCTGCGGAGGGAAAGAGGGCAGGGGACGACCGCTATGTATTTGGCCAGAAAACACTGGACAGACAGTGTCGCGTGAACAAGAGCATTTGTCATGGTGAATGAACCAGTCATTGGACGCCCACGACGCCAGACGTTTCCTTCTTGTGTCTTTCCTCGAACATCTCAGAACCTCAGTGTAAAAATTTTGTTAACTATCTGCCCTACTGGAACAAATTCCTGATGAATGATTCCCACTTTGGCAAAACAAATCAGTGAGCGTGCTGCCACACAAAAATCACAACAACACACCGACAACACGGCGTAAAATGCCCATATAATCTCAATGAAATGACCGACCGCACAGAAACTGGCCAGTCTACTTTACAAAGGAGTGCACTCAGCAGCGTGGTCTACACTGCTGCCGTGCTGCACCCAGGAAGTGGGCGATAATTCAAGTTGTCGTCAAGTTTTTAATAGCACTTTGTAAATGGAGAGTTGGAACTCACAAACCTGGAGGAGCGAAAGTGACAATAACGGCGATGTACAACCCATCACTAAACAGCAGGAATATGACAACAAGAGGGCTAGAAAAACCTGCGAGGGCAATATAAAATTGCCGATCATGGAAGACTTCAACCATAATGAAAGAGACATTGAAAGTCCTGAATCATATGGGTCACTGGAAAAAAGTCCTGAGTCATATGAGTCACATGGAAAATTTCATGATTCAGCGGGTTAGGGACACAACTAGGAAGAATGGAAGTGATGAACTAGCGAGGCTGGACCTTGTGTTATTCCTAAGTGACTGATGTAGTGGTAATCAAGCATGAGAGGCCCCTTGGTGCTAGCAACCATGAGGTACTCAGGTTTTAATACTTTGAGGAAATGAATACGGAGAGAATTACAGAGCAAGAGGAAGGGACAAACCTGACTTCAAAAGAGGAGACTATGATGACATGAGGCAGTTTCTAAGCAGAGTTCCGTGGGGAAGGGAGTGAGGTGGAAGGACAGTGGATGAAATTAGTGTGTAGCTGGAAAGTGCCGGGAGATAGAGGGTAAAGTCATACCAAGAAGCAGAGGCAAGAACAGAGTGAGTCCATGGTTCAATATAGAAAGAAATACAGAAAGCAAAGAATGCTGGACTAAAGAGAAGTGAGCAAAAGAGCCAGAAATGAATACGTATGGGTAAGAAAAATTCCTGAAAGACATATCGAGAATTATGTAGCATTGATTACTAACTCTGAGGCAAAGTTGATGTGCAGTCACATGAGAAGGAAGACAACTGTGAAGGTTCACGCAACATATCTGAAGAAGGAAGGGAATTAGATCACTAGAAATGACCAGGAAGTCTGTGAGAAAGTGAACAAAAGATTTGGGGAGGTATTCTCAGTGGCATCAGGAAAACTGGCAGAGAGTCAAAGAGGGAGAGTTCACCAACTAGTACTGGATAAACTGTAAATGAGAGGAGAGATAAAGAAACTACTGAGGGAACTAGATACCTGGAAGGTAATGGGACCAGATATTATCTCTCTGTAGGTTCTTCGAGACGGAGCAGAGGAACTGTGTGAACCACAAGCAGCGATCTTCAACACATCAATAAAAACAGGGCAAGGGTGCAGGGAGGGGAGGGGAGGGCAGGGGTGTGGGGAGGGGAGGGGAGGGCAGGGGTGTGGGGAGGGGAGGGGAGGGCAGGGGTGCAGGGAGGGGAGGGGAGGGCAGGGGTGTGGGGAGGGGAGGGGAGGGCAGGGGTGTGGGGAGGGGAGGGGAGGGCAGGGGTGCAGGGAGGGGAGGGGAGGGCAGGGGTGCAGGGAGGGGAGGGGAGGGCAGGGGTGCAGGGAGGGGAGGGGAGGGCAGGGGTGCAGGGAGGGGGGTGGAGTAATGTAGTGTTGTGTTTTAATTAATAAAATATTATGATGTACAGTCTTGTGTGTTCCTGGATTATATTCCTGATACCGCACTTAATTAACTACAGAGTAGCACTTGAACCAACCTCTTTCTCTCTCTCTCTCTCTCTCTCTCTCTCTCTCTCTCTCTCTCTCTCTCTCTCTCTCTCTCTCTCTCTCTCTCTCTCTCTTTTACACAGGGTTTGACAAGGTTAAGGATCCCTAGCTTTATTGACAAGCTATTTACAGGTTAAGGATTCCTAACTTTATTGGCAAGCTAAGAGCTGTTACCTACATCAGCTCATTTGAAAGCATTTTTATTGTTATGAGACATACAAGTAGGGAACAGGATGAAGTTGGAGCCATCTGTGGGCCAGCATTTTCATTTGATCAACTGACTTTATCTCGTTGACATCATTATGCTGTACGAATGTGTTCCATACTCGAGTCATCCTGGGAATGTATGATCTCAGATGGAGTAATGTTCTGGAGAAGGGTACAGCCAGAGTGAAGTTGCTGCTTTCTGCCCGTCTTGTGGCATAAAAGCTTGTTTCACGCTGTCCTCGAAGTGGATCCAAGTGTGGTATTTTGACAATATTGGCCTTGTACATAACAGTAAGGCCACCCACATCCCTTCTATGTTGAAGGCTCTGCTGAAATGACAGATCTATCCAGGATGGGTCCAGGCGAGAGATGAGACGTCTTGCTCTGTTCTCTACTCTGTCAAGCAGTCGCAGATGAGAGGGGGGGACAGGCAAACCAAGAAAGTGGAGCATACTCAAGGTGTGAGCGTACTTGTGCATCGTACAGGATCTTGCAACCCCTACTGTCAAGCAGATGCGAGATACGGCGAAGTGCTGTAAGCTTCCTGGCTGCCTTGTTTGCAAGATTTACAACATGGTTCTTCATGGTTAGTTTGGAGTCAAATTTCACCCCAAGGATATCAACTTCTTCTCCAGGTGCCAACACCCTCCCATTCATCCTTACTACTGCACCAGCATTACCATCATGGTGCCTAGAGACGATCATCATTTGCATTTTCTCAGGTGCAAATGTTACTTGCCATCTATTTCCCCAAGCTGATATAGCTCTCAGCTGGTGACTGATGTAGCTTAGAGCAGCTGGAATTTCTTCTCTTGGATAAGTGAATGTCAGTGTACAGTCGTCTGCATATGCATGTGATTCTGGGATGAGATGAAGAAGGTCGTTGAAGTAGACATTCCATAACAATGGACCCAGCACGCTTCCTTGTGGAACACTTGCCCCAATAGGATGTCTTGCTGATTCCGTTCCATTGAGAAATACACTTAGAGATCTACCATGAAGGTAATCACTGAGGAGACATAGCGTAGAGCCTGCAATTCCCAGTGCTTGAAATTTTGCTAAGAGGCCCTGGTGCCACACCCGGTCGAAAGCGCCAGCAATGTCCAGTGCTACCACAGAGCTGACTTTGGATTCATCCAGTGACTGGTGCCACTTAGTGGAGAGGTTTAACAACAGATTAGCAGCAGAGTAACCTTTCCTGAAGCCATATTGACGATCACAAAGTAGTGATCTCTCTCTCTCTCTCTCTCTCTCTCTCTCTCTCTAGTTTGTATCGTCTACTGTGCCGTTGTGGTACAGTAGGGCCCCGCTCATACGGCAGGTTCCAGGCTACTGCTGTAAAGTGAAGTTCCCCACAAAATGCTTCGTAGTCTTCTTTTTCACTTTCAAATGCACATAAAAGCCTAACAACAAGTTAAGTGAGCAATATAGGTAGGCCTATAAAGTGCATATAGAGTACACACATTACGGTAGTGTCAATATTAATGGAGACAGTGATGAAATAAACATTTATTCGGAAAATTAATGAGATCTGGTCACAGACCGAGCCGCGGGGGCGCTGCCCCCCCAGAACCCTCTCCATCATCTCCAAGTATTTGAAAAATACGCGGCAGTGATATGACAGATAATTGATTTAATAAGAGATGTGACTATCCTTCGCTTTTATAAGCATTGCTGCTCTCTTTGGCATAGAGTCGACCAATGTTGAACACATTTTCTTAAGTTCTTCGTTGTGGCACCTGGTCCTAATAACAGCAACAATTAACTTCCACACTTGAACAGTCCAGTTTCGTGATCTTTTGTTTGGTTGTTGCTCACAGATTGATTTCAGTTCAAGAGAGTTTCCAGGCCAGTTTAGAACACTTAATTCACTCTTTCTTCGAAGAATGTCAGCATTTTTCTGGAAGTGTAGCATGGAGCAAAACCCTGCTGGAAAATGCCTTCTCCATCAGGAAAGTCTCTATCCATAATGGGAAGCAAAGAGTTGCAAGGATTGCCTTTATTTGTCATTGCTCATCGTTCCCTCAATAATAACAAGCCGTCCAGGGCCTTGAACAGTTTAACTGCCCTAAAACATCTTCTTAGGTGTGTATTTTGGTTCTTGGTGAATGTGTCCATTCCAAAGAGGTTCGCCTTTGCTCCGTCTCATTTGAAAATATAACTTTTTTCCATTCATCTGTCGTCCATCCCTTATGATCGAGTGACCACCGCACTTGTTTTTCTTCATAGCACAAGTCAAAAATTGTTTCTTTACAGGCTTTCTGGCAGTTTCGTCATTTTCCAGGAGTCTTCGTCGAAAGTTGAAGAATCAACATTTACATCAACTGAAGCAAAATCTCTCTGTAGATCTTTACTGATTTTCTTGGGATCCTTCACACTATTTCTTATAATAACCTTGTTATCGTGAGGTGTTGTCTTATGTTTTCTTCCACATCTTGCTCGATGCAGAGCTCCACAGTCACCAGTGTCGTCAACTCTCTTCAGAATCCGACCACCAGTAGACTTTTCTAGGCTCAGATTTTCGGCAATCTGATACTGATACTCAACTTAGTATGTTTTCCATAAGCTACAATGCTTGCACACTTCCTATTATAATTTTCAGCAGTAATCATGAAATGAAGGGAAGAATTTGGCGAAACAATATTCCCTCACGGAGCACGCTTGTAAGAATAGCCTTACAGGACAACAGCTGCTGTAGCACTGACGAGAGTCGCAGGGTAACACCACAGCTGGATGGCTGCCAGAAAATGGTAGCAACTCTTCTAAAAAGAAAAGACCCCAAGCTACATTAATGAGGTGGAAACTCAGACATATTTTGAGATAATCACAAAATTTACTCCTGTCCCAATTAATTTCCACAAAACTGTATTTACCTTAAAATATTTTCGTCCTTAACTTATTATGAGTGGTAAATATATTTATTGTAGGAAGTCGGAATAAATTAAGAAAACCGTTGTATTAGTGAAAAGCTGTAAAGTGAAGCACTGTAAAGAGGGGAGCTGCGTGTGTGTCTGGAGCAACCTTCGAGAGTCCAAAGATCTCAGCCTCACGAGTTACTGGTTTAGGTCAGAGGTCGTCCTATCATTGTTCCAACATATCTTCTTAAGACTTAAGGTCACGACTTACTTGATCCCAGGTAACGTTGTTCTTGTTGAAGGTGAATTTGTTGAGTCTGGCATCTACTAGCATGACACCCTCTGAACTGTTACCTACTAGCATCACACCCTCTGAACTGTTACCTACTAGCATGACACCCTCTGAACTGTTACCTACTAGCATGACACCCTCTGAACTGTTACCTACTAGCATCACACCCTCTGAACTGTCGCCTACTAGCATCACACCCTCTGAACTGTTACCTACTAGCATCACACCCTCTTAACTGTTATCTACTAGCATCACACCCTCTGAACTGTCGCCTACTAGCATCACACCCTCTGAACTGTTACCTACTAGCATCACACCCTCTGAACTGTTACCTACTAGCATCACACCCTCTGAACTGTCGCCTACTAGCATCACACCCTCTGAACTGTTACCTACTAGCATCACACCCTCTGAACTGTTACCTACTAGCATCACACCCTCTGAACTGTCGCCTACTAGCATCACACCCTCTGAACTGTTACCTACTAGCATCACACCCTCTGAACTGTTACCTACTAGCATGACACCCTCTGAACTGTTACCTACTAGCATGACACCCTCTGAACTGTTACCTACTAGCATCACACCCTCTGAACTGTCGCCTACTAACGTACTCACACCCTCTGAACTGTTACCTACTAGCATCACACCCTTCTTAACTGTTATCTACCTAGCATCACAAACCCTCTGAACTGTCGCCTACTAGCATCACACCCTCTGAACTGTTACCTACTAGCATCACACCCTGTGAACTGTTACCTACTAGCATCACACCCCTCTGAACTGTCGCCTACTAGCATCACACCCTCTGAACTGTTACCTACTAGCATCACACCCTCTGAACTGTTACCTACTAGCATCACACCCTCTGAACTGTCGCCTACTAGCATCACACCCTCTGAACTGTTATCTACTAGCATCACACCCTCTGAACTGTCGCCTACTAGCATCACACCCTCTGAACTGTTACCTACTAGCATCACACCCTCTGAACTGTTACCTACTAGCATCACACCCTCTGAACTGTCGCCTACTAGCATCACACCCTCTGAACTGTTACCTACTAGCATCACACCCTCTGAACTGTCGCCTACTAGCATCACACCCTCTGAACTGTCACCTACTAGCATCATACCCTCTGAACTGTTACCTACTAGCATCACACCCTCTTAACTGTTATCTACTAGCATCACACCCTCTGAACTGTCGCCTACTAGCATCACACCCTCTGAACTGTTACCTACTAGCATCACAACCTCTGAACTGTTACCTACTAGCATCACACCCTCTGAACTGTCGTCTACTAGCATCACAACCTCTGAACTGTTACCTACTAGCATCACACCCTCTGAACTGTTATCTACTAGCATCACACCCTCTAAACTGTCGCCTACTAGCATCACACCCTCTGAACTGTTACCTACTAGCATCACACCCTCTGAACTGCCACCTACTAGCATCACACCCTCTGAACTGTTACCTACTAGCATCACACCCTCTGAACTGTCGCCTACTAGCATCACACCCACTGAACTGTCGCCTACTAGCATCGCACCCTCTGAACTGTCACCTACTAGCATGACACCCTCTGAACTGCCAACTACTAGCATCACACCCTCTGAATTGCCACCTACTAGCATGACACCCTCTGAACTGTCACCTACTAGCATGACACCCTCTGAACTGTCACCTACTAGCATGACACCCTCTGAACTGTCACCTACTAGCATGACACCCTCTGAACTGTCACCTACTAGCATGACACCCTCTGAACTGTCACCTACTAGGCATGACACCCCTCTGAACTGTCACCTACTAGCATGACACCCTCTGAACTGTCACCTACTAGCATGACACCCTCTGAACTGTCACCTACTAGCATGACACCCTCTGAACAGTCACCTACTAGCATGACACCCTCTGAACTGTCACCTACTAGCATGACACCCTCTGAACTGTCACCTACTAGCATGACACCCTCTGAACTGTCACCTACTAGCATGACACCCTCTGAACTGTCACCTACTAGCATGACACCCTCTGAACTGTCACCTACTAGCATGACACCCCCTGAACTGTCACCTACTAGCATGACACCCTCTGAACTGTCACCTACTAGCATGACACCCTCTGAACTGTCACCTACTAGCATGACACCCTCTGAACTGTCACCTACTAGCATGACACCCTCTGAACTGTCACCTACTAGCATGACACCCTCTGAACTGTCACCTACTAGCATGACACCCTCTGAACTGTCACCTACTAGCATGACACCCCCTGAACTGTCACCTACTAGCATGACACCCCCTGAACTGTCACCTACTAGCATGACACCCTCTGAACTGTCACCTACTAGCATGACACCCTCTGAACTGTCACCTACTAGCATGACACCCTCTGAACTGTCACCTACTAGCATGACACCCTCTGAACTGTCACCTACTAGCATGACACCCTCTGAACTGTCACCTACTAGCATGACACCCTCTGAACTGTCACCTACTAGCATGACACCCTCTGAACTGTCACCTACTAGCATGACACCCTCTGAACTGTCACCTACTAGCATGACACCCTCTGAACTGTCACCTACTAGCATGACACCCTCTGAACTGTCACCTACTAGAATGCCACCCTCTGAACTGTCACCTACTAGCATGACACCCTCTGAACTGTCACCTACTAGCATGACACCCTCTGAACCGCTGATGTGTGTCTCTGAGAGACGCAGGAAGGAGAGAGAGATCTCTGTCCCAGCCTCTGGGTCTCCGTCATGGTTCCTCTGACCAGTGACTGTGGCTTCATGAGAGGAGGTTTCCCAAGCTCGTCAAGACTTACCCGAGCTTCACCGTAACGCAAGAGACCACCGCAGTGGTCTCTCCGTCGTCGCCATGAAAACATTTGGTTTCTGGACAGATTTCCTATGATGTTGGACTGATAACCTAACACTGCTACTACTACTGCTGCACATCTTCCACCGTCTGCAACATCGTTCTATTGTAGTGATTAATCCACTGGTGCGCGATACACTGCAGACACCCAAGTGTTGCACATGGTTCAACTTCTCGTTTGTATACATATGATAACAGTGTACACATTGTTACGCGCCCCTACTTCACTCCATTATATACAAAAATAAAAGGCCTGGTTAAAATAAGTTCTGTAATAATATATCGCGAACCACTTTATTACTAGCTAGATAAAGCAGGTTCCACTATATATTATTATCGGGTACGGTATGAATCATCAAAAGTACTCTCTTTGTATTATATTGTATTATATTATATTATTATTAGGTTAGGTATTACGAATGTGTAACCACTACTGTAGTGACCAATTGGTGGTTCTAGAATTGACGCCACGCGTCGCCTTCTGGCAGAGCTGAAGTCATACTATGAAGTAGTTGAGTGAGTCAGTCAGCTCCTAGCTCTGACTCGGTACGGGTCTTCAACACAAAGCTCCTAGCTTAAACTAAAACTTTATACCAAGTCTATTGTCTTGCCTTTGCCATTAGTTTCCTGAAGTCTGGTAATTCATGTTACTTATGAAAGATAACTATTTCGTTACCCTAGACCTTTCTAAAAGAGTTAAATGGTGAGATTAGTTGATTATTAATTGAAGTTATTGTATCATACTCTGTTAATGAGAATTTGAACGTAAGATTGGGTTTCTTGCTGTATAGTATTTCATTTATAATTGCTTGTGGTTATTTTAATTCACTAACCAAATACCAATGAAGCTAAATGAGTGGTAATAAAATAAAACTAACAAAAAATTGGAGTTATTTGTGCCCCTATTGTTACGGTGAAGATTAAGTCGTAACAACATAAGTGTACACATAAGTGTACACATAACAGTGTACACGTGATAAGTGTACACGTGATAACAGTGTACACATGATAAAAGTATACACATGATAACAGTATACACATAACAGTGTACACATAAGTGTACACATGATAACAGTGTACACATAACAGTATACACATGGTAACAGTGTACACATGATAAGTGTACACAACAGTATACACAGGATAAGTGTACACATAACAGTGTACACATGATAAGTGTACACAACAGTGTACACATGATAACAGTGTACACATAACAGTATACACATAACAGTGCACACATGATAACAGTATACACATAATTCAGTGTACACATAACAGTGTACACGTGATAACAGTGTACACATGATAACAGTATACACATAATTCAGTGTACACATAACAGTGTACACGTGATAACAGTATACACATGATAACAGTGTGCACATAACATTGCACACGATAACAGTGTACACGTGATAACAATATACACATAAGTGTGCACATAACATTGCACTTATGATAACAGTGTGCACATAACATTGCACACATGATAACAGTATACACATGATAACAGTGTACACAACAGTGTACACATGATAACAGTATACACATGATAACAGTGTACACATAACAGTGTACACATGATAACAGTATACACATGATAACAGTATACACGTGATGACAGTGTACACATGATAACAGTATACACATGATAACAGTATACACGTGATGACAGTGTACACATGATAAGTGTACACATGATAAGAGTGTACACATGATAACAGTATACACATGATAACATATACATGATAACAGTGTACACATGATAACAGTATACACATGATAACAGTATACACGTGATGACAGTGTACACATGATAGTGTACACATGATAAGAGTGTACACATAAGTGTACACATGATAGCAGTGTACACATAACAGTGTACACATGATAGCAGTGTACACATAACAGTGTACACATGATAACAGTGTACACATAACAGTGTACACATGATAACAGTGTACACATGATAACATCACTGATGATGCTTACATCAAGAATACTTTTAACTCTCAGTGTATATACACTTGAGAGTCATACCGTCCACCGCTCGGTGTGTACTGTCCTGTGATCGGTTAACAGGGGTTTAAAGCCTATCAACTACACGAGGGTCAGTAAGACTGCAGCTGACAGCTTCACAACCAGACAACAAGACTTTAATTCCTAAAATATAGACCGAAGTAAACTGCGTATGTACGCTGAGAGAAATATACTTCTCATGGTGTATATCCTGCGATATCCTGAGCTTAATCTGATCTCTCTCTTTTTTTTTTTTTTTTTTTTTTTTTTTTTTTTTTTTTTTTTTTTTTTTTTTGTTACACAGGGTTTGACAAGGTTAAGGATCCCTAGCTTTATTGACAAGCTATTTACAGGTTAAGGATTCCTATCTTTATTGGCAAGCTAAGAGCTGTTACCTACATCAGCTCATTTGAAAGCATTTTTATTGTTATGAGACATATAAGTAGGGAACAGGGTGAAGTTGGAGCCATCTGTGGGCCAGCATTTTCATTTGATCAACTGACTTTATCTCGTTGACATCATTATGCTGTACGAATGTGTTCCATACTCGAGTCATCCTGGGAATGTATGATCTCAGATGGAGTAATGTTCTGGAGAAGGGTACAGCCTGAGTGAAGTTGCTGCTTTCTGCCCGTCTTGTGGCATAAAAGCTTGTTTCACGCTGTCCTCGAAGTGGATCCAAGTGTGGTACTTTGACAATATTGGCCTTGTACATAACAGTAAGGCCACCCACATCCCTCCTATGTTGAAGGCTCTGCTGAAATGACAGACCTATCCAGGATGGGTCCAGGCGAGAGATGAGGCGTCTTGCTCTGTTCTCTACTCTGTCAAGCAGTCGCAGATGAGAGGGGGGCAGGCAAACCAAGAAAGTGGAGCATACTCAAGATGTGAGCGTACTTGTGCCTCGTACAGGATCTTGCAACCCCTACTGTCAAGCAGATGCGAGATACGGCGAAGTGCTGTAAGCTTCCTGGCTGCCTTGTTTGCAAGATTTACAACATGGTTCTTCATGGTTAGTTTGGAGTCAAATTTCACCCCAAGGATATCAACTTCTTCTCCAGGTGCCAACACCCTCCCATTCATTCTTACTACTGCACCAGCATTACCATCACGGTGCCTAGAGACGATCATCATTTGCGTTTTCTCAGGTGCAAATGTTACTTGCCATCTATTTCCCCAAGCTGTTATAGCTCTCAGCTGGTGATTGATGTAGCTTAGAGCAGCTGGCATTTCTTCTCTTGGATAAGTGAATGTCAGTGTACAGTCGTCTGCATATGCATGTGATTCTGGGATGGGATGAAGAAGGTCGTTGAAGTAGACATTCCATAACAATGGACCCAGCACGCTTCCTTGTGGAACTCTTGCCCCAATAGGATGTCTTGCTGATTCCGTTCCATTGAGAACTACACTTAGAGATCTACCATGAAGGTAATCACTGAGGAGACATAGCGTAGAGCCTGCAATTCCCAGTGCTTGAAGTTTTGCTAAGAGGCCCTGGTGCCACACCCGGTCGAAAGCGCCAGCAATGTCTAGTGCTACCACACAGCTGACTTTGGATTCATCCAGTGACTGGTGCCACTTAGTGGAGAGGTTTAACAACAGATCAGCAGCAGAGTAACCTTTCCTGAAGCCATATTGACGATCACAAAGTAGTGAGTGGTAGTCAAAAAACTCTGTCATTTGTCTTGAGATTATTGTCTCAAGGATCTTACCAGGAGTGACACTGGTCTGTAGTTGCTGATTTCTGCTCTGCTCTTCTTTTTGTGAACAGGGACTACATTTGCCTCTTTCCATAGAGAGGGCCATTTACACTGTACTAGGCAGTGCTGAAAGATGCGAGTTAGAGGTGCTGCTAGCTGGTCTGCACATCTTCTCAACAATCTTGGGCTCTACTTGTCTGGGCCCACAGCCTTTTCTTGGTCAAGCGATTTAAGAAGGAAATGCACCTCCTGCCTTATTGTCACCACTGACAGTTTTGACACAGTTCTTGCAGCTAGCCAAGGAGGGTCCCTTGCTGGATCAGGAGCTTGCATTTTGGTAGCAAAGTGTTCAGCAAAGAGGTCCGCCTTCTCTTGACTACTAGTAGAGGTGGTCCCATCCTGTCGATTTAGAGGTGGAATGAGTTCATCAGGCAGATAACCTTGTCTGTCCTTGACCAGGGACCACCAGGTTTTGGAGCCTACCCTACCTGATGCTAGCTTTTAGTGTCCACCTCCCATTTAGCAATGGCCCAATTTTGAACGTCACCCATATGCCTACAGGCTTGCGTGTGCAAGTTCCTGTTATAGGTGGTAGGATGTCTCTTATACCTTCGCCATGCTTTGTACTTAGCAGTAGCAGCCTCTCTACAACGAAAGCCAAACCAAGGCTGATCTGTAGGCTTCGTCACATATTGCCGGTGAGGAATGTGTTCTTGTTGTAGATTAAGGATGTGTCCAGTGAAGGCTTTCACTTGGTTGTCAACATCCCCTTGGAGAAGAGCATTCCAGTCGGTGGTGGCGAGTTCAGAGCAAAGGGCTGGCCAATTACCTCTTTCCCATAGCCAGGTTGTGCGTGTGGACTCCTCACCTCGTTCTGTTGGGATCTTAAGTGTCGTAAAAACAGCCTTGTGGTCAGTCGATCCAACGTAGCCGAGGGGTTGACAAGTGACTATGCCTTCTGCCAGATCACTCACTACTGGGTCAAGGGAGGAGCCAGAGATGTGAGTAGGGAAATCAACAAAGTTTCTCATGTCAAACACTGCAAGAAGGTCATCAAAGTCCCTCTGTATAAGGTGCTGGTTGAGGTCACTCTCTCTCTCTCTCTCTCTCTCTCTCTCTCTTTCTCTCTCCAGATTTTCGGATTTCTTTAATTTCTGAATTATTGTAATTTAAGAATTACTTTTGTTTAAGTATTATTCTGTTGACACGAAAGTGGTTTACTGTTTTGTTTATGTTATTAAACTATTAGAATTATTTATGGAATTAATTTATAAAGTAAAAACTATGAATATTTTAAGCAGTAGTAAGGAATATTAATGGAAAAATAAACAGAAATGCAGTATTATGCGAAGCTTTATTGACAACGTTTTGTGCACACAATGAACGTGATCAAGACAGAGAGAGATCTACCTGGGTATAGGGTGGAGAGTCAGGTGGAGAATGTTGGGTAGTTTGTATCTACGACGGACCTGCACGTACGGTACGTGTCTGTTGTTACGTAGGATAACGATGAAGAAGTTACCTGGCAAGAGGTTCACCTACGTTGTAAAAGCCGTTGTTCTAGTTGAAATTGTTAAATGTACAGATAAGTGGTGATTCCATGAGTCTGCGGTACTGAGTGTGTGATTCCCTGGCGACGAGTCCTGCGTCTCTGTAGTTGATGATGGAAGTTTTGGCGTAGAACGCAGGCATTTCTTAAATCATCCATTCTGCTTGTGTATTGGTGTTCTGAAATACGTGCTTGGAGGTCTCTGGATGTCTCGTCCAGAGACCTCCTTTCCATTGGTTACAAGGGATGATGCCCATACTGCATGGGGTAAAATATTTTAAGCAGTAGTAGGGGAAACTAATATATTTTTTATTCTCTCCTTTACAGGTGAGTGAGGATACCTGACACCGAAGCAACGTAGACCAGGTAGGGCTGTGCCACCTTGTAGTCTACCTTAAGAAACACTGTCTTTGTTAGTCGTTAGGAACAATATTTAAAAATATAGACAAGATTTTTTTAAAACAAGTTAAAGTCTGTGTAAGGATAGATATAAGTCTGCGCTAAAGTCTGGAGAGCAGATACGGAAGGAAATCAGTCAGTGCTTTAAGCCATCTAGTTACTTAACTAGCCACTAAGTCGGCCAGGTACGCGGCAAGTCAGCCGGTCAAACAGTGTAACATTCTCAGGGTTTGCTAATCAGTCAGTTGGTTGAGCAGCCCGACCCGTCAGTGTCAGGAATCACTTCCCAGTTGCAGAAAGGAACTTCATCGAGACTTCACTTCCGGGACAGACTTCTCCAGTCACTGACTGAAGAAGTCTCTCCAGAGGCGAAACTTCAGTGAAGTTCCTCACCGAAGTTTTGTTGGCTTTAGTGCGTTTGTCTCGGCTTCCCACAAGAGCAGAAGTTATGATGTCTGACGTCGTAGGAGACCAGCGTTCACTTCTGCTACTTCCACTGTCAGTATTACCTCCACCACTACTTCCACTGTCAGTATTACCTCTACCACTGCTTCCACTGTCAGTATTACCTCTACCACTGCTTCCACTGTCAGTATTACCTCCACCACTACTTCCACTGTCAGTATTACCTCCACCACTGCTTCCACTGTCAGTATTACCTCCACCACTACTTCCACTGTCAGTATTACCTCTACCACTGCTTCCACTGTCAGTATTACCTCTAACCACTGCTTCCACTGTCAGTATTACCTCCCACCACTACTTCCACTGTCAGTATTACCTCTACCACTACTTCCACTGTCAGTATTACCTCCACCACTACTTCCACTGTCAGTATTACCTCCACCACTACTTCCACTGTCAGTATTACCTCTACCACTACTTCCACTGTCAGTATTACCTCCACCACTACTTCCACTGTCAGTATTACCTCTACCACTACTTCCATTGTCAGTATTACCTCCACCACTACTTCCACTGTCAGTATTACCTCCACCACTACTTCCACTGTCAGTATTACCTCTACCACTACTTCCACTGTCAGTATTACCTCCACCACTACTTCCACTGTCAGTATTACCTCCACCACTACTTCCACTGTCAGCATTACCTCCACCACTACTTCCACTGTCAGTATTACCTCTACCACTACTTCCACTGTCAGTATTACCTCCACCACTACTTCCACTGTCAGCATTACCTCCACCACTACTTCTCCACCTGCTTCTTTCCCCCTCTCTTTGTCCCGTCCGTATCTCACTCTCGTATATATATACTGGCTCCCTTACATTCGTGCCTTAGTGTGACTTGTAAATGGCAGGTAGCAACACCATAGCAGACAGCAGCACCGTGGTAGGCAGCAGCACCGTGGTAGGCAGCAGCACCGTGGTAGGCAGCAGCACCGTGGTAGGCAGCAGCACCGTGGCAGACAGCAACACCATAGCAGACAGCATCACCGTGGCAGGCAGCAGCACCGTGGCAGGCAGCAGCACCGTGGCAGGCAGCAGCACTGTGGCAGGCAGCAGCACTGTGGCAGGCAGCAGCACCGTGGCAGGCAGCAGCACCGTGGCAGGCAGCAGCACGGTAGCAGGCAGCAACACCATGGCAGGCAGCAACACCATGGCAAGCAGCAGCACCATGGCAGGCAGTAGCACCGTAGCAGGCAGCAACACCATGGCAAGCAGCAACACCGTGGAAGGCAGCAGCACCGTAGCAGGCAGCAACACCATGGCAGGCAGCAACACCATGGCAAACAGCAGCACCATGGCAGGCAGCAGCACAGTGGCAGGCAGCAGCACCATAGCAGGTAGCAACACCATGGCAGGCAGCAACACCATGGCAAGCAGCAGCACTGTGGTATCCAGCAGCACCGTGGCAGGCAGCAGCACTGTGGCAGGCAGCAGCACCGTGGTAGGCAGCAGCACTGTGGTAGGCAGCAGCTCCGTGGTAGGCAGCAACACCATGGTAGGCAGCAGCACCATGGCAGGAAGCAACACCATGGCAGGCAGCAGCACCGTGGTAGGCAGCAGCACTGTGGGAGGCAGAAGCACCGTGGTAGGCAGCAGTACTGTGACAGGCAACAGCACCGTGGAAGGCAGCAGCACTGTGGCAGGCAGCAGCACCGTGGTAGGTAGCAGCACTGTGGCAGGCAGCAGCACCGTGGTAGGCAGCAGCACAGTAACAGGCAGCAGCACCATGGAAGGCAGCAGCACTGTGGCAGGCAGCAGCACTGTGGTAGACAGCAGCACTGTGGCAGGCAGCAGCACCGTGGTAGGCAGCAGCACTGTGACAGGCAGCAGCACCGTGGTAGCCAGCAGCACTGTGACAGGCAGCAGCACCGTGGTAGGCAGAAGCACTGTGGCAGGCAGCAGCACCGTGGTAGGCAGCAGCACTGTGGTAGGCAGCAGCACCGTGGTAGGCAGAAACACCGTGGCAGGCAGCAGCACCATAGCAGGCAGCAACACCATGGCAGGCAGCAGCACCGTGGTAGGCAGCAGCACTGTGGCAGGCAGAAGCACCGTGGTAGGCAGCCGCACTGTGACAGGCAACAGCACCGTGGAAGGCAGCAGCACTGGGGCGGGCAGCAGCATCGTGGTAGGCAGCAGCACTGTGACAGGCAACAGCACCGTGGAAGGCAGCAGCAATGGGGCAGGCAGCAGCACCGTGGTAGGCAGAAGCACTGTAGCAGGCAGCAGCACCGTGGTAGGCAGCAGCACTGTGGTAGGCAGCAGCACCGTGGTAGGCAGAAACACCGTGGCAGGCAGCAGCACCATAGCAGGCAGCAACACCATGGCAGGCAGCAGCACCGTGGTAGGCAGCAGCACTGTGGCAGGCAGAAGCACCGTGGTAGGCAGCAGCACTGTGACAGGCAACAGCACCGTGGAAGGCAGCAGCACCGTGGTAGGCAGCAGCACTGTGGCAGGCAGCAGCACCGTGGTAGGCAGCAGCACTGTGACAGGCAGCAGCACCGTGGAAGGCAGCAGCACCGTGGCAGGCAGCAGCACCGTGGTATGCAGCTGCACTGTGGCAGGCAGCAGCACCGTGGTAGGCAGCAGCGCTGTGACAGGCAGCAGCACCGTGGCAGGCAGCAGCACTGTGACAGGCAGCAGCACTGTGGCATGCAGCAGCTCCGTGGCAGGCAGCAGCACTGTGGCAGGCAGCAGCACCGTGGTAGGCAGCAGTGCTGCGGTAGACAGCAGCACTGTGGCAGGCAGCAGCACCGTGGCAGGCAGCAGCACTGTGGCATGCAGCAGCTCCGTGGCAGGCAGCAGCACTGTGGCAGGCAGCAGCACTGTGGTAGGCAGCAGCACCATGGTAGGCAGCAGCACCGTGGCAGGCAGCAGCACCGTGGTAGGCAGCAGCACTGTGGCAGGCAGCAGCACCGTGGTAGGCAGCAGCACTGTGACAGGCAGCTGCACCGTGGAAGGCAGCAGCACCGTGGCAGGCAGCAGCACCGTGGTATGCAGCAGCACTGTGGCAGGCATCAGCACCGTGGTAGGCAGCAGCGCTGTGACAGGCAGCAGCACCGTGGTAGGCAGCGGCGCTGTGACAGGCAGCAGCACCGTGGAAGGCAGCAGCACTGTGGCAGGCAGCAGCACCGTGGTAGGCAGCAGTGCTGCGGTAGGCAGCAGCACTGTGGCAGGCAGCAGCACCGTGGCAGGCAGCAGCACTGTGGCATGCAGCAGCACCGTGGCAGGCAGCAGCACTGTGGCATGCAGCAGCTCCGTGGCAGGCAGCAGCACTGTGGCAGGCAGCAGCACTGTGGCAGGCAGCAGCACTGTTGCAGGCAGCAGCACCGTAGTAGGCAGCAGCACTGTGGCAGGCAGAAGCACCGTGGCAGGCAGAAGCACCGTGGCAGGCAGCAGCACCGTGGTAGGCAGCAGCACTGTTGCAGGCAGCAGCACCGTAGTAGGCAGCAGCACTGTGGCAGGCAGCAGCACTGTGGCAGGCAGCAGCACTGTGGCAGGCAGCAGCACCGTAGTAGGCAGCAGCACTGTGGCAGGCAGCAGCACTGTTGCAGGCAGCAGCACCGTAGTAGGCAGCAGCACTGTGGCAGGCAGCAGCACTGTGGCAGGCAGCAGCATTGTGGCAGACAGCAGCACCGTGGTGCAGCCACTTGTAGAGATGGCAGGATAGTGTGGAGGAAATTCTCCTGTCAAGGGGGGGATATCCCCCCTCTCAAAGAGGGCAGTAACCCCAGTAAAGAGAGCTACGATCCCTCTTACTTGTTCCAACATCTGGAGATAAAGACTGATTATGTACTCCAGAAGAACAGCTCAGCTTACACCTGTTCATTACCAAGCAAGATTGCAAACTGGTCATAGATCAGATGCATATGCTACACTACGGCAACACAAAACCACTTCCCTCCTTTCGAGAGTCTATGTTGGAGTGTACACTCGTGTGTTAGTCTGAGGGAACTGCTGTTTCTCCAGACCATTAAAAATTCAAGATAATTTGCCTCGAACTTGATAATATTGTTAGGAGCATTATTCCCTAGAGCACGCATCAATAACTCAAGGAAACAGTTATCCTTGATTGTGTTCAGTCGCATGTACTGGCACCAAACGTCTGTAGAACTCATGTAAGTGCCGGATCAGCCGGGCTGTGGCTCGTACGTTGGACTGAGTGCGGCCAGCAGTAACAGCCTGGTTGATCAGGCCCTGATCCACCGGGAGGCCTGGTCATGGACCGGGCCGCGGGGGCGTTGATCCCCGGAATAACCTCCAGGTAACCTCCAGGTATCCAGGTATGTCAGCAGAACCTCCCTGGAAAGGATGGTGGTAGGGCAGATTGCAGTCTGTTTTCGGCAGGTGAAGATGCGACGAAACGTTCTGTGCCATACCTGGGCCACCGGGCCATACTACGTAGAAACGTACAGGCATTCGTGGCCATGTCTCGAGTGCATCATAAATTCATAGCTACACTGACAGTCCTCCACACACTAACGCCAGACATCCTTCCTGCTGTAAATAGTTATGGACTATTAGCGAATGAATCAAGCATCGCGGGAGAACTATTTTCTCTGTGACTCAGTCGTGTATCAAACGACGTAGGGAGAACTTTCTTTTTACTGTGAACATTATTAACAGATGTAGATCCTTAGTTCAACGTATGGACAAGCGATAACTGTCATACGACATACGCCAAGCAGACGACAAAAGTGAAGGTGTCCAGCATTATCTCTTCAATCAAGCCAACTATATCGGCGTTTCAATCCATGGGTACGCTACACACACCAGGTAAGGCTTCATCAGACCCTTTGTTTCACAATTCCGCTGCAGCAGAAGCGTATAGGTGGGGTTGATAGGACTAACTCAACGCTGTGATCAGCGGGCCTTTGCCCAAACACAGGTAAGGGCCGCCCACGATTTACAGGTGATATACCTGACATATGGGAGTTATATGTCAACAGGGCATGTTAACCTTAATTTTAATTATCTTCTAAACAACCTGGTGGGTCTGTAGACAGTGAATGCGAATGCGGAGGCAAAACCCCCTGGGGAAGGCTGCGGGTGTCTCAAGCTGTCATCAGTAAGATGAGTATTAATCCACTTAGTAGTTCCTTTATCATTTTTTTTGTATACTCATCTTACCCAAAATCCCACACAGAGAGAAGATGAAGAATTGATCACCATCGAGTCTCAAGACTGATACAACCATCGAAGAACAGATATGAATCTTAGTGAAGAGTGCATGTCAATACGAGGAGAAGAGAGGAAAGGTGAAGTACTAATGAGAGGGTGAACCCAGCAAGCTGAGGTTGCGAACACTTATGGCAGATGCTGAGTTTACAGCAGAGATGCATCAACGCGCCCAGAGCAGCAGTGTCGCAATTACATGTAGAGGTGACTTTCATATTTATGGAAAAAAGTGTAATGGTAAAGTATCATAGGCCTCTTACCGAAGCCTAGACAACCTGTCTGGACCTTCAAGGCTCGACTGGCTCATACTGACATTCTGGCTGAGGAGACAGACAATAGTTACTGTTATAACAAGTGACTTACTCGGAAGCCACAGGTTCTGCATTCTAAAAACTGGCGATGAAATATAATACAAAACTTCACGTTAAGGAATTCAATCAAGACAAGTAACAACTACAAAAAAAAAGTTATACAAACAAAATAACAGAGTATGTTACCTTCGAATTCATGGATGCGAGAAGTCATTTTTGTGTCTCTTACTTCAGGTGTTTCTACTACTGACGTTATTAGCACCATTACATTATGACGTAAGATGCCTCAGTACTGAATACACTGAGACAGCCTCTGCAGTATGTGTTTAACACTGAAGTGTCAGTGAACAAGAAGAGCGAATACCGTACCGCGTAAGCAGGTGAGACGATCGAAGACACCCAGAGCCAAGTAGTCTAGTGACCTTCCCTGACACAGTGCTCCACACGTCACCTAACATCCAGTAGTGTGAAGGCTGGCTGGCTTGTTGGCTGGCTGGCTGGCTTGTTGGCTGGCTGGCTGGTTGGCTGGCTGGCTGGCTGGCTGGCTGGCTGGCTGGCTGGCTGGCTGGCTGGCTGGCTGGCTGGCTGGCTGGCTTGAAATCGGCATACCTCTGACACAAGTATAACCACACTCGAAGGACCGACATCACAGTCACTCACTCACAGAATACTTCGAGTCTGTACAAGTGAACTTTTCCCTGACAAGTCGCGATGTCATTATTTATCAGCATTAAAAACCATAATTCAATAGCTCTTATGATAAGTATTTCTGACCTCAGTACTAATTTTCAAATCCCAGAACATGTGGTAAACCTGGTGGGGTCAAACATCGCTCCTCAGTGTTTTTGTGTCCTTCAGCTAGTATGTAAATCTTAACTATATTTATATAGAGATATATAATTAATTCATATATCCAGCATCACAATAACAAACGTTCCCAATATGTCAAACACTGTCAAACAGACATCACTTGAGTAGAATTCGTAACACCAATTGAAGAAATACGCTGCAACACAGGGAAGTGCGGTGGCAAAAGGAATCAGAATCTCAGAATAAAGTTGAATTAAAGTGTCAGCGGAGCATAAACTAGTAGTGACTGGTAATGTGTACAAGACAACAGGCCGGCTAGCAAATCGACTAGAGTAAACAAGTCCTCTAGAATCAGCTGCAAATAACGTGTGTGGGAAAATGTTATGTCTTAATTTACACAACCAAAGATGTGATGAAACCAGCCGCACGACTGAGCTCAAAGGAACTATTTCGTCCATGCCAGAGGCTACCTTGCAAGTGTGTGTCAACACCTAGCATGTACATGTCTCAGAGGCTACGTTGCAAGTGTGTGTCAACACCTAGCATGTACATGTCTCAGAGGCTACGTTGCAAGTGTGTGTCAACACCTAGCATGTACATGTCTCAGGGGCTACCCTGCACGTGTGTGTCAACACCTATCATGCACATGTCTCAGAGGCTACCTTTCACGTGTGTGTCAACACCTAGCATGTACATGTCTCAGAGGCTGCCCTTCACGTATGTGTCAACACCTAGCATGTACATATCTCAGAGGCTACCCTGCACGTGTGTGTCAACACCTAGCATGTACATGTCTCAGAGGCTACCCTGCACGTGTGTGTCAACACCTAGCATGTACATGTCTCAGAGGCTACCCTGCACGTATGTGTCAACACCTAGCATGTACATGTCTCAGAGGTTACCCTGCACGTGTGTGTCAACACCTAGCATGTACATATCTCAGAGGCTACTTTGCACGTGAGTGTCAACACCTAGCATGTACATGTCTCAGAGGCTACCCTGCAAGTGTGTGTCAACACCTAGCATGTACATGTCTCAGAGGCTACCCTGCAAGTGTGTGTCAACACCTAGCATGTACATGTCTCAGAGGCTACCCTGCAAGTGTGTGTCAACACCTAGCATGTACATGTCTCAGAGGTTACCCTGCAAGTGTGTGTCAACACCTAGCATGTACATGTCTCAGAGGTTACCCTGCAAGTGTGTGTCAACACCTAGCATGTACATGTCTCAGAGGCTACCCTGCAAGTGTGTGTCAACACCTAGCATGTACATGTCTCAGAGGTGGTTACCCTGCAAGTGTGTGTCAACACCTAGCATGTACATGTCTCAGAGGCTACCCTGCAAGTGTGTGTCAGCACCTAGCATGTGCATGTCTCAGAGGTTACCCTGCAAGTGTGTGTCAACACCTAGCATGTACATGTCTCAGAGGCTACCCTGCAAGTGTGTGTCAGCACCTAGCATGTGCATGTCTCAGAGGTTACCCTGCAAGTGTGTGTCAACACCTAGCATGTACATGTCTCAGAGGCTACCCTGCAAGTGTTGTGTCAACACCTAGCATGTACATGTCTCAGAGGCTACCCTGCAAGTGTGTGTCAGCACCTAGCATGTGCATGTCTCAGAGGTTACCCTGCAAGTGTGTGTCAACACCTAGCATGTACATGTCTCAGAGGCTACCCTGCAAGTGTGTGTCAACACCTAGCATGTACATGTCTCAGAGGTTACCCTGCAAGTGTGTGTCAACACCTAGTATGTACATGTCTCAGAGGCTACCCTGCAAGTGTGTGTCAACACCTAGCATGTACATGTCTCAGAGGCTACCCTGCAAGTGTGTGTCAGCACCTAGCATGTGCATGTCTCAGAGGCTACCCTGCAAGTGTGTGTCAACACCTAGCATGTTGTGGCATGCAAAGAGTACGTAACCTTTATTCGGCGCATGTACACACCCTCATTCACAGGCTATCTCCCCCAACCAGCGAACCAGGTAACTGAGGGTTGACGATGGGGCCCCGTCGTTCAACCAGTAACCAGGTTCCAGCCAATAAGAAGATGGTTTTGGCAATCGCAGAGGTTATGTGGGTACCACTCTCCTGTCTGCCCTTGTCATTCCCATTCTAGAGCTGGTTGAAGCAGGTCTTCTCTCTAGTGGCTTCTATTCTACCTTGCTTACCGTGGAGTGCACTAATACCTATCACTGTACATAGTGTATATAGTGTACATACTGCTGTTCTAAATTGGTGAAGGATAATGTAAGTCAAAACTTTTCTGCTGTGTTTATTTTGCTCCCTTTACACCCAGGATAACAGACCATTTGGACTCCTGGGTTGAAATACATGTACATGTCTCAGAGGCTACCCTGCAAGTGTGTACCAACACCTAGCATGTACATGTCTCAGAGGCTACCCTGCAAGTGTGTGCCAACACCTAGCAAATACATGTCTCAGAGGCTACCCTGCCAGTGTGTGTCAACACCTAGCATGTACATGTCTCAGAGGCTACCCTGCACGTGTGTGCCAACACCTAGCATGTACAAGTCTCAGAGGCTACCCTGCACGTGTGTGTCAACACCTTGCATGTACACGTCTCAGTAGCTAGTGACACAAGAGGATAATCGTCTATCCTAACGTGTACACGATTCCTTGTCTCAGACGATAGTGGTATCTAACTCCAGACATCAAGAAAACCCTCAAGTCAAGGTTAAAAGTTGTTCATGACCTTCTCGTGCACATGACCTCCTCGTGTACATGACCTCCTCATGTACATGACCTCCTCGTGTTCATGACGTCGTGTTCATGACCTCCTCCAGTGTAGGTACACTAGGCCAGAGACGCGACGTGATCACGGAGATCAGAGGTACAGCTATCTTCAGCATAAAATTTAGATTCAGAGGTCAACATTTTCACTGGTGAATACAGAAACGCTTCCTAGAGTTAAGTGAATTATCAGGACCCTTAGAGACACAGTCTGAACCGCAGGAAGAGACGCTCATTAAAACTAACATTAATTACCAAAGTCTAGAATAACACTAGAAGGAAAACCAACGTTGTATCCTCAACAGACGTACTGCAATAACTGTGCTGAAAATGATATACAGTATCGACAAGGTACTGATTAAGACACGGAGCTGAACTCTTCTCCAGGCTGAGGGACTGACCACCTCATATCTCCAAGGGTGTTGGACTGATTACATCATCTTCTTTTCACTATTACAACTGTTGCCTCTGTATTTGACTGAAGAAGCCTACTGTGTAGGTGAAACGTCTCAACAATAAGGATACCCAAGTGTTGCACATGTGTCTTAATTATCAACTGTAATAACTGTCCAACAGCCGGACACAACAGTCACCTGGATTTATTAACTCGAGAACAATCCTTTCAGAAGAGTACAAACCTGAGAAATTAATTTAATAAACACCTTGAGAATGACTACGTCATTGTATATAATGTAGATCATTTAACTTCTCGTCTCAGAGTTGTGTAAGAGCAGCCTGGGTCATGTGTCCATGTGACTGGACACTCATGACCAGTCTGGGTCATGTGTCCATGTGACTGGACACTCATGACCAGTCTGGGTCATGTGTCCATGTGACTGGACACTCATGACCAGTCTGGGTCATGTGTCCATGTGACTGGACACTCATGACCAGTCTGGGTCATGTGTCCATGTGACTGGACAATCATGACCAGTCTGGGTCATGTGTCCATGTGACTGGACAATCATGACCAGTCTGGGTCATGTGTCCATGTGACTGGACAATCATGACCAGTCTGGGTCATGTGTCCATGTGACTGGACAATCATGACCAGTCTGGGTCATGTGTCCATGTGACTGGACAATCATGACCAGTCTGGGTCATGTGTCCATGTGACTGGACAATCATGACCAGTCTGGGTCATGTGTCCATGTGACTGGACAATCATGACCAGTCTGGGTCATGTGTCCATGTGACTGGACACTCATGACCAGTCTGGGTCATGTGTCCATGTGACTGGACAATCATGACCAGTCTGGGTCATGTGTCCATGTGACTGGACAATCATGACTAGTCTGGGTCATGTGTCCATGTGACTGGACAATCATGACCAGTCTGGGTCATGTGTCCATGTGACTGGACAATCATGACCAGTCTGGGTCATGTGTCCATGTGACTGGACAATCATGACTAGTCTGGGTCATGTGTCCATGTGACTGGACACTCATGACCAGTCTGGGTCATGTGTCCATGTGACTGGACACTCATGACCAGTCTGGGTCATGTGTCCATGTGACTGGACACTCATGACCAGTCTGGGTCATGTGCCCATGTGACTGGACACTCATGACCAGTCTGGGTCATGTGTCCATGTGACTGGACACTCATGACCAGTCTGGGTCATGTGCCCATGTGACTGGACACTCATGACCAGTCTGGGTCATGTGTCCATGTGACTGGACAATCATGACTAGTCTGGGTCATGTGTCCATGTGACTGGACAATCATGACCAGTCTAACGTGTTCTCAGTGAGCTGAATTAAAAATCTACAGCAGAGTGCCTGTGCAGACTGCTGCTGCACTTGGTAGACTGAGTAACATCCAGGTGTGCTCTAATGATGCAATAAAATCACAGTAAACAGATGATATCACAATATACACAACAACCACCATGGAAAAAATAATGAACTTCCAATCGCTCTCGTGATTTCACACATTTTCAAGGAACTCTGAGAAATCAGGAAAGCGCTTGGAAGTTCATTATTTTTTCATAGTGATTGTTGTGTATATCGTGTTTGGTGTTATGAGAAGAAAATTTGGCCTCATTAATTCATCAAAATATTTATGACTGATTCCTTACTGGACATCACACTGATGGAAGCTTCACTTACAACACTGACACAAGCATCACTCAGAACATCATTGACTCACTGAAGTCATCACTCAGAACACCGACGGAGGCATTACTCCAGCCTTGAGAGCACAGCAGCAGCAGCAGCAGAAGAAGAAGCAGCAGCTACTGCTCTCGCTATTTCTAGATTTTATTTATAAAATTATAAAAGTCTAGAATCTCAATGTTATATGCAGTGGTAGGGGGCACTAATATATTTTAAGAAGTATCAGTTTGTGTCACGTGTGTGTCGTCTACTGAGTATGATTCATTTCTTGAAGGTTCATCACGCAACCATGTGCATGCCATCTCGACCAGTGAACTGTCAGTTCAGAGTATACCATTTCTGCCCCCTCCCCCCACTGCTGTATAATTGTCCAGTTCAATCCACCAGTCAGGTGAGAGCCTGCTCCCTCAGCCTAGGTGATGTCATACCTGCCTGCCTGGTTGGCAGGCAGACTCTCGTTTACTCTGGTCGAATCCATTCCTCTTGCTCTGAGAGGCTGTCTGCTCTGTCTGAGTGGCTCTCTGCATCTTCTGTGTAAATATTGTCCACAGTGGTGAAGGAATGTACGGGTAAAGGTAAAAAAAAACTGGGGCTTCCGTGTTTGGATTGTGCTTGTGTTACCAGCTCGCTCACAACACCGCTGACTCTGCTAACCTGCAGCTGCAACAGCCAGTGAATTGCTACCTGTGTTTTTATAACGTGTATCAGTCTGTGTCACGTGTGTGTCAGTCCGTGTCATGTTCCTCACCTAGGTTGCGGGGATTGAGTTTCGTCTCCTGGCCAGGCCTCTCAGCTACCCAAGAGTGAACTCAGTCTGTTCCTGACCTTCAGCAAGTAAGCCTGTCATATCCAGTCCTAAAACTGTATTATGACTATCTTCTTTCTCCACTTCCTAATCCAAGTCCTTCCCCTTGATGACCGCCCTGAGAGCGGTGATATGTTGGTGTGGTACTTACCCCTGGCTCCTTTCCCTTACTGAGGATGATGGTCTCCATCTTTCCAGTCTGTACTCCGTTTTCGGTCTTCTCTCTCCTTCCCCAGATTATAATAACCTTTGATTTGGTTAACCTCCTTCCCACAGTCCTTGCAGTTCCACTGGTTAGTGTTTGGTCTTTGTTTCTTCCTGCAGTCACTGCCAGGCAGGTCAGATCCTCTTAAGTGGTTCTCAAAGAGACAGCACCGAGCAGTTGCTCTGTTGAAGAGATACTTTACAAAGATTACGACAAAAATATATATATATTAAAGGCAGATGCTGTACAACCAGGACAGTTACTGCAGCTGGCTGATGCCGGACACGAGACAGTTACTGCAGCTGGCTGATGCCGGACACGAGACAGTTACTGCAGCTGGCTGATGCCGGACACGAGACAGTTACTGCAGCTGGCTGATGCCGGACACGAGACAGTTACTGCAGCTGGCTGATGCCGGACACGAGACAGTTACTGCAGCTGGCTGATGCCGGACACGAGACAGTTACTGCAGCTGGCTGATGCCAGACACGAGAGTTACTGCAGCTGGCTGATGCCGGACACGAGACAGTTACTGCAGCTGGCTGATGCCGGACACGAGACAGTTACTGCAGCTGGCTGATGCCGGACACGAGACAGTTACTGCAGCTGGCTGATGCCGGACACGAGACAGTTACTGCAGCTGGCTGATGCCGGACACGAGACAGTTACTGCAGCTGGCTGATGCCGGACACGAGACAGTTACTGCAGCTGGCTGATGCCGGACACGAGACAGTTACTGCAGCTGGCTGATGCCAGACACGAGACAGTATACCCTGACAATGTCTGTAAGATGAAATTTCCTGGAGGTTTAACCCGGGGCGGGTGAGGGGTTAGCCACCAAGGATAACTCAAGAAAGTCAGTGCGTCATCGAGGTCTGTCTTATTGCCATTGTGGGCTTTCAATCTTGTCTCCCAGGATGCAACCCATAACAGGTGACTAACACTCAGTACCTACTTCCTGCTAGGTGAACATGGACAGCAGGTGTAAGGAAACATGCCCATCGTTTCCACCCGTGCCAGGGACGAAACCACAGACATTCAGTGTGTGAGGCGAGTGCCACAGGACATGCCGTTGACATGCACAGAATGGATGCACTATCATCAAGGAAGAAATCCATAAGTTTTACCACACCCTGGTAAGTCTCCAAGCAGCGAGTATGACGGTACCAGCACAACACACGAACCAAGAGCAGGAGACAGATCCACCGGAATCTGTGCAGACGACGCAGATGACGAGCACCAGCGAACAACCAGCGATAACAGTAGAACCTCCAGCAGCAGCAGCAGCAGCAGCAGAATCACAACCATAATTTTGAAGGGGTGGAGGGGTAAGCCAACGAAAGGTCTCGGTCAGATGACCAAAAGCTCCAGCTGCGGGCCATCATATGACTAAGACCCGCGTCAGGAAACACTTTTTCCGTTTTCGGAGGAACCTTACCTAACCTAACTAGCTTCTAAAGGCAAGTGTTAGAGTCAGTTACTCTCGTAACATCCTGTAACTAGTCTGATGACTGCTACCTGTTGTGAAGCCGAGGAGTAAAGAATCGAAACGTCAGATTCAAAGATCGAGAACGACAGAAACGTGGTCTCAAAGATCAAGGAGGACAGAAACGTCAAATTCAAACATGAAGGACAGAAACGTGGTCTCAAAGATTAGGGAGGACCGAAAAGTGGTCTCAAAGATTAGGGAGGACCGAAAAGTGGTCTCAAAGATTAGAGAGGACCGAAAAGTGGTCTCAAAAATTAAGAAAGATGGAAACGTCATCATACAGATGAGGAAGGAGCAAAACATGATGGTACAATTCAGGGAGGACCGAAACGTCAATTCAAAGATCAGAAGGGACAGAAACGTCGCCTTACAGTGCAACAGGCACACAGATTCGTCAAGAGCTGTCGTCCTCTTCCTCGGATCAAACCTGACAGGTGCCAGGTATGTTACAGTGCGATAGATAGATATTAGGTGTGTTACAGTATGATAGACAGGTGTTAGGTGTGTTACAGTATGATAGACAGGTGTTAGGTGTGTTACAGTATGATTAAACAGGTGTTTGGGGTGTTACAGTATAATTAGACAGATGTTTAAGTGTGTTTCGGTATGATAGACAGATATTAGGAATTTTACAGTACGAAAGACAGGTGTTAGGTGTGTTAAGTATGATTAGACAGGTGGAAATAGGACGTGCAGCAGACGAGGGCATAGTCACTGGTAGGTGGGATTCCCCAGTGGAAGTAGGTCCTTCCCAAAGAGATGGGTTAGTTGTAGTAGTTGTTGTCGTAGTCGTGAAGGTTATGTACATGTCCTCAGAATCAACTACAACTAACCCATCTCTTTGGGTAGGACCTACTTCCACTGGGGAATCCCGCCTACCAGTGACTATGCCTTCGTCTGCTACACGTCCCATTTCCACCTGACGTTAGTATATAAGCGCCAGGCTCCTTGCTTCTGCTTCAGAATCTCCACGACTACGGTGCTCTTCGCACCAACTCCAAAGTTGAGGGACTGATTACCTCATCTTCTGTATATAGTCTTACTGTCTTCAAGTTATGTCCTGGAATTTGTATTGATAAAGCCACTGGATGGCGAAACGTCTACAATAAAGATACCCAGATGTTGCACATGTGTCTTAATTTCATCTTGTCGGTATTGAATACCATTCTTGTACATAATATAACTGGTGAAGAAAAATATAAGTTAAATACTATTGCTCTGTTTATTTTCGCTCCAAACCCATTACGACCAGGTCAACAGGCCAATTATTACGACCAGGTCAACAGGCCAATCATTACGACCAGGTCAACAGGCCAATCATTACGACCAGGTCAACAGGCCAATCATTACGACCAGGTCAACAGGCCAATCATTACGACCAGGTCAACAGGCCAATCATTACGACCAGGTCAACAGGCCAATCATTACGACCAGGTCAACAGGCCAATCATTACGACCAGGTCAACAGGCCAATCATTACGACCAGGTCAACAGGCCAATCATTACGACCAGGTCAACAGGCCAATCATTACGACCAGGTCAACAGGCCAATCATTACGACCAGGTCAGCAGGCCAATCATTACGACCAGGTCAACAGGCCAATCATTACGACCATGTCAACAGGCCAATCATTACGACCAGGTCAACAGGCCAATCATTACGACCAGGTCAACAGGCCAGTCATTACGACCAGGTCAACAGGCCAATCATTACGACCAGGTCATCAGGCTAATCATTACCTGTGTGCGTAGTAGATGTCAAACATAGTTTGGTTGTCATCATATTGTAACCCGGATATTTAACGGTCTCCTGTTGGGTGGCGAGATGCCACTACTACTACTTAGGTCCTCCAGTATTAACTGACCAAACTAAGAAGTTATGGGTATCTAGTTTATCTGTCGTACTTCTAGGATATTCAAGTACGAGAACTTCTACTACACCTTCCCTCTTTCCTCTGTCGGTCTTGTGGTTGTAGTAGCAATGGTTGCCCTCACACTGTGCTTGTGGTAACAGTGGTTGCCCTCACACTGTGCTTGTGGTAACAGTGGTTGCCCTCACACTGTGCTTGTGGTAACAGTGGTTGCCCTCACACTGTGCTTGTGGTAACAGTGGTTGCCCTCACACTGTGCTTGTGGTAACAGTGGTTGCCCTCACACTGTGCTTGTGGTAACAGTGGTTGCCCTCACACTGTGCTTGTGGTAACAGTGGTTGCCCTCACACTGTGCTTGTGGTAACAGTGGTTGCCCTCACACTGTGCTTGTGGTAACAGTGGTTGCCCTCACACTGTGCTTGTGGTAACAGTGGTTGCCCTCACACTGTGCTTGTGGTAACAGTGGTTGCCCTCACACTGTGCTTGTGGTAACAGTGGTTGCCCTCACACTGTGCTTGTGGTAACAGTGGTTGCCCTCACACTGTGCTTGTGGTAACAGTGGTTGCCCTCACACTGTGCTTGTGGTAACAGTGGTTGCCCTCACACTGTGCTTGTGGTAACAGTGGTTGCCCTCACACTGTGCTTGTGGTAACAGTGGTTGCCCTCACACTGTGCTTGTGGTATCAGTGGTTGCCCTCACACTGTGCTTGTGGTAACAGTGGTTGCCCTCACACTGTGCTTGTGGTAACAGTGGTTGCCCTCACACTGTGCTTGTGGTAACAGTGGTTGCCCTCACACTGTGCTTGTGGTAACAGTGGTTGCCCTCACACTGTGCTTGTGGTAACAGTGGTTGCCCTCACACTGTGGTTATGGTAACAGTGGTTGCCCTCACACTGTGCTTGTGGTAACAGTGGTTGCCCTCACACTGTGCTTGTGGTAACAATGGTTGCCCTCACACTGTGCTTGTGGTAACAGTGGTTGCCACCACACTGTGGTTATGGTAACAGTGGTTGCCCATCACACTGTGGTTGTGGTAACAGTGGTTGCCTGGGCGACCAGGACGCAGAAATAAGTGATGCCAGATACGGTGTGCGGTGGTATGATGCGATCATTATCGTGCTTCTGGCACGCCAGTTACTGTGCTGGTGGAGGAAGGAAGGAATGGAGGAAGGGAAGTGATGGAAGTAAGTAAGTAAGTAAGTAAGTTTATTCAGGTATACACAAATACAGTTACATAGAATTATCATACATAGCAGCATATGTGTAGAGAACCTGGGATAACCCAAAAAAGTCAGACAGAGTGACTTATTTCCATTGGGGTCCTTTTACCTTATTATTATAATATAAAGGTTATAATATTTTCTTATTATTCTACAATGAAGATAACATCTTATTATCATACTAAAAAGACTATCTGCTACACCAAGGTCATTAAGACTATCTACAATACGAGGGTCATTGCTAGGAATAAGGTAAAATTTACACGTATGTTAGCTAAAAAATAGAAAATCATTCCCCTCCCTTTCTGTAGCTACATTCATCAGACACCTTTTAGCAGTCTTCTTGAACTGGTTCATGCTATGACTGGCTTTGACATGTGCGGGCAGTCTGTTCCATTTCTTTATTGCTGTACAATAAAAGGTGTTTGAAGCCTGGCCACTGACTGGGTACTACAAAGTTGTGCTCCCTCCCCCTAGTACTATGATTGTTTTGGTTCCCAACCTTGACAAAATTGACAGCAAGATATTCTGGACATTGTTTGTGAGCAATTTTATAAACATGATTTAGCTTCAGTTGTTTTACTCTGTCTTCAACATTCAGCATATCCAACTGCTGTAATTCATCCTGGCCTACATGTTCTCTTGGTCCCAGCCCCAGGATGAATCTTACGATTTTGTTCTGGGTGATTTGCAGTCTATCTTTCAGTTTTTTTGTCAAGGCAGAGTACCAAGAAGAGCAAGCGTAATCCATATGGCATTGTATAAGGGCTAGACATAGGGTCCTGCGAGCCTCAGTAGGTAGACACTGTGCTTGTCTATACAGGAACTTCAGTCTGGCATTCGCTTTCTTTACTACACTGTTCCCTATCAATTCTCCTGACATGCATGGGTCAAAGGGGATTCCCAAATATTTTACTGATGAAACCAAAGTGATGGGCTCCCCATTACATTGAACATTAAAATTATTTACCCTTCTCAGTTTATGTTTCGTTCCAAAGAGAATGGCTTCAGTTTTCCCTAGGTGTAATGATAGTTTGTTGTCTACTAACCATTTGCTGCAGGACTCCAGTTCCAGTGTTAAAGAAGAAGAAGAAGAAGAAGAAGAAGAAGAAGAAGGAAGGGAAGTACGGAGAAGAAAGGGAGGGGAAGAAAGAGGGAAAGGGTGAACGACAGAAAAAGGAAAAAGAATGTAGAGAGCAAGGAGAGAGAGACAGAGAGAGACAGAGAGAGATACTGGATTTTTTTAGGTTTTGCCGCCGATTCAGCGGCAATATTCATGGTGAGGATGGTAGCGCAACATCATACTGATAAACTAATATTAACAGGAGTACATCTGGATATGTATCTACAGTTCCCTTATCTGTTACAAGTAACTTAGAAAACTTACTTATTACGTCTAGAATCTTATTTTCGTTAATAAAATATCTTGACATGTCACATAGGTCTATATGTCTATCTATATTCGTCAACGAGTGGACAATTAAGCACATAATGTTCAAGACAGTGACCATAGTGCTAACTACATACTTTGTATTTAGTCAGATCATCATGTGTGTGTCTCCCAAACTGCCAGAAGTACTTGTAACCAAGCCTAAGTCTGGCCACTACAACATCAGTCAGTCTGTTCACATTGCAAGTTGCTCCATAAACATACTTATCTACGTTCATGTTATCATAGTGGATTATAGATCTACTCAGGCTTCTAACTGCATTCCTATAACAATAATTTTCATTATTTACTTCTCTCTTAATATTATTCCTAATGATCGACACAGATTCACCAAAGTTATATTCTATATTTTCCTCCAGTATACTTTGTTTGGCTACCTTGTCAATTTTATCATGAGCGAATTATCCATTGTGTGATGGAATCATGTTGTTAGTCATTATGTGAGTCAAGAGCCTTCATTGATGACATAGAATCGGTAATATTCATCAAGTCAAGCTCAGTGTCATAAGTTAGCTTTATCGCCATTATGGTAGCAAACGATTCAGTTTGCAATATAGACGCCCAGTTGTTAACTGATATGCCTAACTCAACAAGTTCCTCTCATTCTTAACAAGGTAGGTGGCAACAAGAGCAGATGCAGCCCTGCCAGTACACTCCTGCGTAGATCCATCAGTGTATATAACTTGTGATAACTTATTACTAACAGTTAGGCGACAAAAAATTCTTCTTGAGCAATTAACTTCACATATCATTTAAGGAAGAGATTACTAATGATGACTTTGTATTTATGTGATATTAAATGAACACATCTTCCATGGAGGGGAGAAATGTTCTTGTTGTCTACAGTGATATAGTTCGTGTAACTTATAAAACTTAATATAATTAAATGTTTTAACAACCCATTGAGATCTGTGTGTATTTACTTCTAGACATTTAGTAAGATTCATAGTGACAGTGTCAGGTTCACTTCTTAACATTCTAACACCAAGTACAAATTTAATCTCAATAATCCTATCACTGATACTAGGAACACCAAGGCTCCTTCCTAACATATTAAGATTTAGGACAGCCAATAACTATCTGAGAGCTTCGTTTTACATTATCTCCAAGGACTGGAGAGGATTTTCTTTAGCTAAAATAAATATGGACGCAGCATAATCAATTAAGAACCTAACATGGGCTGTGTATATGATTCTCACAGTAGCACCATAGTTGGGGTTATAGACAGCAGCAATATTGACAACATGCAAGTAGACTATCTTTGCATCTCTTAAGTTGTGGTATAGTGGATTTATTGCAGGGTACATCTCCACCAAGATAAGTGTAAGATTTAACGTAGCTAAGGTTATCACCCTGCAGACACAAGGGTCGGGGATGTAATGTTATCACCCTGCAGACACATAGATCGGGGATGTAATGTTATCACGCTGCAGACACAAGGATCGGGGATGTAATGTTATCACCCTAGAGACACAAAGGTCGGGGATGTAATGTTATCACGCTGCAGATACAAGGGTCGGGGATGTAATGTTATCACGCTGCAGATACAAGGATCGGGGATGTAATGTTATCACACTGCAGATACAAGGGTCGGGGATGTAATGTTATCACGCTGCAGACACAAGGGTCGGGGATGTAATGTTATCACCCTGCAGACACAAGGGTCGGGGATGTAATGTTATCACGCTGCAGACACAAGGGTCGGGGATGTAATGTTATCACGCTGCAGATACATGGATCGGGGATGTAATGTTATCACACTGCAGATACAAGAGTCGGGGATGTAATGTTATCACGCTGCAGACACAAGGGTCGGGGATGTAATGTTATCACCCTAGAGACACAAAGGTCGGGGATGTAATGTTATCAAGCTGCAGACACAAGGGTCGGGGATGTAATGTTATCACACTGCAGATACAAGGGTCGGGGATGTAATGTTATCACCCTGCAGACACAAGGGTCGGGGATGTAATGTTATCACACTGCAGACACAAAGGTCGGGGATGTAACGTTATAACGCTGCAGACACAAGGGACGGGGATGTAATGTTATCACGCTGCAGACACAAGGGTCGGGGATGTAATGTTATCACCGTGCAGACACAAGGGTCGGGGATGTAATGTTATCACGCTGCAGACAAAAGGGTCGGGGATGCAATGTTACCACGCTGCAGACACAAGGGTCGGGGATGTAATGTTATCACCCAGCAGACACAAGGGTCAGAGATGTAATGTTATCACGCAGCAGACACAAGGGTCGGGGATGTAATGTTATCACCCTGCAGACACAAAGGTCGGGGATGTAATGTTATCAAGCTGCAGACACAAGGGTCGGGGATGTAATGTTATCACCCTGCAGACACAAGGGTCGGGGATGTAATGTTATCACGCTGCAGACTCAAGGGTCGGGGATGTAATGTTATAAAGCTGCAGACACAAGGGTCGGGGATGTAATGTTATCACCCTGCAGACACAAGGGTCAGAGATGTAATGTTATCACGCTGCAGACACAAAGGTCGGGCATGTAATGTTATCACGCTGCAGACACAAGAGTCGGGGATGTAATGTTATCACGCTGCAGACACAAGGGTCGGGGATGTAATGTTATCACGCTGCAGACACAAAGGTCGGGGATGTAATGTTATCACGCTGCAGACACAAAGGTCGGGCATGTAATGTTATCACGCTGCAGACACAAGGGTCGGGGATGTAATGTTATCACGCTGCAGACACAAGGGTAGGGGATGTAATGTTATCACGCTGCAGACACAAAGGTCGGGGATGTAATGTCATCACGCTGCAGACACGAGGGTCGGGGATGTAATGTTATCACGCTGCAGACACAAGGGTCAGTGATGTAATGTTATCACCCTGCAGACACAAGGGTCGGGGATGCAATGTTATCACGCGGCAGACACAAGGGTCAGGGATGTAATGAAATCACGCTGCACACACAAGGGTCGAGGATGTAATGTTATCAGGCTGCAGACACAAGGGTCGGGGATGTAATGTTATCACCCTGCAGACACAAGGGTTAGAGATGTAATGTTATCACGCTGCAGACACAAGGGTCAGAGATGTAATGTTATCACGCCTCAGACACAAAAGTCGGGGATGTAATGTTATCACCCTGCACAGACAAGGGTCAGGTATGTAATGTTATCACGCTGCAGACACAAGGGTCGGGGATGTAATGTTATCACGCTGCAGACACAAGGGTCGGGGATGTAATGTTATCACCCAGCAGAGACAAGGGTCAGGTATGTAATGTTATCACGCTGCAGACACAAGGGTCGGGGATGTAATGATATTACCCTGCAGACACAAGGGTCGGGGATGTAATGTTATCACACTGCAGACACAAGGATCGGGGATGTAATGTTATCACGCTGCAGACACAAGGGTCGGGGATATAATGTCATCACGCTGCAGACAAAAGGGTCGGGGATGTAATGTTATCACGCTGCAGACACAAGGGTCGGGAATGTAATCTTATCACCCTGCAGACACAAGGGTCGAGGATGTAATGTTATCACGCTGCAGACACTAGAGTCGGGGATGTAATGTTATCACGCTGCAGACACAAGGGTCGGTGATGTAATGTTATCACCCTGCAGGCACAAGGGTCTGAGACTTAATGTTATCACGCTGCAGACAAAAGGGTCGGGGATGTAATCTTATCACGCTGCACACACAAGGGTTGGGGATGTAATGTTATCAACCTGCAGACACAAGGGTCGGAGACGTAATGTTATCACGCTGCAGACATAAGGGTCAGGGATGTAATGTTATCACGCTGCAGACAAAAGGGTCGGGGATGTAATGTTATCACCCTACAGTCACAAGGGACGGGGAAGTAATGTTATCACGCTGTAGATATAAGGGTCAGTGATGTAATGTTATCACTCTGCAGACACAAGGGTCGGGGATGTAATGTTATCACGCTGCAGACACAAGGGTCGGGGATGTAATGTTATCTTGCTGCAGACATTAGGGTCGGGGATGTAATGTTATTACGCATCAGACACAAGGGTCGGCGATGTAACGTTATCACCCTGCAGACACAAGGGTCGGGGATGTAATGTTATCACCCTGCAGACAAAAGGGTCAGGGATGTAATGTTATCACCCTGCAGACACAAGGGTCGGGGATGTAATGTTATCACGCTGCAGATACAAAGGTCAGGGATGTAATGTTATCACGCTGGAGACACAAGGGTCGGGGATGTAATGTTATCACCCTGCAGACTCAAAGGTCGGGGATGTAATGTTATCACGCTGCAGACTCAAGGGTCGGGGATGCAATGTAATCACCCTGCAGACAAAAGAGTCGGGGATGTAACGTTTTCACGCTGCAGACACAAGGGTAGGGGACGTAATGTTATCACGCTGCAGACACAAGGGTCGGGGATGTAATGTTATGACGCTGAAGACACAAGGGTCTGGGTTGTAATGTTATCACCCTGCAGACAAAAGGATCGGGGATGTAATGTTATCACGCTGCAGACACTAGAGGCGGGGATGTGATGTTATCACGCTGCAGACACAAGGGTCGAGGATGCAATGTTATTACTCTGCAGACACAAGAGTCGGGGGTGTAACGTTTTCACGCTGCAAACACAAGGGTCGGGGATGTAATGTTATCACCCTGCAGACACAAGGGTCGGGGAAGTAATGTTATCTCGCTGCAGACACAAGGATCGGGGATGTGATGTTATCACCCTGCAGACACAAGGGTCGGGGATGTAATGTTATCACGCTGCAGACACAAGGTTAAGAGATGTAATGTTATCACGCTGCAGACACAAGGGTCGGAGACATAATGTTATCACGCAGCAGACACAAGGGTCAGGGATGTAATGTTATCACGTTGCAGACACAAGGGTCGGGGATGTAATGTTATCACCCTGCAGACACAAGGGACGCGGAAGTAATGTTATCACCCTGCAGACACACGGGTCGGGGATGTAATGTTATCACGCTGCAGACACAAGGGTCGGGGATGTAATGTTATCACCCAGCAGACACAAAGGTCGGGGATGTAATGTTATCACCCTTCAGACACAAGGGTCAGGGATGTAATTTTATCACCCTGAAGACACAAGGGTCAGGGATGTAATGTTATCACCCTGAAGACACAAGGGTCAGGGATGTAATGTTATCACGTTGCAGACACAAGGTTCGGGGATGTAATGTTATCACGCTGCAGACACAAGGGTCGGGGATGTAATGTTATCACGCTGCAGACACTAGGGTCGGGGATGTAATGTTATCACCCTGCAGACACAAGGGTCGGGGATGTAATGTTATCACACTGCAGACACAAGGGTCGGGGATGTAATGTTATCACGCTGCAGACACAAGGGTCGGGGATGTAATGTTATCACCCAGCAGACAAAAGAGTCGGGGATGTAACGTTTTTACGCTGCAAACACAAGGGTCGGGGATGTAATGTTATCACGCTGCAGACACAAGGTTAAGGGATGTAATGTTATCACGCTGCAGACACAAGGGTCGGGGATGTAATGTTATCACGCAGCAGAAAAAAGGGTCGGGGATGTAATGTTATCACGCTGCAGACGCAAGGGTCGGGGTTGTAATGTTATCACCCTGTAGACAAAAAGGACGGCGATGTAATGTTATCACCCTGCAGACACAAGGGACGTGGTTGTAATGTTATTACTCTGCAGACACAAGGGTCGGGGATGTAATGTTATCACGCTGCAGACACTAGAGGCGGGGATGTAATGTTACCACGCTGCAGAGACAAGGGTCGGTGATGTAATGTTATCACGCTGCACACACAAGTATCGAGGACGTAATGTTATCACCCTGCAGACACAAGGGACGGGGATGTAATGTTATCACGCTGCAGACACAAGGGTCGGGGATGTAATGTTATCACGCTGCAGACACAAGGGTCGGGGATGTAATGTTATCACGCTGCAGACACAAGGGTCGGGGATGTAATGTTATCACGCTGCAGGCACAAGGTTCGGGGATGTAATGTTATCACGCTGCAGACACAAGGGTCGGGGATGTAATGTTATCACCCTGCAGACACAAGGGTCGAGGATGTAATGTTATCACGCTGCAGACACAGGGATCTGGGATGTAATGTCATTACGCTGCAGACACAAGGGTCGGGGATGTAATGTTATCACGCTGCAGGCACAAGGTTCGGGGATGTAATGTTATCACGCTGCAGACACAAGGGTCGGGGATGTAATGTTATCACCCTGCAGACACAAGGGTCGAGGATGTAATGTTATCACGCTGCAGACACAGGGATCTGGGATGTAATGTCATTACGCTGCAGACACAAGGGTCGGGGATGTAATGTTATCACCCTGCAGACACAAGGGTCGGTAATGTAATGTTATCACGCTGCAGACACAAGGGTCGGGGATGTAATGTTATCACGCTGCAGACACAAGGGTCGGGGATGTAATGTTATCACCCTGCAGAGACAAGGGTCGGGGATGTAATGTTATCACGCTGCAGACACAAGGGTCGGGAATGTAATGTTATCACGCTGCGACAAAAGGGGTCGGGATGTAATGTTATCACCCTGCAGACACAAGGGTCGGGGATGTAATGTTATCACCCTGCAGACACAAGGGTCAGAGATGTAATGTTATCACGCTGCAGACACAAGGGTCAGGGATGTAATATTATCACCCTGCAGACACAAGGGTCGGGGATGTAATGTTATCACGCTGCAGACACAAGGGTCGGGGAAGTAATGTTATCACGCTGCAGGCACAAGGGATGGGGATGTAATGTTATCACCCTGCAGACACAAGGGTCAGAGATGTAATGTTATCACGCTGCAGACACAAGGGTCAGGGATGTAATGTTATCACGCTGCAGACACAAGGTTCGGGGATGTAATGTTATCACGCTGCAGACACAAGGGTCAGGGATGTAATGTTATCACGCTGCAGACACAAGGTTCGGGGATGTAATGTTATCACGCTGCAGACACAAGTGTCGGGGATGTAATGTTATCACGCTGCAGACACAAGGGTCAGGGATGTAATGTTATCACGCTGCAGACACAAGGGTCGGGGATGTAATGTTATCACACTGCAGACACAAGTGTCAGGGATGTAATGTTATCACGCTGCAGACACAAGGGTCAGGGATGTAATGTTATCACGCTGCAGACACAAGGGTCAGGGATGTAATGTTATCACGCTGCAGACACAAGTGTCAGGGATGTAATGTTATCACGCTGCAGACACAAGGGTCAGGGATGTAATGTTATCACGCTGCAGACAGAAGGGTCGGGGATGTAATGTTATCACACTGCAGACACAAGGTTCGGGGATGTAATGTTATCATGCTGCAGACACAAGGTTCGGGGATGTAATGTTATCACGCTGCAGACACAAGGGTCGGGGATGTAATGTTATCACGCTGCAGACACAAGGGTCAGGGATGTAATGTTATCACGCTGCAGACACAAGGGTCAGGGATGTAATGTTATCACGCTGCAGACACAAGGTTCGGGGATGTAATGTTATCACGCTGCAGACACAAGGGTCGGGGATGTAATTTTTATCACGCTGCAGACACAAGGTTCGGGGATGTAATGTTATCACGCTGCAGACACAAGGGTCGGGGATGTAATGTTATCACGCTGCAGACACAAGGTTCGGGGATGTAATGTTATCACGCTGCAGACACAAGGGTCGGGGATGTAATGTTATCACGCTGCAGACACAATGGTCGGGGATGTAATGTTATCACGCTGGCAGACACAAGGGTCGGGGATGTAATGTTATCACGCTGCAGACACAAGGGTCGGAGATGTAATGTTATCACGCTGCAGACACAAGGGTCGGGGATGTAATGTTATCACGCTGCAGACACAAGGGTCGGGGATGTAATGTTATCACGCTGTAGACACAAGGGTCGAGGATGTAATGTTATCACGCTGCAGACACAAGGGTCGGGGATATAATGTTATCACGCTGCAGACACAAGGGTCGGGGATGTAATGTTATCACGCTGTAGACACAAGGGTCGAGGATGTAATGTTATCACGCTGCAGACACAAGGGTCGGGGATGTAATGTTATCACGCTGTAGACACAAGGGTCGGGGATGTAATGTTATCACGCTGCAGACACAAGGGTCAGGGATGTAATGTTATCACGCTGCAGACACAAGGTTCGGGGATGTAATGTTATCACGCTGCATACACAAAGGTCGGTGATGTAATGTTATCACGCTGCAGACACAAGGGTCAGGGATGTAATGTTATCACGCTGCAGACACATGGGTCGGGGATGTAATGTTATCGCGCTGCAGACACATGGGTCGGGGATGTAATGTTATCACGCTGCAGACACAAGGGTCAGGGATGTAATGTCACGCTGCAGACACAAGGTTCGGGGATGTAATGTTATCATGCTGCAGACACAAGGTTCGGGGATGTAATGTTATCACGCTGCAGACACAAGGGTCGGGGATGTAATGTTATCACGCTGCAGACACAAGGGTCAGGGATGTAATGTTATCACGCTGCAGACACAAGGGTCAGGGATGTAATGTTATCACGCTGCAGACACAAGGTTCGGGGATGTAATGTTATCACGCTGCAGACACAAGGGTCGGGGATGTAATGTTATCACGCTGCAGACACAAGGTTCGGGGATGTAATGTTATCACGCTGCAGACACAAGGGTCGGGGATGTAATGTTATCACGCTGCAGGCACAAGGTTCGGGGATGTAATGTTATCACGCTGCAGACACAAGGGTCGGGGATGTAATGTTATCACCCTGCAGACACAAGGGTCGAGGATGTAATGTTATCACGCTGCAGACACAGGGATCTGGGATGTAATGTCATTACGCTGCAGACACAAGGGTCGGGGATGTAATGTTATCACGCTGCAGGCACAAGGTTCGGGGATGTAATGTTATCACGCTGCAGACACAAGGGTCGGGGATGTAATGTTATCACCCTGCAGACACAAGGGTCGAGGATGTAATGTTATCACGCTGCAGACACAGGGATCTGGGATGTAATGTCATTACGCTGCAGACACAAGGGTCGGGGATGTAATGTTATCACCCTGCAGACACAAGGGTCGGTAATGTAATGTTATCACGCTGCAGACACAAGGGTCGGGGATGTAATGTTATCACGCTGCAGACACAAGGGTCGGGGATGTAATGTTATCACCCTGCAGAGACAAGGGTCGGGGATGTAATGTTATCACGCTGCAGACACAAGGGTCGGGAATGTAATGTTATCACGCTGCGACACAAGGGTCGGGGATGTAATGTTATCACCCTGCAGACACAAGGGTCGGGGATGTAATGTTATCACCCTGCAGACACAAGGGTCAGAGATGTAATGTTATCACGCTGCAGACACAAGGGTCAGGGATGTAATATTATCACCCTGCAGACACAAGGGTCGGGGATGTAATGTTATCACGCTGCAGACACAAGGGTCGGGGAAGTAATGTTATCACGCTGCAGGCACAAGGGTCGGGGATGTAATGTTATCACCCTGCAGACACAAGGGTCAGAGATGTAATGTTATCACGCTGCAGACACAAGGGTCAGGGATGTAATGTTATCACGCTGCAGACACAAGGTTCGGGGATGTAATGTTATCACGCTGCAGACACAAGGGTCAGGGATGTAATGTTATCACGCTGCAGACACAAGGTTCGGGGATGTAATGTTATCACGCTGCAGACACAAGTGTCGGGGATGTAATGTTATCACGCTGCAGACACAAGGGTCAGGGATGTAATGTTATCACGCTGCAGACACAAGGGTCGGGGATGTAATGTTATCACACTGCAGACACAAGTGTCAGGGATGTAATGTTATCACGCTGCAGACACAAGGGTCAGGGATGTAATGTTATCACGCTGCAGACACAAGGGTCAGGGATGTAATGTTATCACGCTGCAGACACAAGTGTCAGGGATGTAATGTTATCACGCTGCAGACACAAGGGTCAGGGATGTAATGTTATCACGCTGCAGACAAAAGGGGTCGGGGATGTAATGTTATCACACTGCAGACACAAGGTTCGGGGATGTAATGTTATCATGCTGCAGACACAAGGTTCGGGGATGTAATGTTATCACGCTGCAGACACAAGGGTCGGGGATGTAATGTTATCACGCTGCAGACACAAGGGTCAGGGATGTAATGTTATCACGCTGCAGACACAAGGGTCAGGGATGTAATGTTATCACGCTGCAGACACAAGGTTCGGGGATGTAATGTTATCACGCTGCAGACACAAGGGTCGGGGATGTAATGTTATCACGCTGCAGACACAAGGTTCGGGGATGTAATGTTATCACGCTGCAGACACAAGGGTCGGGGATGTAATGTTATCACGCTGCAGACACAAGGTTCGGGGATGTAATGTTATCACGCTGCAGACACAAGGGTCGGGGATGTAATGTTATCACGCTGCAGACACAATGGTCGGGGATGTAATGTTATCACGCTGCAGACACAAGGGTCGGGGATGTAATGTTATCACGCTGCAGACACAAGGGTCGGAGATGTAATGTTATCACGCTGCAGACACAAGGGTCGGGGATGTAATGTTATCACGCTGCAGACACAAGGGTCGGGGATGTAATGTTATCACGCTGTAGACACAAGGGTCGAGGATGTAATGTTATCACGCTGCAGACACAAGGGTCGGGGATGTAATGTTATCACGCTGCAGACACAAGGGTCGGGGATGTAATGTTATCACGCTGTAGACACAAGGGTCGAGGATGTAATGTTATCACGCTGCAGACACAAGGGTCGGGGATGTAATGTTATCACGCTGTAGACACAAGGGTCGGGGATGTAATGTTATCACGCTGCAGACACAAGGGTCGGGGATGTAATGTTATCACGCTGCAGACACAAGGGTCGGGGATGTAATGTTATCACGCTGCAGACACAAGGGTCGGGGATGTAATGTTATCACGCTGCAGACACAAGGGTCGGGGATGTAATGTTATCACGCTGTAGACACAAGGGTCGGGGATGTAATGTTATCACCCTGCAGACACAAGGGTCGGGGATGTAATGTTATCAGGCTGTAGACACAAGGGTCGGGGATGTAATGTTATCACCCTGCAGACACAAGGGTCGGGGATGTAATGTTATCACGCTGTAGACACAAGGGTCGGGGATGTAATGTTATCACGCTGCAGACACAAGGGTCGGGTATGTAATGTTATCACCCTGCAGACACAAGGGTCGGGGATGTAATGTTATCACCCTGCAGACACAAGGGTCGGGGATGTAATGTTATCACGCTGTAGACACAAGGGTCGGGGATGTAATGTTATCACGCTGCAGACACAAGGGTCGGGTATGTAATGTTATCACCCTGCAGACACAAGGGTCGGGGATGTAATGTTATCACCCTGCAGACACAAGGGTCGGGGATGTAATGTTATCACGCTGTAGACACAAGGGTCGGGGATGTAATGTTATCACCCTGCAGACACAAGGGTCGGGGATGTAATGTTATCACGCTGCAGTCACAAGGGTCGGGGATGTAATGTTATCACCCTGCAGACACAAGGGTCGGGGATGTAATGTTATCACCTTGCAGACACAAGGTTCGGGGATGTAATGTTATCACCCTGCAGACACAAGGGTCGGGGATGTAATGTTATCACCCTGCAGACACAAGGGTCGGGGATGTAATGTTATCACCCTGCAGACACAAGGGTCGGGGATGTAATGTTATCACGCTGCAGACACAAGGGTCGAGGATGTAATGTTATCACGCTTGAGACACAAGGGTCAGGGATGTAATGTTATCACGCTGCAGACACAAGGTTCGGGGATGTAATGTTATCACCCTGCAGACACAAGGGTCGGGGATGTAATGTTATCACGCTGCAGACACAAGGGTCGGGGATGTAATGTTATCACCCTGCAGACACAAGGGTCAGGGATGTAATGTTATCACCCTGCAGACACAAGGGTCAGGGATGTAATGTTATCACCCTGCAGACACAAGGGTCAGGGATGTAATGTTATCACCCTGCAGACACAAGGGTCGGGGATGTAATGTTATCACGCTGCAGACACAAGGGTCGGGGATGTAATGTTATCACGCTGCAGACACAAGGGTCGGGGATGTAATGTTATCACGCTGCAGACACAAGGGTCGCTCTCCGTTACAAACAGTACATGGACAAAGAGGGTATATATAGGCTCAGAGTGAGGTGCAATACCAGTCCTAGTAGTAGTAGTAGTGACATAAGTTGTAGTAGTAGTAGTAATACAATATGGTAGAACAATTAACTCGTACATGAGTAAAAGGATATAAAAACTATTACTTGGGTAACATAAAAATAGGTTAGACAAATATAGACTGGATAGAGGCAGCTTGTTTCAGTGTTCACTCTCTGTAATGTGCTTGTGTAGTATTAACAGGAGAGACTATGTGATGGCAGGGTTTACTTCTTTCAGAAGGATTCTTGCTAAGGCATCAGAGATGGTGAAGCTGCCTTTGTTTTGTTTAATTGTATTCGAAACAGCGATTAGTGGTGAATCAAGGCACTTGCGACTGCGGAAATTAGTTTCTTTGATCACTAATTGGGCGTCCCTGAATCATCTCATGAATCATCTCATGAAATTCAGAGACGCCCAGTTAGTGATCAAAGAAACTAATTTCCGCAGTCGCAAGTGCCTTGATTCACCACTAATCGCTGTTTCGAATACAATTAAGCAAAACAAAGGCAGCTTCACCATCTCTGAAGCCTTAGCAAGAATCCTTCTGAAAACAGTAAACCCTGCCATCACATAGTCTCTCCTGTTAATACTACACAAGCACATTACAGAGAGTGAACACTGAAACAAGCTGCCTCTATCCAGTCTATATTTGTCTAACCTATTTTTATGTTACCCAAGTAATAGTTTTTATATCCTTTTACTCATGTACGAGTTAATTGTTCTACCATATTGTATTACTACTACTACTACAACTTATGTCACTACTACTACTACTAGCACTAGTATTGCACCTCACTCTGAGCCTATATATACCCTCTGTGTCCATGTACTGTTTGTATCGGCTTGACAAAGCTCCTGGAGAGCGAAACGTTGCCACAATAAAATGTCACATTAGTTGCACTTGTGTCCTTTTGCTTTACATATTGTCGGGAATTCTACCAACATTATTACAACCCCTCTTCAGCCCTCTGACTAATACTTTTATTAACTCCACACCTTCTCCTAATTTCCACGCTCCAAATTTTCTGCATAATATTTACATCACACATTGCCCTTAGACAGGACATCTCCACTGCCTCCAACCGCCTCCTCGCTGCTGCATTTACAACCCAAGCTTCACATCCACATAAGAGTGTTGGTACTACTATACTTTCATACATTCCCTTCTTTGCCGCCATAGATAATGTTTTTTTTTGTCTCCACATATACCTCAATGCACCACTAGCCTTTTTTTTCCTCATCAATTCTATGATTACCCTCATCCTTCATAAATCCATCCGCTGACACGTCAACTCCCAAATATCTGAAAACATTCACTTCTTCCATACTCCTCCTCCCCAATTTGATATCCAATTTTTCTTTATCTAAATCATTTGATACACTCATCACCTTACTCTTGTCTATGTTCACTTTCAACTTTGTATCTTTACACACACTCCCAAATTCGTCCACTAACCTTTGCAATTTTTCTTTAGAATCTCCCATAAGCACAGTATTATCAGCAAAAAGCAACTGTGTCAATTACCATTTTGTATTTGATTCCCAATAATATAATCCTATCCCTCTCTCGAACACCCTAGCATTTACTTTTACAACCCCCTCTATAAATATATTAAACAACCATGGTGACATTACACATCCCTGTCTAAGACCTACTTTTACCGGGAAGTATTCTCCCTCTCTTCTACACACCCTAATCTGAGCCTCACTATCCTCATAAAAACTCTTTACAGCATTTATTAACTTACCACCTATTCCATACACTTGCAACATCTGCCACATTGCTCCCCTATCCACTCTATCATATGCCTTTTCTAAATCCATAAATGCAATAAAAACTTCCCTACCTTTATCTAAACACTGTTCACATACATGCTTCAAAGTAAACACTTGATCTACACATCCCCTACCCACTCTGAAGCCTCCTTGCTCATCCGCAATCCTACATTATATATATATATATATATATATATATATATATATATATATATATATATATATATATATATATATATATATATATATATATATATATATATACATATATACATATATATATATATATATATATATATATAATATATATATATATATATATATATATATATATATATATAATATATATGTCGTGTCGAATATGTAAAACTGGTCAATTAGCAAGAACTCACTTAAAATTAAGTCCTTTCTAAAATTTTCTGTTATACGTTTAAAGATATATTTTTTTCATTAATGTTAATGTAAAAATTTTTAATTTTGCACCAAAAGAATCTTAGAAAACTTACCTAACCTTATAATAACAGGAGCAATTTATTTTAGCCTAACCCAACTAAATATATTTTAGATTTGTTTACAGTAATTTAATACTAAACAAATACAGTGAAATATATATTTTTCGTTAGGTTCAGAATGATTTTGACGAAATTATTGCATACACAAATTTTCACTTGTCCTATATGGCAAGATGAGCGTTGCTATTTAAGCCAAGATCGCAAATTCTGCCTATTCGGTGCGACATATATATATATATATATATATATATATATATATATATATATATATATATAATATATATATATATATATATATATATATATATATATAAAATATATATGTATATATATATATACTTGGGGGGGAGGAAGCGATACTTTAATAATAAAATAAGTCAAAAAACTTCATTTTTTAACGAAGACAGTCGTCAATGTAAGACGATAGAACTCGAGAAATTCTTTAAGAAGTGCACGCATGATGGCCCTGGAATTTATTTTTCTCATGGGTAAGGTTGCAAGGTGTCAGGTGCTAGTGCAGACAGTAATAATAATAATAATAATAATAATAAAATATTGTTTCCTACTTGTTGTGTGGTAAATGATTCTCCCCCCCCCCCCCCGGTTCACACACCCCTAAACACTTGCCATAAATTACGTAAATGGTCCGTTAGATTTTTTAATAGTATATGAAATATTTAAAAATATATAAGAAGAACTGTGCTAAACAGAGCTTTATGTCTAAACAGAGGTTTATCAAGGCCGTGTTTAATGACTCGACTCGACTCGTGTTTAATGTGAAACATACCAGTCTGTATTGTGAAGATTTGTTCAGCACAAGCCCAAAAGAATATCTGAATTACACTCCGACATTTTTCTCACGATTCTCTTCCTCTGTATCTTACCAAGGAAATTTGGATCAATTATTCTCTCTCTCTGTTTGTTCCACTCATCTACAACACTGTTGCCTAGTCAGTGTTTGCATGTGTCTTCTTAATAAACACTGTTGTGGGTTCTGTTATGGTACTGTCATAGTCTTGTTTATCTCACCCTCTTATAGCTTTGTTTTATTTGTACACCTCAACCATATCACCATTTCTTTGAAAGTGTTTCACCTCAAAAATATTATCCCTTCCTTGTTTATTACGCCTGCTTGCAAATATTATAAAGAGGAGCCTGGCAATAGCTGGATGCTCAGTAGAGAGGGAGCCGCCCCAGCTATACAGATCTGATGACAATCAAAAGTGCCCAGATGGAATTACCTTGAAAGCCTGAACAAACGGCAAGCAGGTGGTGTGGGACTACGCATTTGCATTCACATGGACTGATGCCTGTCTACAACCAGCAGGAAGGAAGGAGGGCAGCTGCCTGCTTCAGGAAATCCCAGATGTCTAGAAAATGTGGTGAACCTGACCATCATTATATGTTTGCTCCCATGGGCTCAGAGACTCTCAGCTCATAAAAAAAGAGTGCATCTAAATTCCTTAAAGAGCTAGGCAAAACACTCATCAGGGTAACTAAGAATCACAGGACAGCTAGTTTTCTGCTCGGGCGGCTCAGTGCTGCAGTTGAAAGAGGTAATGCCTGCTGTATCCTGGGTATGCGCCCCAGCTCCTTTCCTAAGAACATAGGAAAGGAGGAACACTGCAGGAGGACTACTGGCCCATACTTGGCAGGTCCTTATCAAACCAAAACCCACTAAAAATATATTGTAATGCAATTTTTGACAAATATATATATGCGTTTTTGTAAATAAACCCCGGAACGGGTGGGGTTTGAACCCATGGCGAGTGATTTGTTTCGTGGTTTGTTTACAATCGTGTTACGATTGTATCCCTCACCCCATGTGTACTGTATCCTCCTTCTTTGTAACATCAATGTATCCTTCAGTCTTTGTGTACAATATTACAAAATAAATATACCTATTTATGCAATAAAAAAAAGAAGGCTGGGTTGTGGAAGTGGACTACTGAAAGACGGCTTCAGAGAAACATTCAAATGTGTTGACTCGAAGCTTTGTTTGTGATTAACAACGAAGTTACAGGTTCCACAGTTTACACTGGAAGGAAAACTGTCATCCTTCTTTGCATGTTTTCCAGTGATATCTATTACTCCACGAGCCAGACCTCATAACTATGACCACTAATTTATTTTGTCATCTGAGGGAAACAATGCTCTTGTTTTTTTTTTACACCGTATACACTCTGAGTTGGAAAATATGTACTAACATTGCCGCTGTGGTGACTTTATGTTACCATCCTCTTTGTAACATTACCCTTAATTAAACACCTTTTGAAATGTATCCTATGCAAGAGATTCAAATTTAAGCCAATTGTTCGTTCTTATTTTAGATTACATCCGTTTGAAAATTGTTAGGCATGTAGCACGTCTAACTTGTACAGACATGAGTAACTTTAGTAGCCATTGTGATCAATAGATAGCTTTAGATTTTTTAGATATTGCCACCAAAATGGCTAGTTTATTGTGCACCTCATATCCATCCTGGTGACGGTAATGCAAGAGCATATGGATACACAAAAGGCCTAGGAACTAGGCCCCATAAGGGTTTACAGAAGTATATCTGGATTTATATCAATAGTTCACTTATCTGTTACAAGAAAATTTGCTTAATATATCTGGTATTATATTTTCCTTAATAAGCTATCTTGATATCTATCTCTATATTCATTAATAAGTGTAAAATAAAGCACACAGTGTTCAAGATAGTGACCACAGGATTGGCCACATTTGCATTGGGTTTGATCATCATCTGTGTCTGCTGAATTGCCAAAGTACTTGTAACCAAGACTAAACCTGGCTGCTGCATCAGTCAGTCTGTTCTCATAGAAACGTAATTATCTACGTTCACGTTATCATAGTGGGTTGTCGATTAACTCAGGCTTCTAATTGCATTCTTATAGCATTCAGTTTTATTATTTACTAATGTTAGACATAGATACAATTAAGGTATATTCTACATTTTCCTTCAGAGTACTTTTCATGGCTAACATATCAACTTTATCCTTGTATGATGGAATCCATAACAGTTGTACATAAATTCCTTTTACCGAATTTTTTTAGTAAGTGTACCTAGCTTCTTCAATGATCATGTGAGTCAAGAGCCTTCAGTGATAACACAGAATCACTAATAATCAGTGTCATAAGTTAGCTTTATCGCCATTACGATATCAAACATTTCAGTTGGCAGTGTAAACGCCCAGTTGTTAATTCATATGCCTAACCTAAGAAAGTTCCAATCACTCTTAACAAGGTAGGTGAGAGCAAGAGCAGATGCAGCCCTGCCAGTAGACTCCTGTTTAGATCAATTATTGCTACCTGTTAGACGAAAAATTTCTTCTTGATCATTTGTTTTTTCGAGTGATTTATGGAAGGTATTACTAGTGATGAGAATGTAGGTGTGTGATAATCAATAAACACATCTTACATGGAGGGATAATATGCTCTTATTGGCTACTGTGATATAGTTCGAGCAAGTTATAAAACTTTATATATGTTTTCAGAACCCATTTGTATCTATGTGTATTTACTTCTAGACATTTAGTAAGATTCATAGTGACAGTGTCTGGTTCATTTCTTAACATTCTAACACCAAGTACAACGTTAATCTCAATAATCCTATCACTGATACTAGGAACACCAAGGCTCCTTCCTCATATTAAGAACCTTGGTAGATTTAGGACAGCCAAGAATAATTCTGAGGGCTTCATTTTGCATTATCTCCAAGGGTCGGAGAGAACTTTCTTTTACCAAATGTCAACATGAACACAGCATAATCAATTAAGGACCTAATATAGGCTATGTACATCAATCTCACATTAGCACCATAGTTGGGGTCGTAGCCAGCAACAGTTCTGAGAGCATTTAGCCTATCTTTGTATTTCTTATTTGGTTGTGGTATAGTGGATTTAGTTAGGTACATCTGCACCAAGGTATCTGTAAGATTTAACGTAGCTAATGTTTTCACTCTGCAAACAGATGGGTGGAGGATGTGGTTTCTATGTCAATATCTTCGTTTTAGATGAAGATATGACGAGGCCTAATTTACAAATCAACAAAAAGCCGCAGCAAGAATAATCATTAAACCCCATCCCTGGCAACACCCCCCCCCCACTCTACATAGATCTAAACTTACTCCATGTTCAGAACATCCACACCTACTACTGTGCAATCTACATATACAGGACCTTAAATTCCAATATTAACCTTGACCTAAAATGCTTTCTTGATAGTTGTGACAGGACCCACAAGCATAACACTAGACACAAACATCTCTATGACATTCCCCGTGTCCGACTAAACCTTTACAAAAATTCAATGTATGTCAAAGGCCCTAAAATCTGGAACACCCTACCTGAAAACTCTAGAACTGCAGACACATTCATCACCTTCAAAACTGCCGTTAGAAAACATCTTATCTCCCTGATGCACCCCGTCAACTAACTACATGAAAACTACCTGGTGGTTCACACTTACACTCACTCACCTATTTGACTATAAGCACAGAAATACGTATCTTAATCTTAAAATAATGATTCCTAACTAGTCACAAGTTTGCCTGTGATACTCCAACATAGAAACTACGTATTGTGCCAAAACAAAAACATTCACATTGCTAAACTCACAAACTAGTATTTAGTCACTTAGTATTTAGTCACTTAGTATTTAGTCACTTAGTATTTAGTCAACTTACTCCACAATTTGTAATAATTTAGGGTTACGAATTAATCTAAGTTTGCCCGAAATGCCTAGCCATGCTAGGTGTTCTAGTGGCCCCCTCTTTAATTAGTATTTTACTACATGTAAACCACACAGTAACCAAAATCTGTAAACCCCGCATTGTAATCCTTATAGAGAATAAACTTTGATTTGATTTGATTTGATTTGAATTGATTACAAATTGCTTGAGCTACTTTAAGAATGGTACATATCTTCTTATGCCCTGTTGTATGTATCATGATATCATCAGCATAGCTTATGCCTATATGTTTAGGTGAGGCAGGTAGAGCATTTAGGAGAGCATTAATCAGAATATTAAATAGCATGGGACTGAGAACTCCTCCCTGCGGTGTACCTAAAGACATTTCTTTAGACTCACTTCTAAAGCCTTGGTAGAGGACAGATGATACTCTATTTGACAGGTATCCTATTATCCAGCAGAGTAAGCTACCAACAATATTCATTTTGGCTAGTTCATGTAGTATAACGGTTCTGTTCGCAATATCAAATGCAGATTTTAGATCAAGAAATGTGGTAAAACTAGTAGAGGTGTGTGCAGTGAGAAAGGTGGAAATACAGTTCTGCACACTTTTACCTTTCATGAACCCATAGAGGTAGGGGGAAAGTTGGTGTCTGATTCTGTAGTACAGTCTGTTAAGCATCATTCTTTCAAAAGTTTTAGAAAGACAACTAGTTAAGGAGATCGGTCTAAATGTATCAGGCTGTTGGGGCTTAGGGATAGGCACATTGAGACTGTTGGTCCAGGAAGTAGGAAGAACGCCCTCAATGTAACTGATATTATACAGTGCTAACAAAGGGTTATCAGGCACGTGACTTAAAGTTCTGAGAATATCATAGGTTATACCATCCTCTCCAGGAGCAGTTGATCGACCTTTATCTAATTCATACTCGGTGAAGAGGCAATCACTCTCGTCAGTATTTTGGCTCATAAAATTAATAAGTTTCAACCTTCCTTCAGAAGCACTCTCTAGCTTTGTTCTAATTTGAGATGGAAGATTTTCATGCCTGGATATTTTGAACCAGTTATTTATGAGGTCATTTGCTTTTTCAAGAGGAAAGGGATAAGCATCATTATCAGTCTTTTTCCTAGTTATAATATTTATACCTTTTCAAGTCAGATTTAAATGGGTAGACGTATTTAATCCATTAACAAACTGTTCCCTAAGATCTTGCTTGCTATTCCTTAAATTTTTTAGTGCAGTTCGGAACGTTCTGAGTAGGTCTGGCGTTTTACATTCACGGTAAGCTTAACCAATCCTCCTAGCTACATGTGTTAAATTACCTAGTTGCAGATCATTATAGTATTTACAATGATATTTGTTGTCATTTATGGTGGAAGATTTATGTTTTATTTTCAGTATTTATAATAATATTTGTTGCCATTTATGGTAGAAGATTTGTCTTCTCTTCCTGTTCACTTGATCTGTGATTACATTGTCAATAGTGAAAACTAAATCATTACTGAATTTTTATGTGTCAGTGGGCTCGTAATTGTTAAACCAATGACCCAAGTAGTTAATAAAGTTATCTCTGTGTTATGGGCTGAGAATAAGCTTCCTCATACTGTGTGTACCTCCTTGATTGCTGGAGATATGATCAAGATTGACAGTTGTGAGTCTTGGGAAGTGATCAGACAGATCATCAGCTATGACAGAGTCATGCATCGTATATAATTCAATAAATCCAAGGCACAAATCTAGTATGGCATCACACATTTGAGAAGCCTCAGTATTGACCACAATTCGAACATTATCATGCTCATTTAGACATTTCAATAGACAGCGAAGTGAAGAAGTACAGAATATCACCCAACACACAGACAACCCACACTGACGAGACTCAAACTTAAGACCAAGTACCGTTTCCACTTGGACCATTAATAGTACCAGTCTACAAGATATTCCAACATGGCGGCCATAAGTCTACTGTCAAAACTACTGCAAAAATCTACCGCCATGTTGGCAATATTGAAAGATATTTTAGAAAATCTAATTATAGAGATCAAGCACAAATGTCATATTTTGTATTTTATATACTTGAGAAGAATTAAGGATTACGAGTCTTTTTTTTCGTATATAGTGGCTGCTTGTGGAAAAAAATAATTTTGGCAAAGTTTAAACTGTTTGATTCAATTGTTAGATGCCTCGATTATTTTTTTATGTTCACTTGATAGCTTTGAGAAAATAAAACTGCCGTACGAGCATTTTTGTAAAAAAAAAAAAAAAAAAAAAAAAATCCTTCCATACGAAGAGGAAAAAAAATGCATTTTGCTGTTTTCATCAACAACGTTAATGTGTTGGCAGTGACAACACTGTCCACAGTGTTGGCAGTGACAACACTGTCCACAGTGTTGGCAGTGACAACACTGTCCACAGTGTTGGCAGTGACAACACTGTCCACAGTGTTGGCAGTGACAACACTGTCCACAGTGTTGGCAGTGACAACACTGTCCACAGTGTTGGCAGTGACAACACTGTCCACAGTGTTGGCAGTGACAACACTGTCCACAGTGTTGGCAGTGACAACACTGTCCACAGTGTTGGCAGTGACAACACTGTCCACAGTGTTGGCAGTGACAACACTGTCCACAGTGTTGGCAGTGACAACACTGTCCACAGTGTTGGCAGTGACAACACTGTCCAGTGTTGGCAGTGACAACACTGTCCACAGTGTTGGCAGTGACAACACTGTCCACAGTGTTGGCAGTGACAACACTGTCCACAGTGTTGGCAGTGACAACACTGTCCACAGTGTTGGCAGTGACAACACTGTCCACAGTGTTGGCAGTGACAACACTGTCCACAGTGTTGGCAGTGACAACACTGTCCAGTGTTGGCAGTGACAACACTGTCCACAGTGTTGGCAGTGACAACACTGTCCACAGTGTTGGCAGTGACAACACTGTCCACAGTGTTGGCAGTGACAACACTGTCCACAGTGTTGGCAGTCACAACACTGTCCACAGTGTTGGCAGTGACAACACTGTCCACAGTGTTGGCAGTGACAACACTGTCCACAGTGTTGGCAGTGACAACACTGTCCACAGTGTTGGCAGTCACAACACTGTCCACAGTGTTGGCAGTGACAACACTGTCCACAGTGTTGGCAGTGACAACACTGTCCACAGTGTTGGCAGTCTGTGTTGTGATCTGATCAACATTTCAACATTTCTCAGCTATATAGCTTGTGTAAGCTAGAAAGCTTACACATATGTACAGCTTAGATAAGCAGGTAAGACACTAGGAGTGTGTGAAGCGAGACAGGCAAGTTTTTTTAACAGTAGCCATAAGACACATGGCTAGTAGGAAGAAGACTCGTGGTTAGCAGTAAAAGACACGTAGCAATAACAATGAGACACATGAATAGGAATAACAGACACATAGCAGTAACAATGAGACACATGGTTAGCAATAACAGATACATAGTAACAATGAGACACATGGTTAGTAGTAAAAGACACTTACCAATAACAATGAGACACATGGTTAGCAGAAGAATACATGTAGCGTTAACAATGAGACACATGGTTATCTATAACAGACACATAGCAGCAACAGTGAGACACATGGTTATCAGTAAGAACGAGACACATGTTAGCAGTAACAATGAGACACATAGTTAATAGTAACAATGAGACACATGGTTAGCAGAAGAATACATGTAGCGTTAACAATGAGACACATGGTTAGCAATAACAGATACATAGTAACAATGAGACACATGGTTAGTAGTAAAAGACACTTACCAATAACAATGAGACACATGGTTAGTAGTAAAAGACACTTAGCAATAACAATGAGACACATGGTTGGCAGTAGAATACATGTAGCGTTAACAATGAGACACATGGTTATCTATAACAGACACATAGCAGCAACAGTGAGACACATGGTTATCAGTAAGAACGAGACACATGTTAGCAGTAACAATGAGACACATAGTTAATAGTAACAATGAGACACATGGTTAGCAGTAACAATGAGACACATGGTTAACAGTAACAGGCATATAGTAACAGTGAGACACATGGTTAGCAGTAACAATGAGACACATGGTTAGCAGTAAGAGCAGTGGGACACATGATTAGCAGTACAAGACACATAACAGGAGCAATGAGACACATGTTTAGCAGTAACAGTTAGACACATGGTTAGCAGTAACAATGAGACACAGGGTTAGCAGTAACAATGAGACACATGGTTAGCAGTAATAATGAGACACATGGTTAGCAGAAAAAGTTAGACACAGGGTTAGCAGTAACAATGAGACACATGGTTAGCAGTAACAGTTAGACACATGGATAGCAGTAATAATGAGACACATGGGTAACAGTAATAATGAGACACATGGTTAGCAGTAACAGTTAGACACAGGGTTAGCAGTAACAATGAGACACATGGTTAGCAGTAATAATGAGACACATGGTTAGCAGTAACAGACACATAGCAGAAACAATGAGACACATGGTTAGCAGTAACAATGAGACATTTGGTTAATAATAACAATGAGACATATGGCCAGCAGTAAAAATGAGACACATGGGTAGCAATAATAATGAGACACATGGTTAGCAGTAACAGACACATAACAGTAACAATGAGACACATGATTGTTTGAGATACTCACTATAATCAGTATGAAAGAACAGGGCAATATGAGAGACGCTACTGTTGAGGAACATGAAGACAGGTCATTATGAGACACTACTAGTGAGGAACATGAAGACAGGTCAGTATGAGACACTGCTAGTGAGGAACATGAAGACAGGTCAATATGAGACGCTACTGTTGAGGAACATGAAGACAGGTCAATATGAGACGCTACTGTTGAGGAACATGAAGACAGGTCAGTATGAGACACTACTAGTGAGGAACATGAAGACAGGTCAGTATGAGACGCTACTGTTGAGGAACATGAAGACAGGTCAGTATGAGACACTACTAGTGAGGAACATGAAGACAGGTCAGTATGAGATGCTACTGTTGAGGAACATGAAGACAGGTCAATGTGAGACACTACTAGTGAGGAACATGAAGACAGGTCAGTAGGAGACTACTCCTGCCCCAAACATCTTGCTACTGGGAGATTTAAACTTGAGGCACCTAAAATGGAGGAGTTGCAAATAATATTTTAGCAGATCACCCCAGGATGCAGCTCAGATGAAAATTCACGAACACATGAGCTCTTAATTCTCTGCACCAAATTCACTTTAAATCAGCAAATATTAGAGCCAACACGACTAGAAAATACGCTGGATCTCATCTTCACTAACAACGACGATCTGATACGTAATATAACCTTATCAAAGACAATACACTCAGATCAAAACATAATAGAGGTACAGACATGTATGTACAGGGCTCCTGACCAGTAAAATGTGATCAGTCATGAGGGTGTCTTCACAATATTCAACGTCAGTAACAAAAACATACAATGGGAACACGTCAGCCATGTCCTAAACGAAACAAGCTGGGAAGATATCCTAAACAACACAGATCCGAACCTTTGCCTAGAAAAAATTAACTCTGTGGTTATTGAGGTCTGCTCAAAGCACATTCCATTGAGAAAAAGAAAGAGATGTAAACTAGAGAGAGACGCTCCCAATACAGAAGAAGGCGAAGAATCACAGAGCTGCTGAGAGGGGCCAATATATCTGAAATACAAAGGGAGGCACTGGCCAGAGAAATAGCAAACATCAAACTTAAGCTTTAGGAATCTTACAAGAGACAAGAATATCAGGAAGGACTAAAAGCCATAAAGGAAAATGAAAAAAAAAATACTTCTTTTATGCCAAATCTATAGGCGAGATGGGACCTACACAGATGACAGCAAAGAAATAAGTGAGATACTAAAGTCTCAATAAGACTCGGTGTTCAGCGAGCCATTACCCAAACTAAGGGTCGACAATGTAAATGAATTCTTTATGAACGAGACCCAAAATTTGGTTATCTCAAAAATCTCTGATATTATCCTAACACTACAAGACTTTGAAAAGGCAATAAATGGCATGCCCATGCACTCTGCCCCAGGCCCAGACTCATGGAACTCCGTGTTCATCAAGAATTGCAAGAAGCTCCTGTCACATGCCTTCAGCATTCTATAGAGAGGGAGCATGGACACAAGGGTCATCCCACACTCACTAAAAACAACAGACATAGCTCCACTCTACAAAGGTGGCAGTAAAGCAATTTTAAAGAACTACAGGCCGATAGCACTAACATCCCATATCATAAAAACCTTTGAAAGGGTTCTAAGAGGCAAGAATACTGGGCAACACGGGTTTAGAGCAGGTCGCTCCTGCCTGTCCCAGCTACTGAATCACTATGGCAAGGTCCTGGATGTTATACAGGATAAACAAAATGCAGATGTAGTATACACAGACTCTGCAAAAGCCTTTCACAAGTGTGACCATGGTGTAACAGCACACAAAATGCGTGATAAAGGAATAACAGGAAAAGTTGGTAGGTGGATCTGTAACTTCCTAACAAATAGAACACAAAGAGTAATATTAAACAGAATGAAGTCTGAGCAGCTACGGTGAAAAGCTCTGTTCCACAAGGCACAGTACTCGCTCCCATCCTATTCCTATTCCTCATATCTGACACAGGCAGAGATGTAAGCTATAGCTTCGTGTCTTCCTTGGCGGATGATACCGGGATTGCCATGACTGTCATCCATCGAAGACAGCACAAGACTCCAAGCGGAAATCAACCAAATCTTTCAGTGGGACACTCAAAAAAAAAAAAATATGAAGTCCACTGAAGAGAAATTTCAACTACTCAGATATGGAAAACTTGAGGAAATTAAAACTGTATCAGGGTATACAACAAATTCTAACCATACAATAGAGCGAAAAAGTAATGTGGAGGACCTGGGAGTGATAATGTCAGAGGATCTCACCTTCAAAGACCACAACAATGTATCTACCGTATCTGCTAGAAAAATGAAAGGATGGATAATGAGAACTTTCAAAACTAGGGAGGCCAAGCCCATGATGATTCTCTTCAGATCGCTTGTTCTGTCTACGCTGGAAACTGCTATACACTAACTACCTCCTTCAAGGCAGGCGAAATTGCTGACCTGAAAAGTGTACAAAGAACTTTCACTGCACACATATGTAAGTACGATAAAGCACCTAAATTACTGGGAATGGTTGAAGTCCCTTGATTTGTATTCTCTGGAACGCAGGCGAGAGAGACACATAATAATATACACTTGAAAAATCCTACAGGGATTAGTACCAAACCTGCACACGAAAACCACTCCCTATGAAAGCAAAAGGTTCGGTAGGAGATGCAACATTCCCCCAATGAAAAACAGGGTCACCACGAGCACGCTGAGAAACAACACAGTAAGAATCAGGGTCCCAAGACTGTTCAACTGCCTCCCAGCATACATAAAAGGGATTACCAATAGACTACTGGCTGCCTTCAAGAAGGCACTGGACAGGCATATAAAGTTAGTACCTGACCAACCGGGCTGTGGTTCGTACGTCAGTTTACGTACGGTCAGCAGTAACAACATGGTTGTTCAGACCGGGTCGCAGGGGCGTTGAACCCCGAAACCATCTCAGGTATACTCCAGGTATACATCAAGAGACAGGCAGGTCAGTTTGTTAAGAGTGATTCAGAGGTGCCATGATCACTGACAACAAGACTAACAATCAGAGTGAAATCGTGCTTAGTGGTGGTGCTGTGTAGCTGTGGTTAGTGGTGGTGCTGTGTAGTTGTGGCTAGTGGTGATGGTGTTGTGTAGTTGTGGTTAGTGGTGGTGCTGTGTAGCTGTGGTTAGTGGTGATGGTGTTGTGTAGTTGTGGTTAGTGGTGGTGCTGTGTAGCTGTGGTTAGTGGTGATGGTGTTGTGTAGCTGTGGTTAGTGGTGATGGTGTTGTGTAGTTGTGGTTAGTGGTGGTGCTGTGTAGTTGTGGTTAGTGGTGATGGTGTTGTGTAGCTGTGGTTAGTGGTGATGGTGTTGTGTAGTTGTGGTTAGTGGTGGTGCTGTGTAGTTGTGGCTAGTGGTGATGGTGTTGTGTAGTTGTGGTTAGTGGTGGTGCTGTGTAGTTGTGGTTAGTGGTGGTGCTGTGTAGCTGTGGTTAGTGGTGGTGCTGTGTAGTTGTGGTTAGTGGTGATGGTGTTGTGTAGTTGTGGTTAGTGGTGGTGCTGTGTAGTTGTGGTTAGTGGTGGTGCTGTGTAGTTGTGATTAGTGGTGGTGCTGTGTAGCTGTGGTTAGTGGTGGTGCTGTGTAGTTGTGGTTAGTGGTGATGGTGTTGTGTAGTTGTGGTTAGTGGTGGTGCTGTGTAGTTGTGGTTAGTGGTGGTGCTGTGTAGTTGTGGTTAGTGGTGGTGCTGTGTAGTTGTGGTTAGTGGTGATGGTGTTGTGTAGTTGTGGTTAGTGGTGATGGTGTTGTGTAGTTGTGGTTAGTGGTGGTGCTGTGTAGTTGTGGTTAGTGGTGATGGTGTTGTGTAGTTGTGGTTAATGGTGTTGTGTAGCTGTGGTTAGTGGTGATGGTGTTGTGTAGTTGTGGTTAGTGGTGATGGTGTTGTGTAGTTGTGGTTAGTGGTGATGGTGTTGTGTAGCTGTTGTTAGTGGTGGTGCTGTGTAGTTGTGGTTAGTGGTGATGGTGTTGTGTAGTTGTGGTTAATGGTGTTGTGTAGCTGTGGTTAGTGGTGATGGTGTTGTGTAGTTGTGGTTAGTGGTGATGGTGTTGTGTAGCTGTTGTTAGTGGTGGTGCTGTGTAGTTGTGGTTAGTGGTGATGGTGTTGTGTAGCTGTGGTTAGTGGTGGTGTTGTGTAGTTGTGGTTAGTGTTGTTGTGTAGCTGTTGTTAGTGGTGGTGTTGTGTAGCTGTGGTTAGTGTTGTTGTGTAGCTGTTGTTAGTGGTGGTGTTGTGTAGTTGTGGTTAGTGGTGATGGTGTTGTGTAGCTGTGGTTAGTGGTGGTGTTGTGTAGTTGTGGTTAGTGGTGATGGTGTTGTGTAGCTGTGGTTAGTGGTGGTGTTGTGTAGCTGTGGTTAGTGGTGGTGCTGTGTAGTTGTGGTTAGTGTTGTTGTGTAGCTGTGGTTAGTGGTGGTGCTGTGTAGTTGTGGTTAGTGGTGATGGTGTTGTGTAGTTGTGGTTAGTGTTGTTGTGTAGCTGTGGTTAGTGGTGGTGCTGTGTAGTTGTGGTTAGTGGTGATGGTGCTGTGTAGTTGTGGTTAGTGTTGTTGTGTAGCTGTGGTTAGTGGTGGGTTGTGTAGTTGTGGTTAGTGGTGACGGTGCTGTGTAGTTGTGGTTAGTGGTGGTGTTGCGTAGCTGTAGTTAGTGGTGGTGGTGTTTAGCTGTGGTTAGTGGTGGTGTTGTGTAGCTGTGGTTAGTGGTGGTGTTGTGTAGCTGTCGTTAGGGGTGGTGTTGTCTAGTTGTCGTTAGTGGTGGTATTGTGTAGCTGTGGTTAGTGGTGGTGTTGTGTAGCTGTCGTTAGTGGTGGTGTTGTCTAGTTGTCGTTAGTGGTGGTATTGTGTAGCTGTGGTTAGTGGTGGTGTTGTGTAGCTGTAGTTAGCGGTGGTGTTGTGTAGTTTTGGTTAGTGGTGTTGTCGTCTAGTTGTCGTCAGTGATGGTGCTGTGTAGCTGTGGTTAGTGGTAGTGTTGTGTAGTTGTCGTTAGTGGTGGTGTTGTGTAGTTTTGGTTAGTGGTGTTGTCGTCTAGTTGTCGTCAGTGATGGTGCTGTGTAGCTGTGGTTAGTGGTGGTGTTGTGTAGTTGTCGTTAGTGGTGGTGTTGTCTAGTTGTCGTCAGTGATGGTGTTATGTAGCTGTGGGTTAGTGGTGGTGTTGTGTACCTGTGGTTGTTGGGTGGTGTTGTGTAGTTGTCTTTAGTGGTGTTGTTGTGGTGTTGTGTAGCTGTGGTTAATGGTGATGTGTAGCTTTGGTTAGTGGTGGTGTTGTGTAGTTGTGAATAGTGGTAGTGTTGTGTAGTTGTCGTTAGTGGTGTTGTGTAGCTGTGATTAGTGGTGGTGTTGTGTAGCTGTGGTTAGTGGTGGTGTTGTGTAGCTGTGGTTAGTGGTGGTGTTGGGTATTGTGGTTAGTTGGTGGTGTTGGGTAGTTGTGGTTAGTGGTGGTGTTGTGTAGTTGTCGTTAGTGGTGGTGTTGTGTAGCTGTGGTTAGTGGTGGTGTTTTGTAGCTGTGGTTAGTGATGGTGTTGTGTGGTTGTGGTTAGTGGTGATGTTGTGTAGTCGTTAGTGGTGTTGTTGTGTAGCTGCGGTTAGTGGTGGCGTTGTGAAGTTTTGGTTAGTGGTGGTGTCATGAAGTTGGTTAGTGGTGGTGTTGTGTAGTTGTGGTTAGTATTGTGTAGTTGTCGTCATTGGTGGTGTTGTCTAGTTGTCGTCAGTGATGGTGTTGTGTAACTGTGGTTAGTGGTGGGGTTGTGAAGCTGTGGTTGTTGGTGGTGTTGTGTAGTTGTGGTTGGTAGTGGTGTTGTGTAGGTGTCGTTAGTGGTGTTGTTGTGTAGCTGTGGTTAGTGGTAGTGTGCAGCTGTGGTTAGTGATGTGTAGTCGTGGTTAGTCTTGGTATGTGGTTGTGGTTAGTGGTGGTGTTGTGCAGCTGTGGTTAGTGGTGTTGTGTAGTTGTGAGTAGTGGTGTTGTGTAGTTGTGGTGTTTATTGTGGTTAGTGGTGATGTGTGTAGTTGTGGTTAGTGGTGGTGTTGTGTAGTTATCGTTAGTGGTGGTGTAGCTGTGGTTAGTGGTGGTGTTGTGTAACTGTGGTTAGTGTGTTGTTGTGTAGTTATGGTTAGGTGGGGGTTTGTGTAGCTGTGGTTAGTGGTGTTGTGTAGTTGTGGTTAGTGGTGGTGTTGTGGAGTTGTGGTGTGTGTTTGTGGTTAGTGGTGGTGTGTAGTTGTGGTTAGTGGTGTTGTGTAGCTGTGGTTATATGGTGGGGTTATGGGGGTGATTGTGGGTGGTGGTAGTATGGTTGTGAGTGGTAGTAGTATGGTTTGATTTAATGGCAGTAGGTTGTGGATGCTGGTAGTGTGGTTATTGGCTGGTGGCAGTGTTGTGTGTGGTGTAGTGTGGGTATAGCTGGTGGTAGTTTTGGTTAGGGATGGTAGTAGTGTCGTTATAGATGGTAGAAGTGTGGTTGTGGGTGGTTGAAATGTGGTTGTGGATGGTGTAGTATGGTTTCGGGTGGCGGTAGTGTGGTTATGGGTGGTGGTAGTGTGGTTTTGGGTGGTGGTAGTGTGGTTTGGTGGTGTAGTATAGTTATGGGTGGTGGTAGTGTGATTGTGAGTGGTGGTAGTATGGTTTTGGGTGGTGGTAGTGTGGTTGTGGGTGATGTATAGTTATGGGTGGTGGTAGTGTGGCTGTGGATAGTAGTAGTGTGGTTGCAGGTGGTGGTAGTGTGGTTGTGGGTGGTGTTAGTATGGTTATGGGTGGTGGTAGTGTGGTTGTGGGTGGTGGTACTGTGGTTGTGGGTGGTGGTAGTGTGACTGTGGTGTAGTGTGGTTATGGGTGGTGATAGTATGGTTATGGGTAGTGGTAGTGTGGTTTGTGGGTGGTGTAGTATAGTTATGGGTGGTGGTAGTGTGGATGTGGGTGATGTAGTTTAGGTATGGGTGGTGGTAATGTGGTTGTGGGTGGTGGTAGTGTGGTTGTGGGTGGTGGTAGTGTGGTTATGGGTGGTGGTAGTATGGTTGTGGGTGATGGTAGTGTGGTTGTGGGTGATGGTAGTATGGTTGTGGGTGGTGGTAGTATGGTTATGTTTGGTTGTGGGTGTTACCTGGGTGAAAAATCAGCTCCACATTAAGTTACCACATTAAGTTTCGTCTCTCCAGTGCTCGTGTTATCATGTTCTTCCTGTCTCTCTCTCTCACTCTGTCATCTCTATTAAAACAAGGTTGACGATACCTCGACGTGTTGTAGCATACCATGTCTTGCAGTTCTACAACCTGTCAACTGGTTATGGAGCGTTCACTTTCATCCTTGAGCTCACCCTGCTGGTTGAGACCAAGCCTGGTATAGCTGCAAGATAACCTTACGTTATAAAGGGGGTGTCCATAGGGACGTACTTGGAGGCAAGTGATTCAAAGCTCCTCTACCAGTGCCTACACCAACACATAAGTGGGAGGGAAGCAAAGGGGAAGGGGATAGAGAGGGAGAGAGGGAGGGAAGGAAGGAAGGAGTGAGGGAGGGGTGTGTTCACTACTACTGGATCGATGGCAGGCTGGTTGCCAAATGTCAACTTGATTATCATTACTCGTTTTCATACACACGGCAGTGTACGGCTTTCATTTAAGTCTTCCAGTACAAGTGAAACAGCAGGTAGGCTTATGTGGGTTCAAGCGGCTTAAGAAACATGATATATGTGGTGGTGCATGCAGTGTTGGAGGAGCCGGCGCCGCGCTGGCTGCCTGACCCACCCACAGCTGAATGAAACATCGCAGTTGCTGGCCACACCAACCACTGCATCTGCTGTGCACCGCCTGTGGTGGGTTGAATCTTGTCAGCACGGTGTTCAACTGACGACGCTTTCATCAAGCATGCTCCTCATAATATAAATAATGAGGAGTGAGGGTAATGTGTGAAGGGAGGGAAAATTGACAAGGTCGTCTGTGAATGCCGTCATTGATGAGTCACGGTGCTATCCTTGTGGGAGGGGGGGGGGAGAAACCTTGCTTGCTCCACCCCTTGTCAGGGGGTTCCAACAGGTCTATATATACCATCTTCAGATTAACGTAACACTGAGGGGTGGAAGCCTCTGGTGAGCGCTGGGTGGGAACGAACAACCTCGCCTCAGCTTAATCCATGTTTGCAGCAGTTCTGGTTCACGCCCACACCTCTTCTCTGTTTGTATGCTGTCTTTAACCTCTCCGGATTCTCCCCGTAAAGCTTAGGTGTGGATGGTGGGGGAGGTCAGGTAGGGTGGAGGGCCAGGGTGTGCCAGGCACGCGCGTAATTAACAACTGTAGATGTAGCAACTGAGCTGTGTTGTTTGGTGCGAGCTGCTGGCAACATGGCGACGCCTTTGTTTACAAGCTGTGGTAGAGCACGAGTCATGGCCGCCGTAAACATCAACTGCGATGTTGTACAAGGCAAGGTACTAGTCTCAGCAAATGAAATGAATCTAGCTAAGCTTTATGCACACAGTAGTGTGCATATTAATTGAGACACTGATGAAATAAGACATTCATGTGGAAAATTAATGACGGTTTGAAGAATATACACAATGATATGACAGATAATGGAATGAATAAGAGATATGACTACCCTTTGCTTTTATAAGCACTGCTACACACTTTGACATAAAATCGACAAATATTCAACACATTTCGTCGTGGTACCAGGTTCTAATAACGGCAGGAATTAGCTTCTCCACAGCTGAACAGTCCTGTTTCACGATCCTGCGTTTGGTCATCGCTCATAGATTCTCAGCTGGGTTCAGATCAGGAGAGTTTTCTGGCCACTTTAGAACGTTTAACCCAGTCTCTTCGAAGAATGTCAGTATTTTTCTGGAAGTGTGGCATGGAGCAAGATCCTGCTGGAAATGCTTTCTCCATCAGGAAAGTCTCTATCTACAATGGGAAGTAAATGAGTTGCCAGGATTCCCTTGTACTTGTCACTAATCATCGTACCCTCAACAATAACAAGCCATCCAGGGCCTTTAGCAGTAAAAATACACTAAAATGTGTCCATTCCAAAGAGGTTCGCCTTTCCTCCTTCTCACTACCACTGATCTGTACCCATGTACTTCGAAATGTGCCTCATCTGAAAATATAACCTTTCTCCATTCATCTGTCACCAATCCCTTATGATCGAGTGCTCACGCACTTCATAGAAGCAGTCAATAATTGTTTCTTTACAGGCTTTCTGGCGGTTCTGCCAGCTTCAGTGAGCCTTCATCGAACAGTTGAAGAATCAACATTTACATAAACTGGAGCAAAATCTCTGTAGATCTTTGTTGGTTTTCTTGGGATCCTTTACACTGTTTCTTATGATAACCTTGTTATCGTGAGGTGTTGCTTTGCCGTTTCCTCCACGTCTTCCTCGATGCAGCGCTCCACAATCACCAGTGTCGCCAGCTCTCTTCAGAATCCATCCAACAGTTGATTTTGTAAGACTTACATTTTCGGCGATCTGTCTTATACTCAGATTATCACGTTTTCTAAGAGCTACAATACTTGCACGCTTCCTAGGCATAACATCCATCATGAATTTCAGCAGTGATCATGAAATGAAGGTCAAAATTTGGCAAAAACCACATTTACTCGCTGAGCACACTTGCAGAACAACAGCTGTTGTAGCACTATTGAGAGAGTCGTAGGGTAACATCACAGCTGGATGGTCGCCAGAAGTCGGTAGCAAACTCATCTGTAAAGAACCCAAGCTACATTAATTAAGCCGGAGACTAAGACATATTATAAGACAGTCACAAAATTTACTACTGTTCCAATTGATATGCACACGACTGGACATATATATATATATATATATATAAATATATATATATATATAATATATATATATATATATATATATATATATATATATATATATATATATATATATATACATACATACATATCTATATATATATATATTATATATAATAATATATATATATATAATATATATATATATATATATATATATATATATATATTTTATTATATGTCGTGCCAAATAGGTAAAACTGGTCAATTAGCAAGAACTCATTTAAAATTAAGTCCTTTCTAAAAAAAATTTCTTATACGTTTAAACATATTTTTTTTTATTTATAGGGTGTGAAGAAGAGAGGGAGAATACTTCCCGGTAAAAGTAGGTCTTAAAAAGGGATGTGTAATGTCACCATGGTTGTTTAATATATTTATAGATGGGGTTGTAAAAGAAGTAAACGCTAGGGTGTTCGGGAGAGGGGTGAGATTAAATTATGGGGAATCAAATGCAAAATGGGAATTGACACAGTTGCTTTTTGCTGATGATACTGTGCTTATGCGAGATTCTAAGAAAAAATTGCAAAGGTTAGTGGATGAGTTTGGGAGTGTGTGTAAAGGTACAAAGTTGAAAGTGAACATAGACAAGAGTAAGGTGATGAGTGTATCAAATGATTTAGATAAAGAAAAATTGGATATCAAATTGAGGAGGAGGAGTATGGAAGAAGTGAATGTTTTCAGATATTTGAGAGTTGACGTGTCAGCGGATGGATTTATGAAGGATGAGGGTAATCATGGAATTGATGAGGAATAAAAAGGCTAGTGGTGCATTGAGGTATATGTGGAGACAAAAAACATTATCTATGGCGGCAAAGAAGGGAATGTATGAAAGTATAGTAATACCAACACTCTTATATGGGTGTGAAGCTTGGGTTGTAAATGCAGCAGCGAGGAGGCGGTTGGAGGCAGTGGAGATGTCCTGTTTAAGGGCAATGTGTGGTGTAAATATTATGCGGAAAACTCGGAGTGTGGAAATTAGGAGGTGTGGAGTTAATAAAAGTATTAGTCGGAGGGCTAAAAGAGGGGTTGTTGAGGTGGTTTGGTCATTTAGAAAGAATAGATCAAAGTAGAATGACATGGAGAGCGTATAAATCTGTAGGGGAAGGAAGGCGGGGTAGGGGTCGTCCTCGAAAAGGTTGGAGGGAGGGGGTAAAGGAGGTTTTGTGGGCGAGGAACTTGGACTTCCAGCAAGCGTGCGTGAGCGTGTTAGGAGTGAATGGAGACGAATGGTATTTGGGACCTGACGAGCTGTTGGAGTGTGAGCAGGGTAATATTTAGTGAAGGGATTCAGGGAAATCTGTTATTTTTATATAGCCAGACTTGAGTCCTGGAAATGGGAAGTACAATGCCTGCTCTGTAAAGGAGTGGTTTGGGATATTGGCAGTTTGGAGGGATATGTTGTGTATCTTTATACGTATATGCTTCTAAACTGTTGTGTTCTGAGCACCTCTGCGAAAAGAGTGATTATGTATGAGGTGAAAGTGTTGAATGATGAAAGTATTTTCTTTTTGGGGATTTTCTTTTTGGGTCACCCTGCCTCGGTGGGAGACGGCCGACTTGCAATATATATATATATATATATATATATAAAATATATATATATATTTTATAAAATATATATATATATATATAATATATATATATATTTTTTTTTTCAACAAGTCGGTCGTCTCCTACCCAGGCAGGGGGACCCAAAAAAGAAAGAAATCCCCAAAAAGAAAATACTTTCATCATCATTCAACACTTTCACCACACTCACACATTATCACTGCTTTTGCAGAGGTGCTCAGAATACAACAGTTTAGAAGCATATACGTATAAAGATAACAACATATCCCTCCAGACTGCCAATATCCCAAACCCCTCCTTTAAAAATGCAGGCATTGTACTTCCCATTTCCAGGACTCAAGTCCGACTATATGAAAATAACCGGTTTCCCTGATTCCTTTCACTAAATATTACCCTGCTCACACTCCAACAGATCGTCAGGTCCCAAGTATCATTCGTCTCCATTCACTCCTATCTAACACGCTCATGCACGCTTGCTGGAAGTCCAAGCCCCTCGCCTACAAAACCTCCTTTACCCCCTCTTTCCAACCCTTTCGAGGACGACCCCAACCCCTCTTTCCTTCCCCTATAGATTTATATGCTTTCCATGTCATTCTACTTTGATCCATTCTCTCTAAATGACCAAACCACCTCAACAACCCCTCTTCTGCCCTCTGACTAATGCTTTTATTAACTCCACACCTTCTCCTAATTTCCACACTCCGAATTTCTGCATAATAATTACACCACACATTGCCCTTAGACAGGACATCTCCACTGCCTCCAACCGTCTCCTCACTGCTGCATTACCACCCAAGCTTCACATCCATATAAGAGTGTTGGTACTACTATACTTTCATACATTCCCTTCTTTGTCTCCATAGATAAGTTTTTTGACTCCACATATACCTCAACGCACCACTCACCTTTTTTCCCTCATCAATTCTATGATTAACCTCATCCTTCATAAATCCATCCGCCGACACGTCAACTCCCAAGTATCTGAAAACATTCACTTCTTCCATACTCCTCCTCCCCAATTTGATATCCAATTTTTCTTTATCTAAATCATTTGACACCCTCATCACCTTACTCTTTTGTATGTTCACTTTCAACTTTCTACCTTTACACACATTCTCAAACTCATCCACTAACCTTTGCAATTTTTCTTTAGAATCTCCCATAAGCACAGTATCATCAGCAAAAAGTAACTGTGTCAATTCCCATTTTGAATTTGATTCCCCATAATTTAATCCCACCCCTCTCCCGAACACCATAGCATTTACTTCTTTTACAACCCCATCTATAAATGTATTAAACAACCATGGTGACATTACACATCCCTGTCTAAGACCTACTTTTACCGGGAAGTATTCTCCCTCTCTTCTACACACCCTAACCTGAGCCTCACTATCCTCATAAAAGCTCTTTACAGCATTTAGTAACTTACCACCTATTCCATATACTTGCAACATCTGCCACTTGCTCCTCTATCCACTCTATCATATGCCTTTTCTAAATCCATAAATGCAATAAAAACTTCCCTACCTTTATCTAAATACTGTTCACATATATGCTTCAATGTAAACACTTGATCTACACATCCCCTACCCACTCTGAAGCCTCCTTGCTCGTCCGCAATTCTCCATTCTGTCTTACCTCTAATTCTTTCAATTATAACCCTACCGTATACTTTTCCTGGTATACTCAGTAAACTTATTCCTCTATAATTTTTACAATCTCTTTTGTCCCCTTTCCTTTATATAAGGGACTATACATGCTCTCCGCCAATCCCTAGGTACCTTCCCCTCTTTCATACATTTATTAAACAAAAAGTACCAACCACTCCAACACTATATCCCCCCTGCTTTTAACATTTCTGTCATGATCCCATCAGTTCCAGCTGCTTTACCCCCTTTCATTCTACGTAATGCCTCACGTACCTCCACCACACTTACATTCTGCTCTTCTTCACTCCTAAAAGATGGTATACCTCCCTGGCCAGTGCATGAAAATACCGCCTCCCTTTCTTCCTTAACATTTAAAAGTTCCTCAAAATATTCTCGCCATCTACCTAATACCTCCCTCTCCCCATCTACTAACTCCCCTACTCTGTTTTTAACTGACAAATCCATATTTTCCCTAGCTTTCTTAACTTGTTTAACTCACTCCAAAATTTTTTCTTATTTTCATTAAAAATTTTCTTGCAGGCCTCTCCCACTTTTTTCATCTGCTCTCCTTTTGCACTCTCTAAACCACTCTCTTCACCTTTCTTTTACTCTCCATATACTCTGCTCTTCTTATAACACTTCTGCTTTGTAAAACCTCTCGTAAGCTACCTTTTTCTCTTTTATCACACCCTTTACTTCATCATTCCACCAATCACTCCTCTTTCCTCCTGCCCCACCCTCCTATAACCACAAACTTCTGCCCCACATTCTAATACTGCATTTTTAAAACTATTCCAACCCTCTTCAACCCCCCACTACTCATCTTTGCACTAGCCCACTTTCTGCCAATAGTCGCTTATATCTCGCCCGAACTTCCTCCTCCCTTAGTTTATACACTTTCACCTCCCTCTTACTTGTTGTTGCCACCTTCCTCTTTTCCCATCTACCTCTTACTCTAACTGTAGCTACAACTAATAATGATCCGATATATCAGTTGCCCCTCTATAAACATGTACATCCTGGAGCCTACCCATCAACCTTTTATTCACCAATACATAATCTAACAAACTACTTTCATTACGTGCTACATCATACCTTGTATATTTATTTATCCTCTTTTTCATAAAATATGTATTACTTATTACCAAATTTCTTTCTACACATAGCTCAATTAAAGACTCCCCAATTACATTACCCCTGGCACCCCAAATTTACCTACTACTCCCTCATAGCATTTTTACCCACTTTAGCATTGAAATCCCCAACCACCATTACTCTCACACTTGATTCAAAACTCCCCACGCATTCACTCAACATTTCCCAGAATCTCTCTCTCTCTCTACACTTCTCTCTTCTCCAGGTGCATACACGCTTACTATAACCACTTTTCACATCCAATCTTTATTTTACTCCACATAATCCTTGAATTTATACATTTGTAGTCCCTCTTTTCCTGCCATAGCTTATCCTTCAACATTATTGCTACTCTTCTTTAGCTCTAACTCTATTTGAAACCCCTGACCTAATCCCATTTATTCCTCTCCATTGAAATCTCCCACCCCCTTCAGCTTTGTTTCACTTAAAGCCAGGACATCCAGCTTCTTCTCATTCATAACATCCACAATCATCTCTTTATTATCATTTGCACAACATCCACGCACATTCAGACTTCCCACTTGACAATTTTCTTCTATTATTCTTTTTAGTAATCTTTACAGGAAAAGGGGTTACTATCCCATTGTTCCCGGCATTTTAGTTGACTTTTACAACACGCATGGCTTACGGAGGAAAGATTCTTATTCCACTTCCCCATGGATATAAAAGGAAAAGTAATAAGACCAAGAACTATTAAGATAAAATCAAAGAAAACTCAGATGAGTGTGTATAAATAAACGTGTACATGTATGTGTAGTGTGACCTAAGTGTAAGTAGAAGTAGCAAGACGTACCTGTAATCTTGCATATTTATGAGACAGACAAAAGACACTTCTTAGTGTATCATCAGGAGCTGTGCAACGTTGCAAAGGTAACAAGAGGAGAAATGAGGTGTGTGACTTCTGCCAGAGTCACACACCCACATGTTCCCACACCCCAGCCCATATGTGGTCGGGTAGACTAGGCCTCCAAGTTTGCTGATACAAGGATGTAGGTCATGTAACATAAAGGATTACGTTACAATAATGGATAATACACGTACAGAATGCAACTATTATGTATAACTTTCTAATTAATAAACTAAAATGGATGAATGTGCTCATTCGTCAGCTGACAATACCCCATGTTCCAGGGCCTTCTAGAATATTCCACAAGTACTCGGGAGGGTCTCATGTTCCATGGTGCTGCCTACCACTATTTTCAGTGTCGATTAATATGCCTGTATTATTTATGGAAATCTCTAGTATTCCAATTATTCTTTACTATAACAGCTAGATAATTTCTGAATTTTTCTTTTAACACTACTAACAGCCTCTAATACTGTAAACCACTTACTAGTTGCAATCAGCATGTTGCAATTATTCTTGCGTACCTTTGTACTGCTGTATCTAGATAAGTTAAGACCTCAGATGGTCCTAACCTCTTTTTGGGCTATTCTAGGATATCCACACATGCGCACTGATAACTGAATGAGTGATCCGAGTGTCCTGGGATCACGAGAAAAACGTAACTCAGCTGCATGCGTGATTCTTGTAGGATCGGTGGCTCAGTGGTAAGGTGATGCTTACATTGTGCTGTCTCTGGAGGCGGTATAAGGTTCGTAGGGTCGAGTCCTGGTCAGCCGCAGTTTGGTAAATGATTTAAAATCACTTGTTTCGTGATTTCATTACTATATATATATATATATTATATATATATATATATATATATATATATATATATATAATATATATATATATATATATATATATATGCAATAACATCACAGTAAACAGGTGATTTCAGAATATGCAAAACAACCACTCTGAAAGAATAGAGAAATTCCAAGCGATTTCGTGACTACTCACATTATCAAGGAACTATGAATTTCTCTATTCTTTCAGAGTGGTTGTTTTGCATATATATATATATATATATATATATATATATATATATATATATATATATATATATATATATATATATATATATATATATATATATATATATATATATATATATATATATATATATATATATATATATATATATATATCAACATTATGTCTTAGTTCAGAAGACTGAGCATTCTGCATTAAGGAGCACAGGTTATTACTGATTGTGCGGGAGAAACCTGGCTATCAATAACGATTTCGTACAGCATCATTAATGTTCACTTACCATGGTGTAGGTGGTTCACTTACCATGGTGTAGGTGGTTCACTTACCATGGTGTAGGTGGTTCACTTACCATGGTGTAGGTGGTTCACTTACCATGGTGTAGATGGTTCACTTACCATGGTGTAGGTGGTTCACTTACCATGGTGTAGGTGGTTCACTTACCATGGTGTAGGTGGTTCACTTACCATGGTGTAGGTGGTTCACTTACCATGGTGTAGATGGTTCACTTACCATGGTGTAGGTGGTTCACTTACCATGGTGTAGATGGTTCACTTACCATGGTGTAGGTGGTTCACTTACCATGGTGTAGGTGGTTCACTTACCATGGTGTAGGTGGTTCACTTACCATGGTGTAGGTGGTTCACTTACCATGGTGTAGGTGGTTCACTTACCATGGTGTAGGTGGTTCACTTACCATGGTGTAGGTGGTTCACTTACCATGGTGTAGGTGGTTCACTTACCATGGTGTAGGTGGTTCACTTACCATGGTGTAGGTGGTTCACTTACCATGGTGTAGGTGGTTCATAACTTGACGTACCCATATGTAATGTTATGAAAATTAAGGAGTATACCTAGAGGGTCTTCGGGGGTCAACGCCCAAGCATCCCGGTCCATAACCAAGCTGTTATTGCTGGCAGCACGCCATCCAACGTAGCACAGCTCGGCCAGTCAGGTACTGACTTTAAGTGCCTGTCCAGTTCTCTCTTGAAGACAGCCAGGGCTATATGTATGCTGGGAGGCAGTTGAACATTCTTGGGCCCCTGACACTTACTGTATTTCCTCTTAGCACACTCATGGCACCCCTGCTTTTCATTGGGGGGGGGATGCTGCACCGCCTGCAAAGTCTTTTGCTGTCGTAGGGAGTGATTTCCGTGTGCAGATCCGGGACTAGTGCCTCTAGGATTTTCCTAGGTGTAAATTATGATGTATGTTTCTCAACTGCAAACGAGGGAAGTGGAAAGAAGACGGGGAATGTAATAGAGGCATTACGATATACCTGAGCTAGTCTGGAGGTACTGAGGAAGTGCAGTGACTTACATAAGCAGACGGTGGAAGGAAACTCCATTAACAGGTTTGAGGATAAGAACGACAGGGTCTACGAGGCAGTAAACTGGTGCAACCTGTCGTATGTAGCTAAGAAGCGGAGCAAGGAGCTGACAGCCAACCTCTGTAGCCAGTGTTAGGGGAGTACACACACATACACACACACACACACACACACACACACACACACACACACACACACACACACACACACACACACACACACACACACACACACACACACACACACGCAAGGAGAAAGATCTTGGAGTGAGTATAACACCGAGCATGTCTCCTGAAGCACACATCAACCAGGTAACTGCTGCAGCATATGGCGCCTGGCAAACCTGAGAACAGCG
>NC_069399.1:83506396-83516396 GCF_026875155.1 Cherax quadricarinatus | reverse complement strand
AAAATATGGAGAAGATTAGCATGAGGAGAGTTGTGTGATCACCTGTGAAACGGACAGGAGTATAAATGCAAACCATCATGGAAATTCCACGGAAGGAGCAAATCCTGTGTCACAAACCTTCTGAGTTGTAATGATAAATAACAGAAGTAAGACAAGAGAAGATGGGGTGGGTTGATTGCATCTTCTTTGACTGCAAGAAGCCTTTTGACAACAGTTCCTCACAAGAGATTAGTGCAGAAGCTAGAGCATCATGCGCCATATAACAGGAAGTGGCAGCTGCAATGGATCACATGAGAAACCTGACAGGGAGGCAACCAACGAGTCATGGTAACGAAATGATTATCACGTGGCCACTCTGTGACGAGCGGGTCCCACAGGGTTCGGTCCTAGGACCAGTGCTATTTTTTGGTATATGTGAACGACAGACGGAAGAGGGTTAGGACTCAGAAGTGACCCTGATAGCAGATGAATGTGAAGTTAATTAGAGAATTAATATTGATGAGGAACCAGGCAGGACTACAAAGAAGACCTTGACAGACTGGACACCTGGTCCCAGCAAATGGCTTCTCGAATTATAATCCTGCCAATGCCAAGTCATTAAGATGGGTAGGGCAATAGGAAGGGAACCACAGACATGGTATAGGCTAGGTTGCCAAAGACTCTGCAAACCCTCACTCAAGGATAAAGATCATGGTGTGAGTATAACACCGAGGCATGTCTCCGGAAGCACACATCAATCAGATAACTGCTGCAGCATATGGCGCCTGGCACACCAGAGAACAGCATACCGAAACTTAGTAGGAATCATTCCCAGACACTGTACACCGTGTATGTCAGCCCTTACTGAGTATGCAGCACCTGTTAGAACCTCGCACCGATAAAGCACGTCAAGAAACTAGAGAAATGTACAAAGGTTTGGCGACAAGGTTTAGTTCCTCCAGAGCTAAGGGGAAAGTCTAAGAGGAAAAAGATTACTGGGATAATCGGCCAGACCACAACTGGAGGACAGGAGGGTCAGGGTACACATGTATAAACGACATAAATAATACAGCATGGAATATACAAGGTGGACAAAGACCGATGTTCCATGGGAGGGGACACATAACAAGAGGCCACAATTGGAAGTTGAAGACACAAATTAGTCATAGAGATAGTAGGAAGTATTTCTTTTCAGTCATAGAGTTGTAAGGCAGTGGAATAGTCCCCTAGAAAATGAACGTTCAAAAAAGTGGAGGCAGGAAACCATACAACAAGTTTTAAAAGACGAGGTATTTAAAAAGCTCAATGGAGCGGGGCTGTGAGAGATAGAGGTGTGGGCCTATTATCAAAAAAGCAACCGGTGAAAGAGGCGGGGGGGGGGCCAGGAGCTAAGAACTCGAAAAAAAATCTGACCGCCTGCAACCACAAATAGGTGAAGTACAAATAGGTGGAGTAAACAACACCCACACACACACACACACACACACACAGGACACACTTCGTGGAGGAGTCACGCCGTTTGAGCTCGGTGTTTTGTGAATAAATTCTGACTGTGCCATAAGAGAGAATAGAGAGTGGGGATATAGGCGAGTGCACGCATAAGAGTGCATATAATCGAACGTTAAGCACCCACACTTAAGGTATGCCCCCGCAAAAAGGAAATATAAAAAAGGTGATTCACAAGAAAAGAAAAAAAGAAATATTGGCTGATAGTTTAGTGATGGGCTGAGGAGTAGTACGGGGAGGGAGGGAGGGCCGTTGGAAGGGTTGAACGGTTGGTCAGGCCTAACTAGTGTTTGCCATAATAACGCAGTGGGCTATTTTAAGAATAAGTGCGACTCAAGACCATGTGAGATAAGAGATATGTATAGTTTTGTGTCAGTAAATACAGTGAGTGATAAAACATTAAAGAGCTAGAGATTTATGCATACAGGAAGTTATGAAAAATTACCGAGAAGCACAAACACCCATCAACATCTGGGACACGGACCGACCAGCAACGTTACTCCACTGCCAGCCGCAAGTAAATTCACCTAGTTTGTAGTTTCATGAGGGTCATATACCTGTCATCTAGCTGGAATTGGGGGGTCACTCTCCCGACGCAATCAGAATTAGAATAAGCAGCATTTACTGGCATTAAAAGAATTTAGAGTAGGCGGCATATAGGCGAAGCCTAGAGGTATTAATTTTTTGAACGTAATTTTAAACTCATAAGAGTACAGTTGGGAACCAAGAGAACGGTACATATACAATACATATGGTAAGTACATACGGGGAAATAATGACTGTTTACATAAACATAGCAATACACACTTAGGGAGAACATACTGTTTTTAGGCACTTGAATACTTTAAAAGCACACAACACACACAAACAAAGACACCAACACCACACACAACAACACAACAGACACACACACACACACACACACACACATCACACACACACCCACACACAAATATAGACACACATGCTAGACATTAAATTACACTTCCTGTGAGTGACCCAATAACCGCTTCCTTTCCCCCCCCCCCCATCTCTCTCACTCTCCATCTCTCTTCCTCTCTCTCTTCTATCTCTCACATGCTTCTCTCGTCTCTCTCATCCACTACTCTTCTGTCTCTCGTTCTTCTCTCACTCTCTCACCATCTCTCATCTCTCTCTCTCTCCTATCTACTCTCCCCTTACCTCCCTTTCTCTCCCCTCGTTCTCTCATCCTCTCTCTCAACCTCTCTCCAACCTCTCTTCTCACGTCTCTCTCTCTCCTTTCACTCTATATCTCTCTCTCTACTCTCTCTCTTCCTCCTTTACACTCTTTTACTCTTCTCTCCTCTACTCTCTCTCTTCCCTTTTCACTCCCCCCTCTCTCTTACCTTTTCCCTCTCTCACTTTCTCCGCCCTTTTTCGCCCTTTCTTTCTCCCCTCCTTCTAGGCTCCCCCTTCTCCTCACCTCTCCCTATCTCTCACTCTCTCCCCCTTTTTTCTTTCTTTTTTCTCTTTCCTCCTGCTTTCATAAAAAAAAAAAATGGTTTGGACTTCGCAGAATCAGGAACAGATGACAATGGAACTGGTAGGAGGAATGGATGGCGGAACAGTGGAAAAAGGATAAGCAAGAATGGGAGAGACAATTAAGGAGAGCTTTTCTGAAAAAAGGAGAAAGAGCTCTCTGAGAAATGGAAAAGAGGTTGGAGAAGGAGACGAAGAATTGGGAGTCACAAGTCGAAACTGCAGTAGCCCGGTACAAGGCCTAGAATTTGAGTAAACAGCTGAAGCAAGTCTCAGGTTAGTGACCAGAGAAGACACACCATACGATGATGAGAGGCTGAACAGGAAGGAAGGAGATATGAATGATGCTAAAGGTCATATCACAGCCAGCAAAGAAGAAGTGGCCAGGTAGTGAAGGAAGAGCAGATGGTTGCCGATTGGAGAGGGAGAATAGGTCGAATGCTGCGGCACAACCACTACCAAGAGCCACTGAAAAATCTAAGGGAGAAAATGACCACATACAGTCCGAGGTAACCATAGTCACAGAGAAGACGGCAATGGAGGAGGAAAAGGGCAAAATTCAGTGATTAACCATGGGCCGGAGATAGAGGAAAGGACACACACTGACATAAGCAGGAGAAGAAAGAAAGGAGATTGAGAAAATCATCACATGAAATAGGGGGAGAAGACATGGATGAGATTTGTAAATTTTCAAGAATAGTGGGGTACTTGAAGGGGAGAAACAGACCAATCAGCTGTTCTCAGGACATAAACAGTCGGAACATGATCCTCCAAGAGAAACCACGGTTGAAAAGTTCGCAGAATAACAAGAGTTGTTCCTAGACAGAAGACAGAACACAAACATAGAGAAGAATCTGAGGGAGAGGACAAAAAAGCGAAAGGAGCTAGAAAGGAAGACAAGGATGGAACCAAGGTTCAGTCGAGCAGAGCGGAACAGAGCATCAAGGGCAAGCAACTCACACATCTATCCTCATAACCCCACACCTATCATACCATCCCATCACACAATCAATCCTATACCCACACTTCCCACCCAACCCCCAACTATAAATCCCACAGTAAGCAACCAGTCTTCCCCATCCCACAGAGCCTCCCAAGACCACAGTGTTAGAAATGAACTGAAGGTATGTACACAAACGCTGATGGAATAACAAAAAGTGGGAGTGAGTGGCACGAAAGAGTCAAATAGGCATCACCAACATCAAAGCGAACACAAAAACCAAGCTTAACAGGTATGATATCAGATGCCATCTTCCAGCGGATACCAGATCCTGAGCAAAGACAGAAGGACAGGGTGGTGGAGGATTGGCATTGCTGATCAAACACCGATGGAATTTTTATGAGCTGAGAGAGGAGACAGCGGAGAAGAAAGTGTTACATAGCGGGAACGCTCACTCTGGTGTCCCCCAAGGTGATAATTGCAGTGATGTATAACCCACCACAGACAGCAGGAGGCAAGGCAAGAGTATGACGAGAGCAATAGATGCGAATGTTACACAACTGGCTGCAGTAGGCGAGAAGAGCTCATGCGTCAAGGGCAAAGCTCCTGAATCAGGGCGACTTTAACCACAAGGAGATCGAATGGGATAACTTGGAGCCACAAGGGGGCCAAGATACATGGAGGGCTAAGATTATGTGGAGGTGACTTGAAAACATCATGTAACCAACACGTAGGGACCCTAACAAGAGAGAGAGGAAGAAGGAAGAACCAGCAAGACTGACTTTAGTATTCACCTGAGGTAGTGCAGAATATTGAGACAGCACATAAGATAAGACCCCTAGGTGCCAGCGATCATGTGATTTTGAGCTTCGAGTACAACCAAAGAGCTACAAGTGGAGGTGAAAGCAGGAAGGCAAGGACAAATGAAACCAACTACAGAAAGGGGACTACACAGGAATAGGGAACTTTCCCCACCCCCCCCCCCCCATGAAAAAAAAAAAAAAATTTGAAAGGGGGGGGTTTTTTTTAACAGTGGGACAGAGAAACAGGCAGGTAAGCCAGTTAAAGAGAATGATGGAATATTTACAAAAATTGCAAGGAAGGCTGAGGAGAGTTTTGTACCCAGGGATAACAGGAATAATGAAAAAAGCCAAGGATGAGCCATTGTTCACCCCAAAGATGTCAAGGAGGCAAAACAAAAGTGCTGCTAGGGAATGGAAGAAATATAAATGGCAAAGGACCCAGGAGAATAAGGAGATGCAGGTCCGTAGAGCCCAAGAAACGAATAAGCACAGATAAAAGGGAGGCCCAACGTCAATATGAAAATGACAAAGCAGCAAAAGCCAAAGTCTGTAGACCCAAAGCTGTTAACAGCCACATCAGGTAAGAAAACCAACCGTTAAGGACCAGGTTAATCATGCTAAGGCAGGAAAGGAGGAGAGACAACAAGAAATGACCGTGAAGTATGTGAGGATCAACAAGAGATTCAAAGAAGTGTTCACAGAGGCACAGAAGGGGCTCCCGAAAGACGGAGAGGTGGGTACTACCACCATGTGCTGGACACAGTATCACCGACAACCGGGAAGAATGCAGAGGCTTCAGAAGTGAGCTAGATACCTCAAGGCAATGGGGCCAATAACATCTCGTCCATGGGTCCGAAGAGAGGGAGCAATAGCGCTATGTGTTACCCCCTAACAACAATATTCAATACATCCTATCGAAACAGGAGATAGCCTGAGGTCATGGAAGACAAGCAAATGTGGTACCAATCTTTAAAAAAGGAGACCAGACATGAAGCCTAAACTACAGACCAGTGTCACAGACATGTTAAACATGCAAAATCATGGAAAAGATGTCAGGAAAGAATGTGGAAACATCTAGAAAGGAATGATCTATCACCAGCAGCCTACATGTTTCAGTAGATTGGGAAATCCTGTTCCACAAACCCCTACTGGATTCTATGACGATGGAGACAGCAGTAAGACAATAGAGAGAGGGGTGGTGATTGTATTTTCTTGGACTGCAAGAAGGCTTTTGACACAGTACCACACAAGAGATTGGTGCAAAAACTGGAGGACCAAGCAGGGAAAAACAGGGAAGGCACTACAATGGATCAGGGAATACTTGTCATGAAGACAGCAGCGAGTCATGGTACGTGGCGAGGTGTCAGAGTGGGCATCTGTGACCAACGGGGTCCCACAGGGGTCAGTCCTAGGACCAGTGCTGTTTCTGGTATTTGTGAACGACATGACGGAAGGAATAGATTCAGAGGTGTCACTGTTTGTGGATGATGTGAAGTTGATGAGAAGAATTCAATCGGACGAGGACCAGGCAGAACTACAAAGGGATCTGAACAGGCTGAAGGCCTGCTCCAGAAACTGGCTTGTGGAGTTCAACCCCACCAAGTGCAAAGTCATGAAGATTGGGGAAGGGCAAAGAAGGCCGCAGATGGAGTACAGTCTAGGGGGCCAGAGACTACAAACCTCACTCAAGGAAAAAGATCTTGAGGTGAGTATAACACCAGGCACATCTGAAGCGCACATCAACCAAATAACTGCTGAAGCATATGGGTGCCCAGCAAACCTCAGAACAGCATTCCGACATCTTAATAAGAAATCATGCAGGACACTATACACCGTGTGCGTTAGGCCTATATTGCAGCACCAGTTTGGATCCCACACCTAGCCAAGCACGTAAAAAAACTAGAGAAAGTGTAATGGTTTACAACAAGACTAGTCCCAGAGCTAAGGGGCATGTCCTATCAGTAGAGGTTAAAGAAAATCGACCTGACGACACTGGAGGACATTAGAGATAGAGGGGACTTGATAACGAGATATAAAATACTGAGAGGAATCGACAAGGTGGACAGAGACAGGATGTTCCAGAGATGGGACACAGCAACAAAGGGTCACAGTTGGAAGCTGAAGACTCAGATTAATCATAGGGATGTTAGGAATTATTTCTTCAGTCACAGAGTTGTCGGGAAGTGGAATAGTCTGGGAAGTTATGTAGTGGAGGCAAGATCCGTACATAGCTTTAAGAAGAGGTATGATAAAGCTCATGGAGCAGGAAGAGTGACCTAGTAGCTACCATTGAATAGGCGGGGCTACGAGCTATGACTCGACCCCTGCAACCGCAATTAGGTGAGTACACACAGGGCAAAGTTACTAGTTATGGGTGATTTCTAGTTATGGCAGATTGACTGGGAAATTCTGGAGCCACACGGGGGATCCGAAACATGAAGAGCCAAGTTGATGGAAATGGGACTGGAAAACCTCCTGCATCAACTTGTTTGGGCCCACTACCAGACAGAGAGAGAGGATAGGTTTAAACCCAGGAAGACTGGACCTCGTATTCACCTTGATAGTTCAGGTATCGTGGACATCACATACGAAAGGGCCCCTTTGGAGCTAGTGGTCACATGGTTCCGAGCTTCGAAAACATGTAGAGTTACAATTGAGGGGAAGCAGGAGTAGGAGGGAGAAGCCAAATAAAAAGGGGGAAAACTACACAGGCAGGAGGAATTTCCTGAAAAAGGTTCAGTGGGAAAGAGAATTGGTGGGGAAATCAGTAAACGAATTCATGGACAATTTTAAACAACAAAATGTAAGGTTTGCAGAGGAGGGGTTTCGTTCCCAAGGGCAACAGAAATAATGGGAAGCCAGAACGAGCCCTTGGTTCACCCAAAGTTATAGAAAGGTAAAAGCTAAGTGTGCTGGAGTATGGAAAAGTACAAAAAGACAAAGTACCCAGGAAAATTTTAAAGAAATTAGTCAAAGAGCCAAAAACGAATATGCACAGATAAAGAGGGAAGCTCAGCTAACAATACGAAAACGACATAGCATCGAAAGCCAAGTCTGACCCGAAGCTGTTGTATAGCCACACAGGAGGAAAACAACAGTCAAGGCCCAGGTAATCAGTCTGAGGAAACACCGAGAAGTATGTGAGGAGCTCAACATGAAAATTTGTGGAAGTGTTTACAGTGGGAGACGGAAAGACTCCAGAAAGCCGTAGTAGAAAGGGTACAAACCCGCAAGGGGTACACCAATAATTGTTGGGCGAAATACACACAAACCAAAAGGGGGAGTTTAAGATGCGCTAAGTGAACTAATACCACAAAGCAGGGGGCAGGACATTTTTCCCCCTGGGATCCTTAGAGATTGAGCGAGATGCTGTGTATGTCAATAACAACAATCTTCAACACTTCCATTGAAACTGGACAACTTCCTGAGGTATAGAAGACAGCAAATGTATTCCCAATTTTTAAGAAAGGTGATAGACAAGAGGCATTATACTACAGACCAGTGTTTACTGACAAAATATAGTAAATATAGTATGCAAAAGTCATGGTGAAGATTAATAGGAGAGAGTGGTGGAGTACCTAGAAAGGAACAAGCTGATACACGACAGCCAGCACGGCTTCCGGGAAAGGAAATCCTGTATCACAAACTTATTGGAGTTTATGACAAGGTATGGAAGTAAGACAAGACAAGACTGCAAAAAGGCTTTAGACACGTTCCACACAATAGTGTAGCGGAAAAGCTAGAGGATCAGACAAGCATAACAGGAAAGGCGCTACAATGGATCAGAGAATACCTGACAAGGAGGCAACAACGAGTCATGGTACGTGATGAGGTGTCAGTGTGGGCGCCTGTGACGAGCGGAGTCCACAGGGCCAATCTTAGGACCTTTGCTGTTTCTGGTATTGAATGACTGGCCGGAAAGGATAGACTCAGAAGTGTCCCTGTTTGTAGATAATGTGAAGTCACTGAAGAGAATTAAATCTTATGAGTATCAGACAAGACTACAACGGGCCTGGACAGGCTGCAAGCCTGGTCCATCAACCATCTCCTGGAATTTAACCCCACCAAATGCAAGTCATAAAGATTGAAAAGGGCTAAGGGGGCCAAACACTTCAAACGTCACTCAAGGTACGTCACTCAAGATCTTGGAGTGAATATAATACCGAACACATCTGAGGAGCACATCAACCAGATAACTGCTGCAGCAAATGGGCGCCTGGCAAACCTAAGAATAGCGTACCGATACCTCAGTAAGGAGTCGTTCGAGACTGTACACCGTGTTCGTCCAACCCATATTGGAGTAAAGGTTTGCAACAAGGCTGGCTCTAGAGCTAAGGGTAATGTCCAACGGAGAAAGGTTAAGGGAAATCAACCTGAAGACACTGGAGGACAGAAGGGATAAGGAAGACATGATAACGACATATAAAATACTGCGCGGAATTGACAAGGCAGACAAAGGCAGGATGTTCCAGAGACTGGGACACAGAAACAAGGGGTTACAATAGGAAGTTGAAGACTCAGATGATTCAGAGGAATGTCTGTAAGTATTTCTTCATCCATAGAGTTGTCAGTAAGTGAAAGTCTGGAAAGTGATGTAGTGGAGGCAGGATCCATACGTAGCTTTATGATGAGGTATGATAAAACCCATGACGCAGGGAGAGCGTGGACCTATTAGCGACCGGTGAAGAGGCGGGGCCAGGAGCTATGAATCGACCCCTGCAACCACAATTACGTGGCTACACAAACACACACACACAGGAGCTAGGACTCGACCACTGCAACCACTCACACACAGGTGAGCACACACAAACACACTCCTTAAAAAGGCCTTGAAAGGCAAAAATCATCAAGAGAGACATGATTACGCCATACAAGATCCGAGAGTATGGGTAGCATACATGCAAGCTATACGCACACATGAAAGATCAGGGCTAATCCTTCCTTAGTTCCAGGATGATAACCAAACACAATGATACAATAAGATGCATTAAGTGAGAGAGGCAAGTGATGAGGCCCACACGTAAGTGAGGTATAAATGGGTCCCAGACACTAGGAACAAATACCGCTGATGAAGAGACGGGGCCAGGAGCTGATACTCCACCCCCGAAAACACTTCGGTAACTACACGTTAATTGCTGAATTATTGTATTCATCAGAAAGACAACTTCAACGCTTGAGTGAGATGAATACCAGCCAGTAGCACGCAACCCAAACCCGTGCCGCAAAAAAGCTTTGGGGCACGGAACACAAAACCATGCACGAAAAACCCGTA
>NC_069399.1:83488617-83501117 GCF_026875155.1 Cherax quadricarinatus | reverse complement strand
ACCACTGGGAACACTCGAGTGCCCCAGACCAGGAGCACCACTGGGAACACTCGAGTGCCCCAGACCAGGAGCACCACTGGGAACACTCGAGTACCCCAGACCAGGAGCACCACTGGGAACACTCGAGTGCCCCAGACCAGGACATTAAGCAGACGAAAGAATATAGTCATTTATTTTCTTTTATCGATTTAAAAGACTACACAGAATAGTAGCATCCATATGTATAGTGTCCACTGAGAAACATATTTTTGCAAGTCACATGACTTGTTCTAAACGGCTAGAAAAAGTAGGGGCAGGCTATTATATCTTCTAATTTTATATTCCTTGACTTCTGAAAACCTGAAGGCCCTCTCCTGCCCCATATGGGGGGATGGGGATAGAGATGGTGGTGGTGAGGGTGGCACCAAACCGTAGGTTTACATTCTGAGAGAGGCTGCGGCAGATGACAGACCCACACTGCGCTACTCTGAGGAAACTTCCCCTCACTACTTTAGTTGTTGCCTTGCAACATTGCATAGCTCCTGATGATGCTCTGAGAAGTGTGAAAGTACTTGAGCTAAAGATTTCCAGCCCCCGTGGCTTGTCTTGCATATATCTATAACTGTCTATCTATCTACCTATCTATCTACCTACCTATTTATCTCTCTCTCTCTTTCTATATATATATATATATATATATATATATATATATATATATATATATATATATATATATATATATATATATATGTGTGTGTGTGTGTGTGTTACTCACCTATTTGTACTCACCTATTTGTGGTTGCAGGGTCGAGTCCTAGCTCCTGGCCCCGCCTCTTCACCGGTTGCTACTAGGCCCTCTCTCTCCCCCACTCCATGAGCTTTATCAAACCTCGTCTTAAAACTGTGTATGGTTCCTGCCTCCACTACGTCATTTTCTAGGCTATTCCACTGCCTTACAACTCTATGACTGAAGAAATACTTCCTACTATCTCTCTGACTCTTTTGTGTCTTCAACTTCCAATTGTGGCCTCTTGTTTCTGTGTCCCCTCCCTGGAACATCCTGTCCTTGTCCACCTTGTCTATTCCACGCAGTATTTTATATGTCGTTATCATGTCTCCCCTGACCCTCCTGTCCTCCAGTGTCGTCAGGCCGATTGTGTGTGTGTGTGTGTGTGTGTGTGTGTGTGTATACTCATGTACTCTTTACCCAAGTAGATCTCTCTCTGTCTTGATCAAGTTCATTGTGTGAACGAAACGTAGTAAATAAGGGAAGGTGTTCCAGTGTTTTTTGCATTCCTGTTTTCCTTGTGTTCCAGTGTTTATTGTGTGTGGTGTTCCTTGTGTCAGGTGTTCCAGTGTTCCTTGTGTCAGGTGTTGTAGTGTTCCATGTGACAGGGGTTCCAGTGTTTTTTGTGTTCGGTGTTCCAGTGCTCCTTGTGTGAGGTGTTCTAGTGTTCAATGTGCCAGGGGTTCCAGTGTTCCTTGTGTCAGGTGCTCCAGTGTTCCTTGTGTGAAGTGCTCTAGTGTTCCATGTGTCAGGTGTTCCAGTGTTCCTTGTGTCATGCGTTCCAGTGTTCCTTGTGTCATGTGTTCCAGTGTTCCTTGTGTCACGTGTTCCAGTGTTTCTTGTGTCATGTGTTCCACATTCCTTGTGTCAGGTGTTCCAGTGTTTCTTGTGTTATGTGTTCCAGTGTTCCTTGCGTCATTTGTTCCAATGTTCCTTTTGTCATGTGTTCCAGTGTTCCTTGTGTCAGATGTTCCATTCTTCCTTGTGTCATGTGTGTAAGTGTTCCCTGAGTCATGTGTTCCAGTGTTCCTTGTGTCATGTGTTCCAGTGTTCCTTGTGTCAAGTGTTCCAATGTTCCTTGTTTCAATTCAATTCAAGTTTATTATCTATAAGGGTTACAATGTGGGGTTTACAGGTTTTGGGTATTGTGTGGTTTACATGTTATAAAATACTAATTACAGAGGGGGTCACTAGGACACCTAGCATGGCTAAGCATTTCGGGCAGACTTAGATTAATTCTTAACATTAAATCCTTACAGATTATGGTATTAAGGCTAAGTGACTACATTATAATTTGTGAGTTTAGCAATGTGAATGTTTTGTTTTGGCACAATACAAAGTGTCTATATTGGAGTATCATAGGCAAACTTATGACTAGTTAGGATTTATTATTTTAAGATTAAGATTAGTATTTCTGGGTTTATAGTCAGTGGGTGAGTGTGATGTGTTCCTTGTGTCAGATGTTCCAGTGTTCCTTGTGTCAGTTCCAGTGTTTTTTTGTGTCAGTTGTTCCAGTGTTCTTTATGCCATATGTTACAGTGTTCCTTGTATCAAGTGTTTGTGTTCCTTGTGTTCCAGTGTGCCTTGTGTCAGTTCTTATAGTTTATATTGTTTCAGGTGTTCCAGTGATCCTTGTATCAGGTGTTCCAGTGTTTCTTGTGTCAGGTGTTCCAGTGTTTCTTATGTCAGATGGTTCCAGTGTTCCTTGTGTCGTGTGCTCCTGTGTTCCTTGTGTCAGGTGTTCCAATGTTCATGGTTTCAGTTCCAGCGTTCCTCGTGTGATGTGTCCCTTGTGCCAGGTGCTCTAGTGTTCCTTGTGTCAGTTCCAGTGTTTCTTGTATCAGTTGTTCCACTGTTCCTTATGTCACATGTTACAGTTTTCCTTGCATCAGGTATTTGTGTTCCTTGTGTCGCAGTGTTCCTTGTGTCAGTTGTTATAGTTTTTCTTGTTTCAGGTGTTCCAGTGATCCTTGTATCAGGTGTTCCAGTGTTCCTTGTGTCAGGTATTCCAGTGCTCTCTGTGTTCCAGTGTTCCTTGTGTCAGGTGTTCCACTGTTCCCTATGTTCCAGTGTTTCTTGTGTCAGGTGTTCCATTGCTCGTTGTGTCGGGTGTTCTAATGTTTCTTACGTCAGATGTACCAGTGTCCTTTGTGTCAGGTGTTCCAGTGTTCCTTGTGTCAGGTGTTTCAGTGTTCTTTATGTCAGGTGTTCCAGTATTCCTTGTGTCAGGTGTTCCAGTGTTCCTTGTGTCAGGTGTTCCAGTGTCCCTTGTGTCAGGTGTTCCAGTGTTCCTTGTGTCAGGTGTTTTAGTGTACTTTGTGTCAGGTGTTCCAGTGTTCCTTGTGTCAGGTGCTCCAGTGTTCCTTGTGTCAGGTGTTCCAGTGTTCCTTGTGTCAGGTGTTCCAGTATTCCTTGTGTCAGTGTTTTCCCGTAATCCTTGTGTCAGGTGTTCCAGTGTTTCTTGTTTCAGTTGTTACAGGTTTTCTTGTGTCAGGTTTTTCAGTGTTCCTTTTGTCAGGTGTTCCAGTGTTCTTTGTGTCAGGTGTTCCAGTGTTCCTTGTGTCAGGTGTTCCAGTGTTCCTTGTGTCAGGTGTTCCAGTGTTCCTTGTGTCATGTGTTACAGTGTTTCTTGTTTCATTTGTTACAGGTGTCAGGTTTTCCAGTGTTCCTTGTGTCAGGTGCTCCAGCGTTCCTTGTGTCAGGTGTTCCAGTGTTCCTTGTGTCAGGCGTTCCAGTGTTCTTTGTGTCAGGTGTTCCAGTGTTCCTTGTGTCAGGTGTTCCAGTGTTTCCTGTTTCAGTTGTTACAGGTTTTCTTGTGTCAGGTGTTCCAGTGTTCTTATCTCAGGTTTTCCAGTGTTCCTTGTATTAGGTATTCTAACTTTTCTTGTGTTCCAGTATTCCTTGTGTCAGGTATTCCAGTGTTCCTTTTGTCAGGTATTCCCGTGTTCCTTTTGTCAGGTGTTCCAGTGTTCCTTGTGTCAGGTGTTCCAGTGTCCCTTGTGTCAGGTGTTCCAGTGTTCCTTGTGTCAGGTGTTTCCAGTGTTCCTTGTGTCATTGTTACAGTGTTTCTTGTTTCAGTTGTTACAGGTGTCAGGTTTTCCAGTGTTCCTTGTGTCAGGTGTTCCAGCGTTCCTTGTGTCAGGTGTTCCAGTGTTCCTTGTGTCAGGTGTTCCAGTGTTCCTTTTGTCAGGTGCTCCAGTGTTCCGTGTGCTCCAGGTGGCTCTCAGACTAACTCAATAAGCAAACAAGATTTTTTTCTCTTTCTTTCAGTCAAGTGAAGTTCCTTCTCTCGTAGACACAATGTGTGTTGTTTAAGAGACGGAGGCAGTGTGTGTTGGTTAAGAGACAGAGGCAGTGTGTGTTGGTTAAGAGACAGAAACAGTGTGTGTGTGTTGTTTAAGAGACAGGGGCAGCGTGTGTGTGTTGTTTAAGAGACAGAGGCAGTGTGTGTGTTGTTTTAGAGACAGAGGTAGTGTGTGTGTTGTTTAAGAGACAGAGGCAGTGTGTGTGTGTGTTGTTTAAAATTAAGACAGTGTGTGTTGTTTAAGAGACAGAGGCAGTGTGTGTTGTTTAGAAGGCAGAGGCAGAGTGTGTGTTGTTTAAGAGACAGAGGCAGTGTATGTGTGTGTTGTTTAAGAGACAGAGGCAGTGTATGTTGTTTAGGAGACAGGGGCAGAGTGTGTGTTGTTTAAGAGACAGAAGCAGCGTGTGTGTTGTTTAAGAGACAGAAGCAGCGTGTGTGTTGTTTAAGAGACAGAGGCAGTGAGTGTTGTTTAAGAGACGGGGGCAGAGTGTGTGTTGTTTAAGAGACAGAGGCAGTGTGTGTGTTGCTTAAGAGACAGAGGCAGTGTGTGTTGTTTAAGCGACAGAGGCAGTGTGTGTGTTTTTAAGAGACAAAGGCAGAGTGTGTGTTGTTTAAGAGACAGGAACAGTGTGTGTTGTTCAAGAAACAGAGTCAGTGTGTGTGTTCTTTACGAGATAGAGGCAGTGTGTGTGTGTTGTTAAGAGACAGGGGCAGAGTGTGTATTGTTAAGAGACAGGGGCAGAGTGTGTGCTGTTTAAGAGAAAGAGGCAGTGTGTGTTGTTTGAAAGACAGAGGCAGTGTGTGTTGTTTAAGAGATAGAGACAGTGTGTGTGTGTGTGTGTTGTTTAAGAAACAGAGGCAATGTGCGTTGTTTAAGAAACAGAGGCAGTGTGCGTTGTTTAAGAGACAGAGGAAGTGCGTGTTGTTTAAGAGATAGGGGCAGTGTGTGTGTTGTTTAAGAGACAGGGGCAGAGTGTGTTGTTTATAAGACAGGGGCAGTGTGTGTGTTGTTTAAGAGACAGAGAGACAATGTATGTTGTTTTAGGTAGGAAGAAAGGCCTACCTGCTTCCTGTGATATCAATAGGTCGTGTCTGGTATATGTATGCTGGTAGTGTAGACTTACTATTTCAGTTCACAGGAATATGTTCCTCGTGGAACAACACCGGATAAATCCAGGTGAGGGTCCGTAACACAGGATTTTGATATGCATGTCACACCCTACCTAGCATTATAACCTGTGGCTGAAGCTGCACACTTCCACGCACAGTCTTTTGGCTATTTAACTTATGTGGATGAATCGTTGATATGATGTTACGGTCTAGATGTGACATGGTCTCTCAGCACGTAATTTTCTTCTTCGGTGGGGCCTTCGACACTAAATCAGGCCTGGGTGGGCATGAGAGTGTTGGTTGCCGATATAGCGATATAGTTCACGAAGCTTTAGCAAGAACGGAAGAGCCGTTATCACAGTTGAAGCCGCGTTGGAAAAAAGAAGATAATTATCTGCTGGTCAGCCTATCCCATTTGGGATCGGTCACTTGCTACATCAAATCCAAAATCATCGTTCTACTGAGGCGACCGAAGGTCGCAGACGGCAGCCTGAGTATAAGTATTTGATTGCTCATTTGGTGTGGGATCATGGTAGCAGTAGTAGTGATGTGGTTTTACTTGGGTCTCAATATGTCTCCCAGCTGGGTGCTGGGGACGATTAAATTTGTAGGGAGGAGAGGAGCCTGGAATTCAGAGACGCGCAACGTAAACTTTGTTAATACCAGCAGAACATATATTAAAGATATGTGTATTAGAGAACTTTATACTCTTAAAACACACAAACACATGTCGGAAATTAGGAGATATTACACGTAATGTTACAGACATTGCTAAATGCATGTTGATGGAATTAAGGAAGGATGGGTCCTTTGGTAATAGTCATATTATTTATTCAAAATTAGATGTATTATGTATATCTTTTCTGTCTCTTGTACGTCTATCTTCTTTCTTGTAGAGAGTACACCGCTAGAAGGTCGTCACCGGAAACAGTCTTTTACCTCTAGAAGTCATCACTAGAGGTGGAAAAAAATCAAGGAGGAGAAAGCTTTACACGGAAAACAAAAGCTGTATAATAAAGATCGATCTAAGTGTGCGAAAATTATATTGGATGATATATGGAAGTTTTTGTGTGTGCGGCGGCACTGCTCGGCGGCGGCACTGCTCGCTGGGTTACTGACGAACAACGTCAGGAGTGTTGATTGACAGACAACAATGGCCACCTTGGACTTCCTATAGAGGAAACAGAGGTCAAAATGACAATGAAGAATTCATATGTGACGTCTGCTCCAGGTCCAGATAGGTGGAAGTTAAAAGATATGAAAATCTGCCAGACGAGTTATGGGAAGCTATTTACAATCTCTGGCTCTACGCTGGTTACTTACTAACACAACTAAGGAAAGCTCGTAAGGCGTTAGTATCCAAAAGAGCGGATCCTAAACACCCTAGCGAGAACATGATGTACTGGTGTTCCATACGACAATGGCTTCAAGGTGTGTAAAATGTATTCGGCCTCAGACTGCTCCAAGGACCTTCCTACCTACAGATGGGTTGGGACAGAATGTGTTGCTTTTAGACTCCATCATTACTGAGAACAAGAAGACACTAAATTCGTTATCTGTACTTTTCCTAGATGTGAAAAAGGTGTATGACTCGGTGAGTCACTCCTCTCTTAACAGAGCATTACGTCATCACCATGTTCCCAATATAGTGAGTAAATACACAATATCAGCGTATGACGGTGCTTCTACCACATTGTTGGTTAAATGTGAAGATATAAAGTGAATATAAAGTTGGATATAAAGCGAGAGGGGTAAAATAGGGCGACCCTTTCTCGTGTGCATTGTTTAACTTGGTGATAAATGAAGCGTTGATAACCATAGACTAACATCATCGTCAAACATTTGAAGGATATGATATATGAATGGAATACAATACCGACAAGATGAAGAATTAGACACATATGAAACATCTGGGTATCTTAGACGTTTCGCCATTCAACGGATTTATTAATACAAATTCAAGGACATAACTGGAAGACAGAGAACTATATACAAAAGATGAGGTAATCAGTCCCTCAGACTTGGGGGATGGGAAAAAGCACGTTGTAGGTAGTGCACGGTAGGAAAGGTAGTGACACGGTGTGCACCGTATGCACGTAGTGAAACGGAATGAAACGTTTTGTTGCGCATTTACGTCTATGAGGAGAGTCAGCAACCGTTGGAAAATTCCAGAAAAATTAGGTTTAATTTTGGATACAAACTCCTCTAAAACCCCGGCAACGTTGTGAAAAATTGAGTAATAATGAGATGCTCTTACATGTAACTGAGTACATGATGACTGATGCTCTTCACATAATAACTGAGTACATAATGACTGATGCTCTTCACATAATAACTGAGTACATGATGACTGATGCTCTTCACATAATAACTGAGTACATGATGACTGATGCTCTTCACATAATAACTGAGTACATGATGACTGAGCTCTTCACATTTATAAATGAGTACATAAGGACTGATGCTCTTCACAAATAACTGAGTAATTTAAAGGAACTGAGCACTTCACATTTATAACGAACAAATATGATGTTCTCTTTACAAGATAAAACCTGAGTTACATGATAACAATTTATGCTCTCACATGATAACTGAGTTACATATGACTGATGCTCTTTACAAAGATTAACTGAGTACATAATGACTGAATTTCTCTTACATGAAACTGATACTTTATGACTGATGTCTTTACATGATAACTGAGTACATATTTCTGATGCTCTTACATAATAATAGACATATTTAATGATCTCTTCACAAGATAACTGAGTACATTTAAAGAACTGAATGCTCTTCACATAATAAACTGATACATATGACTGTGCTTTTTTCACATGATAACTGAGTACTATGACTTGATGTCTTCACATGATAAACTGATACATAAAAGACTGATGCTTTCAATGATAACTGAGTACATGATGACTGATGCTTTCAATGAAAACTGTGTACATAGCCTTTATGCTCTTAAATAAAACTGATACATATATGTGATGCTCCTTTCACATACATACTGAGTACATGAAATCACTGATGGCTCTTCACATAATAATGAGTACATGATGACTGGATGCTCTTCACATGATAATTTAGACAAGAATAATGATGCTCTTCACATGATAACTGAGTACATGATGAATGTGCTCTTCACATGATAACGATACATTGACTTGATTTTTTCTTCCATGATAACTGAGTACATAATGACTGAAAGCTCTTCACTGAAACTGAGTAACATGATGACGATTGCTCTTCACATAATAACTGAGTACATGATGAAATTTATTTCTTCTCACAAAATAAATGAGTAACATATGACAGCTCTCACATAATAACTGAGTTTTCATGATGACTGATCTCTTCACATGATAACTGAGTACATGATGATGATGCCTTCACATAATAAATGAAGTACATGATGACTGATGCTCTTCACAATAAACTGAGTACCATGATACTGATGCTCTTTTACATAATAACTGAGTTCATGGGGATGCTCTTCACATAATAACTGAGTACATGATGAGATGCTCTTCACAAAATAAACTGATACCCTGATGACTGATGCCTTCACATATAACTGAGTACATTGATTTACGATGCTCTTCACATAATAATGAGTACATGTGACTGATCTTTTTCACATGATAACTGAGTACATGATGACTGATGTTTTTCACAAAACTGAGTACATGATACTTTATTTTTCTTCACAAAAACTGAGTACAGATGACTGGTAAAGGATCTTCACATGATACCCGAGTACAGATGACGGATGATCTTCACAAATTAAACTGATACATGATTACTGATTTATCTTTACATAATAACTGATAAAAGATGATGATGATCTTTACATAAAAACTTAAAGTACATGATGACTGATGAAATCACATGGATAAACTGAGTACATGATGACTGATGATCTTCACATAATAACTGAGACTGATACTGATTCTTCACCTAATAAATGATACCATGTTACTGATGCTCTTCACAAATAACTGATTACATGATGACTGATGGCTCTTCCATGTTAACTGAGTACAGAAATGACTGATGATCTTCACATAATAAAATGAGTTTCATGATGACTGTGCTCTTCACATAATAATGAGTACTATGACCCGATGCTCTTACATGATAACTCATAATCCTCACTGGTGTTTTACATCAAGATAAAAACCATCACTGGTGTTCTACATCAAGAATACAACATCACTGGTGTTCTACATCAAGACACAACCATCACTGGTGTTTTACATCAAGACACAAAACCCTCACTGGTGTTCTACATCAACCAACCATCACGGTGTTTCTACATCAAGAACAACCATCCTGGTGTTCTACATCAAGACACAACCATCCTGGTGTTCTACATCAAGACACAACCATCAACTGGTGTTCTACATCAAGATACAATCCCTCACTGGTGTTTACATCAAGACACAACCATCAGTGGTGTTCTAATCAAGACACAACCATCACTGGTGGGTTTACATCAAGACACAACCATCACTGGTGTTCTACATCAAGACACAACCATCACTGGTGTTCTACATCAAGACACAATCATCACTGGTGTTCTACATCAAGACACAACTATCACTGGTGTTCTACATCAAGACACAACTATCACTGGTGTTCTACATCAAGACACAACCATCACTGGTGTTCTGCATCAAGACACAACCATCACTGGTGTTCTACATCAAGACACAACCATCACTGGTGTTCTACATCAAGACACAACCATCACTGGTGTTCTACATCAAGACACAACCATCAGTGGTGTTCTACATCAAGATACAATCATCAGTGGTGTTCTACATCAAGACACAACCATCACTGGTGTTCAACATCAAGACACAACCATCACTGGTGTTCTACATCAAGACAACCATCACTGGTGTTCTACATCAAGACACAACGATCACTGGTGTTCTACATCAAGACACCATCATCACTGGTGTTCTACATCAAGATACAATCATCACTGGTGTTCTACATCAAGACACAACCATCACTGGTGTTCTACATCAAGACACAACCATCACTGGTGTTCTACATCAAGACACAACCATCACTGGTGTTCTACATCAAGACACCACCATCACTGGTGTTCTACATCAAGATACAATCATCACTGGTGTTCTACATCAAGACACCACTATCACTGGTGTTCTACATCAAGACACAACCATCACAGGTGTTCTACATCAAGACACAACCATCACTGGTGTTCTACATCAAGACACAACCATCACTGGTGTTCTACATCAAGACACAACCATCACTGGTGTTCTACATCAAGACACAACCATCACAGGTGTTCTACATCAAGACACCACCATCACTGGTGTTCTACATCAAGATACAATCATCACTGGTGTTCTACATCAAGACACAACCATCACTGGTGTTCTACATCAAGACACAACCATCACTGGTGTTCTGCATCAAGACACAACCATCACTGGTTTTTCTACATCAAGACACAACCATCACTGGTGTTGTACATCAAGACACAACCATCACTGGTGTTCTACATCAAGACACCACTATCACTGGTGTTCTACATCAAGACACAACCATCACTGGTGTTCTACATCAAGACACCACTATCACTGGTGTTCTACATCAAGACAAAACCCTATCACTGGTGTTCTGCATCAAGAACAACATCACTGGTGTTCTACATCAAGACACAACCATCAGTGGTGTTCTACATCAAGACACAACCATCACTGGTGTTCTACATCAAGACACAACCATCACTGGTGTTCTACATCAAGACACAACCATCACAGGTGTTCTACATCAAGACACAATCATCACTGGTGTTCTACATCAAGACACATCAAAAAAAAATCATCACTGGTGTTCTACATCAAGACACAACCATCACAGGTGTTCTACATCAAGACACAATCATCACTGGTGTTCTACATCAAGACACAACCATCACTGGTGTGCTACATCAAGACACAACCATCACAGGTGTTCTACATCAAGACACAACAATCACTGGTGTTCTACATCAAGACACAACCATCACTGGTGTTCTACATCAAGACACAACCATCACTGGTGTTCTACATCAAGACACAACCATCAGTGGTGTTCTACATCAAGATACAATCATCACAGGTGTTCTACATCAAGACACAACCATCACTGGTGTTCTACATCAAGACACAACCATCACAGGTGTTCTACATCAAGACACAATCATCACTGGTGTTCTACATCAAGACACAACCATCACTGGTGTTCTACATCAAGACACAACCATCACTGGTGTTCTACATCAAGATACAATCATCACTGGTGTTCTACATCAAGACACAACCATCACTGGTGTTCTACATCAAGACACAACCATCACTGGTGTTCTACATCAAGACACAACCATCACTGGTGTTCTACATCAAGACACAACCATCACTGGTGTTCTACATCAAGACACAACCATCACTGGTGTTCTACATCAAGACACAACCATCACAGGTGTTCTACATCAAGACACAACTATCACAGGTGTTCTACATCAAGACACAACCATCACTGGTGTTCTACATCAAGACACAACTATCACTGGTGTTCTACATCAAGACACAACCATCACTGGTGTTCTACATCAAGACACAACCATCACTGGTGTTCTACATCAAGATACAATCATCAGTAGTGTTCTACATCAAGACACAACCATCACTGGTGTTCTACATCAAGACACAATCATCACTGGTGTTCTACATCAAGACACAACTATCACAGGTGTTCTACATCAAGACACAACCATCACAGGTGTTCTACATCAAGACACAACCATCACTGGTGTTCTACATCAAGACACAACCATCACTGGTGTTCTACATCAAGATACAATCATCAGTAGTGTTCTACATCAAGATACAATCATCACTGGTGTTCTACATCAAGATACAACCATCTAGGTGTTTCTACATCAAGATACAATCATCAGTAGTGTTCTACATCAAGATACAACCATCACTGGTGTTCTACATCAAGACACAACCATCACTGGTGTTCTACATTAAGATACAATCATCAGTGGTGTTCTACATCACCTCTGCATTGGGTTACACTTCTCCCTGGACGAAGGTGTCTATCTATCCTTTGGAGAAAGGCACTGAACTCACTAGTTGCTTCTACCTGGACCAACTTTTGCGAGTCAGAGGTCGCAAGAATTGTTACAGGTCTGGTACCACTGGTACACAGTCACATGACGAGAGGTACCTCTTTAATGAAAGCTGTTGACTATATTTTGATGCCCTGAAGATTTTATATAATTCA
>NC_069399.1:83458617-83483617 GCF_026875155.1 Cherax quadricarinatus | reverse complement strand
TCACCCTGGGGAGCTCAGGTATTGAGGACATCAAGTTTTGAGAGTCCCCTAGGAGCTAGCGACCACGTGGTTCTGTGCTTTGAATACATAGTAGAGCTGCAAAGTGGAGAGGGAAAAACAGGAGTTGAATGGGAAAAGCCTGACTATAAAAGAGGGGGACTACATAGGGGTTTCAGAAAATTCCTGCGGGAGGTCCAGTGGGACAGAGAAACTGGCAGAAAACCAGTAAATGGAAATGATGGAATATGTAACAACAAAATGCAAGGAGGCAGTGGAAAGGTTTTTCCCAAGGGCAACAGTAACAATGGGAAGACCAGAACGAGCCCTGGTTTACCCGACGGTGTAAGGAGGCAAAAACAAAATGCAAAAGAGAATGGAAAAAGTACAGAAGGCAGAGAACACACGAAAATAGGGAGATCAGTCGCAGAGCCAGGAATGAGTACGCACAGGTAAGGAGGGAGGCCCAGCGACAGTATGAAAATGACTAGCATCGAGAATCAAGACTGACCGAAACTGTTGTAAAAGCCACATCAGGAAGAAGAAACAGTCAAACACCAGGTGATCAGATTAAGGACGAAGGTGGAGAACTCACAAGAAATGATCAGGAGGTATGTGAGGAGCTGAACAGGAGATTTAAGGAAGTTTTTACAGTAGAGACAGGAAGGGCTGTGGGAAGACAGCACAGAAGGGAACATCAAGAGGGAATTACCAACAAGTGTTGGATGACATACGAACAACTGAGGAGGAGGTGAAGAAGCTCTTAAGTGACCTTGACACCTCAAAGGCGATGGGACCGGACAACTTCCCCATGGGTCCTTAGAGAAGGAGCAGAGATGCTGTGCGTGCCTCTAACCCAATCTTCAACAAAATCCCTTGAAATGGGCAACTACCTGAGAATGGAAGAAGCTAATGTAGTCCCCATATTTAAGAAAGGAAACAGAAACGAGGCACCCAAACTACAGACCTGTGTCTCTGACAATGTATTGTGTGCAAAGTCGGGGAGAAGTTTATCAGGAGGAGATGGTCGAGCCCCGGGAGGGAACAAGATTGTAAATGAAAACCAGCATGGGTTCATGGAAGGCAAATCTTGTTCACAAACCTCCTGGATTTTTATGAAAAGGTAACAAAAGAAGAACGAGAGAGAGGGGGTGGGTGATTGCGTTTTCCTAGACTGGGAAGGCCTTTGACACAGTTCCCCCAAGAGATTAGGCAGAACTGGGGATCAGGCGCAGTAAAAAGGGAAGGGCGCTTTCAATGGATAAGGGAATACCCGACAGGGGGCAGGGAACGAGTAGGTCGTGAAGGGTATCACAGTGGGCGGGCCCGTTACAGCGGGGTCCCCCAGGGGGTTTAGTTCTAGGCCAGTGCTATTTTTGAAATATGTGAACGACATGATGGAAGGAATGACTCTGAAGTGCCCTGTTCGCAGATGACGTGAAGTGATGAAAAGAATTAAATCGGGCGGGTGAGGCGGACTGCAAAGAGACCTAACAGGCGGACATGTGGTCCAGCAAAATGGCTTCTCGAATTCAACCCGCCAAATGCAAAATCGAAAATTGGGGGGGGGCAAAAAAAGACCCCAGCAAAGGTTTTCAGCCTCACTCAGGGAGAAAGACCTTGGGGTGACCCTAAAAACCCAGCACATCACCCGGGGCACACTCAACCAAATAAACGCTGCGCTACGGGCGCCTGGCAAAACCTGAGAATAGCGTTCCGATACCTTAATAAGGGAAACGTTCAAGACACTGTACATGTGTATGGTTAGGCCCATACTGGAGTATTGCAGCACCAGTCTGGAACCACACACCTGGTCAAGCACGTCAAAGAAGTTAGAGAAAGAAAGTACCAAAAGGTTTGGCAACAAGGCTTACAGTCCAGAGCTCAGGGAATGTGTTCGAGGAAAGGTTCAAGGGAAATCGGGACTGACGGACACTGGAGGACAGAGGGGTCAGGGGGAGAAATGATAACGACATAAGATACTGCGGGGAAACAGACAAGGTGGACAGAGATAGGATGTTCCAGAGAGGGGACACAGGGACAAGGCGGAGGGGTCAAACTGGAAGCTGAAGGCTCAGACGTGTCACAGGGACGTTAGGAAAGTATTTCTTCAGTCATAGAGTTGTCAGCAAGTGGAATAGCTAGCAAGTGAAAGTAGTGGACCGCAGGAAACCATAACATAGTTTTAAGAAGAGGTATGACAAAGCTCAGGACAGCAGAGAGAGAGAGGATCCATAGCGTCAGTGAAGAGACGGGGCCAGGAGCTGAGTCTCGACACCTGCAAACCACAATTAGTTGAGTACAATTAGGTGAGTTCTTACAATCACGCTACTCTAACACAACACAACAACACAACACTAATCACAACACACCACACACACACACACACACACAAACAAGCACACACACTCACATACACATGGTTCAGGGAGAGTGAACTATGTAGCGACCCGTTGCTATGAGGATGGGCCAGGTGCTTGGACTCGAACCCTGCTATACCTCAACTAGGTGCAGACTTCGGGGGGTGGTCATATACAGTATATAAAGATATCATACTAGATATATCTAATAAATATGTCATATCATATGTATATATTTTATATAGATATATATATAATATATAATATGTATACTATATATATATAATATATATATGTATATATATATATTATATACTATATATAAAGTGTAGATATATGTATATATTAGTATATAGATATATATTTATATATATATATATATATATATATATGATATATTATATCTATACCTAATAGATAATAGATATATATATATATATATATCTGTAATATATATATATATACTAGATATATATATATATAAATAATATATATATATAATATCATATATATATATAGATATATCATATATAATATTATCGATATATATATACATAGATAATATGTATAATATATATATATATATACTATATATATATATATATAATATATAGATATATATATATATCGATATATGTATATATATATCTATATTATATATATATAATATATATAAAAAAATATAATATATATATATATAACTATATATATATTTAGATATATAATATATAGATATATATATATATATATATATATATTTTTATATAATATAGATATATATATATATATATAGAAATTTCCATTATATCGATATATATATATATATATATATAAATATATATATATACTTTATAGAATCTATACTATATCTAATATAATAGATATCTCTCTACTAGAAACTCTATACAACCACCAAATAACCACAAATCTATATATATATATATCCTAGATATATCATATCTCTATAATGATATCTCTATCCTCTATCTCTATCTAATATCTCAAATCTCCACCCCAATAACACTCTCTATCTAATATCTCGCTCTCTCTAACTCTCTATCGGCTCTCCTATCTAATCATCTATTCTATAACACACACACACTCACTCACACACACATACACACACACACACACACATCACACACACACACACCACACACTCACACTCACACACACACACACACCACACACAAACAACACACACACACACACCTCACACACCACACACAACACACACACACACACACACACAACACACACCACTTCACCACACACACACACTCTCACACACACACACCACACACACACACACACACCACACACACACATCACACACACACACAAACCACTAAACTCACACACACACACAACACACACACAAACACACACGCACTCAAACCACCACACACACTACACACCACCACACACACACTCACACACACACACACACACACCACCACAACACACACACACACACACCACACACTCACCACACACACACACACCTCACACCACACACACACACACACCACTCACACCTCACACCACACACACACAACCCTCACGCACACACACAACACACACACTCACACACACACACAACACACACACACACACACACACATCACTCAAACTCACACACTACACTCCACACACACACACACACACACACACACACCACACACACACACACACACACACTCACCACACACACACACACCACTCAACACCACACACACACACACTCACACACACACACACACACCACACACACACTCCACACACACACACTCACACATACACACACACCTAGGGTTAACCACGCAGGAAATAAGAGAAAGTGCAGAAGTTTGCAACAAGATTAGCATTAGCTAAAATGCCGTATGAGGTGAGGTTTAAGGGAAAGTCAAACCTGACTACACTGGGAGGACAGGACGATAGGGGTGGACATGATTACCTCGGGTATACGTTGAAGAGGGCTCTTGGGTGGTCAACGCCCTTGGCGGCCAGGTCATGTAAACCAGTCCTCGTGGTGGATCAGGGTCTGCTACTCCAGGCTGTTACTGACTGGACGCACGTAAACCGACAAAATTCAAGGTACTTTGACCCGTTCCCAGGGGGGTAATTTAATGACGTATAAAATTCTGAGAGGAATTGAAAAGGGTGAATAGAGACGGAATATTTCAGAGATGTGACACAGGAACAAGCGACATACTGGAAGTTGAATTTACTCAGATGAGCTGCAAAGGTGTGGAGAAGTATTTCTTCAGTCAAAGAGTTGGTCAGGAAGTGGAACTACTGGAAGAGTTGATGTAATGGAGGCAGGATCTACAAGCCTTTAAGAAGAAAGGTACGTAAGGCTATTGGAGTGGACCTAGTAGCGAGTAGTGTAGAGGGGCCAGGAGCTGTGACTTGACCTCTGGCGATGGTTTGAAGGAATAGAAGCTAGTTTCGTGGCCGGCGGCGTATTGAGCTTCAGTCAGCGATTGCTCAGATCTTAAAAAGCTATTTCTGGTGGAATTGAATTCTCCATTAGAGTCCCGTCACCTTATTTTTGTACCCACTGAGAAGAGTTCCCGGAGATCTGAGCAGGGAGGAGAGGGAGAGAGGGACGGAGGGAGGTGGGAGGGAGAGAGGAGGGAGGGAGGAGGGAGGGAGGGAGGGGGGGAGGCGTAAGGAGGGAGGGAGGGAGGGAGGGAGGTAGGGACAGGGGCGTATAGGGAAGGACGGGAGCGGAGGGGAAGGAGGGGGAGGGAGGGAGAGGGAGGGGAAGGAGGGAGGGAGGGAGGAGAGGGAAGGAGGGAGGGGCAGGGTGAGGGTCGGGATGGGCATGGAGGGAGGAGGCGAGAGTGGGAGGGAGGGAGGGAGGGACGGGAAGGAGAGATGGAAGGGAGGGAGGGACGGGACCAGAGGGAAGGAGGGAGGGAGGGGCGGAGGGAGGGAGGGTAATTGAACAGAAAGGGAGGGAGGTGTGGTCGGGACGGGGGTGGGGGGAGGGGAGGGAGGGAAGGTGGGACGGAGGGAGGGTGGGAGGGAGGGGGGAAGGAGGAAAGGAGGGGTTGGGAGGGTTAGCCCGGATGGAGGGAGGGGGAAGGAGGGAGGGAGGGAGGCGGAGGGAGGGTGGGAGGGAAGGGGGAGGAGGGTGGGAAGGAGGGTTTGGAGGGTGGGGGAGAGAGGGGAGCGGAGGGAGAGTGGGAGGGGTAGGGAGGGAGGGAGGGAGAGGGAAAGGAGAGAGGGAGGGAGGGAGGGTCGGAGGGAAGGAGGGTAGGATGGGAGGGAGGGTGGGAGGTAGGGTGGGAGGGGTGGGATGGAGCGGGAGGGATTGGGACGGGGAAGAGGGAGGGATGGGAGAGGGTGGGAAGGAGGGAGGGAAGGAGGGAGGGAGGGAGGGAGGGAAGGAGGGGGGTGGGGAGAGAGGGAGGGAGGGGACGAGAGGAAGGCGGATACCCCGGGAGGGGGGAGGGAGGGAAGGAGTGAGGGAGGGAGGGACGGTGGGATTGGTGGGACGGGATGGGGGGGGGAGGGAGGGAGGTAGGGTGGGACGGGAGGGAAGGAGGGAGGGTGGGGAGGCGGAAGGTGGGTGGGTAGGAAGGGTCGGACGGTAGGGATGGAGGGTGGGAATCGTGGGAGGGTGGGAGGAGGGAAGGATGGGAGGGAGGGAGGTCGAGGGAGGGAGGTTGTATAGGGGGTGGGAGGGGATGGAGGAGGGAGGGAGAGAGGGAGGGAGGGAAGTGGGAGGCGAGGAGGGAGGAGGGAGGGAGGTAAGGGGGGGAGGGGGGAGGAGAGAGGGGGAAGGAGGGAGGGAGGGTAGAGAGAGAGGGAGGGCAGGGGGGAGGGAGGGAGGGGAAGGTGGGGAGAGAGGGAGGGAGGGAGGGAGTAAGGAGGGAGGGTGGGAGGGAGGGAAGGAGGGAGGGAGGGAGAGAGGGAGGGAGGGAGGAAGGACGAGAGGGAAAGGGAGGGAGGGGAGGGAAGGAGGGAGGGAGGGAGGAGGGAGGAGCGGGGGGAGGGGGGAAAGGAGGAAGGGAAGGAGGGAGGGCGGGAAGGAGGTAGGGAAGGAGGGGAAGGGGGGAGGGAGGGAGGAGGGAGGTGGGAAGGAGAGGTTGGAGGGAGGGAAGGAGGGGGGAGGGAGGGAGGGAAGGAAGGAGGGGGGAGGGGAGGGAGAGGAGGGGAGGGTTTGAGACGGCAGGACACCCATGGTCTAACTGTACTCCCACCTATATGTGGGAGGTGAAGTGGTTGAGTCACAGTCCTGGCCCCACCTCTTAACGCTAGTCTTTACATAAGTCCACTCGCTCCCTGTTTTCAAGAGCCTTGCGTACCTTTCTTAAAGACAGTTTGATTTCTGCGTGACTACTCCACCTCTCCAATTTTCAATTGTTTCACTCCCTCCAAACTCTAAAGTCGACTCATCTGTGCAATATATTATGTTATATAATTTTCATCACTGCCTCACAACAAAACGACATTTCACCCTCTCCATGGAGATGTGTTTATTAAATAACTACAGCAATATATGTTATATATTAAGCCTGCCCCCTTCTCCTTAATGCTCTGCATACAAGGGGTTTTGGCATGCCTGCACTTTAATATCTGTATTCTTTGTAACTTCTCTGGTATCATGATTCAAATTAGTAATAATTAATAAATATAAATAAATATCACATGTTTGGGTTAGTAAGTTTGGGATGTCAGGTGTAAATGATAATGGGGAGCATTTGATTGAACTTTGTATAGAAAGGAGTTTGATTATAGGTAATATATAATTTAAGAGAAAGAGGATAAATAAGTATACAGGATATGATGTAGGGCTTAATGACAGTAGTTTGTTGGACTACGTATTGGTAGATAAAAGACTGTTGAGTAGACTTAAGGATGTACATGTTTATAGAGGGACCACATATATATCAGATCACGTTTTAGTTGTAGCTACAATGAGAGTAAAAGGCAGATGGGATACAAGGAAAATGGAAGCAGCAAGTAAGAGAAAGATAAAGGTTAATAAGCTAAAGGAGGAGGGAGTTAAAATAAAATATAAACAACTGTTGGATGATAGATATGCTATTGAGAGTGTAGGTAATGAAAGAAATGGTATGATGATTCCAACAAGATGTGGAAAAAGACACTTATGTTCAGTTCAGGACATTTATTAAAGGAAACGTATCGCCACGAGTGTCTTCTTCAGTCTTACTGTAGTACAAGACTGATATACAATACCGACAAGATGAAGATTTAGACACAGTATATATAGTGGCAGGAGTCAGGTGGAGTGTCGCGTGGGTAGACGTAATAGTAGTAGTAGTGGAACTAATGTGGTGAGACGGGTTGGGTTAGAGAAGAACCTGTTGATATAACGTTACAGTGGTCTCTAGAATGGATAATATCCTGTTGATTAGCAATTTAGAGATACTGTAATTACCGAACTTTTGATGGATAATGTTACTGACAGCAATTAGGGCAGCTTCTATCCACTTTTGCCGTCTTAAATCGTCTTCTTTAATCACTAATTTAGCCTCACTGAATTTCATGAGGTGTCCAACATCGTCTCTATGCTGAACACGCGTTTTTACGGTCATCATTTCTGCAAGCATTTTTGTGTTCTGTGATCCTAATGTCCAGAGATCTGGCTGTTTCCCCCAAATATACTTTGTCACATCCTTCACATGGTATTGTGCATATACCTGCACTTGTGCCAGAATCGTGATTGGGTTTTTGTACCAGGTTCCTAATTATAGTTGATGAGCCGGTACATATTTTAGCTAGTTTCCTGTCAAATATTTTTGAAAGGTTAGTTGCAACGTTGCTCACCAGTAAAACGATGTAACTTGGAAGCTTTTCTTGAACATGATTTGAGTTCTTGTTGAGGATACGTGTCGCACGTTTCCTGCAGTCACGTATGAAGTGTAGGGGAATGACCGGCTGGCTGGCTGGCACGCTGGCTGGCTGGCTGGCTGGCTGGCTGGCACGCTGGCTGGCTGGCTGGCTGGCTGGTTGGCTGGCTGGCTGGCTGGCTGGCTGGTTGACTGGCTTTCCGGCTGGCTGGCTCGCTGGCTGAATGGCTGTCTGGTGTCTTATTTTCTCCTCTAAATTATTCAGTGTTACATTGCGAAGAACAAAGAATTATAGTGAATCATAACGAATTATGGGAAATTGTTGTGAAATATATTGAATTATAGTGAACTTTTAGTGAATTATAGTGAACTTCTAGTGAATTATAGTGAACTTTTAGTGAATTATAGTGAACTTTTAGTGAATTATAGTGAACTTCTAGTGAATTATAGTGAACTTTTAGTGAATTATAGTGAACTTTTAGTGAATTATAGTGAACTTTTAGTGAATTATAGTGAACTTCTAGTGAATTATAGTGAACTTTTAGTGAATTATAGTGAACTTTTAGTGAATTATAGTGAACTTTTAGTGAATTATAGTGAACTTCTAGTGAATTATAGTGAACTTTTAGTGAATTATAGTGAACTTTTAGTGAATTATAGTGAACTTCTAGTGAATTATAGTGAACTTTTAGTGAATTATAGTGAACTTCTAGTGAATTATAGTGAACTTTTAGTGAATTATAGTGAACTTCTAGTGAATTATAGTGAACTTCTAGTGAATTATAGTGAACTTTTAGTGAATTATAGTGAACTTTTAGTGAATTATAGTGAATGTTGTGTATTTGTCGAACATTTTTAATTTTATATTATTCATTGGCAGCACTAAACCCATAGGGGGTAATATGCCCCTGGAAAAATATGAAAGGTATTCAGGTTTGATCCGAGGAAAGGGGGAGTGGCTCCAATTTCTTGGATCATGAGCCTTTTGTCAATAGAGTTGAATGTGCTGGTTGGCGGCACTAACAAAATGATGGATCACCTTCAAGTGTTACATTATTGAGATGCTGTGTGTGTGTGTGTGTGTGTGTGTGTGTGTGTGTGTGTGTGTGTGTGTACTCACCTATATGTGGTTGCAGGGGTCGTGTCTTAGCTCCTGGCCCCGCCTCTTCACCGGTTGCTACTGGGTCCTCTGTCTCCCCGCTCCATGAGCTTTATCAAACTTCGTCTTAAAACTGTGTATGGTTCCCGCCTGTGGCATGCAAAGAGTACTCAACCTTTATTCGGCGCATGTACACACCCTCATTTACAGGCTATCTCCCCCAACCAGCAAACCAGGTTGCTAAGAGTTGATGATGGGGCCCCGTCGTTCAACTAGTGACCAGGTTCCAGCCAATAAGAAGATGGTTTTGGCAATCGCAGAGGTTATGTGGGTACCGCTCTCCTGTCTGCCCTTGTCATTCCCATTCTAGAGCTGGTTGAAGCACGGTCTGCTATCTTGTGGCTACTATTCTACCTTGCTTACCGTGGAGTGCACTATACTTATCACTGTACATAGTGTATATAGTGTACATACTTCTGTTCTAAATTGGTGAAGGATAATATAAGTCAAAACTTTTCTGCTGTGTTTATTTTGCTCCCTTTACACCCAGGATAACAGGCCATTTGGAATCCTGGGTTGTAATACCGCCTCCACTATGTCACTTTCTAGGCTATTTCACTGTCTGACAACTATATGACTGAGGAAATTCTTGCTAACTTCCCTTTGACTCATCTGAGTCTTCAACTTCCAATTGTGACCTCTTGTTTCTGTGTCCCTTCTCTGGAACATCCTGTCATTGTCCACCTTGTCTATTCTGCGCAGTATTTTATACGTCATTATCATGTCTCCCCTGACCCTCCTGTCCTCCAGTGTCGTCATACCGATTTCCCTGAACCTTTCTTCGTAGGACATTCCCCTTAGCTCTGGAACTAACCTTGTCGCAAACCTTTGCACTTTCTCTAATTTCTTGATGTACTTGATCAAGTACGGGTTCCAAACTGGTGCTGCATACTCCAGTATGGGCCTGACGTACACGGTGTACAGTGTCTTGAACGATTCCTTACTAAGGTATCGGAACGCTGTTGTCAGGTTTGCCAGACGCTCATATGCTGCAGCAGTTATCTGGTTGATGTGTGCCTCAGGAGACATGCTCGGTGTTATACTTACCCCAAGATCTTACTCCTTGAGCGAGGTTTGCAGTCTTTGGCCACCTAGCCTATACTCCGTTTGCTGTCTTCTGTGCCCTTCCCCTATCTTCATGACTTTGCATTTGGCTGGGTTAAATTCGAGAAGCCAGTTGCTGGACCAGGTGTCCAGTCTGTCTAGGTCTCTTTGAAGTCCTGCCTGATCCTAATCTGATTTAATTCTCCTCATTAACTTCACATCATCTGCAAGCAGGGACACTTCTGAGTCTAGCCCTTCCATCATGTCGTTCTCATATACAAAAATAGCACTGGTCCTAGGACCAACCCCTGTGGGACCCCGCTCGTCACAGGTGCCCACTGTGATACCTCATCAGGTACCATGACTCGTTGTTGCCTCCCCGTCAGGTATTCTCCGATCCATTGCAGTGCCCTTCCTGTTATATGCACCTGATCCTCTAGCTTCTGCACTAATCTCTTGTGAGGAACTGTGTCAAAGGCCTTGCAGTCCAAGAAGATGCAATCAACCCACCCCTCTCTCTCATATCTTACTCCAGAAGGTTTGTGACACAGGATTTGCCTTCCATGAATGTGTGCTGGCTGGTGTTTACACTCTTGCTCCGTTCCAGGTGCTCCACCACTCTCCTCCTGATTATCTTCTCCATAACTTTGCGTACTATAGATGTCAGTGACACAGGTCTATAGTTTAGTGCCTCTTTTCTGTCTCCTTTTTTAAAAATGAGAACTACACTTTCCGTCTTCCATACCTCAGGTAGTTGCCCAGTTTCCAGGGATGTGTTGAAGAGTGTGGTAAGTGGCACACAAAGCATATCCGCTCCCTCTCTAAGGACCAACGGGGAGATGATGTCCAGTCCCATTGCCTTTGAGGTATCGATGTCCCTTAGCAGCTTCTTCACCTCCTCCTCATTTGTATGTATGTCGTCCAACACTTGTTGGTATATTCCTTGCTGGTGTCCCCATCTGGTCTGTCCCCCCAGAAGCCTTCCTGTCTCCACTGTAAATGCTTCCTTAAATCTCATGTTGAGCTCCTCACATACTTCTTGATCGTTTCTTGTGAGTTCCCCACCTTCTTTTCTCAGCCTTATCACCTGGTGTTTGACTATTGTCTTCCTCCTAATGTGGCTATACAGTAGTTTCGGGTCAGACTTAGCTTTCGATGCTACGTCGTTTTTGTACTGTTGCTGGGCCTCCCTCCTTACCTGTACATACTCGTTTCTGGCTCTTCAACTAATCTCTTTATTTTCATATGTCCTTTGCCTCCTGTACCTTTTCCATTCTCTTGTGCACTTAGTTTTTGCCTCCCTACACCTTCGGGTAAACCAAGGACTCACTTTGATCTTTGCATTATTTCTATTGCCCTTGGGAACAAACCTTTCCTCTGTCTCCTTGCATTTTGTTGTTACATATTCCGTCATCTCATTTACTGACTTTCCTATCAGTTCTCTGTCCTACTGAACCTCCTGCAAGAAGTTCCTCATACCTGTGCAGTCCCCCTTTTATAGTTTGGCTTTTCCCATTCAGTTCCTGTTACCCTCTCCACTTATAACTCTCCTATATATTCAAAACTCAGAACCACATGATCGCTAGCTCCAAGGGGCCTCTCGTAAGTGATGTCCTCAATGTCTGAACTGCTCAGGGTGAACACAAGGTTCAGTGTTGCTGGTTCATCCTCCCCTCTCTCTCTGGTAGTGTCCCTGATATGTTGATGTATGAGGTTTTCCAGTACCACATCCATCATCTTGGCTCTCCATGTGTCGGGACCTCCATGTGGCTCCAGGTTTGCCCATAACCAGTAACTTTGCTCTGCTCTAGTGAGCTCTTCTTGCCACCTCAGCCAGTGTGTCCACTATCGCTCTGATGTTTTCTTCGTACTCCTCTCTTGGCCTCATGCAGTTCTGTGGTGGGTTATACATCACTCCAATGACTACTTTATGTTCCTCAGACTGAACTGTAACTACTACGTAGTCCCTTTCTCCAATTTCGTCCATGCCCTCCATTTCCTCAAATCCCCATCGGTTTTTAATGAGCAGTGCAACCCCTACTTTCCCTCTATTCCTATCTTTCGTCAGGATCTGATATCCCGGTGGGAAGGTTGTGTCTGTTATTGTCTCAGTGAGTTTCGTTTCTGTGACTGCTATGATGTCTGGGGATTTCTCTCTGATTCTTTCGTGCCAATTCTCATATTTATTCGTTATTCCATCTGCGTTCGTGTACCAAACCTTCCGCTTCTTTTCTATCATTTTGGTCCTGGGAGAATATTAGGGATGGGGGAGTGGGAGCCCTGGTGGGGGCCTATGGGCAGTTGTGGTGTAGGTGGGGTGTGTGATGAGGGGGGTGGGGGTCAGAATGCCCATAGGGGGCAGCTGTAGGGGTGAGGTTTGTGATGTGGGGGTTGGTGGCAGAGGGAACAGTGTGTGGGTTTTGGTTTAGAGTGCTCAATTGCGTTGGGGTTGTCATGGTTGGAGTTCTTCTGCGGGAGTTTCTGGGGGGGGGGGGGTTGCCCTTTCTCCTGGGTCTGGGTCCTGCTCATCTTCATCTTTGCCTCTCGTTCTTCTTTGCATCTCTGTACCCTCTCTTTCAGTATCGTCCTTTCTTCTTGTGTTCTATCGCGATTGAGGTATACATACTCTCTGGTACTCCGGTTTGTCTCTCAGTAGTGCTTTCTCTTGCTGGATCCTGGTTAGAGCTGATTCTTCCTTGAAAATTGCTTTGACAGGCCCTTTCCTTCCACTCGCAAACCACCCAGTTCTCTGCAAATTTGTCACCTGGGTCATATCGCCCTCACCTATTGGTTTCATGATGCTTTCAATCACTGTTTTCTTTTATTGTAGGTTCCCCCTTTGGCTTCATGGAGCCCGTAGACAAAAACTGACCTCTCCCTTCCCTCCTCCCACTGAGTCTTCCTTTGCATCCTCTGAGGTGTTTTAGTTCCTTCCATTGAAATGTTCTTGCCTTCAATCCCTGTCCTTGCTGAAGCCTCTATGCTCAGAGAACTGTCTTTCATGAGCAGCTGTTCCTTGCCGCTGCAGCTGGCTGTTAGAGTCTCTGCATATAGCATACTTTCGTTGTCTTCAGACCTGTCATTTGATCTTAGTGTGCTCCTGGTCTTTTCCTTGGCCCCATGTGGGTCTGATAGAGCCTTCACATACGGCATATCTTCTTTGTTTCCTACCGTCCCCTTGTCTGTGCATGACATAGAAGTTCCTGATGTCATGTCTGTATTGTCATTTGCCTCTCTAATCTGTTTTAGGTTTTTTAGTTCCTCTTCTAAGCACTGCATCCTAGCTTCTGCTGCTAAGAGTTGTAGCCCCCCGCTTCCTGCTTTCTTCAGCTATCCTCTCCTCCATTATCTTCCCAAGCTCTTCTATCTTCCTTCCCCACTCTTCCTCCCTTTTTTGGAGCTCTAACTCCCAATCTTTCCTCCCAGGTTCATCCACCAGATCTCTGGTTTTCTGCCCTCTTGGGTAACCCATTGTGTGTACTCACCTAATTGTACTCACCTAATTGTGGTTGCAGGGGTCGAGACTCGGCTCCTGGCCCCGCCTCTTCACTGATCGCTACTGGGTCCTCTCTCTCTCTGCTTCCTGAGCTTTGTCATACCTCTTCTTAAAACTATGTATGGTTCCTGCCTCCACTACTTCACTTGCTAGGCTATTCCACTTGCTGACGACTCTATGACTGAAGAAATACTTCCTAACGTCCCTGTGACTCGTCTGAGTCTTCAGCTTCCAGTTGTGACCCCTTGTCCCTGTGTCCCCTCTCTGGAACATCCTATCTCTGTCCACCTTGTCTATTCCCTGCAGTATCTTGTATGTCGTTATCATGTCTCCCCTGACCCTTCTGTCCTCCAGTGTCGTCAGTCCGATTTCCCTTAACCTTTCCTCGTACGACATTCCCTTGAGCTCTGGGACTAGCCTTGTTGCAAACCTTTGTATTTTCTCTAACTTCTTGACGTGCTTGACAAGGTGTGGGTTCCAGACTGGTGCTGCATACTCCAGTATGGGCCTAACATACACAGTGTACAGTGTCTTGAACGATTCCTTATTAAGGTATCGGAACGCTATTCTCAGGTTTGCCAGGCGCCCGTATGCTGCAGCAGTTATTTGATTGATGTGTGCCTCCGGTGATGTGCTCGGTGTTATGGTCACCCCAAGGTCTTTCTCCTTGAGTGAGGTCTGTAGTCTTTATCCACCTAGCCTATACTCTGTCTGCGGTCTTCTTTGCCCCTCCCCAAACTTCATGACTTTGCATTTGGCTGGATTGAATTCGAGAAGCCAGTTACTGGACCACATGTCCAGCCTGTCCAGGTCTCTTTGCAGTCCTGCCTCATCCTCGTCCGATTTAATTCTTCTCATCAACTTCACGTCATCTGCGAACAGGGACACTTCAGAGTCTATTCCTTCCATCATGTCGTTCACATATATCAAAAATAGCACTGGTCCTAGAACTGACCCCTGTGGGACCCCGCTCGTAACAGGCGCCCACTGTGACACCTCTTCACGTACCACGACTCGCTGCTGCCTCCCTGTCAGGTATTTCCTTATCCATTGCAGTGCCCTTCCTTTTACATGCGCCTGATCCTCCAGCTTCTGCACTAATCTCTTGTGGGGAACTGTGTCAAAGGCCTTCCTGCAGTCTAGGAAAACACAATCTACCCACCCCTCTCTCTCGTGTCTTACTTCTGTTACCTTGTCATAAAACTCCAGGAGGTTTGTGATGCAAGATTTGCCTTCCATGAACCCATGCTGGTTTTCATTTATAATTTTGTTCCTTTCCAGGTGTTCGACCACTCTCCTCCTGATAATCTTCTCCATGACTTTGCACACAATACATGTCAGAGACACAGGTCTGTAGTTTAGTGCCTCGTTTCTGTTTCCTTTCTTAAATATGGGGACTACATTAGCTGTCTTCCATTTCTCAGGTAGTTGCCCAGTTTCAAGGGATGTGTTGAAGATTGTGGTTAGAGGCACGCACAGCATCTCTGCTCCTTCTCTAAGGACCCACGGGGAGATGTTGTCCGGTCCCATCGCCTTTGAGGTGTCAAGGTCACTTAAGAGCTTCTTCACCTCCTCCTCAGTTGTTCGTATGTCATCCAACACTTGTTGGTATATTCCCTCTTGATGTTCCCTTCTGTGCTGTTTTCTCACAGCCCTTCCTGTCTCTTCTGTAAAAACTTCCTTAAATCTCCTGTTCAGCTCCTCACATACCTTCTGATCATTTCTTGTGAGTTCTCCACCTTCTGGCCTTAATCTGATCACCTGGTCTTTGACTGTTGTCTTCCTCCTGATGTGGCTATACAACAGTTTCGGGTCAGTCTTTATTTTCAATGCTATGTCATTTTCATACTGTCGCTGGGCCTCCCTCCTTACCTGTGCGTACTCATTCCTGGCTCTGCGACTGATCTCCCTATTTTCGTGTGTTCTCTGCCTTCTGTACTTTTTCCATTCAATATTGCACTTTGTTTTTGCTTCCTTACACCGTCGGGTAAACCAGGGGCTCGTTCTTGTCTTCCTGTTGTTACTGTTGCCCTTGGGAATAAACCTTTCCTCTGCCTCCTTGCATTTTGTTGTTACATATTCCATCATTTCATTTACTGGCTTTCCTGCCAGTTCTCTGTCCCACTGGACCTCCCGCAGGAAGTTCTTCAACCCTATGTAGTCCCCTCTTTTATAGTCAGGCTTTTCCCATTCAACTCCTGTTATTCTCTCCACTTGCAGCTCTACTATGTATTCAAAGCACAGAACCACGTGGTCGCTAGCTCCTAGGTGACTCTCATACTTGATGTCCTCAATGTCTGAGCTACCCAGGGTGAACACAAGGTCCAATCTTGCTGGTTCATCCTCCCCTCTCACTCTGGTAGTGTCCTTAACATGTTGGTGCATGAGGTTTTCCAGCACCACGTCCAACATCCTGGCTCTCCATGTTTCGGGACCCCCATGTGGCTCCAGGTTTTCCCAGTCAATCTCCCTGTGGTTGAAATCCCCCATAACCAGCAACTTTGCTCTGCTGGAGTGAGCTCTTCTTGCCACCTCACCAAGTGTGTCCACCATTGCTCTGTTGCTCTCTTCATATTCCTCTCTTGGCCTCCTGCAGTTCTGTGGTGGATTATACATCACTGCAATGACCACTTTGTGTTCTCCAGCCTGAAGTGTACCTGCTATGTAGTCTCTTTCTCCCGTCTCATCTATGCCTTCCATTTTCTCGAATTTCCATGTTTTTTACGAGCAGAGCAACCCCACCTCCCCCCCTGCCCCTTCTATCTTTCCTCATGATCTGGTATCCTGGTGGGAAGATTGCATCTGTTATTGTCTCCCTGAGTTTTGTTTCTGTAACTGCTATGATGTCCGGGGACTTCGCATTGATTCTTTCTTGCCATTCCTCATGTTTATTCGCTAATCCATCTGAATTTTGTACCAAACCTTCAACTTCTGTTCTAATACTGTATCTGTGGTGCGGGGGGTGGAAACAGAGGGATCGGTGTGTGATGGTTGGTTTGGATTGTTCAGTTGCCTTGGGGGTGTCGTGGCTGGAGTCCTTCTGCAGGTGTTTCTGGGGGGTGCGCTTGTCCTTCCATTTGATCCTGGGTTATTCTGCTCTCCTTTATCATTTCCTCCCATTTCTCCTTTTGTTTTTGAACTCTCTCTTTCATTGTCTTCCTTTCGTCCTATGTCTCGATCGAGGTACACACTCCGGAACTCCTGCTTGCCTCTCAGCCGTGCTTTCTCCTGCAGGATCATGGTTCGGGTTGATTCTGCCTTGAAAATTACTTTGAGAGGCCGATTCCTTTTCTTTGTGAACCACCCAATTCTCCAAAAATTTGCCACCTGGGTCATGTCCCCCTCGCCTATCACCTTCATGATATCTTCAATCACTTTTTTCTCTTCCTGCTTTCTTTCATCATAAGTTTCCCCTTTAGCTTCATCTAGCCCATAGACAAACACGGATCTCTCCCTTTCCACCTCCCACTGTGACTCACCTAATTGTGGTTGCAGGGGTCGAGACTCAGCTCCTGGCCCTGCCTCTTCACCGACCGCTACTAGGTCCTCTCTTCCCCTGTTCCATGAGCTTTATCATACCTCATCTTAAAACTATGTATAGTTCCTGCCGCCACTACATCGCTTGCCAGACTATTCCACTTCCTAACTACTGTATGACTGAAGAAATACTTCCTAGCATTCCTTTGACTCATCTGAGTGTGTGTGTGTGTGTGTGTGTGTGTGTGTGTGTGTGTGTGTGTGTACTCTCCTAATTGTGGTTGCAGGGATCGAGACTCAGCTCATGGCTGAGTGTGTGTGTTTGTGTGTGTGTGTGTGTGTGTGTGTGTGTGTGTGTGTGTGTGTGTGTGTGTGTGTGTGTGTGTGTGTGTGTGTGTATATGTGTGTGTGTGTTTGTGTGTACATGTATCCTATATGTCTCACTTACGAACATCAAAATGGTATAGAATACCGACAGGTTGGTAGGTAAGACACATAGGCAACAGTTGCCTAACTGTTGCCTATGTGTATACCATTTTGATGTTCTTCTTGTCAGACACTGCAACACAATGGCATCTTGGTACAGAAAACACCTTGGACAACTTTTTCAAGTGAGAATTGTTGGATCTGAGAGGGACATGACCTCTCAGTGGCTACATTCTCACTGCTACTACTCTGCACCTCTCCTTCCGACAGTATTTAAGTCTCCGCACTGTCGCTTGATCTTCAGATAGTTCCTGACTATGAAACTGAACTTCTCCAGGCTGAGGGACTGACAACCTCAAATTCTACGACTTCAAAGGTGATGGACTGATTACATCGTCTTCACATCTCTACCGTTCCTGCCTACTTTCTGTATTCGACTGAAGAAGTCTACTGTGTAGGCGAAACGTTTCGGAATAGAGTTGTCTAACTGTTGCCTATGTGGTCTTACCTACCAACATGTCTCACTTATATGTGTTGTGGGGGTCGAGTCCTAGGTCCCGGCCCCGCCTTGCAACTTGTCAGTTGCCAAATTCACTATATCAAACCCTCATGGACTATATCGTACGTGTTCCTAAAGCTATGTATGGAGTCTGCCTCCACCACTTCCTCATCGAGATTAATCCACTCCTCCACCACCCTGAGGCTGAAGAAATAGTTTGTGACATCCCTGTCGCTCATTTGAGTCTAGGTTCCAGCTGAGGCACCAAGTACTTGTATCCCGCCTCTCAACCTACCCCTGTCTTCTCTACTTTGTATGTTTTAGCAAGTTCGTCCTGGTTCTTCTGTCCTCCAGGGTCGTTAGATTCAGTTTTTTTTTTTACATAAATTTTACAGGCCAGGAGTTATGTTAGTCTCTCCTCGTAGTTCATTTTCCTTAACATTAGGACAAGTCTTATAACGTACCCCGGCCCGGTATTGTCTCTAGTTTCTTAACAAACTTTTTCAAGGAGAGTTACATCCTGGTGCTACATGCTCCAGGAAGGACGTGACGTAATGTACCCACAATGTCTGTCTCCTGAGGTTCCTGACGACCACTCTTTGATTTATTAGATGGACTTGGGCTACATAGATTATAGGTTGATGTGAGCCTCTGACGATATACTGTGCTCACCCCTACATCGTTTTTCTGAGTGAGGTCTGCAGCCTCTGTTGCCCGAGTCTATACTTCGTTTCCAGTCTTCTTGACTCTTCCCCAGTATTCACAACTTCGCATTTGCTGGGGATTGAATTCCAGCAACCAATTATCTGACCAATCTTGCAGTTTGTGCAGATTATTTCCACTCTTTTCCTATGATCATTTATTTTTATTCTCTTCATCAATTTTACATCATCAGCAAACAAGAATACGTCTGACTCTATCTCAAGTGGAATAACATTCACATTAACTACAAACAATTCTGGTTACCTAACGTTGTGGAACCTCGCTTGTTACACTTCTCCATCCTGTTAACTCTTTCTGGAAAATCACTCTTTGCTTTATTTCCTTAAGATACTCTTTGATCCAGCACAGTAACTTCCCAGATATTCTTACCTGCACCTTAAGTAGTTGTCCCATTCATATGTGGGATACAATATCAAACTATGTACTTGTAGTCTTAGTAAACGCAACCCACCCATCCCTCTCTTTTCTTTTAAGACAAGGTTTGTTATCTTTGAGTCCATGCTGAGTCCATGCTGAGTCCATGCTGAGTCCATGCTGAGTCCATGTTGAGTCCATGCTGAGTCCATGCTGAGCCGATGCTGAGTCCATGATGAATCCATGCTGAGTCCATGCTGAGTCCATGCTGAGCCCATGCTGAGTCCATGATGAATCCATGCTGAGTCCATGCTGAGTCCATGATGAATCCATGCTGAGCCCATGCTGAGTCCATGCTGAGCCCATGCTGAGTCCATGCTGAGTCCATGCTCTACCAATCTTCTGACTAGCTTCTCCACTACCTAGGGTGGTATCCATGTCAGAGAAACTGGTCCATAGTTCAACGCTCTCTGCCTATTCTTTTTTTTCAGTAAGGACTACATCCGCTGTCTTCCAGATTTCTGGCAACTCTCCGGTGTCTACAAACTTGTTGCAGATCATAAGTGTTTCTGCTCCCTCTCGCAGAATACATGGCGGCACTCTGTCAGGTGCCAGTGTCATTGAAATATCCGGCTCCACCTCTTCCCGTGTTGTGTCTGGTGTCCTGCACATCTCAGTGTAAACATTTTCTCAGGCTTTCTGGACCTGCCTATTTTTCCACTGAGAAGAGTTTTTAAAACATATGTTCAAGACTTCGCATATTTCCTTGGCGTCTTTCGTAGGACTTCTCCTTCTATCCTTCTTCAGTCGAATTACCTGGTGTTTTACTGCCGAATAACAGTAAAAGACCAGATGGATGTGAAACAGTTTTGGTCCATACTTGGCCTATGCTAATTTGTCATTTTCATATAGTCACTCAGCTTCTCATTCTTGCACATTTATTCCTGGCTAATTAGCTCACTTCCCTGTTCTAGTCTTTCACTTTCTATTGTGCTTCCACACTATTTTGCTTCTTTATTTGTCTCTCTCTTTCTCTGGTTGAACTAAGGGTTCTCTTTGTCCTTTCTATTTCCACTTCTTCAGGGTATGAAGATCTCTGCTTCCTGACACTTTCCATCAACTCATCTCCTGACTTTCCTTCCGGTTCACTATATTCAGGAATTTTTTCATCAATTCGAAGCTTCCCCTTCCAAAGTCAGGCTTCTCACTTCCTCTACCTGCCAGCTCTTCTTCCCTCTACGCTTATTTTCACAAGGTATTAGTTGTTCGGTACTGCATGATCACTAGCACCCAGGGGGTTCTTATGTTCTATTTCGCCTTTGCCAGATGCACTTTTGGTAAGCATAATCTCCAGTTTTACTGGCTCGTCTCTTCCTCTCTCTCTTGTCTTGTGCTTTAAGGAAAATCATGAGAGCATAACAACAATAAAACAACCAGTGGCCTAGACTTGACCAAAAATACCACCCACATACCCACAACATACCATGATGACTTGTTCCAGCCGCCGCTGTTCTCGTACTAACACACCTCTCCTGCTCCTGTCCTGTCCTGGCTCCTATTCGTCACTAATACGCGACCGGTTTCAGAACAAATCCCGGAAACTATTGTATATGGAGAGTTTGTTTGCATACATTATTCACCAATACATTGTGTAATAATGACACTCTGTCCACACACCAGTGTATGACACTGTCTCTGTCCACACACCAGTGTATGACACTATCTCTGTCCACACACCAGTGTATGACACTGTCTCTGTCCACACACCAGTGTATGACACTATCTCTGTACATTGCAGAGTAACTTGTTTGCACAGAACTGCTAAATGCCTCAGATGATGTAGTGGAAGTTTTAGCAGAAAAGGTCGAGAACCAAAACCTAGTCATTGTGGTAGTCTACAAGCCTCCGGATGCAACATCCCAGCAATTCCAGGAACAGCTGTTAAAAATTGACCACTGTCTGGAAAATCTTCCAGCTCCTGCACCCAACATCTTGCTCCTGGGGGATTTCAACTTAAGGCACCTAAAATGGAGGAATATAGCAAATAATATTGTTGCAGTAATAACACCAGGAGGCAGCTCTGATGAAAACTCACACTCACACGAGCTTTTAAATCTCTGCACAAAATTAAATTTAAACAAGCAAATAATAGAGCCTACTAGATTGGAGAATACACTAGACCTCATCTTCACTAACAATGATGATCTGATAACAAATGTCACCATATCAAAAACAATATACTAAGATCACAACATAATTGAGGTTCAGACATGTATGCGTGGAGCCCCAGACCGACATAATGAGACTAGACACGAGGGAGCATTCACCAAATTCAACTTCAATAACAAAAACATAAAGTGGGACCAAGTAAACCAAGTCCTAACCGATATAAGCTGGGAAGATATACTAAGCAACACAGACCCCAACTTATGCCTAGAACAGATTAACTTGGTGGCACTCGATGTATGCACAAGGCTTATTCCTCTAAGAAAAAGGAGGAGTAGATGTAAAATAGAAAGAGACAGGCGCTCCCTTTACAGGCGACGGAAAAGAATAACAGAGCGGCTGAAAGAGGTCAATATATCTGAAATGCGTAGGGAGACACTGGTCAGAGAAATAGCAAGCATCGAACTCAAGCTAAAGGAATCTTATAGGAGTCAGGAATCGCGGGAAGAACTAAAAAGCCATAAATGAAATCGAAAGAAAAACCCAAAGTATATCTTCTCCTATGCCAAATCAAAGTCGAGAACAACGTCCAGTATTGAGCCCCTACTTAAACAAGATGGGTCCTACACAGATGACAGCAAGGAAATGAGTGAGCTACTCAAGTCCCAATATGACTCAGTTTTTAGCAAGCCGCTAACCAGACTGAGAGTCGAAGATCAAAATGAATTTTTATGAGAGAGCCACAAATTTGGTTAACACAAGCCTATCCGATGTTATCTGACGCCAAATGACTTCGAACAGGTGATAAATGACATGCCCATGCACTCTGCCCCAGGGCCAGACTCATGGAACTCCGTGTTCATCAAAGAACTGCAAGAAGCCCCTATCACGAGCCTTTTCCATCCTATGGAGAGGGAGCATGGACACGGGGGCCGTCCCACAGTTACTAAAAACAACAGACATAGCCCCACTCCACAAAGGGGGCAGTAAAGCAACAGCAAAGAACTACAGACCGATAGCACTAACATCCCATATCATAAAAATCTTTGAAAGGGTCCTAAGAAGCAAGATCACCATCCATCTAGAAACCCATCAGTTACACAACCCAGGGCAACATGGGTTTAGAACAGGTCGCTCCTGTCTGTCTCAACTATTGGATCACTACGACAAGGTCCTAAATGCACTAGAAGATAAAAAGAATGCAGATGTAATATATGCAGACTTTGCAAAAACCTTCGACAAGTGTGACCATGGCGTAATAGCGCACAAAATGCGTGCTAAAGGAATAACAGGAAAAGTCGGTCGATGGATCTATAATTTCCTCACTAAAGAACACAGAGAGTAGTCGTCAACAGAGTAAAGTCCGAGGCAGCTACGGTGAAAAGCTCTGTTTCCACAAGGCACAGTACTCGCTCCCATCTTGTTCCTCATCCTCATTATCCGACAAAGACAAGGATGTCAGCCACAGCACCGTGTCTTCCTTTGCAGATGACACCCGAATCTGCATGACAGTGTCTTCCATTGCAGACACTGCAAGGCTCCAGGCGGACATCAACCGAATCTTTCAGTCGGCTGCAGAAAACAATATGAAGTTCAACGATGAGAAATTTCAATTACTCAGATATGGTAAACACGAGGAAATTAAATCTTCATCAGAGTACAAAACAAATTCTGGCAACAAAATAGAGCGAAACACCAACGTCAAAGACCTGGGAGTGATCATGTCAGAGGATCTCACCTTCAAGGACCATAACATTGTATCAATCGCATCTGCTAGAAAAATGACTGGATGGATAATGAGAACCTTCAAAACTAGGGAGGCCAAGCCCATGATGACACTCTTCTGGTCACTTGTTCTATCTAGGCTGGAATATTGCTGCACACTAACAGCACCTTTCAAGGCAGGTGAAATTGCTGACCTAGAAAATGTACAGAGAACCTTCACGGCGCGCATAACGGAGATAAAACACCTCAATTACTGGGAGCGCTTGAGGTTCCTAAAACTGTATTCCCTGGAACGCAGGCGGGAGAGATACATGATTATATACACTTGGAAAATCCTAGAGGGACTAGTACCGAACTTGCACACGAAAATCCCTCACTACGAAGGCAAAAGACTTGGCAGACGATGCAACATCCCCCCAATGAAAAACAGGGGTGTCACTAGCACGTTAAGAGACCATACAATAAGTGTCAGGGGCCCGAGACTGTTCAACTGCCTCCCAGCATACATAAGGGGGATTACCAACAGACCCCTGGCAGTCTTCAAGCTGGCACTGGACAAGCACCTAAAGTCGGTTCCTGACCAGCCGGGCTGTGGCTCGTACGTTGGTTTGCGTGCAGCCAGCAGCAACAGCCTGGTTGATCAGGCTCTGATCCACCAGGAGGCCTGGTCACAGACCGGGCCGCAGGGGCGTTGACCCCCGGAACTCTCTCCAGGTAAACTCCAGGTAAACACCAGTGTATGACACTGTCTCTGTCCACACACCAGTGTATGACACTGTCTCTGTCCACACACCAGTGTATGACACTATCTCTGTCCACACACACAGCAGTGTATGACACTGCCCTCCCTCTCTCAGGGTTAAGGAAACTATGGAAGTAGATAGTCTGTGTGACAGTATTCTTTGATCTAAAGTCGTGTGTGAGCTCCACAACACTTATTTTAAAACGAAGTCGTTGATGAGGATTGTGAATACTTAGTTTCTTGAGAGGATAACCATAGTGATATCAGGAGCTGTTATCTGCCAGGGTGGCGGGAAATGCTGTTAAGGCCGTGTCTTACATAATAGTTCAGTTAAATAGCCGCAGATAACAGCGGTGTCTAACGTAAAGATTGAAGTTGATGAACCAAGCACAGCAGCTAGTTGAAGTTGATGAACCTAGCATGGCAACTGGTTGCCATGCTAGGTTCATTAACTAGTTTCATCACGGCAAAGCTCCTTCTCTAAGCATAATAGACTCACTGTAATCACTCGCTGGAGCGCAGCTCTGCACCCGCCACGGAAACAATCCTTACCAATAACTTATTAAATCCCAACTATAGATACTATACGATAAATAATAATATATGATAACCGACAAAGAGCAATTAACATGGAACACTGTTTAAGCAGTAATAAAAATTCCTTATAATAACCTCCAGAGGAGGATATTATGTTCCAGTAATAGCAGGAAACTTCAGTATTACCACAATATTAATTGAACATTATAATTAACTCAAGAGATATCATTTTCTACTTACCATTAAATATTTTTTTCACTAATAATTGTTCCTCTCACACACACCTAACACACTTGACGTATTTTGGGAAAAAAAATTCGTGGAGATAAGATGGAAAAAATTTACATTTCCAATTTCAGACGCTCGGTGTAAATGATATGTTTTTTTAATTTATAATATTGTTAAATTTTTTCAACTCCTATAGAATACACCGTTTGAATAAATTTAGTTTAATTTTCCCTCTAACG
>NC_069399.1:83414168-83458117 GCF_026875155.1 Cherax quadricarinatus | reverse complement strand
CAAAAACAAATAAGAAGGTATGAAAGAGAGTGTGTTTTCCTGGAGTTGGTGTTGGTGACATAGTCAACAGGTTGGATAATATCATGTCAGGTAATGGAAACAATCCCATTATCTGTCTCAGTGTTGGTGGAAATGATATCGGGAAGGGTAGGAGAGAAGAGCTGCTAGATAAATACAGGTCAGCTATAGATTTTATTAGGTCTAAATGAGGGGTCCCAATCATGTATTGTATCTTGCCTAGAAGAGGTGGGCAATGAATGGATGTCTAAGGCAATTGGTGTGATTTGCTAGCTAGACAGATATTGCACGGAACTTGCAATCCCAATCATTGACAGCTGGGACAACTGTTATGGCAAACATATATGTATGCATGGGATGGGGTACATCTCTCTGGGGCAGGGGTGGTAGTATGTGCCAACTCGATTGAGATGGCCATTGCTGACGTGTCTAGAATTTTAAACTGATAGAAGATAGATGTATGGGTGTGTGGGAAACAGTCAGGCTACAGCACTAGGGCTGAAAACAGTAAATGTTTAGAAGACATTATTCATCATAAAGTCACAAATAAAGACAATGGATCAGGTCAGCAAACAAAGGAAGACAGTAGAGGGCAGCGAGAGACCAGCTCCCTTAAGGTTTACTATACTAATAGCAGAAGTATAAGAAATAAGATGGATGAGCTAAGATTAATTGCAGGTGCAGGAAGCATAGATATTATTGCTATAACAGAGACCTGGCTCAATCTGAAATATAGAGAAATACCTTCTGAATGCCACATACAAGGCAGTAAATTATTCCACACAGATAAGGTCAACAGGAAAGGTGGTGGAGTAGTGATGCATGTCCAAGACAATTTAAATTGTTGTGTTAGACAGGATATAAAATTAGAAGCATCAGCCACTGAATCTGTTTAGTTACAGCTTCTTGAGAGCTGTGAAAAACTAATCTTGGGTGTGATTTACAGGCTCCCAAACCTTGATAGGGAGTGCATTAATCTTCTATGGGATGAAATTCTTAAGGCATCTACATACGAAAATGTTGTGCTAATGGGAGATTTTAACTTTAGACAAATTGACTGGAGCCATTTGACAGGAAATTTAGAGCAAGTGACTTTCTTGATATGATTTAGAATGTTTTTTTAAAACAGTTTGTGACAGAACCAACTAGAGGATATAACCTGCTTGACTTGATTTTTGCCAGAAGGGAATCACTAACTAATAATCTTGAGGTTACTGATGAGCTTATGGAGAGTGTTCACAAATCACTCACTTTTAGCATATCATGGAATTACCCTAATAATGGCAGTCAAGTCTCTGTCCCTGACTTCTGCTTGGCTGATTTCATAGGACTGAGAAATTACCTGGGTGGGCTGAACTGGAATGACCTGACTATTAGTCAGGTGGGTGATGATGGTAGCCAATATGACGCTTTCCAGAGCATAGTTCAAGCTGCTCAGACAACTTATGTTCCAAATGGGGAAATCAGATCAAACAAAAATGAACCTACATGGATAAACAATAGATTAAAACATCTCAATGGTCAAAAGAGAGGCATATATAGGTGAATCAAAAGAAGAGAAGGGCAGTTAAGAAATCAATATATTCAGTTAAAGATGGAAATAAAAATAAAAGGGAATAAGAAAAGCATAGAGAGATAATGAGGTTAAAGTTGCAAGGGAATCGAAGGCTAACCCAAAAGGATTCTTTCAGGTATACAGAAGTAAGATTAAGGACAAGATAGGCCCACTCAAAAGTTACTTGGGTCAGATCACCAACAGTGATAAGGAAATGTGTGAAATTTTCAACACTTACTTCCTCTCAGGTTTTACACAGGAAGATACTAGCGATATTGGAGAAATAATAAATTATGTAGAAAAAGATGGTAATAAACTATGCACGATTAGGGTCACAAGTGACATGGTCCTTAGACAATTAGATAAATTAAAACCTAACAAATCCCTGGGCCCTGATGAGCTGTACGCAAGAATTCTAAAGGAATGTAAAGAGGAGCTTAGCAAATCTTTGGCTAATCTTTTCAACATATCACTACTCACTGGCATAGTCCCAGATAAGTGGAAAACGGCAAATGTGATACCTATTTTCAAAGCAGGTGACAGGTCCTTAGCTTAGAACTATAGACCAATAAGCCTAACCTCCATAGTGGGAAAATTTATAGAATCAATAATTGCCGAGGCAGTTCGTAGCCATCTTGAAAAGCATAAATAGATCAAAGAATCTTGGCACGGTTTTACAAAAGGGCGTTCATGCCTTACGAATTTATTAACTTTTTTCACTAAGATATATGAGGATGTAGATCATGGTAATGAATATGATATTGTGTATACGGACTTTAGTAAGGCGGCTTTCGATAGAGTTCCACATCAGAGACTATTGAGGAAAATTAAGGCACACGGAATAGGAGAATTTTTTTCATGGATAGAGGCATGGTTGACAAATAGGCAGCAGAGAGTTTGCATAAATGGGGAGAAATCTGAGTGGGGAAGCGTCACGAGCGCGTTCCACAGGGGTCAGTGTTGGGCCCCTTGTTGTTCAAGGGGCCCAACACATAAACGACATAGACGAGGGAATAAATAGCGATATAAGCAAGTTTGCCGATGACACCAAAATAGGACGACGAATTCATTCTGGCGAGAACATTAGAGCACTCCAGCAAGATTTGTATAGACTGATGCAGTGGTCGGAGAAGTGGCAGATGCAGTTTAAAATAGACAAATGCAAAATTCTAAACATGGGACAGGAAAATAAACATGCCACATATAAACTAAATAATGTAGAGCTTAATATTACAGATTGCGAAATGGATTTGGGAGTTCTGGTTAACAGTAATCTAAAACCAAGACAACAGTGCTTAAGTGTTTGCAATAAAGCTAACAGAATCCTTGGCTTCATATCAAGAAGCATAAATAATAGGAGTTCTCAGGCTGTTCTTCAACTCTATATATCCTTGGTTAGGCCTCATTTAGATTATGCTGCACAGTTTTGGTCACCATATTACAGAATGGATATAAATGCTCTGGAAAATGTTGATCCCATGTATCAGAAATCTTCCCTATGAGAATAGAATGAGGCCCTGAATCTGCACTCTCTAGAAAGGCGTAGAAATAGGGAGGATATGACTGAAGTGTATAAATGGAAAACAGGAATAAATAAAGAGGATGTAGATATGGTGCTAAAAATATCTAGCCAAGACAGGACTCACAGCAATGATTTTAAGTTGGAAAAAATCAGATTCAGAAAGGATATAGGAAAACACTGGTTGTGGATGAATGGAACAAACTCCCGAGTACCGTCATAGAAGCTAAAATGTTGTGCACTTTTAAAAATAGGTTAGATATATACATGAGTGGGTGTGGGTGAGTGTGAGTTGGACCTGACTAGCTTGTGCTACTAGGTCTGATGCCGTGCTCCTTCCTTAAGTGAATGTGACTTGACCTGACTAGGTTGGTTTATTGGCTTAAGCCGGTAAGAGATTGGACAGCCTCGCATAGGCCAGTAGGCCTGCTGCAATGTTCCTTCTTTCATATGTTCTTATGAACCGATCCCCGGACTTCAGTGTGTGAGCTGAGTTTGCTGGCAATCGAGCTACGGGACAACGTAGCTCTGTAGATCAGTGCAAGACGCCAGCATTTTCTATGCTGTCTCTACTGAACGCAAGTTCTCGGAGCCGTGTGGCAAGAATCCTCCTTGTTTTTCATACACAGATCTTGTTGCATCCTCCGCTTGGTAAAGTACACTTCCACTTCACTCTTGTCACAGAGATCTTCCTTCTTGGTGAGGTCACTGATGGAATATGTGGCCCTGGTAGCTACGTAGATATCGATACTTGAAAGAAGCCTACTTGCTGTTTCTTGCTACTTCTCCTCCAGGTAGAGTTAGAAATCTAGGTTTCCCGGGAGTGGTATTGTTGGTAGTGTTGAGTATATTCATAGCTCTGTCTTTACAGTCCTCTATAAAGTAAGAAGGAATGTGTGTGTGAAGGTGCGGGTGACGCACTGGTATTTCTATGAATTCGAGACAGATGTGGATGTCACTTAAAAAAATACCAGTGAGTCAGAGAAAGTCTTCCCATGAGGTGTCCTTGTCTGTATATCAATGAAAAACAGCAACACATTCCGTGAATACCACTCATTGTGTTGTACCATGGCAAGGAGTACATTCATTGTGTTGTACCATGGCAAGAAGTACATTCATTGTGTTGTAACATGGCAAGGAGTACATTCATTGTGTTGTACCATGGCAAGGAGTACATTCATTGTGTTGTACCATGGCAAGGAGTACATTCATTGTGTTGTACCATGGCAAGGAGTACATTCATTGTGTTGTACCATGGCAAGAAGTACATTCATTGTGTTGTACCATGGCAAGGAGTACATTCATTGTGTTGTACCATGGCAAGAAGTACATTCATTGTGTTGTACCATGGCAAGAAGTACATTCATTGTGTTGTACCATGGCAAGGAGTACATTCATTGTGTTGTACCATGGCAAGAAGTACATTCATTGTGTTGTACCATGGCAAGAAGTACATTCATTGTGTTGTAACATGGCAAGGAGTACATTCATTTTGTACCATGGCAAGGAGTACACTCATTGTGTTGTACCATGGCAAAGAGTACATTCATTGTGTTGTACCATGGCAAGGAGTACATTTATTGTGTTGTACCATGGCAGGAGTACACTCATTGTGTTGTACCATTGCAAGGAGTACATTCATTGTGTTGTACCATGGCAAGGAGTACACTCATTGTGATGCACTACGGCAAAGAGTACACTTATTGTGTTGTAACATGGCAAGGAGTACACTCATTGTGTTGTACCATGGCAAGGAGTACACTCATTGTGTTGTACCATGGCAAGGAGTACACTCATTGTGTTGTACCATGGCAAGGAGTACACCCATTGTGTTGTACCATGGCAAGGAGTATATGTTGCTGGTGATGGAACAACTACAACAAGTAGTTGGCGATAAAACAAATACAACAAATTGCTTGTGATGGAACAACTATTACAAGTTGCTTATAATGGAACAACTACTACAAGTTCCTGGTGATGGAACAACTACAAGTTGCTGGTGATGGAACAGCTACAAATTGCTGGTGATGGAACAACTACTTACAAGTTTCTGATGGTGGAACAACTACAACAAGCTGCTGACGATGGAACAAATGCAACAAGTTGCTAATGATGGAACAACTACTAAAAGTTGCTTGTGATGGAACAACTACACCAGGTTGCTTGTGATGGAACAACTACAGGTTGCTGGTGATGGAACAACAAATTGCTGGCAATGGAACAACTACAATAAGTTGCTGGTGGTGGAACAATAAGTTACTGGCAATGGAACAATTACAACATGTTGCTGGCGATGTAACAACTACAACAAATTGCTGGTAATGGAACAACAACAAGTTGCTGGTGATGAAAGAAGTTGGTGATGGAACAAGTTGCTGGTGATGGAACAACAAGTTGCTAGTGATGGAACAACAAATTGATCGTGATTGAACAAAAAGTCGATGGTGATGGAACAAGTAGTTGGTGATGGAACAATAACAAACAAGTTGCTGGTGGTGGAACAACAACAAGTTGCTGGTAATGGAACAACAAATCGATGATGATGGAACAACAAATCGATAGTGATGGAACAAGTTGATGGGATGGAATAATAACAAGTTGCCAATGATGGAATAACTAGTTGCTGATGATGGAATAAAAAGTCGCTGGTGATGGAACAACAAGTCGTTGGTGATGGAACGACAAGTTGCTGGTGATAGAACAACAAGTTGCTGGTGATGGAACAACAAGTTGCTGGTGATGGAACAACAAGTTGCTGGTGATGGAACAACAAGTCGCTGGTGATGGAACAACAAGTTGCTGGTGATGGAACAAGTCGCTGGTGATGGAACAGCAAGTTGCTGGTGATGGAACAACAAGATGCTGGTGATAGAACATCAAGTTATTGGTGATGGAACAGCAACAAGTAACTGATGATGGAACAACAAATCAATGGTGATGGAACAACAAGTCACTGGTGATGGAACAACAAGTAAATGGTGATGGAACAACAAGTCACTGGTGATGGAACAACCACAAGTCACTGGTGACGTAACAACAAGTTGCTGGTGATGGAACAACAAGTAAATGGTGATGGAACAACAAGTAAATGGTGATGGAACAACAAGTCACTGGTGATGGAACAACAAGTAAATGGTGATGGAACAACAAGTCACTGGTGATGGAACAACCACAAGTCACTGGTGACGTAACAACAAGTCACTGGTGACGTAACAACAAGTCACTGGTGACGTAACAACAAGTTGCTGGTGATGGAACAACAAATCGATGGTCATAGAACAGGTTGTTGATGATGAAACAATAACAAACAAGTTGTTGGTGATGGAACAAAAATAAGTTGCTGGTAACGGAACAACAAATCGATGGTGATGGAACAACAAATCGATGGTGATGGAACAAGTTGTTGTGAGGGAACAGCAACAAGTTGCTGGTGATGGAACAACAGCAAGTTGCTGATGATGGAACAACATGTCGCTGGTGATGGAACAATAACAAACTGCTGGTGATCGAACAACAAGATGCTGGTGATGGAACATCAAGTTATTGGTGATGGAACAACAACAAGAAAACGGATGATGGAACAACAAGTCACTGGTGATGGAAAAACAAGTCACTGACGAAGGAACAACAAGTCACTGGTGAAGGAACAAATCACTGGTGATAGAACAAATTGCTGGTGATGGAACAACAGCAGGTCACTGGTGATGGAACAACAAGTCGCTGGTGATGAAACAACAAGGCACTGGTGATGGAACAAGCTGGTAGTGATGGAACAACAGCAGGTCACTGGTGATGGAACAACAAGTCGCTGGTGAGGAAACAAGGCGCTGGTGATGGAACAACAAATCGCTGGAGGTGGAACATGTCACTGGTAATGGAACAACAACAAGCCTCTGGTGATGTAACAACAAGTGACTGGTGATGGAACAACAATAAGTCACTGGTGACGGAAAAACAACAAGTCGCTGGTGATGGAACAAGTCGCTGGTGATAGAACAACAACAAGTCACTCGTGATGGAACAACAAGTCACTGGTGATGGAAAAACAAGTCGCTGGAGATGGAACATTAAGTCACTGGCGATGAAACAAGTCGTTCAAGATGGAACAACAATAGGTTACTGGTGATTGAACAACAACAAGTCGCTGATGATGGAACAACAACAAGTCAATGGTGATAGAACAACAAGTCACTTGTAATGGAACAACAGCAAGTCACTGGTGAAGGAACAACAAGTCGCTGATGATGGGACAACAACAAGTTACTGGAGGTTCAACAATAAGTCACTGTTAATGGAACAACATGTTGCTGGTGATGGAACAACAAGTCACTAATGATGGAACAACAACAAGTCACTGATGATGGAACAACAACAAGTCACTGGTGATGGAACAACAAGTCACTTGCGATGGAACAACAGCAAGTCACTGGTGATGGAAAAACACGTCACTGGTGATGGAACAAGTCACTGGTGATGGAACAATAAGTCGCTGAAGATCTAACAACAAAAATTTTCTGGCGATGGAACAACAACAAGTCGCTGGTGATGGAACAGCAAGTCACTTGTGATGGAACAACAGCAAGTCACTGGTGATGGAACAAAAACAAGTCACTGGTGAAGGAACAACAACAAGTCACTGGTGAAGGAACAACAAGTCACTGGTGATAAAACAACAAGTTGCTGGCGATGGAACAACATCAAGTAACTGGTGATGGAACAACAAGTCGCTGGTGATGGAACAACAACGAGTCACTTGTCATGGAACAACAAATCGTTGGTGATGGAAAAGCGAGTCGCTGGTGATGGAACAACAACAAGTCACTGGTGATGGAACAACAATAAAAGTCCTCAGGTTGTTCTTCAACTCTATATATCCTTGGTTAGGCCTCATTTAGACTATGCTGCTCAGTTCTGGTCACCGTATTACAGAATGGATATAAATGCACTGGAGAATGTACAGAGAAGGATGACAAAGATGATCCCATGTATCAGAAATCTTCCCTATGAGGATAGACTGAGGGCCCTGAATCTGCACTCTCTCGAAAGGCGTAGAATAAGGGGGGAAATGATAGAGGTGTATAAATGGAAAACAGGAATAAATAAAGGGGATGTAAATAGCGTGCTGAAAATTTCCAGCCAGGACAGGTCTCGCAGCAATGGTTTCAAGTTGGAAAAATTCAGATTCAGGAAGGATATAGGAAAGCACTGATTTGGTAATAGAGTTGTGGATGAGTGGAACAAACTCCCGAGTACAGTTATTCAGGCTAAAACTTTGTGTAGTTTTAAAAATAGGTTAGATAAATACATGAGTGGGTGTGGTTGGGTGTGAGTTGGACCTGACTAGCTTGTGCTGCTGGGTCTGGTGCAGTGCTCCATCCTTGAGTGGAGATGACCAGACTGGGTGGGTCATTGGGCTAATCCAGGGGGGGGGGTCATTGGTCTAATCCGGGGGGGGGGACATAGACCTGCTCCGCATGGGTCAGTAGGCCTGTTGCAGTGTTCCTTCTTTCTTATATTCTTATGTTCTTATGTTGGTAATGGAACAACAACAAGATGTTGATGATGAAACATCAAGTCACTGATGATGGAACACAACCAGTCAGTGATGATGGAACAACAAATCGCTGGTGATGGAAAAACAAGTCACTGGTGATGGAACAACAGTAGGTAACTGGTGATGGAACAACAAGTCGATGGTGATGGAACAACAACAAACCGCTGGTGATGGAACAACAATAGGTCACTAGTGATGGAGCAACAACAAGTCACTAGTAATGGAATAACAACAAGCCACTGATGATGGAACAACAAGTCGCTGGTGATGGAAAAGCAACAAGTAACTGTTGAAGGAACAACAAGTCACTGGTGACGGAAAAACAATAAGTCGCTGGTGATGGAACAACAACAATTCACTGGTGATGGAAAAACAAGTCGCTGAAGACTGAACAACAATAAGTCACTGGTGATGCAACAACAATAAGTCACTGGTGATGGAACAATAAGTCACTTGTGATGGGACAACAGCAAGTCGCTGGTGTTGAAACAACATAAAGTCGATGGTGATGGAACAACAAGCCGCTGGTGATGGAACAACAACAAGTCTCTGGTGATGGGACAACAGCAAGTAGCTGGTGATGGAACAGCAACAAGTTGCTGGTGATGGAACAACAGCAAGTTGTTGGTGATGGAAAAGCAAGTCGTAGGTGATGGAACAACAACAAGTTGCTGGTGAGAGAACAACAACAAACTGCTGGAGATGGAACAAGTCGCTGGTGATGGAACAAGAAGAAATTGCCGGTGATGGAACAACAAGTCACTGGTGATGGAACAAAAACAAGTCACTGGTTATGGGAGAACAGCAAGTCGCTGGTGATGGAACAGCAAAAGGTCACTGGTGATGGAACAACAACAGGTCACTGGTGATGGAACAGTAACAAGTCACTGGTGATGGAACAACAACAAGTCGCTGGTGATGGAACAACAACAAGTCACTGGTGATGGAACAACAACAAGTCACTGGTTATGGGAGAACAGCAAGTCGCTGGTGATGGAGCAACATGCCACTGGTGATGGAACAACAACAAGTCACTGGTGATGGAACAACAACAAGTCACTGGTGATGGAGCAACAACAAGTCACTGGTTATGGGAGAACAGCAAGTCGCTGGTGATGGAGCAACATGTCACTGGTGATGGAACAATAGCAAGTCGCTGTTGATAGAACAGCAACAAGTCACTGGTGATGGAGCAACAACAAGTCACTGGTTATGGGAGAACAACAAATCGCTGGTGATGGAACAACATGTAAATGGTGATGGAACAACAACAAGTCGCTGGTGATGGAACAACAACAAGTTGCTGGTGAGAGAACAACAACAAATTGCTGGAGATTGAAAAAGTCGCTGGTGATGGAACAAGAAGAAATTGCCGGTGATGGAACAACAACAAGATGCTGGTGATAGAACATGAAGTTACTGGTGATGGAACAACAACAAGTCCCTGATGATAAAACAACAAGTGACTGGTGAAGGACCAACAACAAGTCACTGGTGATAGGACAACAAGTTTCTGTTGATGGAATAACAAGTGACTGGTGATGGAACAACTAATCGCTGGTGATGGAACAACAAGTCACTAGTGATGGAAGAACAACAAGTCACTGGTGATGGAACAACCACAAGTTACTGGTGATGGAAGAACAAGGCACTGGTGATGGAGCAACAACAAGTCACTGATGATGGAACAACATCAAGTCGATGCTTATGGAACAATAAGAAGTCACTGGTGTTGGAACAGCAACAAGTCCCTGGTGATGGAACAACAACAAGCCATTAGTGATGGAACAAGTCGCTGGTGATTGGACAAGTCACTGGTGATTGAACAACAGGAAGTCACTGGTGATGGAACAACAACATATTGCTGGTGATGGAACAACAAGTCGCTGGTGATGGAACAACAACAAATTGCTGGTTATGGAACAACAAAATACTGATAATGGAACATCAAGTTACTGGTGATGAAACATCAAATCAAGTCACTGATGATGGAACAACAACAAGCCACTGGTTAAGGACCAACAAATCACTGATGATAAAACAACAAGTTGCTGGTGATGGAACAATAACAAGTCACTGGTGATGGAACAACAACTAGTCGCTGGAGATGGAAAAAGAGCAAGTCACTGGTGATGGAACAACAAGTCACTGGTGAAGGAGCAACAAGTCGCAGGTGATGGAGCAACAACAAGTTTATGCTGATGGAACAACAGCAAGTCACTGGAAATGGAACAACAACAAGTCACTGATGATGGATCAACAGCAAGTCACTGGAAATGTAAGAACAACAAGTTGCTGGTGATGGAACAGTAAGTCGCTGGTGATGGAGCAACAACCAGTCAGTGATGATGGAACAACAAGTCACTGGTGATAGAACAAGTTGCTGGTGATGGAACAACATCAAATCACTAGTAATGGAACAGCAAGTCGCTGTTGATGGAACAACAACGAGTCACTGGTGATGGAACAACAAAACGCTGGTGATGGAAAAACGAGTCACTGGTGATGGAACAACAAGCCGCTGGTGATGGAACAACAACATGTCGCTGGTGATGGAACAACAACAAGTCGCTGGTGATGGAACAACAAGTAACTGGTGATGGAACAACAACAACTCGCTGGTCACGTAACAAGTCACTGGTGAAGGAACAACAAGTCGCTGGTGATGTAACAATAAGTTTCTGGTGATGGAACAACAACAAGCCACTGACGATGGAGCAACATTAAGTCGATGGTTATGGAACAACAAGAAGTCAATGTTGATGGAACAACAACAAGTCTCTGGTGATGGAACAACAACAAGTTGCTGGTGATGAAACATCAAGTTACTGATGATGGAACAACAAGTCACTGATGATGGAATAACAGCCAGTCAGTGATGATGAAACAAGAAGTCGCTGGTGATGGAACAACAACGAGTCACAGGTCATGGAACAACAAATCGCTGGTGATGGAAAAGCGAGTCACTGGTGCTAGAACAACAACAAGCCGCTGCTGATGGAACAACAATAGGTCATTGGTGATAGAACAAGTCGCACATGATGAAACAACAACAAGTCGCTGGTGGTGGAACAACAACAAGTCACTTGTGATGGGACAACAGGAAGTCGCCGGTGACGGAACATCAACAAGTCGCTGGTGATGGAACAACAAGTCGAATGTGATGGAAGAACAAGTCACTGGTGATGGAACAACAACAGGTCACTGGTGATGGAGCAACAACAAGTCACTAGTAATGGAACAACAACAAGTAACTGTTGATGGAACAACAAGTCACTGGTGATGGAACGACAAGTCACTGCTGACGGAAAAACAAGTCGCTGGTGAAGAAACAACAATTCACTGGTGATGGAACAACAGGTCACTGGTGATGGAACAACAACAAGTCACTTGTGATGGAACAACAGCAAGCCACTGGGGATGGAACAACAAGTCGCTGGTGATGGAACAACAAGTCACTGGTGATGGAATAACAACAAGTCACTTGTGATGGAACAATAACAAGTCGCTGGTAATGGAACAACAACAAGTCGCTGGTGATGGAACAGCAACAAGTCTCTGGTGATGGAACAATAGCAAGTCGCTGGTGATGGAACAGCAACAAGTCGCTGGTGATGGAACAACAACAAGTCACTTGTGATGGAACAATAGCAAGTCGCTGGTGATGGAACAGCAACAAGTTGCTGGTGATGGAACAGCAACAAGTTGCTGGTGATGGAACAGCAAGTCGTTGGTGATGGAACAACAAGTTGCTGGTGAGAGAACAACAACAAATTGCTGGAGATGGAACAAGAAGAAATTGCTGTTGATGGAACAACACAAAGTCACTGATGATGGAACAAGAAGTTACTGGTGATGGAACAACAACAAGTCAATGATGATAAAACAAGTGACTGGTGAAGGACCAACAACAAGTCTCTGGTGATAGGACAACAAGTTGCTGTTGATGGAACAACAAGTGACTATTGATGGAACAACTAATCGCTGGTGATGGAACAACAAGTCACTAGTGATGGAACAGCCCCAAGTTACTGGTGATGGAAGAACAAGTCACTGATGATGGAACATCAAGTTGATGCTTATGGAACAATAAGAAGTCACTGGTGATTGAACAACAACAAGTCACTGGTGATGGAACAATAACAAGTTTCTGGTGATGGAACAACAAGTCACTGGTGATGGAACAACATAAAGTCGCTGTTGATGGAACAACAAGTCGCTGTTGATGGAACACACAAGTATTTGGTGATGGAACAACAACAAGTCACTTGTGATGGGACAACAGCAAGTCGCTGGTGATGGAACAACAACAAGTCGCTGGTGATGGAACAACAACAAATCATTAGTGATGGAATAATTCGTTGGTGGTTGAACAAGTCTCTGGTGATGGAACAACATATCGCTGGTGATGGAACAACAACAAGTCACCGATGATGAAAGAACAGCGAATCACTGTTGATGGAACAACAATAAGTCACTTGTGATGGGACAAGAGCAAGTCGCTGGTGATGGAACAACAACAAGTTGCTGGTGATGGAACAATAAATCATTAGTGATGGAAGAAGTCGCTGGTGGTTGAACAACAAGTGACTGGTGATGGAACAACAACAAGTCACTGATGATGAAATAACAAGTCACTGGTGCTGGACCAAAAAGTCGCTGCTGTTGGAACAACAAGTCGCTGGTGATGAAACAACAACAAATCATTAGTAATGGAAGAAGTCGCAGGTTGTTGAACAACCATTGACTGGTGATGGAACAACAAGTCACTGGTAGTGGAATAACAACAAGTCGCTTGTGATGGAACAACAAGTCACTGGTAGTGGAATAACAACAAGTCGCTTGTGATGGAACAACAAGTCATTGATGATGTAACAACAAGTCACTTGTGATGGGACAACAGCAAGTCACTGGTGATGGAACAACAGCAAGTGACTGGTGATGGAACCACAAATCACTGGTGATGGGACAACAGCAAGTCGCTGGTGATTGAACAACAAGTCACCGGTGATGGAACAACAAGTCACTTGTGATTGGAGAAAAGCAATTCGCTGGTGATGGAACAGCAACAAGTCACTGGTGATGGAACAAAAAAAGTCACTGGTTATGGCAGAACAGCACTCGCTGGTGACGGAACAACAATTCACTTGTGATTGCACAACAGCAAGTCGCTTGTGATGGAACAGCAAAATGTCGCTGGTGATGGAACAACAACAGGTCACTGGTGATGGAACAACAACAAGTCATTGGTGATGGAACAACAACAAGTCACTGGTGATGGAGCAACAACAAGTCACTGGTTATGGGAGAACAACAAATCGGTGGTGATGGAACAACATGTCACTGGTGATGGAACAGAAAAAGGTCACTAGTGATGGAACAACAACAGGTCACTGGTGATGGAGCAACAACAGGTCACTGGTGATGGAACAACAACAAGTCACTGGTGATGGAGCAACAACAAATCACTGGTTATGGGAGAACAACAAATCGCTGGTGATGGAACAACATGTCAGTGGTGATGGAACAACGACAAGTCGCTGGTGATGGAACAACAACAAGTCAATGGTGATAGAACAACAACAAGTACTCACCTAGTTGTACTCATCTATTTGAGGTTGCAGGGGTCGAGTCCAAGCTCCTTCCTCCGCCTCTTCACTGGTCGCTACTAGGTCACTCTCCCTGAACCGTGAGCTTTATCATACCTCTGCTGTTTATGAGAGACAGCAAGTCGCTGGTGATGGAACAACAACAAGTCGCTGGTGATGAAATAACAACAATTCGCTGGTGATGGAACAACACCAAGTCGCTGGTGATGGAACAATAACAAGCCATTAGTGATGGAGCCAGTGGCTTGTGATTGTACAACAAGTCACTGGTGATGGAACAACAACAAGCTATTAGTGATGGAACAAGTCGCTGGTGATTGAACAATCACTGGTGATGGAACAACAGCAAGTCGCTGGTCATGGAACAAGAAGAAGTCTCTGGTGATGGGACAACAGCAAGTCGCTGGTGATTTAACAAATCATTGATGATGGAACAACATGTCGCTGGTGATGGAACAACAACAATTCACTGATGATGGAACAACAAGTCACTGGTGATGGAACAACAAGTCGCTGGTGATGGAACAACAGCAAGACAGTAGGTGGAAGCTAAGTCTTCATTACAGGCCGGTAGCAGTGACCTGCAGCCTGTACAACGTAATGGAGAAGACCGTCAGTAGGATATTGGAGCACCTGGATGAGCGAGGTTTGATCAGGAACACCCACACGGGGGTTTAACCTATTAGACCTTCATTTTCCGAAGCCTTGGATGATCAGATTTTTTTTTTCTTTCCGATGTATGATTGCATGTGTTTGTGTATGTGTGTACTCACCTATTTGTGGTTGTAGGGGTCAATTCATAGCTCCTGGCCCCGCCTCTTTACTGGTCGCTACTAGGTTCACTCTCTCCCTGCTCCATGAGCTTTATCGTACCTCTTCTTAAAGCTATGTATGGTACCTGCTTCCTCTACCTCACTTTCTAGACTATTCCGCTTCCTGACAACTCTATGACTGAAGAAATACTTCCTAACATCCCTGTGACTCATCTGTGTCTTCAACTTTCAATTGTGACCCCTTGTTGTTGTGTCCCATCTCTGGAACATCCTGTCTCTGTCCACTTTGTCTATTCCTCTCAGTATTTTATATATCGGTCTAGTGCCCTTAACCTCTCCTCGTTGTACATGTCCCTGTGTGTGTGTGTGTGTGTGTGTGTGGTGCGTGTGTGTGTGTGTGTGTGTGTGTGTGTGTGTGTGTGTGTGTGTGTGTGTGTGTGTGTGTGTGTGTGTGTGTGTGCACTCACCAAATTGTAGCTTCAGGGCTTGAATCTCAGTTTCTGGCCCTGCTGCTCTGCTGGTTGCTACAGGTTTCACTCTTTTGGCTGCATGAGTTCTCATACCTGTTCCCAAAACTTTGCATTGATTACCCTCTACCACTTCGCTGTCTAGATCGTTCCACTCCCTGAACACTCGGAGGCTAAAGAAGTATTTCCTAACATCCCTGTGACTCAAATGTGACCTCGTGCACCTGAGACCCGCCTCTCAGATTCTCACTGTCGACCCTTTCAATTATTCTGAGCATTTTGTACGTCATAACCATGTCACCTCTGGTACTTCAGTCCTTTAGTGTCGTCAGGTTTAGTTCCTCTAGCCTCGCCTCACAGGTCATACCTATAAGTTCTGGGACTAGATTCGTTGAAACATTTTCACTTTTTCCAGGTTCTTTATATGCTTTACCAGATGTGGGTTCCACGTTAGTGCTGCATGCTTCAAGATGTGGGTTCCAGATTCTCACGCTGTCGATTTTCAGATTATTCTGAGCTTCATGTGGTCCAATAGTGTCCCCTTTCTGGGTACTTCAGTCTTAGTGTCGTCAGATGTAGGTTCCCTTAGGCTCAGCTTCACAGAGTTTACCATAGTTCTGACTCAGATTGTTCCTTGAACATTATTCACTTTTCAGGTTCCATTATGCTTTACCAGATGTGGGTTCCACATTAGTGCTGAATGCTTCAAGATGTGGGTTCCACATTAATGCTGAATACTTCAAGATAGACCTTGAACATACTGTCAATAAGGCCGGGAATGTCTCCTTATTGATATTCCTGAAAACTGCTCTTAAATTTGGCAGTCCTGCCAAATTTAAGAGTAGGTGAAATGCTCGGCACTGTGTTTACGCCGAGGTCCTTCTTTTTCAGTCTTTGTCCCCCAAGCCTAATACTGTTTCTGGGATAAGGGTGAGGATTGGTTATGGGGGTGGAGCTTACACTGTAGGGGGGTGGCACTGTGGGTATTGGTGGATAAGGATCTAGAGGAAGATGGGTTGGGGGCTGGGTTAAGGAGGGGGTAGCGAGAGAGGATCCAGCACTGGTTGGGGTTAGGAATTGGGTTGTAAGTGGGGAGGAGGGGAAACATGGTATGGTTTGTTCTGGGTGTGTCGCAGACACTCCATTCCTTCTAGGTCCCAAGCTGAAGCTTCTGACCTACATTGTGTTGCATCTACGCACTGTCGTAGTCGGGGATTGGTTATGCTGAACTTAGCTTCAGTATTAAGGGAGATTTATGCTTTTTATGGAGGATCTGCTGAAGGTCACCAGGTAGGATCGTTATTTTGTCTCCTTGTTCCTGACTCTGTGCTGCTGCTTTGTACATTATTGTTGTTCGGCGAATGCTTCATCATATTGTTTAAGCAAGCGGTTTTGATTGCCTTGTTGGTCAAGAAGATAGATTATTTGAGGACGTTTAGTCAGTCAATGTTTAAATCTAAGTCGAGTCGAGTCTTACTGCACTTTTGAGCACTTACACACATACTCACACATACTTGTAAATTGTTGTATTTATTATTTGAGTATAGCTCACTAGAGTTACGCAACAGATGGTACTTGTGAGTAGTACTGATATGAAATGTGCCCTCAGCACTATAGTACTGTATGTACAATTTAACATTGCAATTAATGTATACAATAGTAGCTTCCAGGAGAAGTGTAGGAGGTTATGTCCTAAATTATATTAGATTTCTTTATTTTAATAATGTCCACCTAGACAGCTTTTTATATTAAAAATCACAACTTTTTTTTCGTTGGTTTAATATCAACCAGTGTGAATCTCAAAGCACTATGAATATTTCACTCAATTTAAGGATAGCTGGACTTAATATTATTCTGACATACTGTTAAAAAACCAGAAACAGGTTAGATACTAGAAGGGGATCAATAAGCTGACCGAGTATTCTCTGAAAATGTCTATACAGTATGGATATCGCATTTTGTAACAATTGTCCCAGGATGCGATCTGCACCCATTTTACTGATGGGTGAATATAATCAATCGGAGTAAGGAAACAGGCTCAATGTTTCCACCCTTGCCGAGAATGGAACCATGAACCCTCTCTTCTCTTTTCCTTCCCTGCTCAATCCTGCTTCTACACTATCTCTATTACTGTCCTTATCACCTTGTCACTGGCTTTCCAATATTAGCCAAGAACTCTACCTCTTTCTGCCTATAACTGGTTTCCCTAACAATATCGTTACACTGAGAATATGTCCTGCCCATTTTATTGTATCATTATTCATTGTTTTCCCACAAAATCCCATACTGCTAACTGTAGTTAGCAGCATTGGCTGCTAACTATAGTTAGCAATATGAGCTAGACCTAGATAAGTGAACCCCATCCCTTGCATACCATGTCACTTTTGCCGTAGAGGAGGTGTCCCAGTTGTTTCTGAATGTTATTGCATTATCCTTTTAGTTTTGTCCAACCATCAATTAATACTAATTGCTCTGGACAACCATTCACTTCCAACTCCTCTCCTTGGCAAAATACTACATACCACAGGGTGCCTTCCCTGTTTTCTAATTATGTTTATTGCTGACCAATACCTGCTAATCAAGTCCTCACTCCTACATCGTTGCCTCCAGCACAGAGACAGATAATAGGATTGCTCCCATTAGCTCTCATGATGTCGTCCAGATGGCTAGCAATATCCTCCATCCCAGCCCCAGGAAAACATACCCTCTGCCTCCTCTTCCTATCTCTAAGAAAAAAGGCCGTGTCCATAAACTTTACCTGGCTGTCCCCAACTAAAACAGTGTTCTTACCTTCGCTGATGGTGTTTCTCATGACGTTCTCGACAGTCTTCATTGGGATGGTCTTCGTTGAAATTGTCTTACTTGGGATGGTCTTCACTTGCGTTTCTAAGGTAGTCAATTCACACTCGTCTGCCAGTGCTGAGGCAATTTTGGTTACCACAGGTGTGTGTGTGTGTGTGTGTGCGTGTGTGTGCGTGTGTGTGTGTGTCCTGGACTTCCATAGTTTTAGCTTTGTTGCTTCCATTCCATCCATCATCCAGTTGTTTGGTACAATCCTTGACACAGCTGTTCTCGACGACGTTGTTCCGGGGATAATTCTTACACTTATCTTTCAGTCATTGAATCTCTCTTCTTTCTTTTGTTAACTCTTCCTTAAGCTAAAGATATAGCTGCATGTAGTCAAAGGAGGCCATCATCACAATCTCAGTAAGATAAGAACGGTAAGCACACTAGACACGTGTTCACAGAGCGAGGTCAACATCACCACTGAGCAGGATCAACTTCACCACTGATAATACCATGTAATAAGGCAAACAAATTACTGGGATTTATATCAGGAAGTATTATCAGAAGTGCAGATGTTATACTACAACTCAACATACCATTAGTAAGGCCTCACTTAGACTATGCAACTCACTTCTAGTCGCCATACTACAGAATGGATATAAATTCATTAGAGAACATTCAGAGAAGAATGACAAAATTAATCCATTGCATATGAAATCTGCCATATGAAAAAAGACTGAAATCCCTTAAACTACATTCACTTGCAAGAGTTGAATGAGAAAAAACATGATTGAAGCGTATAAGTATAAGATGGGCATAAATACAGGAGACATAAATAAAGTTCAGAGCATATCTCTGCAGGAAAGAACTCGAAATAAAGTATTCAAATTGAATAAATTTAGATTTAGATAGGATACAGGAAAATACTGGTTAGGAAATAGAGTGGTCGACGAGTGGAACAGTCTACCTTATGGGATCCTCGAAGCTAAAACTTTGGGTACCTTTATATATAGGTTAGATAAACACATGAGTGAGAGGGGTTGGATTTGAGTGAGACTTGCATTTGAATTAATAGGGTTATCAAAGGTCTGGCATTTTGAGACTCTGATCACGGGTTCTAACCCCGCCGTGGTATGGTTTATCAAAGCTTTTTCCTTGTGTAACACTGATAATGGGTTAAACAAATATTTTTGTTAATGTTTTTGGTTTTGAGAAGGACCTACCCAGTAAGGGCCAGTAGGCCTCCTGCAGTGTTCCTCCTTGCTTGTGGTCTCACATAAGAATTTTCTCCAGCGAATTAAAGAGCACATCAAAGGCCAGAGAGGGAGGTGACATTACAAGAGTATTGGAATGGACGAGAGTAACATGTGGGATCCCCAAAGCATCAGCAACAGGGAAAATTACTGTCCCTGATGATTGTAAAAAACCCGCCAGAGAGGATGGAATCATGTCTCACATGAAAGCAATGTCTTCCGTGAGAGCTGTACAGACGTCACAGACTGCCTCTTGAAGTCAAAGACGGCATTCATATATCACAGCTTCCAGATTTCACGGATGACCTCCAGAAGTCATAGATAGCCTCCAGTTATCCAGATACCATAGCAGCCATAGATAAAGTCAAAGATGACCTCCAAAGGCCATAGATGGCTTCAAGATTTTTCAGAAGACCTCCAAAGGCCATAGATGGCTTCAAGATTTTTCAGAAGACCTCCAGAGGCCATATTAGGCCTCCAAAGGTTATAAATGTTTGCTAGAGGTCATAGATGCCCTCCAGAGTTCAAAGATGGCCTCCAAAGACAATAGAAATCCTCCAGATAGTCTCCAGAGGTCACAGACGACCCCCAAGAAGAAGCGGAAAACTTGTATGGTTCGTCAAGGAAGTGGCTGTCAGAGTTCAATCTCAACAACAGCAAGGCTAAGGCATCAGTGTTCACTGACAGGGTTCTTATCAATAACAAAAAAAAAAAAGGTAAACCCGCATGGGTCAGACGCTGGCAGGAGAGAAGCTGCAAAGTTAGAAAGAAAAAGGAATATCCGCCCCGTCCGCCCACCCCCGCCCTCCCAGTCCGTCCGTCCCCGCCCTCCCAGTCCGCCCACCCCCGCCCTCCCAGTCCGCCCGTCCCCGCCCTCCCAGTCCGCCCGTCCCCGCCCTCCCAGTCCGCCCACCCCCGCCCTCCCAGTCCGCCCGTCCCCCGCCCTCCCAGTCCGCCCGTCCCCGCCCTCCAAGTCCGCCCGTCCCCGCCCTCCAAGTCCGCCCACCCCCGCCCTCCCAGTCCGCCCACCCCCGCCCTCCCAGTCCGCTCGTCCCTGCCCTCCCAGTCCGCCAACCCCCGCCCTCCCAGTCCTCCCACCCCAGCCCTCCCAGTCCGCCCATCCCCGCCCTCCCAGTCCGCCCGTCCCCGCCCTCCCAGTCCGCCCGTCCCCGCCCCGCCCATAAATCTCTGCCAGTAGCCCCCCAGCCCCCTCCCTCCGGCGCTCTCTTTGTACTCCACCCAAACAACAACAGTCACCACAACCACAACTATCACCAGCACGACTACTACTATCACCACCACCACCGCCACAAGTGCCCCCACCACAACTTTTACCAACGCCACCACCACATAACAACGCCATTACAACTTTAAATTCACCCCTCCTACCACCTCCTTCACAACCCCACCACCACCATTGAAAGAGTGCTAAGAAGCAGGTTTGCAAATCACCTGGATTCCCAAAATCTGCACAATCCAGGGCAACATGGGTTCAGGGCAGGTCGCTCCTGCCTCTCACAACTACTGGATCACTATGACATGGCCTTGGATGCACTGGAAGAAAATCAGAATGCAGATGTAATATACGCAGACTTTGCAAAAGCATTTGACAAATGCGATCATGGCGTAATAGCCCATAAAATACGTGCTAAAGGAATAACTGGGAAAGTGGGGAGATGGATCTTCAACTTCCTAACAAATCGAACACAAAGAGTAGTGGTCAACAGAGTTAAATCGGAGGCTGCCATAGTGAAGAGCTCTGTTCCACAAGGAACAGTACTCGCCCCCATCTTATTCCTTATCCTCATATCAGACATAAACAGAGATATACACCACAGCACCGAATCATCCTTTGCGGATGATACTAGGATCTGCATGAGGCTGTCATCTGCTGAGGACGCGGTTAACCTCCAATATTACTAGGACCCAGGGTCGTCCCAATATTACTAGGACCCAGGGTCGTCCCAATATTACTAGGACCCAGGGTCGTCCCAATATTACTAGGACCCAGGGTCGTCCCAATATTACTAGGACCCAGGGTCGTCCCAATATTACTAGGACCCAGGGTCGTCCCAATATTACTAGGACCCAGGGTCGTCACACATAACCTACGTACCCAAATATGTAGCCTTTTACAAACATACAAAACATTACCTAAATCGAATTTACTTATATGTGTATATATGTATATATGTATATATATATATATATATATATATATATATATATATATATATATATATATATATATATATATATATATATATATATTTATTTATTTATTTTTTATTATCACACTCGCCGATTCCCACCAAGGCAGGGTGGCCCGAAAAAGAAAAACTTTCACCATCATTCACTCCATCACTGTCTTGCCAGAAGGGTGCTTTACACTACAGTATTTAAACTGCAACATTAACACCCTCCTTCAGAGTGCAGGCACTGTACTTCCCATCTCCAGGACTCAAGTCGGCCTGCGGTTTCCTGAACCCCTTCATAAATGTTACTTTGCTCACACTCCAACAGCACGTCAAGTATTAAAAACCATTTGTCTCCATTCACTCCTATCAAACACGCTCACGCATACCTGCTGGAAGTCCAAGCCCTCGCACACAAAACCTCCTTTACCCCCTCCATCCAACCTTTCCTAGGCCGACCCTACCCGCCTTCCTTCCACTACAGACTGATACACTCTTGAAGTCACTCTGTTTCGCTCCATTCTCTCTACATGTCCGAACCACCTCAACAACCCTTCCTCAGCCCTCTGGACAACAGTTTTGGTAATCCTGCACCTCCTCCTAACTTCCAAAACTACGAATTCTCTGCATTATATTCACACCACACATTGCCCTCAGACATGACATCTCCACTGCCTCCAGCCTTCTCCTCGCTGCAACATTCATCACCCATGCTTCACACCCATATAAGAGCGTTGGTAAAACTATACTCTCATACATTCCCCTCTTTGCCTCCATGGACAAAGTTCTTTGTCTCCACAGACTCCTAAGTGCACCACTCACTCTTTTTCCCTCATCAATTCTATGATTCACCTCATCTTTCATAGACCCATCCGCTGACACGTCCACTCCCAAATATCTGAATACATTCACCTCCTCCATACTCTCTCCCTCCAATCTGATATTCAATCTTTCATCACCTAATCTTTTTGTTAATATATATATTTTATATATATATATATATATATATATATATATATATATATATATATATATATATATATAATATATATAATATATATGGGTTGATAGATATATAAGCAGATAGATAAATTAGGGATGTAGAAAGTATTTTTTATGGGTATCAGTGGGTTACCGACCATTATGGGTATCAGTGGGTACCGACCATTATGGGTATCAGTGGGTACCGACCATTATGGGTATCAGTGGGTAACGACCATTATGGGTATCAGTGGGTACCGACCATTATGGGTATCAATGGGTACCGACCATTATGGGTATCAGTGGGTACCGACCATTATGGGTATCAGTGGGTACCGACCATTATGGGTATCAGTGGGTACCGATCATTATGAGTATCAGTGGGTACCTACCATTATGGGTATCAGTGGGTACCCACCATTATGGGTATCAGTGGGTACCGACCATTATGGGTATCAGCGGGTACCGACCATTATGTGTATCAGTGGGTACCGACCATTATGGGTATCAGTTGGTACCGACCATTATGGGTATCAGTGGGTACCTACCATTATGGGTATCAGTGGGTACCGACCATTATGGGTATCAGTGGGCACCGACCATTATGGGTATCAGTGGGTACCGACCATTATGGGTATCAGTGGGTACCGACCATTTGGGTATTAGTGGGTACCGACCATTATGGGCATCAGTGGGTACCGACCATTATGGGTATCAGTGGGTACCGACCATTATGAGTATCAGTGGGTACCGACCATTATGGGTATCAGTGGGTACCGACCACTATGGGTATTAGTTGGTACCGACCATTATGGGTATCAGTGGGTACCATTATGAGTATCAGTGGTTACCGACCATTGTGGGTATCAGTGGGTACCGGTCATTATGGGTATCAGTGGGTACCGACCATTATGGGTATCAGTGGGTACCGACCATTATGGGTATCAGTTGGTACCGACCATTATGGGTATCAGTTGGTACCTACCATTATGGATATCAGTGGGTACCGACCATTATGGGTATCAGTGGGTACCGACCATTATGGGCATCAGTGGGTAACGACCATTATGGGTATCAGTGGGTACCGACCATTATGGGTATCAGTGGGTACCGACCATTATGAGTATCAGTTGGTACCGACCATTATGGGTATCAGTGGGTACCCACCATTATGGATATCAGTGGGTACCGACCATTATGGGTATCAGTGGGTACCGACCATTATGGGTATCAGTTGGTACCTACCATTATGGATATCAGTGGGTACCGACCATTATGTGTATCAGTGGGTACCGACCATTATGGGTATCAGTTGGTACCGACCATTATGGGTATCAGTTGGTACCTACCATTATGGATATCAGTGGGTACCGACCATTATGGGTATCAGTGGGTACCGTCCATTATGGGCATCAGTGGGTACCGACCATTATGGGTATCAGTGGGTACCGACCATTATGGGTATCAGTGGGTACCGACCATTATGGGTATCAGTTGGTACCGACCATTATGGGTATCAGTGGGTACCGACCATTATGGGTATCAGTGGGTACCTACCATTATGTGTATCAGTGGGTACCGACCATTATGGGTATCAGTGGGTACCGATCATTATGGGTATCAGTGGGTACCGACCATTATGGGTATCAGTTGGTACCGACCATTATGGGTATCAGTTGGTACCTACCATTATGGATATCAGTGGGTACCGACCATTATGGGTATCAGTGGGTACCGACCATTATGGGCATCAGTGGGTACCGACCATTATGGGTATCAGTGGGTACCGACCATTATGGGTATCAGTGGGTACCGACCATTATGAGTATCAGTTGGTACCGACCATTATGGGTATCAGTGGGTACCTACCATTATGGATATCAGTGGGTACCGACCATTATGGGTATCAGTGGGTACCGACCATTATGGGTATCAGTTGGTACCTACCATTATGGATATCAGTGGGTACCGATCATTATGGGTATCGGGGTACGACCTTATGGGTATCAGTGGTACCGACCATTATGGGTATCAGTTGGTACCTACCATTATGGTATCAGTGGTACCGTACCATTATGGGTATCATGTGGGTACGACCATTATGGGCATCAGTGGGTACCGACCATTATTGGTATCAGTGGGTACCGACCATTATGGGTATCAGTGGGTACCGACCATTATGGGTATCAGTTGGTACCGACCATTATGGGTATCAGTGGGAACCGACCATTATGGGTATCAGTGGGTACCTACCATTATGTGTATCAGAGGGTACCGACCATTATGGGTATCAGTGGGTACCGACCATTATGGGTATCAGTGGATACCGACCATTATGGATATCAGTGGGTACCTACCATTATGTGTATCAGTGGGTACCGACCATTATGGGTATCAGTGGGTACCGACCATTATGGGTATCAGTGGGTACCTACCATTATGGATATCAGTGGGTACCGACCATTATGGGTATCAGTGGGTACCGACCATTATGGGTATCAGTGGGTACCGACCATTATGGATATCAGTGGGTACCGACCATTATGGGTATCAGTGGGTACCGACCATTATGGGTATCAGTGGGTACCTACCATTATGGATATCAGTGGGTACCGACCATTATGGGTATCAGTGGGTACCGACCATTATGGGTATCAGTGGGTTCCGACCATTATGGATATCAGTGGGTACCGACCATTATGGGTATCAGTGGGTACCGACCATTATGGGTATCAGTGGGTACCGACCATTATGGGTATCAGTGGGTACCGACCATTATGGATATCAGTGGGTACCGACCATTATGGGTATCAGTGGGTACCGACCATTATGGGTATCAGTGGGTACCGACCATTCTAGAAGGTATTGTTAAAAAAGCAGCCAATACTTTCCGATACTTTTTAAAATAATAATACATGTGTGCTTCAAATATCAACATTAACACCACCTGACGATGTGGAAAACCTGGTGCATCAGCATGTTAGGGACACTACGAGAGTGAAAAGTGAGGATGAACCAGCATGACTGGACCTAGTATTTACCTTGAGTATCTCAGACATCGAGGACATCACATATGAAAGGCCCTTCAGAGCTAGTGATCAAGTGGTTCTGACCTTTGAATACATAGTTGAGTTACGAGTGGAGAGGGTAACAGGAATAGGATGAGAAAAGTCAAACTACAAAAGTGGGGGAGGGACTACACAAGCATGGGGAACTTCCTGCAAGACGTTCAGTGAGAGAGAGAATTGATCGGAAAATCAGTATACGAAATGATGGACTACATGACAACAAAATGCAAGGAAGCAGAGGAATGGTTTGTTCTCAAGGGCAACAGAAATAATGGGAAGACCACGATGAGCCCTTGGTTCACCCAAAAGTATAGGGAGGCAAAAACTAAGTGCACTAGAGAATGGAAAAATTACAAAAGACAAAGTACCAGGAAAATAAAGAGATTAACCGAAGAGCCAGAAACGAATATGCACAGATAACGATGGAGGCCCAGCAACAACAATACGAAAACGACAAAGCACCGAAAGTCAAGTCTGACCCAAAGCTGTTGCATAGCCACATCAAGAGGAAAACAGTCTAGGACCAGGTAATCAGACTGAGTTCACAAGAAACGACCAAGAAGTATGTTAGTAGCTCAACATGAGATTTAAAGAAGTATTCACAGTGAAGAAAGGAAGGACTCCATTAAGTCAGAACAGGGAAGTACACCGACAAGGGATACAACAAGTGCTGGATGAAATACACAACCAAAGAGGAGGTGAAAAAGCTGCTATATGAACTTGATACCGTAAAGGCGGTGGGACCAGAAAATATCTCTCCGTGGGTCTTTAGAGAGGGAGCAGAGATGTTGTGTGTGCCACTAACAAAAATCTTCAACACGCCCATTGAAATGGGGCAACTACCCGAGGTATGGAAGATAGCAAATGTAGTCCCAGTATTAAGAAAGTAGACAGAAATGAGGGATTAAACTACAGACCAATGTCAGTCATGTGTATAATATGCAAAGTCAAGGAGAAGATTATCAGGAGGAGAGTAGTGGAGCACCTAGAAAAGATCAAGTTTATAAAAGACAACCAATAGGGTTTCAGGGAAGGGAAATCCCGTGTCGAAAATCTACTTATGTTTTATGACAAGGTAACAGAAGTAAGACACGAGAGAGGGAGGGAGGGAGGGAGGGAGGGAGGGAGGGAGGGAGGGAGGGAGGGGGGGGTAGATTGCATTTTCTTGGACTGCGAGAAGGCCTTCGACACAGTTCCTCACAAGAAGTTAGTGCAAAGGCTAAAGGATCAGGCATGTATAACAGGAAAGGCACTACAATGGATCAGAGAATATCTGGCAGGGAGGCAACAGTGAGTCATGGTACGTGACGAGGTGTCAGAGTGGGCGCCTGTGACAAGCGGGGTTCCACAGGGGTCAGTCCTAGGACCTGTGCTGTGTTTGATACACTGAATGACATGACAGAAGGGATAGACTTAGAAATGTCCCTGTTTGCAGATGATGTGAAGTTAATGGGGAGAATCAAATTTGATGAGGATCAGGTAGGACTACAAAGAGACCTGGACAGGCTGGAAGCCTGGTCCAACAACTGGCTCCTCGAATTTAACCCCGCCAAATGCAAAGTTACCTCAGTTACATCGAGGGCGTTTTTCCTACTTCCTGGACCAAATAGTCTCATTGTGCCTATCCCTAAGCCCCAACAACCTGATACATTTAGACCGATTTCCTTAACTAGTTGTCTTTGTAAAACTTTTGAAAGAATGATACTTAACAGACTGTACTACAGAATCAGACACCAACTTTCCTCCTACCTCTATGGGTTCATGAAAGGTAAAAGTGTGCAGAACTGTATTTCCACCTTTCTCACTGCACACACCTCTACTAGTTTTACCACATTTCTTGATCTAAAATCTGCATTTGATATTGCGAACAGAACCGTTATACTACATGAACTAGCCAAAATGAATATTGTTGGTAGCTTACTCTGCTGGATAATAGGATACCTGTCAAATAGAGTATCTTCTGTCCTCTACCAAGGCTTTAGAAGTGAGTCTAAAGAAATGTCCCTAAGTACACCGCAGGGAGGAGTTCTCAGTCCCATGCTATTTAATATTCTGATTAATGCTCTCCTAAATGCTCTACCTGCCTCACCTAAACATATAGCTATAAGCTATGCTGATGATATCATGATACATACAACAGGGCATAAGAAGATGTGTACCATTCTTAATGAAGTTCAAACAATTTATAATCGATTAGGCCTCATAATATCTTCCTCTAAAACAAAAATATTAACAAGCAAACGACATCCCCCACCCATCTATTTGCAGGGTGAAATCATTAGCTACGTTAAAACTTACAGATATCTTGGTGTAGATGTACCCTTTAACAAATCCACTATACCACAACTAAACAAGAAATGCAAAGATAGGCTAAATGCTCTCAAAGCTGTTGCTGGCTACAATCCCAACTATGGTGCTAATGTGAGAATCGTGAGAATGATGTACATAGCCTATGTTTGGTCCTTAATTGATTATGCTGCTCCCATGTTGATATTAGCTAGAGAAAGTTTTCTACGACCCTTGGAGTTAATGCAAAATGAAGCTCTCAGAATTATTCTTGGTTGTCCCAAATCTACAAAGGCTCTTAATATGAGGAAGGAGCTTGGTATTTCTAGTATCAGTGATAGGATTGTTGAGATTAACACTATACTCGGTATTAGAATGTTAAGAAGTGAACCAGACACTGTCACGATGAACCTTACTAAGTGTCTACAAGTAAATACACACAGATCTAAATGGATTGTGAAAACGTGCAATTGCATTAAGTTTTATAACCTGCATGAACTGTATCACTGTAGACAACAAGAACATTTCACCCCTCCATGGAAGATGTGTTCATTTAATATCACATACCTGCAAATGCCTCCCAAGAAGCTCATTGCTGTTAAAGCAGCTGCTCAAGAAGAAATTTCTCGCCTAGCTAGTAGTAATAAGTTATCACAGGTTATATACACTGATGGATCTAAACAGGAGTCTTCTGGCAGGGCTGCATCTGCTCTTGTTGCCACCTCCCTGGTTAAGAACGATAATAAACTTGTTGAACCAGGCATAAGAATTAACAACTGGGCGTCTACATTGCAAACTGAACTGTCTGCAATCCTAATGGCGCTAAAGCTAACTTAAGAACATAAGAACATAAGAACGAAGGAACACTGCAGAAGGCCTACAAACCCATGCGAGGCAGGTCCAAGTCTCCTACCGGCTTAAGCCAATGCACCCAACCTAGTCAGGTCAGGTCACATTGACTTAAGGGAGGAACACGGCAACCGACCTGGTAGCACAAGCTATCAGGTCCAACTCACACCCACCCACATCCACTCATGTATTTATCCAACCCATTTTTAAAGCTACACAACGTTCTGGCCTCTATAACTGTACTCGGGAGTTTGTTCCACTCATCCACAACTCTATTACCAAACCAGTACTTTCCTATATCCTTCCTGAATCTGAATTTTTCCAACTTAAAACCATTGCTGCGAGTCCTGTCTAGGCTAGATATTTTCAGCACACTATTTACATCCCCTTTATTTATTCCTGTCTTCCATTTATACACCTCAATCATATCACCCCTAATTCTACGTCTTTCTAGAGAGTGCAGATTCAGGGCCCTTAGTCTATCCTCATAGGGAAGGTTTCTGATACATGGGATCAACTTTGTCATCCTCCTTTGTACATTTTCCAGAGAATTTATATCCATTCTGTAATACGGTGACCAAAACTGTGCAGCATAATCTAAATGAGGTCTAACCAAGGATGTATAGAGTTGAAGAACAACCTGAGGACTCCTATTATTTATGCTTCTTGATATGAAGCCAAGGATTCTATTAGCTTTATTGCGAACACTTATGCACTGTTGTCTTGGTTTCAGATTACTGCTAACCAGAACTCCTAAATCTTTTTCGCAATCCGTAATATTAAGATCTACATTATTTAGTTTATATGTGGCATGGTTATTGTCCTGTCCAACATTTAGAACTTTGCATTTGTCTATATTAAACTGCATCTGCCACTTCTCCGACCACTGCATCAGTCCTATTCAAATCTTCCTGGAGTGCTCGAATGTCCTCGTCAGAATGAATTCGACGGCCTATTTTGGTGTCATCGGCAAACTTGCCGATGTCGCTCTTTATGCCCTCATCTATGTCGTTTATGTAGATTGTGAACAGCAGGGGGCCCAACACTGACCCTGTGGAACACCGCTCGTGACGCTTCCCCACTCTGAATTCTCCCCATTAATGCAAACTCTCTGCTGCCTATTTGTCAACCATGCCTCTATCCAGGAAAAAATTTCTCCTCCTATTCCATGGGCCTTAATTTTCCTCAATAGTCTCTGATGTGGACCCTGTCAAAAGCCTTACTGAAGTCCATATACACAATATCATATTCATTACCATGATCTACCTCCTCAAATACCTTATTGAAAAAAGTTAATAAATTCGTAAGGCAGGAACGCCCCTTTGTAAAACCATGCTGAGATTCGTTGATTAATTTATGCTTTTCAAGGTGGCTACGAACTGCCTCGGCAATTATTGATTCCATAAATTTTCCCACTATGGAGGTTAGGCTTATTGGTCTATAGTTCGAAGCTAAGGACCTGTCACCTGTTTTGAAAATAGGTATCACATTTGCCATTTTCCACTTATCTGGCACCATGCCAGTTTGTAGTGATATGTTGAAAAGATTAGCCAAAGGTGTGCTAAGCTCCTCTTTACATTCCTTTAGAACCCTTGCATACAGTTCATCAGGGCCTGGATTACTCATTCATGATAAAGTTGATATGTTAGCCAAGAAGAGTACCCAGAAGGAGAATGTAGAATATAACTTTGGTATATCTGTGTCTAGCATTAGGAATAATGTTAGGAGAGAAGTAAATAATGAAACTGATTGTTATAGGAATGCAGTTAGAAGCCTGAGTAGATCTATAACCCACTATGATAACATGAACGTAGATAAGTATGTTTATGGATCAACTTGCAATGTGAACAGACTGACTGATGTTGTAGTGGCCAGGCTTAGGCTTGGTTACAAGTACTTCTGGCAGTTTGGGAGATACACAGATGATGATCAAACTAAATGTAAATTACGTGATCAGGCATATGGTCACTGTCTTGAACACTATGTGCTTAATTGTCCACTTATTGAGGAATACAGAGACAGACAGTATAATAACCTATGTGACCTGTCAAGATATCTTATCAATGAAAATAAGATACCAGATATACTAAGCAAATTTCCTAAATTTGCTTGTAACAGATAATTGAACTATAGATATGTAGATATAAATCCATATGTATTCCTGTTAACCCTTTGGGGCCTAGTTCCTAGGACTTTTGTGTATCCACATGCTCTTGCGCTACCGTCCACAGGATGGATATGGGGTGCAAAATAAACTAGACACTTCGGTGGCAAAATCTAAAATCTATGAAGACCGGGGAAGGACAAAGAAAACCGCAGACAGAGTATAGTCTAGGTGGCCAAAGACTGCAAACATCACTCAAAGAAAAAGATCTTGTGGTGAGTATAATACCGAGCATATCTCCTGAGGCACACATCAATCAGATAACTGCTGCAGCATACGGGCGCCTGGCAAACCTGAAAATAGCGTCCCGATACCTCAGTAAGGAATTGTTCAAGACTCTGTACACCGTGTACGTCAGGCCCACATTAAAGTATGCAGCACCAGTTTGGAACCCACACCTGGTCAAGCACGTCAAGAAATTAGAGACAAAGACTACAAACCTCACTCAGTGAGAAAGACCTTGGGGTGACCATAACACCGAGCACATCACCGGAGGCACACATCAACCAAATAACTGCTGCAGCATACGGGCGCCTGGCAAACCTGAGAATAGCGTTCTGATACCTTAATAAGGAATCGTTCAAGGCACTGTACACTGTGTATGTTAGGCCCATACTGGAGTATGCAGCACCAGTCTGGAACCCACACCTGGTCAAGCACGTCAAGAAGTTAGAGAAAGTACAAAGGTTTGCAACAAGGCTAGTCCCAGAGCTCAAGGGAATGTCGTACGAGGAAAGGTTAAGGGAAATCGGACTGACGACACTGGAGGACAGAAGGGTCAGGGGAGACATGATAACGACATACAAGATACTGCGGGGAATAGACAAGGTGGACAGAGATAGGATGTTCCAGAGAGGGGACACAGGGACAAGGGGTCACAACTGGAAGCTGAAGACTCAGACGAGTCACAGGGACGTTAGGAAGCATTTCTTCAGTCATAGAGTTGTCAGCAAGTGGAATAGCCTAGCTAGTGAAGTAGTGGAGGCAGGGACCATACATAGTTTTAAGAAGAGGTATGACAAAGCTCAGGAAGCAGAGAGAGAGAGAGGACCCAGTAACGATCAGTGAAGAGGCGGGGCCAGGAGCTGAGTCTCGACCCCTGCAATCACAATTAGGCGAGTACAATTAGGTGAGTAGACAGCTGCTGGGTCGTAAAGACATGTTAGTTACCATTTTGTCCTAGGCACATATCGATTAGACACTAGGCCTGGTGTTAGTTACCATTTTGTCCTAGGCACATGTCGATTAGACACTAGGCCTGGTGTGTGTGTGTGTGTGTGTGTATGTATGTGTGTGTGTGTGTGTGTGTGTGTGTGTGTGTGTGTGTGTGTGTGTGTGTGTGTGTGTGTGTGTGTGTGTGTGTGTGTGTGTGTGTGGCATGTATGTGTGTTTGTGGTGTTGAGTGAAGTCTGAGCTCAACCTTCTCCAGCAGCTGGAGGACTCTTGATTCCAGTAACTGGTGAGGGACTCTTGACTCCTGGAACTTGTGAAAGGCTCTTGATCCCAGTAACTGGTGAAGGACTCTTGATCCCAGTAACTTGTAAAGGACTCTTGATTCTAGTAAACTGTGAAGGACTCTTGATCCCAGTAACTGGTGAAGGACTCTTGATCCCAATAACTGGTGAAGGACTCTTGATCCCAGTAACTGGTGAAGGACTCTTGATCCCTTTAACTGGTGAAGGACTCTTGATCCCTTTAACTGGTGAAGGACTCTTGACCCCAGTAACCAGTGAAGGACTCTTGATCCCAGTAACTGGAAAAGGACTGTTGATTCCAGAATTTTGTGAAGGACTCTTGATCCCAGTAACTGGTGGAGGACTCATGATTCCAGTAACCGGTGAAGGACTCTCGATCCCAGTAACTGGTGAAGGACTCTTGATCCCAGTAACTGGTGAAGGACTCTTGATCCCAGCAACCAGTGAAGGACTCTTGATCCCAGTAACTGTTGAAGGACTCATCCCAGTAACAGGAGAAAGACTCTTGATCCCAGTAACCGGAGAAGGACTCTTGATCCCAGTAACTGGCGAAGGACTCTTGATTCCAGTAACTGTTGAAGGACTCTTGATCCCAGTAACTGGTGAAGGACTCTTGATCCCAGTAACTGTTGAAGGACTCATCCCAGTAACCGGAGAAGGACTCTTGATCCCAGTAACTGGTGAAGGACTCTTGATTCCAGTAACTGTTGAAGGACTCTTGATCCCAGTAACCAGTGAAGGACTCTTGATCCCAGTAACTGGTATAGGACTGTTGATTCCAGAATTTTGTGAAGGACTCTTGATCCCAGTAACTGGTGGAGGACTCATGATTCCAGTAACCGGTGAAGGACTCTTGATCCCAGTAACTGGTGAAGGACTCTTGATCCCAGCAACCAGTGAAGGACTCTTGATCCCAGTAACTGTTGAAGGACTCATCCCAGTAACAGGAGAAAGACTCTTGATCCCAGTAACCGGAGGACTCTTGATCCCAGTAACTGGTGAAGGACTCTTGATTCCAGTAACTGTTGAAGGACTCTTGATCCCAGTAACTGGTGAAGGACTCTTGATCCCAGTAACTGTTGAAGGACTCATCCCAGTAACCGGAGGATTCTTGATCCCAGTAACTGGTGAAGGACTCTTGATTCCAGTAACTGTTGAAGGACTCTTGATCCCAGTAACTGGTGAAGGACTCTTGATCCCCGTAACTGGTGAAGGACTCTTGATCCCAGTAACTGGTGAAGGACTCTTGATCCCAGTAACTGTTGAAGGACTCATCCCAGTAACCGGAGGATTCTTGATCCCAGTAACTGGTGAAGGACTCTTGATTCCAGTAACTGTTGAAGGACTCTTGATCCCAGTAACTGGTGAAGGACTCTTGATCCCCGTAACTGGTGAAGGACTCTTGATCCCAGTAACTGGTGAAGGACTCTTGATCCCAGTAACTGGTGAAGGACTCTTGATCCCAGTAACTGGTGAAGGACTCTTGATCCCAGCAACCAGTGAAGGACTCTTGATCCCAGTAACTGTTGAAGGACTCATCCCAGTAACAGGAGAAAGACTCTTGATCCCAGTAACCGGAGAAGGACTCTTGATCCCAGTAACTGGTGAAGGACTCTTGATTCCAGTAACTGTTGAAGGACTCTTGATCCCAGTAACTGGTGAAGGACTCTTGATCCCAGTAACTGTTGAAGGACTCATCCCAGTAACCGGAGAAGGACTCTTGATCCCAGTAACTGGTGGAGGACTCTTGATCCCAGTAACTGGTGAAGGACTCTTGATCCCAGTAACTGGTGAAGGACTCTTGATTCCAGTAACTGTTGAAGGACTCTTGATCCCAGTAAACTGGTGAAGGACTCTTGATCCCAGTAACTGTTGAAGGCTCATCCCAGTAACCGGAGAAGGACTCTTGATCCCAGTAACTGGTGGAGGACTCTTGATCCCAGTAACTGGTGAAGGACTCTTGATTCCAGTAACTGTTGAAGGACTCTTGATCCCAGTAACTGGTGAAGGACTCTTGATCCCAGTAACTGTTGAAGGACTCATCCCAGTAACCGGAGAAGGACTCTTGATCCCAGTAACTGGTGGAGGACTCTTGATCCCAGTAACTGGTGAAGGACTCTTGATCCCAGTAACTGGTGAAGGACTCTTGATCCCAGCAACCAGTGAAGGACTTTTGATCCCAGTAACCGGAGAAGGACTCTTGATCCCAGTAACTGTTGAAGGACTCTTGATCCCAGTAACTGGTGAAGGACTCTTGATCCCCGTAACTGGTGAAGGACTCTTGATCCCAGTAACTGGTGAAGGACTCTTGATCCCAGTAACTGGTGAAGGACTCTTGATCCCAGTAACTGGTGAAGGACTCTTGATCCCAGTAACTGGTGAAGGACTTACTTGATCCCAGTAAACTGGTGAAGGACTCTTGATCCCAGTAACTGGTGAAGGACTCTTGATCCCAGTAACTGGTGAAGGACTCTTGATCCCAGTTATCGTTGCCCAATAAACCGTTCAAAAAACTGAAAGGATCTCTGGCGTGCCTCCCCGGCAGTCGAACCCTGGCACTTTGTGACGTGATGGTCATGTCATAATTGTGATAATGTTGGTAGAATTACCGACAATATGTAAAGTAAAAGGACACATGTACAACTAATGTGACATTTTATTGTGGCAACGTTTCGCTCTCCAGGAGCTTTGACAAAGCTCCTGGAGAGCGAAACGTTGCCACAATAAAATGTCACAATAGTTGCACTTGTGTCCTTTTACTTTACATGTCATCATTGTGACATGATGGGTCATGTCATCACTGTGACATGGTAGTCTTGTCATCATCGTGACATGATAGTCTTGTCATCACTGTGACATGATAGTCTTGTCATCATTGTGACATGATAGTCTTGTCATCACTGTGACATGATAGTCTTGTCATCATTGTGACATGATAGTCTTGTCATCACTGTGACATGATAGTCTTGTCATCATCGTGACATGATAGTCTTGTCATCACTGTGACATGATAGTCTTGTCATCACTGTGACATGATGGGTCTTGTCATCACTGTGACATGATAGTCTTGTCATCACTGTGACATGATGGGTTTGTCATCACTGTGACATGATAGTCTTGTCTCACTGTGACATGATAGTCTTGTCATCACTATGACATGATAGTCTTGTCATCACTGTGACATGATAGTCTTGTCATCACTGTGACATGATGGGTCTTGTCATCACTGTGACATGATAGTCTTGTCATCACTGTGACATGATATGTTTTGTCATCACTGTGACATGATAGTCTTGTCATCACTGTGACATGATAGTCTTGTCATCACTGTGACATGATGGGTCTTGTCATCACTGTGACATGATAGTCTTGTCATCACTGTGACATGATAGTCTTGTCATCACTGTGACATGATAGTCTTGTCATCACTGTGACATGATAGTCTTGTCATCACTGTGACATGATGGGTCTTGTCATCACTGTGACATGATAGTCTTGTCATCACTGTGACATGATAGTCTTGTCATCACTGTGACATGATAGTCTTGTCATCACTGTGACATGATGGGTCTTGTCATCACTGTGACATGATAGTCTTGTCATCACTGTGACATGATGGGTCTTGTCATCACTGTGACATGATGGGTCTTGTCATCACTGTGACATGATAGTCTTGTCATCACTGTGACATGATGGGTCTTGTCATCACTGTGACATGATAGTCTTGTCATCACTGTGACATGATGGGTCTTGTCATCACTGTGACATGATAGTCTTGTCATCATTGCGACATGATGGGTCTTGTCATCACTGTGACATGATAGTCTTGTCATCACTGTGACATGATAGTCTTGTCATCACTGTGACATGATGGGTCTTGTCATCACTGTGACATGATAGTCTTGTCATCACTGTGACATGATGGGTCTTGTCATCACTGTGACATGATGTCTTGTCATCACTGTGACATGATAGTCTTGTCATCACTGTGACATGATAGTCTTGTCATCACTGTGACATGATAGTCTTGTCATCACTGTGACATGATAGTCTTGTCATCACTGTGACATGATAGTCTTGTCATCACTGTGACATGATGGGTCTTGTCATCACTGTGACATGATAGTCTTGTCATCACTGTGACATGATAGTCTTGTCATCACTGTGACATGATAGTCTTGTCATCACTGTGACATGATAGTCTTGTCATCACTGTGACATGATAGTCTTGTCATCACTGTGACATGATAGTCTTGTCATCACTGTGACATGATAGTCTTGTCCATCACTGTGACATGATAGTCTTGTCATCACTGTGACATGATAGTCTGTCATCACTGTGACATGATAGTCTTGTCATCACTGTGACATGATAGTTGTCATCATTGTGACATATAGTCTTGTCATCATTGGAAAATGATAGTCTTGTACATCATTGTGACATGATGGGTCTTGTCATCCACTGTGACATGATAGTCTGTCATCATTGTGACATGATGGGTCTTGTCATCACTGTGACATGATAGTCTTGTCATCATTGTGACATGATGGGTCTTGTCATCACTGTGACATGATAGTCTTGTCATCATTGTGACATGATAGTCTTGTCATCACTGTGACATGATAGTCTTGTCATCATTGTGACATGATAGTCTTGTCATCATTGTGACATGATAGTCTTGTCATCATTGTGACATGATAGTCTTGTCGTCATTGTGACATGATAGTCTTGTCGTCATTGTGACATGGTGGGTCTTGTCATCTTGTGACACGATGAGTTGTCTTCACTGTGACATGATGGTCATGTCATTATGACATGGTCATGTCATCATTGACATCATAACATGATCCAATATTATTTTTATTATTATTATTATTATTATTATTATTATTAGTTCTTCTCTACTGTGTGCCTTACAGTTGTTCTACAAGACTGTGTTCTTCACTACTGTGTGCCTTACAGTTGTGTTCTACAAGACTGTGTTCTTCACTACTGTGTGCCTTACAGTTGTGTTCTACAAGACTGTGTTCTTCACTACTGTGTGCCTTACAGTTGTGTTCTACAAGACTGTGTTCTTCACTACTGTGTGCCTTACAGTTGTTCTACAAGACTGTGGGCTACATGACCATCTGCTACAAGAGCGTACTGGCACTAGATGTATCTTAATAACCCAGGGGCACCCAGACATCCTAGGGATGTCTGGGTGCCCCTGGGTTATTAAGAAAATGTTAATTCCACAAACGGCGTGTAAGCAGAGTGTATGAGAGAGCTAGAGTTATACACACCTATATTGATGACGGCATGGTTGGTGAGTTCCCAGCAGGAGTGTAGCCGCAGTATTGAGAGCGTCGAGGTCTGTCGGGGACTGAAGAATGCTAGAGCGGCGTCCGTGACGTGGTAGGCCTGCAGGTTGAGTTCGTAGAGTGAGGGCAGGAGCTGAGCTATGGCACCCACCGCCTCGTCAGCCACGTTGATGCAGTCGGCCACAGAGAGGGAGACGATGCGGGGGTTGAGACATGCCCACAGCCCCGCCTCCGTCACGTCGTTGCAGCCCTGCAGTTCCAGTTGATACACACCGTTGAGGTGATCTAAGAGAGTTTCGAGACCCTTGTCAGAGATGTTAGAGCAGCGCAGGGCCACGGAGCGCAGGGCTTTGGTGTGGTTCACAGCGTAATTGGCCACCAGGTCCATCAAGTCCTCGTCGTTTGCACACATGAGCACTAGAGAGTCGAAGCCGCGTTTCTGCACTGACACGTAGAAGCGACGACGCATGTCTGTAGTGAGCTCCACGTTACTGTGACGCATCTCCCTGCAGTTAAGGACGGGTCTGATGCCGTGCCAGAACCTGGGCTGGTACAGCACAGTGCGCCACCTCAGGCACACCTGCGCCAGCACAATCCTTTCGATTGGGGAAAAGTACATGAAAAATCTAGCGAGGAAGGTTTCATCACGGATGAGTTCGTCCCAGGAGAGGAAGCGGTGGCCTCTGAGGAGGTGTGCAGGGGACCTGGAGGCCCTGAGAGGCCGCGGAGACCCGTGGTGACCGTTGTAAGGGCCCGAGGGGGTCCCTGGCGGGGGCATCCCGCCGTTTCTAACCTTCCCCAGCAGGAAACGACTGGGCTTCTCCGGGGGTATGGGCTTGTCCATCTTGGCCTTACCATTAACCAGTCCACTGGAGGCGACGCTGTTGCCACAGAGTACGTTGGCCACCTTCTCCATAACTCCTCCTCTCCTCACCGAGCCCATCCTGCCAGCGTCACCGCCGCTGCCGCCAGGACTCTCCCGCACCTCCCTCTCCCTGCTGCGGGAGCGAAGGCCAAGACCTGTGATACACTTCGACAACTCCACGCCCGCACGCTCCACCACCTCCTGGGCTGTTAGGGACATGGGCGGATCCAGTGCCGCCAATACACGCCCGCTCCCACAAGCCACCACTAGTGGTGTTTCACATCCATACCTGGGTGGCGCCGCCCGCGGGCCGCCCACACAACAGCAGCAGCTGCGAGCAGCGGGTAGGGTGGGTCAGCACTCACAGGTGTGAGGTGTGAGGAGCAGCTGGGGGAGGAGTGTGAGCACCATGACAGGGGTGAGGGCGTGTCAGCCCAGCCCAGAGGTCACCATGACAGGTGACACGGCTGCACGTACCACCAACACGTACACACGCACACGCACACAACACTTCCAGAGGGGCTGGAAACTGAGGCCGTGGTTGGCCAGGATGGCACAATGCTCAGAAGAGCGGGGGCATGCTGTGCTCAGCACCAGGTGGGACAGCCCTGGAAGGTACCAGAGGTCACTACCACCAGGTAAATAGAACTTCACAACACACGGGCGAGTTAGCGGGACACTAGCTAGCGCGCGTGCAGCTCCCTGCCCTGCTGCCTATCAACTGTCAGGCAGCAGCACCGGCACTCCTGCTGGTGCTGGCACGCGCCGCACACCACCCCCCGCTGCCGCACACACACACACACACACACACACACACACACACACACAATATAGATACACTCAGCACACGCATTTAGTTTACAGTGAATACACACATTCATTAAATTCACACGCACCTAATGCGCACATTCATTAGGTATACCACTTAAACACACACACACACACACACACACATACACACACACACACACACACACATAATAGTGTCTAATCGACATGTGCCTAGGACAAAATGGTAACTAACACACACACACACACACACACACACGCACACACACACATACACACACACACACACACACACACACACACTAATCGACATGTGCCTAGGACAAAATGGTAACTAACACACACACACACACACATACACACACACACACACACACACACACACACACACACTAATCGACATGTGCCTAGGACAAAATGGTAACTAACACACACACATACACACACACACACACACACACACACACACACACACACACACACACACACACACACACACACACACGAAATCCTGTGTCACAAACCTACTGGAGTTCTATGATATGATGACAGCAGTAAGACAAGAGAGAGAGAGGTGGGTGGATTGCATTTTCTTGTATTGCAAGAAGGCGTTTGACACAGTTCCACACAAGAGATTAGTGCAAAAACTGGAGGACCAGGCGGGGATAACACGGAAGACACTACAATGGATCAGGGAATACTTGTCAGGAAGACAGCAGCGAGTCATGGTACGTGGCGAGGTGTCTGAGTGGGCACCTGTGACCAGCGGGGTCCCACAGGGGTCAGTCCTAGGACCAGTGCTGTTTCTGGTATTTGTGAACGACATGACGGAAGGAATAGACTCTGAGGTGTCCCTGTTTGCAGATGACGTGAAGTTGATGAGAAGAATTCATTCGATCGAAGACCAGACAGAACTACAAAGGGATCTGGACAGGCTGCAGACCTGGTCCAGCAATTGGCTCCTGGAGTTCAACCCCACCAAGTGCAAATTCATGAAGATTGGGGAAGGGCAAAGAAGACCGCAGACGGAATACAGTCTAGGGGGCCAGAGATTACAAACCCCAGTCAAGGAAAAAGATCTTGGGGTGAGTATAACATCAGGCACATCTCCTGAAGCGCACATCAACCAAATAACTGCTGCAGCATTTGGGCGCCTAGCAAACCTCAGAGTAGCATTCCTACATCTTAATAAGGAATCGTTCAGGACCCTGTACACCGTGTACGTTAGGCCCATATTGGAGTATGCGGCTCCAGTCTGGAACCCACATCTAGCCAAGCACGTTAAGAAAATAGAGAAAGTGCAAAGGTTTGCAACAAGACTAGTCTCAGAGCTAAGAGGTATGTCCTACGAGGAGAGGTTAAGGGAAATCAACCTGACGAAACTGGAGGACAGGAGAGATAGGGAGGACATAATAACGACATACAAAATACTGAGAGGAATTGATAAGGTGGACAAAGACAGGATGTTCCAGAGATGGGACACAGCAACAAGGGGACACAGTTGGAAGTTGAAGACAGATGAATCACAGGGATGTTAGGAAGTACTTCTTCAGCCACAGAGTAGTCAGGAAGTGGAATAGTTTTGGAATCGATGTAGTGGAGGCAGGATCCATACATAGCTTTAAGCAGAGGTATGATAAAGCTCACGGTTCAGGGAGAGTGACCAAGTAGCAACCAGTGAAGAGGCGTGTCCAGGAGCTTGGACTCGACCCCTGCAACCTCAACTAGATGAGTACAACTAGGTGAGTACACACACACACACATACACACACATATATGCACACACACACATACATACACACACACACACACACAAATACACACACACACACATATACACTCAATAAACACACAATACACATACACAATACACACACACACACACACACACACACACACACACACACACACCACACACACACACACACACACACACACACACACACACACACACACACACACACACAAACAAACAAACAAACAAACACAAACACACACACATACACACTGAAAGAGATGGTACAAAGGCGAAAGGAGGAAAGAGAGAGGATGGAGGAGACAGACAGGAGATCCCAGACACAGGAAGATCAAATACAGCCTCCCTCACAACCTCCTATAGAAGCCCCCCAACCAGGTCAACCCCAGTGCAACCAAACACTCTAAACCAAAACACCCTTGCCATATCCACTGCCCCCACCCACTGCATTACAAACTCCACCCCCACAGCAACCACCCATAGTTCCTTATCAGGTCTCTCACTTCCTCAACCCAAATATACCTCCCAGACCACAGTCTTAGAAAAGAAGTTGAAGGTGTGGTATACAAATGCAGATGGAATAATAAATAAGTGTGAGGAGTGGCATGAAAGAATCAAGGAGACATCCCCAGACATAATAGCACTCACAGAAACAAAACTCACCAGCATAATAACAGATGCAATCTTCCCATCCAGATATCAAATCCTCAGAAAAGACAGAGGGAGGAGAGGGGGAGGAGGAGTTGCACTGCTCATTAAAAACCAGTGGGGTTTTGAGAAAATGGAAGGAATGGATGGCACGGGCGAAAGGGACTACTTAGTAGGAACAATCCAGTCTGAGGGACATAAGGTGATAATTGCAGTAATGTACAACCCACCACAGAACTGCAGGAGGCCAAGAGAAGAATACGATGAGAGCAACAGAGCAATGGTCGACACACTAGCCGAGGTGGCCAGAAGAGCACACATGGGGGGAGCAAAGTTACTAGTTATGGGTGATTTCAATCACAAGGAGATTGACTGGGAAAACCTGGAGCCCCATGGGGGTCCCGAAACATAGAGAGCCAAGATGATGGATGTGGTACTGGAAAACCTCATGCATCAACATGTTAGAGACACTACCAGAGAGAGAGGATGATCCAGCAAGACTGGACCTTGTATTCACCTTGAGTAGCTCGGACATCGAGGATATCATGTATGAAAGGCCCCTAGGAGCTAGTGTGCCATTAACAAAGATCTTCAACACATCAATTGAAACTGGGCAACTCCCTGAGGTATGGAAGATGGCAAATGTAGTCCCAATTTTTAAAAAGGGAGACAGACATGAGGCCCTAAACTACAGACCTGTATCACTAACGTGTATAGTATGCAAGGTCATGGAGAAGATCATCAGGAGGAGAGTGGTGGGGCACCTGGAAAGAAACAAGTGTATAATTGACAACCAGCATGGTTTCAGGGAAGGGAAATCTTGTGTCACAAACCTACTTTAGTTTTATGACAAGGTGACAGAAGTAAGACAAGAGAGAGAGGGGTGGATCGACTGCATTTTTTCGGACTGCAAGAAGGCCTTCGACACAGTTCCTCACAAGAGGTTACTGCAAAAGCTAGAGGATCAGGCACACATAACAGGAAAAGTACTGCAATGAATCAGAGAATACCTGACAGGGAGGCAACAACGAGTCATGGTACGTGACGAGATGTCAGAGTGGGCGCCTGTGACAAGCGGGGTTCCACAGGGGTCGGTCCTAGGATCTGTGCTGTTTCTGGTATATGTGAATGACATAACGGAAGGGATAGACTCAGAAGCGTCCTTGTTTGCAGATGATGTGAAGTTAATGAGAAGAATCAAATCGGACGAGGATCAGGCAGGACTACGAAGAGACCTGGACAGGCTACAAGCCTGGTCCAGCAACTGGCTCCTTGAGTTTAACCCTGCTAAATGTAAAGTCATGAAGATTGGGGAAGGGCAATGAAGACCGCAGACACAGTATAGTTTAGATGGCCAAAGACTGCAAACCTCACTCAAGGAAAAAGATCTGGGGGTGAGTATAACACCGAGCATATCTCCTGAGGCGCACATCAATCAGATAACTGCTGCAGCATACGGGCGTCTGGCAAACCTACGGATAGCGTTCCGATACCTCAGTAAGGAATCGTTCAAGACTCTGTATACCATTTACGTCAGGCCCATACTAGAGTGTGCAGCACCAGTTTGGAATCCACACTTGGTCAAGCACGTCAAGAAATTAGAGAAAGTGCAAAGGTTTGCAACAAGACTAGTCCCAGAGCTAAGGGGATTGTCCTATGAAGAAAGGTTGAGGGAAATCGGCCTGACGACACTGGAGGACAGGACGGTCAGGGAAGACATGATAACGACATATAAAATACTGCGCGGAATGGACAAGGTGGACAAAGACGGGATGTTCCAGAGAAGGGACACAGAAACAAGAAGTCACAATTGGAATCAAAGGGATGTTAGGAAGTATTTCTTCAGTCATAGAGTAGTCAGGCCGTGGAATAGCCTAGAAAGTGAAGTAGTGGAGGCGGGAACCATACATAGTTTTAAGGTGAGGTATGATAAAGCTCATGGAGCAGGGAGAGAGAGGACCTAGTAGCAATCAGTGAAGAGGCGGGGCCAGGAGCTATGAATCGACCCCTGCAACCACAAATAGGTGAGTACAC
>NC_069399.1:83399168-83409168 GCF_026875155.1 Cherax quadricarinatus | reverse complement strand
CCTCTCCGTGTACATAACATTCTGTTTCAGACTAAGAAAGAAGGGGCAGGTTTCCTGTGTCCGATAATGTTGTAGTTGACGCTGCTGGCTTGAAATACTGGAAGACAATTTACCCATCTGGGATTACATCAATTCACTAAGACAAGTGAGGCTAACGGTGAGTAAATCATGTACAACACTTGAGTCTCTTTATCTGAGAGATGCTTCACAAACTCTGATGATACCTTCAGCCCTTTCTACCTCAATCTCTTGCTACCCTCTACCCCCGCACTATCCCCTGCCCCGCTGTTTTCTGTAACCTACTGATCATCCCTCCCCCCTTCTGCCTCCCAATACCCTCGCTTCCTTCCCTACCCTGCAGCGATGTATAGCCCTTGTGGCTTAGCGCTTCTTTTTGATTATAATAATAATAATTCACATAACAGGAGCTTTATTTCTTTAACAGAGACACCAGGAAGAAGACTAGCTAGTTCCATCACTCCATTACACTCAGTGGCTCCCCTGGAACATGTCGTGATGCATGTCACTGTATCAGGATGATAAACAACCCTGTGAGAGAATCATTTCTTACAAAAAGACCCCCAACGCTTACGTGATGTGAGTATCATGATGAACCCTCAACACCTCACCAACCTCTCCTCATCAGCACTTCACCAACCTCTCCTCATCAACACCTCACCAACCTCTCCTCATCAACTTTACAAACTCTCTAACGCATGACAAACCTCAGCTCCTATACAAACTTTCTACATCTCAAGTACCTTTCTTCAACTTCTTTATGAACTCTCAACATGTCATGAACTATATGTATCCTCTTCTGGGGAGGGGGGATACTGAAAAATATTGCTACAGTGAGTATCCCTTTTACCCAGGAGATAATAATACCCAGAAAACCCTTACTTTTTTCCATTATGTCTGAACTTCTGTGTGTTTATGGATATTAAGTCAACCTTAAACATAAATCTAAGCCTCCTACAGTAACTCTGTACACCTCCGACTTCTCTTCAACCCTTATATAAACTCTACACCTCACGAACCTCTCTGCATCACAAGTCTCCAGTCATACCTTACAATTAGACATTCATTTCCTAACTTCCTCTCATCCCTCAGTATAGAAACTCTTCCTCCACCATTGCTCTATACAGCTTCATGTTTTACTTGTGTCTGTATGAACAGATAAAGTCCCTGACGAGCTCAGCTCCTTCATGAACATTCGGTAACTCGCTCGTGGAGCCAGTTTTAAGATACTCTCAATAAAATCTAACATTTTATACACACCAATAAGTGATTTCACACCTAGTAGGTTACTAGGCTACCTTACATGCATACCTAGTATGCTGCTAAGCTACTATTCCGAACACAGGGGGTAAATCAAAGGCATGTATCATCTGGTGGTAAACTAAGTCTGCAAAATAAGGCAGTCAAGAGGGCAGGAGAAGGGCAAGGCAAACATGGCAAGGATAGATTTCTTTACCCATTCATTCCTTCACAGTATATTTACAATATGTATAATGACAACAGATTAAGTTAGCATAATATGTAATGATACAGTAAAGAGCCACTCAAAGGCAATCAGTGAGCGCCAACAGTGTTAGCGAAAAACTGCCTCCCAACCAGGTGGGCAAGTATAACGTCACCTTGGCTGAAGTAGCCAGCTTCCACGTGACTGGCATGTTGAACTGGACAATAAGCGCATTAACGTACTCGGTGCATGCCACAGCTACTCTACACTAGACTCATACCTAGTATAATATTAAGCACATACCTAGTGTGCAAATAAGCTGCCTTATAGTAGACACATACCTAGTATGCTGTTCAACTACCATAAGCTATACACACACTTTGATGCTATATATATATATATATATATATATATATATATATATATATATATATATATATATATATAATATATATATATATATATATATATATATAAATATATATATATATATATATATATATATATATATTTAGCTAACAGAGTGAAATTTATGACGACGTTTCGGTCCTATTTGCACTGTTAACTAGTCACACAGAAGCACGAAGGGAAGGGAGCCAGTATATATACGAGTGGGAAAATGGGCCAGGGTGTTTTAAACAAATCAACATCAAATATTTGTTTTACAAGATTATGGAGAATTTTAAATGAAATGTAAATGAGAAAAGTAAACTGGAAAATATATAAATTCGCATTTTATTTATTAATTATTTTTTTTTTTGTACTTTTAAGTTTAACTTAAGAAGGGGAGACTTTCTTATTCTTCTGAATATTTTCAGCAACATTTTCGTTTTTTGTCTTTCAAATTTTCATTTATTACTCTGGAATGTCTTATTTGAGTGGACAGTATTGCTGGGTCCATCAACATGTGTGCATGAACTATGCACAATATTACACAAGTCATTCCCAAATTTTGTTTCCGCCTGACAGGTGGAGTCAGCCTCCTCTGACCCACTTACAAATTTCCAGTGTTAAGATAAGATAAGATAAGATTTCGTTCGGATTTTTAACCCCGGAGGGTTAGCCACCCAGCATAACCTAAGAAAGTCAGTGCGTCATCAAGGACTGTCTAACTTATTTCCACTGGGGTCCTTAATCTTGTCCCCCAGGATGCGACCCACACCAGTCGACTAACACCCAGGTACCTATTTGCTGCTAGGTGAACAGGACAACAGGTGTAAGGAAACGTGTCGAAATGTTTCCACCCGCCGGGAATCGAACCCGGGCCCTCCGTGTGTGAAGCGGGAGCTTTAGCCACCAGGCCACCTGGCCTACTTAGTTGTGTTGTGTCCTACTTAGAAGAAAGTTGTTGTATTTAATGGAGAACGATGATGCAATTTTGCTAATGTTAATCTCGAAATGACATATTGCTTTATTTTGCCTTGATGCTGGTGAGAGGCTCTTGTTCCAAGGAACTGGGCTTATTTTCCCCATACTTCGATTGAATTGAATGTCTTCCATTCCACAGGAGCTATAATGACCCCTTCGGGCTTAACGCTTTCCTTCCATTAAAATATAACAAATGTGAATGGCATCAGTCTTCAATGGCTTATGTATTGTAAGAAATAGATAGAATGTTTTATGGGTTTAGTCTGCGAAGGCACAAATTTTGTTGGATTCTGCGCAATAACTGAAAAATGGATCTTCTGGTCGGCCATCAACTTGCAGTGATCATGTTAACTTGTACAAGTTATCATCTGACAGTTATATTTATCAAACAGGTTTCCATGAAATAGTTGGAGACTGTCTCTCTCTTTTTCGTAAGAAATAAGTCGCGCTGACAATTGTTAAACATTTGTGTGTAATAAAGACTATCTCACATAAAACTTATTTTCTTAAAAGCTGACCAGTCATCCGTAGAGAAAAGTTCGGCTTGATGTTGGCCTGTGTAGGATGATCCAGTTTGTTTGTTCATGTGAAGGATGATCCAGTTGTTTGTTCATGTGTAGGATGATCCAGTTTGTTTGTTCATGTGTAGAATGATCCGGTTTGTTCATGTGTAGGATGATCCAGTTTGTTTGTTCATGTATAGGACGATCCAGTTTGTTTGTTAATGTGCAGAATGATCCAGTTTCTTCATGTGTAGGATGATCCAGTTTGTTCAGCTGTAGGATGATCCAGTTTGTTTGTTCATGTGTAGGATGATCCAGTTTGTTCGTTCATGTGTAGGATGATCCAGTTTGTTTGTTCATGTGTAGGATGATCCAGTTTGTTTATTCATGTGTAGGATGATCCAGTTTGTTCATGTGTAGAATGATCCAGTTTGTTCATGTGTAGGATGATCCAGTTTGCTCATGTGTAGGATGATCCAGTTTGTTCATGTGTAGAATGGTCCAGTTTGTTCATGTGTAGGATGATCCAGTTTGTTCGTTCATGTCTAGAATGATCCAGTTTGTTCATGTGCAGGATGAGCCAGTTTGTTCATGTGTAGAATGATCCAGTTTGTTCATGTGTAGGATGATCCAGTTTGTTCATGTGTATGATGATCCAGTTTGTTCATGTGTAGGATGATCAAGATTGTTTGTTCATGTGTAGAATGATACAGTTTGTTCATGAGTAGGATGATCCAGTTTGTTTGTTTATGTATAGGATGATTCAGTTTGTTTGCTCATGTGTAGAATGATCCAGTTTGTTCATGTGTAGGATGATCCAGTTTGTTTGTTCAAGTGAAAAATGATCCAGTTTCTTCATGTGCAGGATGATCCAGTTTGTTGATGCGTAGGATGGTCCAGATTGTTTGTTCATGTGTAGAATGATCCAGTTTGTTCACGTGTAGGATGATCCAGTTTGTTCATGTGAAGGATGATTCAATTTGTTCATGTGTAGGATGATCCAGTTTGCTCATGCGTAGGATGATTCAATTTGTTCATGTGTAGGATGATTCAGTTTGTTCATGTGTAGGATGATCCAGTTTGCTCATGCGTAGGGTCATCCAGTTTGTTCATGTGTAGGATGATCCAGTTTGCTCATGTGTAGGATGATCCAGTTTGTTCATGTGTAGGATGATCCAGTTTGTTTGTTCATGTGTAGGATGACCAGCTTGTTTACTCATGTGTACGATGATCAAGTTTGTTTGTTTATTTGTAGGATGATCCAGTTTGTGTGTTCATGTATAGGATCATTCAATTTGTTTGTTCATGTGTAGGATGATCAAGTTTGTTGTTCATGTGTTGGATGATCCAATTTGCTAATTAATCATATGTAGGATGATCCAGTTTGTTTGTTTATGTATAGGATCATTCAATTTGTTTGTTCATCTGTAGGATGAGCCATTTTCTTTGTTCATGTGTAGGATGATCCAGTTTGTTCATGTGTAGGATGATTCAGTTTGTTTGCTCATGTGTAGAATGATCCAGTTTGTTTGTTCATGTGTAGGATGATCCAGATTATTTGTTCATGTGTAGGATGATCCAGATTATTTGTTCATGTGTAGGATGATCCAGTTTGTTCATGTGTAGGATGATCCAGTTTGTTTGTTCAGATGTAGAATGATGCAGTTTGTTCATGTGTAGGATGATCTAGTTTGTTTGTTCATGTGTAGAATGATCCAGATTGTTCATGTGTAAGACGATCCAGTTTGTTCATGTGTAGGATGATCCAGTTTGTTCATGTGTAGGATGATCCAGATTGTTTGTTCATGTGTAGGATGATCCAATTTGCTCACGTGTAGGACGATCCAGTTTGTTCATGTGTAGAATGATCCAGTTTGTTCATGTGTAGGATGATCCAGTTTGTTCATGTGTAGGATGATCCAGATTAGTTTGTTCATGTGTAGGATGATCCAGTTTGTTCATGTGTAGGATGATCCAGTTTGTTTGTTCAGATGTAGAATGATCCAGTTAGTTCATGTGTAGGATGATTCAGTTTGTTCATGTGTAGGATGATCCAGTTTGTTCATGTGTAGGATGATTCAGTTTGTTTGCTCATGTGTAGAATGATCCAGTTTGTTCATGTGTAGGATGATCCAGTTTGTTTGTTCAAGTGAAGAATGATCCAGTTTGTTCATGTGCAGGATGATCCAGTTTGTTGATGCGTAGGATGGTACAGATTGTTTGTTCATGTGTAGAATGATCCAGTTTGTTCATGTGTAGGATGATCCAGTTTGTTCATGTGAAGGATGATTCAATTTGTTCATGTGTAGGATGATCCAGTTTGCTCATGCGTAGGATGATTCAATTTGTTCATGTGTAGGATGATTCAGTTTGTTCATGTGTAGGATGATCCAGTTTGCTCATGCATAGGGTCATCCAGTTTGTTCATGTGTAGGATGATCCAGTTTGCTCATGTGTAGAATGATCCAGTTTGTTCATGTGTAGGATGATCCAGTTTGTTTGTTCATGTGTAGGATGACCAGCTTGTTTACTCATGTGTACGATGATCAAGTTTGTTTATTTGTAGGAAGATCCAGTTTGTTTGTTCATGTATAGGATCATTCAATTTGTTTGTTCATGTGTAGGATGATCAAGTTTGATGTTCATGTGTTGGATGATCCAGTTTGCTAATTAATCATATGTAGGATGATCCAGTTTGTTTGTTTATGTATAGGATCATTCAATTTGTTTGTTCATCTGTAGGATGATCCAGTTTCTTTGTTCATGTGTAGGATGATCCAGTTTGTTTGTTTATGTATGGGATGATTCAGTATGTTTGTTCATGTGTAGGATGATCCAGTTTGTTTGTTCATGTGTAGAATGATCCAGATAGTTCATGTGCAATATGATCCAGTTTGTTCAAGTGTAGGACGATCCAGTTTGTTTGTTCATGTGTAGAATGTTGCAGTTTGTTCATGTGTAGGATGATCCAGTTTGTTTGTTCATGTGTAGAATGATCCATATTGTTCATGTGTAGGACGATCCAGTTTGTTCATGTGTAGGATGATCCAGTTTGTTCATGTGTAGGATGATCCAGATTGTTTGTTCATGTGTAGGATGATCCAATTTGCTCACGTGTAGGACGATCCAGTTTGTTCACGTGTAGAATGATCCAGTTTGTTCGTGTGTAGGATGATCCAGTTTGTTCATGTGTAGGATGATCCAGATTGTTTGTTCATGTGTAGGATGATCCAGTTTGTTTGTTCAGATGTAGAATGATCCAGTTAGTTCATGTGTAGGATGATTCAGTTTGTTAATGTGTAGGATGATCCAGTTTGTTTGTTCATGTGCAGAATGATCCAGTTGGTTCATGTGTAGGATGATCCAGTTCATTTATTCATGTGTAGAATGATCCAATTTGTTCATGTGTAGGATGATCCAGTTTGTTCATGTGTAGGATGATCCAGTTTATGTGTTCATGTGTAGAATGATCCAGTTTGTTTGTTCAGATGTAGAATGATTCAGTTTGTTCATGTGTAGGATGATCCAGTTTGTTCATGTGTAGGATGATTCAATTTGTTCATGTGTAGGATGATCCAGATTGTTTGTTCATGTGTAGGATGATCCAGTTTGTTCATGTGTAGGATGATCCAGTTTGTTTGTTCAGATGTAGAATGATCCAGTTTGTTCATGTGTAGGATGATTCAGTTTGTTCATTTGTAGGATGATCCTGTTTGTTTGTTCATGTGCAGAATGATCCAGTTTGTTCATGTGTAGGATGATGCAGTTTGTTCATGTGTATGATGATCCAGTTTATGTGTTCATGTGTAGAATGATCCAGTTTGTTCATGTGTAGGATGATCCAGCTTGTTTGTTCATGTGTAGAATGATCCAGTTTGTTCATGTCTAGGATGATCCAGTTTGTTTGTTCATGTGTAGAATGATCCAGTTTGTTTACGTGTAGGATGATCCAGTTTGTTTGTTCATGTGTAGAATGATCCAATTTGTTCATGTGTAAGATAATCCAGTTTGTTCATGTGTAGGATGATCCAATTTGTTTGTTCATGGGTAGAATGATCAAGTTTGTTCATGTGTAGGATGATCCAGTTTGTTTGTTCATGTGTAGAATGATCCAGTTTGTTCATGAGTAGGATGATCCAGTTTGTTGATGTGTAGGATAATCCAGTTCGTTTGTTCATGTGTAGAATGATCCAGTTTGTTCATGTGTAGGATGATCCAGTTTGCTCATGTGCAGGATGATTCAATTTGCTCAAGTGTAGGATGATTCAGTTTGTTCATGTGTAGGATAATCCAGTTTGCTCATGTGCAGGATGATCCAGTTTGTTCATATGCAGGATGATCCTATTTGTTTGTACATGGGTAGGATCACCAGCTTGTTTATTCATGTGTAGGATGATCAAGTTTGTTTGTTTATGTGTAGGATGTTCCGCTATGTTTGTTCATGTATAGGATGATTCAGTTTGTTTGTTCATGTGTAGGATGATCCAGTTTGTTTTTTCATGTGTAGAATGATCCTGTTTGTTCATGTGTAGGATGATCCAGTTTGTTCATGTGTAGAACGATCCAGTTTGTTTGTTCATGTGTAGAATGATCCATCTTGTTCATGTGTAGGGTGATCCAGTTTGTTTGTTCATGTGTAGAATGATCCAGTTTGTTCATGTGTAGGATGATCCAGTTTGTATGTTCAATTGTAGAATGATCAATTTTGTTCTTGTGTAGGATGATGCAGTTTGATGATGTGTAGGATGATCCAGTTTGTTTGTTCATGTGTAGAATGATCCAGTGTGTTAATGTGTAGGATGACGCAGTTTGTTCATGTGAAGGATGATCCAGTTTATTTGTTCATGTGTAGAATGATCCAGTTTGTTCTTGTGTAGGATGATCCAGTTTGTATGTTCAATTGTAGAATGATCAATTTTGTTCTTGTGTAGGATGATGCAGTTTGATGATGTGTAGGATGATCCAGTTTGTTTGTTCATGTGTAGAATGATCCAGTTTGTTCATGTGTAGGATGATTCAATTTGTTCATGTGTAGGATGATCCAGTTTGCTCATGTGCATGATAATTCAATTTGTTCAAGTGTAGGATGATTCAGTTTGTTCATGTGTAGGATAATCCAGTTTGCTCATGTGTAGGATGATCCAGTTTGTTCATATGCAGGATGATCCAGTTTGTTTGTACATGTGTAGGATGACCAGCTTGTTTATTCATGTGTAGGATGATCAAGTTTGTTTGTTTACGTGTAGGATGATCCAGTACGTTTGTTCATGTATAGGATGATTCAGTTTGCTTGTTCATATGTAGGATGATCAAGTTTGTTTGTTCATGTGTAGGATGATCCAGTTTCTTTGATCACGTGTAGGATGATCCAATTTGTTTGTTTATGTATAGGATGATTTAGTTTGTTTGTTCATGTGTAAGATGATCCAGTTTGTTTGCTCATGTGTAGGATGATTCAGTTTGTTTGTTTATGTATAAGACGATCCAGTTTGTTTGTTCATGTGTAGACTGATCCTGTTTGTTCATGTGAAGGATGATCCAGTTTGTTCATGTGTAGAATGATCCAGTTTGTTCATGTGTAGACTGATCCAGTTTGTTCATGTGAAGGATGATCCAGTTTGTTCATGTGTAGAATGATCCAGTTTGTTTGTTCATGTGTAGAATGATCCAGTTTGTTCATGTGTAGGATGATCCAGTTTGTTGTTCATGTGTAGAATGATCCAGTTTGTTCATGTGTAGGATGATCCAATTTGTTCATGTTCAGGATGATCCAGTTTCCTTGTTCATGTGAAGAATGATCCAGTTTGTTTATGTGTAGGATGATCCAGTTTGTTTGTTCATGTGCAGAACTATCCAGTTTGTTCATGTGTAGGATGATCCAGTTTGTTCATGTGTAGAATGATCCAGTTTGTTTGTTCCTGTGTAGAATGATCCAGTTTGTTCATATGTAGGATGATCCAGTTTGTTTGTTCCTGTGTAGAATGATCCAGTTTGCTCATGTGTAGGATGATTCAATTTGTTCATGTGTAGGATGATCCAGCTTGTTCATGTGTAGGATGATCCAGTTTGTTCATGTGTAGGATGATCCAGTTTGCTCATGTGTAGGATGAATAAGTTTGCTCATGTTTTGGATGATCCATTTTTTTACGTGTAGGATTATCCAGTTTGCTCATGTGTAGGATGAGCCAGTTTGTTCATGTGTGGGACGATGCAGTTTGTTTTTTCATGTGTAGGATGATCCAGTTTCCTCATGAGTAGGATGATAAAGTTTGCTCATGTGTAGGATGATCCAGTTTTTTCACGTGTAGGATTATCCAGTTTGCTCATGTGTAGGATGAGCCAGTTTGTTCATGTGTATGACGATCCAGTTTGTTTGTTCATGTGCAGAATTATCAAGTTTGTTTGTTTATGAGTAGGATGATTCAGTTTGTTTGTTCATGTTTAGGATGATCAAGTTTGTTTGTTCATGTGTAGGATGATCCAATTTGTTTGTTCATGTGTAGGACGATCCAGTTTGTTTGTTTATGAATAGGATGATTCAGTTTGTTTGTTCATGTGAGGATGATCCGGGATGTTTTGTTCATGTGGAGGATGATAAACAGTTTTTTTTGTTTAGTGCGGATCAAGTGTGTTTTTTCTTGGGAGAAGATCCATTTCTTTGTTTAAT
>NC_069399.1:83353020-83398668 GCF_026875155.1 Cherax quadricarinatus | reverse complement strand
CAAGCAATCATAAACCCCAGAAAGCATCCCAGGTGCCAAAGTGGAAAAAAAAGATATAAACATTTAAGTCTTAGAATTAACGAAGGAAACAAAGATATTAGACAAAACTTCCTGTGGCCATAATGATGTGTTACTTTGTACACATAAAAAAAGGTAAACAAGTTTATGTGACTGACTGACTTAGTGACTGACTGACTGACTGACTGTGACTGAACTGAATGAATGAATGAATGACTGAGTGACTAACTTACTGAATGACTTATTGAATGACTTTACTGACTTGCTGAATGACTTGACTGGCTTACTGAATCACTTGACTGACTTACTGAATGACTTGACTGGCTTACTGAATTACTTGACTGACTTACTGAATGACTTGATTGACTAAATGACAAAGTTAGACACTCCAGTACAACCATCAACTTCAGTACCAGAACCGCTACCATCCATCTCAGCCCAGTAGGACCACAACATAACTCTCCACTCTCCTCACAATCATCCACAAACACCAGCACCCACAATTTAAGGTAAGAAATACTATTATTTCTGTTACAATGAACTACAATTACATATTCACTTTTATTTTTTAAGATGTGGAGGCCTAAAAAAAAGTTGTTTGGCTTTCTTGGGGCTCTCTGGAACGTAACCCTATTTTTCCAATAAGTTCTTCAGTTCATTTAACATACGGTTTTACCTAACACGGTGTTTTCAGGAACGTAACTCCAGTGTTAAATAACAGTCTACTGTGTATATATATATTTTATATATATATATATATATATATTTTATATATATATTATATATATATATATATATATATATATATATATTATTTATTTATGTGTGTGGTGTGTGTTCTCACCTAGTTGAGGTTGCAGGGGTCGATTCATAGCTCCTGGGCCTGCCTCTTCACTGGCCACTACTAGGTCACTCTCCCTTAACCATGAGCTTTATCATACCTCTGCTTAAACTATGTATGGATCCTGCCTCCACTACATCGCTTCCCAAATTATTCCACTTCCTGACAACGCTGTGAATGAAGAAATACTTCCTAACATCCCTGTGATTCATCTTCAACTTCCAACTGTGACCCCTTGTTGCTGTGTCCCATCTCTGGAACACTCTGTCTCTGTCCACCTTGTCAATTCCTCTTAGTATTTTATATGTCGTTATCATGTCCTCCCTATCTCTCCTATCCTCCAGTGTCGTCAGGTCGATTTCCCTGAACCTCTCCTCACAGGACATACCCCTTAGCTGTGGGACTAGTCTTGTTGCAAACCTCTGAACTTTCTCTAGTTTCTTTACGTGCTTGGCTAGGTGTGGGTTCCAAACTGGTGCCGCATACTCCAATATGGGCCTAACGTACACGGTGTACAGGGTCCTGAACGATGGTGGAATGCTGTTCTTAGGTTTGCTAGGCACTAATATGCTGCAGCACTTATTTAGTTGATATGTGCCTCAGGAGATGTGCCTGGTGTTATACTCACCTCAAGATCTTTTTCCTTGAGTGAGTTTTGTAGTCTCTGGCCCCCTAGACTTTACTCTGTCTGTGGTCTTCTTTGCCCTTCCCCAATCTTCATGACTTCGCACTTTATGGGGTTGAACTCCAGGATCCAATTGCTGGACCAGGCCTGCAGCCTGTCCAGATCCCTTTGTAGTTCTTCCTGGTCCTCGTCCGATTGAATTCTTCTCATCAACTTCACATCATCTGCAAACAGGGACACTTCAGAATCTATTCACTGCTGTCTTCCTGAAAGGTATTCCCTAATCCATTGTAGTGCCTTCCCTGTAATCCCTGCCTGGTCCTCCAGTTTTTGCACTAATCTCTTGTGTGGAACTGTGTCAAACGCCTTCTTACAGTCCAAGAAAATGCAATCTACCCACCCCTCTCTCTCTTGTCTTACTGCTGTCACCCTGTCATAGAACTCCAGTAGGTTTGTGACACAGGATTTCCCGTCCCTGATACTGTGTTGGCTGTTTATGATAAGATCATTTCTTTCTAGGTGTTCCATCACTCTTCTCCTGATAATCTTCTCCATGACTTTACATACTATACACGTCAGTGACACTGGTCTATAGTTTAGTGCTTCTTGTCTGTCTCCTTTTTAAAAAATTGGGACTATATTTGCTGTCTTCCATGCCTCAGGTAATCTCCCTGTTTCGATAGATGTGTTGAATATTGTTGTTAAGGGTTCACATAGCACCTTTGCACCCTCTCTCAGGACCCATGGAGAGATGTCATCTGGCCCCATCGCCTTTGAGGTATCTAGCTCACTAAGAAGCCTCTTCACTTCTTCCTCGGTTGAATGCATTGCATCCAACACTTGGTGGTGCACCCCACCTCTCCGTCTTTCTGGAGTCCCTTCTGTCTGCTCCGTGAGCACTTTTTTGAATCTCATGTTGAGTTCCTCACATACTTCACAGTTGTTTCATGTGATCTCTCCTCCCTCCTTTCTTAGCCTGATTACCTGGTTCTTGACTGTTGTTTTCCTCCTTGTGAAGGCTTACTCAGCCCTGTAACAACTTCAGACAGTATTACCAAGGCTGGCTCCTCCTCAGGAAAATTAATGAATAGAAAAAGAAATAATAACAGACAAACATAAACACTTTATTATATAGAAAATATAAAATATAAAACACTTAAATATGAAATATTAATCCTACATTAAAGAAAATGAAAAATGAAAAATCTAAATGATAACTGAATTCAACGCTAATATAAAACTTGGGTGTCTGGTGTTGGTGACACTGTGTGTTGTTGAAATCGTAGCCGTTGCTGATGATGGTGGGGGTCGCAGGTGTTGGTTACAACCCACTGGCTAGTTCTTCACAGTATAGCCTTGAGTATTCTATCCCAATGACAGGAAAGCAGGTTCTTTACCGCTGCAATGATGAGGGGTTACGTCCTGCAATTTCATACAGGTGCACAGGTAATTAAATCCAAAATGGGGGAAGTCTCAGGACGCTAGTCCATCTCCATCAATTCTGCTCGTTGATTGGCAGGTGACCCTCTCTGTCATCCAAGCTGGAAAGATAGACAGATTACCCACTGCTTAAGAAATCACTCTCCATGATAAGTACAATACCTAAAAGATGTGGTGATTATTACAACAGTCAACCTAGAGCAAGACTGAAAGGACTAAGTTTATTATTGGTCAAAAGTGAAGCTTTTAACCAATAAATCCACTAGAATACAAGGCAGGCATGTACTTACAGTAGTGCTGGGAGCTGTTTAGTCTAGTGATTACTGTTTGGGAAAGGGGCCCCCAACACGTCACCTTTGGGGGGGGGGAAGGGGGGGAAAGGGGAAAGGGTTTGGGGAACCCTAAACTGACCCTCCCCTTAAAACAAGCCCCGGAAAGCCCAAACTATCACTTTCGGGGTTTGGGGGAAAAAAAAAAAGGGGGGGGGAAAAAGGCAGGGTTTGGACTTTACACTCCCTTAAACAAGTTACTTTTTACCCCCTCGTTTATTTCCTATCTATTAAACTTTTCCCTCACACCCCCCATACCAAAGACTTTTAGTCGGGGAAAGTATAAAAAGGAATTGGCGGGGGGAAAAGTTCTACATAGGGAAAGTCGCCCCCAAGGAAAAGAAATCTTCTCTGACGGGGAAAGACTTAACCAGTCAGGAAATAATTGGTTTGAACCTTTGGGAATACCAGTATGGAACTTAAAACCCCTGGAGTGCTAATGCCCAACTTAAAGGGGGAGGGGGACTTTGGGTTTTCCCTTTAAAAAATTTTTTGGTTTTTATAAAAAGGTTTGGGGGGTTCCTTTTTCTAAAATGAATTTTTTTTCCCAGAAAAATTTAAAAATTTTTTAATTTTTGGAGATACCCCACAAAAAGGGAACCAAACATTTTTTTTTTATGGGGGAGTATCTCTTTTTTGGGGGGGGAAGGGGGTTTCCGGTTAGGGAACTTACGGGAAGGGAACGGGGAAGAAATGTACCTCATGGCATTTTTTATTTAGCCCCGCCCCTAAAACCAGTTTGGAGGCATCAGTTCTTAAACAAAAGTTTTTTTTAATATTGGAATCTTAAGTATAGGATTTTCGAAAAGTTACTTTTTAATTCTTTAAAACCTTTTCCCGACTACGTGGGAAAAGTTAAAAAGAGGTTCCTTCACAGATTTTTTAAGGAAGGGGGAAATTTTGTTTCCCTGTAAGATCAGTAAAGGTTTTGGGGTTAAAAAATAAAACCCCGTGCTTTTAAAAAATTTACAAAAAAACCAAGGGAAAAATACGCATGGCTTTTGGGTTTTTGGGGGGAAATTTAAATTCTAAAAAAAGTTTTGATTTTCCCGGGGGAAAGAGGCTGTGGGAGAGTTTATTAGAAAGTTAGCCCAAGATTTTAATCTTTTTTTCCCCAAAGGAAGCTTTTTTAAGTTTGGGCAGTGGGGGCCATGGGAGCTTTAAACCTACACAAATCGGTGTTAATTTTTTGGTTTTTGTTCCCCTTGTGGTTTTTCTTTAAAGTAAATGTTTTTCAAAAAAAAAAACTGAAACATTTGAATTTCCCCAAAGCCCTTTTCATCGGGTTCCCACGTAGGTAAAAAAGGCATTTCCCAAAACAAAGGGGCCCTTAGTTCTATATTTTAAAGGGGCCTTTAAAAGTCAATGGGAATTTCTAATGAATTATCCCCCTTTCTTAACCATGTTACGGGGAAAAAAAATATGAAGTTACTGAAGGTTCAAGGATCTTTTTTTTTTTTTTTAAATTTGTCAAACCTTGGGTAAAATGCACCCCTAAGGTGAACTGGAACTGGGTATAATTTTCGTTTGATGGGATTGTCCTTTCCCCTAAGTAAATTTTTTATGGACTACCGTGGGGGGGAAAAAACCACCTGGAATATCGGGAAAGACGTCTAAAAAGTTACCTCAACATTAAAGTAGTTCATGTCTTTTTAGGGTTCCAAAGTTTCCCATTAATATTTTTTGGGTTTTTGGCGCCGAGGGGTTCAAGAGTCACCAAGTCATTTTGTTCTTTCATAGTCTAAGTTAGAGGGTCAATTACAAAACCCTTAAATTCTTTCGTTGTCTTTAAATTTTCGTGTGAAAAAAATTTAAGCAAAAGTTTTTTAAGGAAAATTTTAAACCAAAATTTTTTCGGTAATATTTTTAAAGGAGGGTTGATTTTTTTTAAAAGCTTTGGTTTTCCCCTTGATTTTCCTATGAGGTAGTAAATTTTTTCCCACAAATTTTTAATATTTATCGGCCCTTTTTCCATGCTTTAATAATTTATTTGATTTGATCGGCAAAAGTACAAAAACTTCACCCCCTATTTTAAATACTTCTCCTCTGATTTTTTGGAATCAAATAGGTTTTTTTACTGGCCTTGACAAATTTTAAAATTTTTTTTGAAACTAGGTAAGGGGTTTTCCCCTCAAGTTTGGATCAAAAGGTCAAGAAAAAAAATGGTAAAGAAGATAAACCTCGGGCATTTACCTTCCTCTTTAGTCCAAAAATTAGTAAGGGGACAATGGACCTCTGGCCTGTTAATTGGGAAAAGTTCAAAAGGTGAAAAAAAAAAAGGTCACGGGGGAATTTTCCCCAGGGCAAAAAAAGCACGGGTTTAGGAACGATGCCCCCTCCTTAGGTTTAAGGGGGAAAAAATTTTCCCTTTTAAAAATTGACTTTGGGTTTGAATGCGGGGCCCCTCAATCCCCCAAATTACAGTGGGGGATGATGGGGTTTGGGGTTTGAAGAGAGGTTTTCACTCCAAAATTTTGGTATAGATGTTGCATTAAGCCCAGATATGAATTGGGGTTCCCACGGTCAAAAAAAATTTTCTCTGGGATGCCCACTCTGGAGAAAGATGGAAAAAAAGGGCTTACCCAAACTCTTTTGCGTTATGGTTTTTAAAGGGAACGGTTGGGGGAAGTTTCGAAGCATAATCAATAATTTTAAATTATATATCTATGTCCCCAGATGAAAGGGAGAAAAAGGGACAAGGGATGTAAAATAACCTCTTTCAAACGGTTACCGTAAGATTGGCATTTTAAACCATAGGTACTCGTTTTGGTCCCTGGGAGGATGACAGTTGGCAAACTTTACACGTTCTAAAATTTGGTAGTGAATCTGGGGGCTTTTTTGGGCCCAAAAAATGGGTTTTTCCCTTTTTTTATTTAAGGGTTTTAGATGCGAAAAAAGCCCGGCCACGGCGGGGTCATGACCCAATTTTAAGAACGTCTTCGGGCATTGATTTTGGGAACAACTAAGAGGGGATAGTTATCTCATCTGAATTTTTTTTGAATACGGGACTTGTCAAGTTCCCTTTTTTTAATTCAATTTTATATGAAAATTTTTTCCCTTTGGAAAATTGATTTTGTTTGGGGGCATTTTGGAAAATTTGAAGGGAAGGGCAATTAACGTTGTAAATTGACAAAGGAGCCCTTCGTATGTCAAAAGGGGCTTAAAGTCGGGGAAAATCAAAGGTTGGCAGTAGGAAAAAGGGCGGGGCTTTGGTCTGGCCCTAGTCAAGACTTTTTTGGGTTTATCGGAAGTGTTTTTCTTCATTTCCCATTAATAATTTTGAAACCGGGTGATCCTACTACCTCGCTTTCGGGGGTACCCATCATGGTTTTTAAATTCCCACATGAATCTCACGAGACTTTGTCTATCTAAAATTTGGGAGGGACTTCTCGACTCTACAGGAAAAAGGATCTAAAAAGGGCCTATGTCCCCCTTTGGTGAATTGAAAGGTAAAACCTCAAAAGGGGAAAGAATGGCACCTTTTCATTACCTTTAGTACGGAGCAAGAAGTGATGGGGCTAGTACGGCTTCAAAACCAAACCCCGTAAACCATTTAGCCAAATTTGTAAAAAAACGGATGATAGGGAAAAGTGCCCCTTTACGGAAAAATTTGTCTAAAAAGTTTTGCGGGAAGGAATGAGTTTTTCTTTAAGGTTGGGGAAACAGTTTATCGAAAATGATTTACATGTCATCCTTTTGTCTCGTAAAAATGGTAGATACTTTAAAGTCCAAAAATGTTCCTGAACAGAAGGGTGCTTGGTAATTACGTCTTTAAAAAATTCCCAACTTTTTGGACCTTCTTAAAAGGGGACAATCTGGGAGTTTATGTCCCTTAAATAAACAAAAATGAAAAAAAGGAAATAAAAGAAGTATTTTATTTTCCCCAAACTGGGAGGTTTGATTTCTTAAGGTTTTGATAAAACCCTTGCCCTTGGGGTTTTTTTTTCCCCTTTAGGCCTTTATGGGAAATTTTGTGAGCCTCAGCTTTCAGGCCCGCCCCCTCAGAAACTTCCTCGTTTTTAATCGGGTTAAATTTTCTCAAATAAATGTTGGGTTTTGGGTTTGGGGGGGAAGGGAGTTTGTAGGAATGGTCAGCAATCATAAAGTCTCTAAGAGATTCATAACTGTGATCAATTCCTGAACTCTTTTACCCAAATGTCGAACAAAAAAAAAGAGTGCTATTTTAACTGCGGGGAAAAGGGTTTTGGGCCCGGCTTTTAAGGTGGCATAATGAATTTTTTCCTTGTAAAGGGTTTGGGGGTTTTTTTTATATGCTTTAAGGTTGCCTTCTTCAGTAGGTTTTTAATTCATATAAAAATCCGGGGACAAGTTGTTTGATATTCAAAAATTTTATCAGGGAAATTTTTAAAATTCCTTAACCCGGTTTTGCCCGGGGGTCAGAGGCCCTTCCGAGGGGGAGCATATTTTTAAACCTTTTAAATTAATTTTTAAGTTATGGGCTTCCCCCTTTTTTGTTTAAGGGAAAGGGTTTTTATTTGGGGGGGGTTTTGGGGCAATTGCTGCAGGGGGTGTTTTCCCTTTTCCCAATTTTGTTGTGGGTTAATTTTTTCTTTTAAGGGCGAGGGTTTTCGAGGGGGGCTTTTTTTTTAAACCAAATTTTCCAGCTTTTCCTTCACGGGCCCTAAGGGGGGTTTTTTTCCCCCTTTCCATCCTTTGGGGTTTTTCCCCAAATTCTTTTTTTTTAGCCGGGCCCTCGTTTTTTTACGGTTCCCACGTTCTCTTGCTCTTTTTTCCAATTTAAGTCTTTTTCCGCTCCTTTTTTTCTTCTCTTTCCCCTTTCTAAAAAATCTTTCTTTTGGTTTTTTCTCTCAAATTTTCTCTTTTTTCCCTTTTTTTTTCTTCTTTTTCCCATTCTAACTGTCTCTCTTTTTCTCTCAATTCTCTCTCTTTTTTAAATTTCCTTTCCCGGGGTCTTTGCACTAATTTAAAGATTCTAAATTTTTCCCCCTTTCCCAACTTACTTCCAGCGTTCACCAAAACTGGTATTCCTCCATTTCTTGCAAGGAAAAACTTTAAAAAATCAGGGGAAAGAAATGGGTATTTAAAAAAAAACAGAGGGGGTTTTAAATTCCCCGCTCCCCTCAAACTGGAAATAAAACCGAGGGCTTTTATCCCTACTTCAAAATTAAACAATATGTTTTTAATTAAAATGAAAGGGGTTTTTTGCCGGGTCTGAGCCCAAAAAAATAAATAGAAGGGGGGCATTGACGATCCAAACTTTCCCCCAAAAAATCAAGAGTGTTTCCCATGACAGTTCCCTTTAAAAATAAAGGCTCAAAGGAAAAAAAAATTGGGCCTGGGAAAATCTCGGGTCCCTAGGGTTTAAACCTCCAAGGTTTCAAGCTCACACAAAAATAGGTGGCAGAATTTTAAATTGTATTCCTGCCTTGACTTGACTTACAATAAATTGGGGACTTTTAACAATCCCAATCTTTTAAATACCTTTTTCGGGAGTCCCAACATTGAGGGGAAAGTTTTTCATGGCTGGTGGTAAACCCCTCTGTGGGGGATGCGGCATTTTAATTTCCCTTTGGGAGGATTCAGATGGAGGGTTTAATCTTGAGGTAGTAGAGTTGATCCCGGGGAGGGGGGCGCCCCTTGTTTAAGGCTTTTTCAAACCCTTTTAACAAATTCAGACAGGGATTACCCAAGGGTGGCTCCTCCCCAGGGAAATTAAAGGGTTTGAAAAAAAATAATAACAGACAAACATAAAAACTTTATTATATAGAAATTTTTAAAAAAATAAAACCTTAAAAAGGAAATTTTTAATCCTACATTTTAAAAAAAATGAAAAAATGAAAAATATTAAAGAAATGAAATTTAACGGGTAATATTAAAACTTGGGTTTTTGGGGGTTCGTGGCACGTGTGTTGTTGGGAAAAAAGTAGCTGTTGTGATTTTTTGGGGGGGGGGGGGGGGGGGCGGGGGCGCAGGGTTTTTGGTTTTTAAAACCCAATGGCTAGTTCTTAAAAATATAGCCTTGGGGTTTTTTTATCACGATGAAAGGGGGGCGGGTTTTTTACCGCCTTTCAATTGATGAGGGGTTACAAACCCGCAATTTTTTACGGTGCCCCTTGTAATTAAATCCCAAAAAAGGGGAAAAATTTAGGACGTTGTCCATTCCATTCCCCCCCCCTTCTACTCATTTATTTTGGGAGGTGGGCCCCCCTTCAAACCAAGGGAAAGATAGACAGGTTACCCACGCTTTTAAAAAATTTAAATTCCCTTTTTTAAATACAATTTCCTAAAAGATGTGGGTTTTTTACAACGTCAAAACCCCAGAGCCCAAAGGCCCGAAAAAGGGGAAAATTGTTTAAATTTTGGTCAAAAGTGAAACTTTTTAACCAATAAATCCCTTGGAAAAACAAGGGCCCGGCATTGTCTTAAGTAGTGTGGGAGTGTGAGTCTAAATGTTTTTGTTTGGACCGGAAACCCCCCACGTAAACCCTTTTTGGGGGGGGGGGAAGAAGGAGGGGAAAAGGGGTTGCAGGAGTAGACTGACCCCCCCTTAAAAAGCAGCCCGGGAAACCAAAAAAAAACACTTTGGGGGGGGGGGGAAAAAAAAAAGGGGGAAAAAATTTGGGGGGAGCTTGACTTACCCTACCTTAACAAGCGCCCGGGAAAAAAAAAATTTTTTGTTACCCATATTCTCCTCACTACTCCTTAAAACTATTAAAAATTTTCCCTCACACTCCTGATTTTGTCTTGTTTTTTAACAGTTTTGGGGCAGATTTGGGTTTTGCTGCTATTTTTAATTTTTATATTGTTTATTGGGCCCCCTTTTGACTTTTTGCATTGTTTATTCCCCGGCTCTATGCTGCTCTCCTTTTTCCCAGGGTCCCTAACCTTCTATACTTCTTCCATTCCCTTGCCCCCACATTGGTTTTTGGCCTCCCCCGCACCTTTGGGTGAATCATGGGGGGGATCCTGGTGTATCTTTTTTTCCTGTTATCCTTTGGGGACCCAAAACCTTTTCCTTTATCTTCCCTTTCACATGCCCGCCACATATTCCCTTAATTTGTTTACTTACTTTTCCCCGCCATTTCTCTTTTCCCCCCTGAAATTTTTAACCCATGGGTGCGTTTGTGTGTTGTGTGGGTGTTGTGGTGTGTGGTGTGGTGTGTGTGTGTGTTTGTGTGTGTGTGTGTTTGGGGGTGTGTGTGTGTGTGTGTGTGTGTGTGTGTGTGTGTGTGTGTGTGTGTGATAAATGGTTTAAAAAAACCGACAAGTTGAAGATTGAGACACTTATGCAACATATGGGAATCTTTATTGAGATAAAGTTTCACCACACAGTGGCTTAATCAGTCCAATACAAAGCAGAAAGGTGAAAGAAGAGGAGGAGTTTGAGGTAATCAGTCCCTCAGTCTGGAGTTGATGTGTTCAGTCCATCAATCTTGTAGAGTGTATAGCATAGGGCCATAGACGTGGCTTACATACTGTAGTCAGGTGGACGAAGATCTACTTAGACTAGTGGAAGGTTCCATGCCTAAACAAGTTGTTTGGCTTTTTTGGGGCTCTCAGGAACGTAACCTTATTTTTCCCATAAGTTCTTCAGTTTGTCTGACACGATTTTAACTAAAACGACATTTTCATGAACGTAACTACTGTGTTAAACGACGGTCTACTGCTATATATATATATATATATATATATACTATATGTATATATATATAATATATATTATAAATATATATATATATATATAATATATATATATATATATATAATATATATATCAACGTACATACCAACGATAAAGATAATGATGCTGTGGGCCTTTCGCACTGAACTGGAAGTTCCTCTTCAGGAGCAATGCTACAAAAGGAATGGAGTGTGAAAATTCAGGTGAGTCTTGGCAGGTGTGTCCTGGAGCACAGTCCAGCTAGATTACATCAACACCAATACTTGATCCAAGCACTGCAAGAATTCAACACCATATTTAATCCTATAACCGTTTGCAGTAAGACAGCTTGATGATCTGATGCCCAAGTTATAGTTCCTAGTTCGTCAGTGATGGAAAGAAACATCTTTGTCGACCATTATAAAACATGATAACCTTTACTTATATAATAATAGTTCAAGTTTGTACAAGCTGGATTCATTCTTGAGCTCATTGTCCACAACCTTCAACCTAGTAGCTTAGTTATTGACTGACTCACTTAATTATTACGCCTCAGGACCAACAATACATTTGTCTGCCCATACATCATTTGTTTGCCCACCCATACATTATTGTTTGCTCACTAATACATGATTGTTTGCCCACCATACATAATAACTTGGTTCTTGCTGATTGCTAGACCAGTCCTCTGACAGGTGGATTAAGATCAGATTTGTCAGGGAACAGGACAAGTATTTCCTGTTGCGGGTTTTAGTCCTATGATGACCCACAGCTGGAGCTTTTCGTCATCTGACCGAGGCCTTCCACTAGCTTACCCCTCCATCCCTTTAAAAATTTGGCTGTAATTATAACCATTGCATATTCTCTTAGGCCAGGTGGAGATGAAGAGGTTTTATGGGGACAGTTTTGGTTGTATCACTGTTAGTGAGTCACGGGGATATCGTGTAGCCACACCTCTGCTTCAGTATCACTGTTAGTGAGTCACGGGGATATCTGCTGTAGCCACACCTCTGCTTCAGTATCACTGTTAGTGAGTCACGGGGATATCTGCTGTAGCTAACCAGACTGAGAGTCGAAGACCTAAATTTTTTTTTTTTTTTTTTATGAGAGAGACACAGAATTTGGTAGACACACACACCTATGTGATATTATCCTGATGCCAAATGACTTCCAAAAGGCGATAATTGACATGCCCATGCACTCTGCCCCAGGTCCAGGCTCATGGAACTCCGTGTTCATCAAGAACTATTCCTCAAGGAAAGTTCCTTGATGTTGGTGAGGGGCTCTTGATTTAGGGAATTGGATCTGTGCTCCAGTTCCCTGAATTAAGCCTGAATGCTTTCCACATCCCCCCAGGCGCTGTATAATCCTCCGGGTTTTGCGCTTCCCTCCTTGATTATAATAATAATAATCATCAAGAACAACAAGAAGACCCAATCACGTGCTTGTAACATCCTATGGGGAGTGAGCAAGGACACGGCGGTCGTCCCTCAGCTGCTGGAAACAACAGACATAGCCCCTCTCCACAAAGGGGGCAGTAAAACAATAGCAGCGAACTACAGAACTATAGTGCCAACGTCCCATATTATAAAAATCTTTGAAAGGGTTCTAAGAAGCATCTAGATACCCATCAGTTACACAACCCAGGGCAGCATGTGTTTAGAGCAGGTCGCTCCTGTCTGTCCTAACTACTGGACCACTATGACAAGGTCCTGGATGCTCTAGAGAACAAATAGAATGCAGATGTAATATACACAGACTTTGCAAAAGCCTTTGATAAATATGACCATGGTATAATAGCTCAGAAAATGCGTGATAAAGGAATAACAGGAAAAGTTGGTAGATGGATCAATAATTTCTTAACAAATAGAACACAAAGAGTAGTAGTCAACAGAGCAAAGCCTAAGGCGGCCACAGTGAAAAGCTCTGTTCCACAAGGCATGGTACTCGTTCCTATCTTGTTCCTCATCCTCATATCTGACATAGACAAAGATATAAACCACAGTGCCGTGTCTTCCTTTGCAGATGACACCAGAATTTGCCTGACAGTGTCCTCCATCGAAGACACTGCAAGACTCCAGGCGAACATCAACCAAATTTTTAAATGGGCCGCAGAAAACAATGTGAAGTTCAATGATGAGAAATTTCAGTTACTCCGATGTGAAAAACGTGAGGAAATTAAAACTACATCGGAGTATAAAGCAAATTCCAACCACACAATAGAGCGAAAAACTAATGTAAAAGACCTGGGAGTGATCATGTCAGATGATCTCACCTTCAAGGACCATAACATTGTATCAATCGCAACTGCTAGAAAAATGACAGGATGGATAATGAGAACCTTCAAAACCAGGGATGCCAAGCCCATGATGACACTCTTCAGGTCGCTTCTTCTGTCTAGGCTGGAATATTGCTGCACATTAACAGCACCTTTCAGGGCAGGTGGAATTGCTGACCTAGAAAATGTACAGAGAACCTTCACGGCGCGCATAACGGAGATAAAACACCTCAGTTACTGGGAATGCTTAAGTTCCTCAACATGTACTCCCTAGAATGCAGGCGGAAGAGATACATGATTATATACACCTGGAAAATCCTAGAGGGACTAGTACCAAACTTGCACACGAAAATCACTCCCTATGAAAGCAAAAGACTCTGCAGACGATGCAACATCGCCGCAATGAAAAGCAGGGGCCCCACTAGCACGAAAAGAGATAACACAATAAGTGTCAGTGGCCCAAGACTGTTCAACTGCCTCCCAGCATACATATGGGGGATTACCAATAGACCCCTGGCTGTCTTCAAGCAGGCACTGAATAGGCACCTGAAGTCAGTACCTGATCAGCTGGGTTGTGGTTCATACTTCGGGTTGCATGCGGCCAACAGTAACAGCCTGGTTGATCAGGCCCTGATCCACCATGAGGCCTGGTCACAGATCGAGCAGCGGGGGCGTTGACCCGGAACCCTCTCCAGGTATACTCAAGGTATACACCTCTGCTTCAGTATCCTTGTTAGTGAGTCACGGGGATATCTGGTGTATTTGCGGAAGGTTTAATGAAATTAGGAACACTAGACTTAAGAACATAAGAAAGAAGGAGCACTGCAGAAGCCCTACTGGCTCATGGTTTTTTACAAAGTACAGATATTCCATTTGCAGTTTAGGTAAAAGAACACAAGGAGTTTAAAAAATGGGTTGTAGCTGTGACCATATTTCTTGAAGGGGTGGAGTGGTAAGCCAGTGGAAGGCCTCGGTCAGATGACCAAAAGCTCTAACGGCGGGTCATCACATGACTAAGACCCGCGTCAAGAAACACTTGTCCTGTTTCCTGACGAACCTCACCTCCAGGAGCTCTGTCAGGCCATTACCAACTGTACAACGACACACACAAGCTATATATAATAATAATAATAAATAATAATAATAATAATAATAATAATAATAATAATATTAATAATAATTATTATTATTATTATTATTATTAATTATTATTATTATTATTATCTGGAGTTTACCTGGAGAGAGTTTCGGGGTCAACGCCCCCGCGGCCCGGTCTGTGACCAGGCCTCCTGGTGGATCAGCGCCTGATCAACCAGGCTGTTGCTGCTGGCTGCACGCAAACCAACGTACGAGCCACAGCCCGGCTGATCGGGAAAACTGACTTTAGGTGCTTGTCCAGTGCCAGCTTGAAGACTGCCAGGGGTCTGTTGGTAATCCCCCTTATGTGTGCTGGGAGGCAGTTGAACAGTCTCGGGCCCCTGACACTTATTGTATGGTCTCTTAACGTGCTAGTGACACCCCTGCTTTTCATTGGGGGGATGGTGCATCGTCTGCCAAGTCTTTTGCTTTCGTAGTGAGTGATTTTCGTGTGCAAGTTCGGTACTAGTCCCTCTAGGATTTTCCAGGTGTATATAATCATGTATCTCTCCCTCCTGCATTCCAGGAATACAGGTTTAGAAACCTCAAGCGCTCCCAGTAATTGAGGTGTTTTATCTCCGTTAATGCGCGCCGTGAAAGTTCTCTGTACATTTTAGGTCGGCAATTTCACCTGCCTTGAAAGGTGCTGTTAGAGTGCAGCAATATTCCACCCTAGATAGAACAAGTGACCTGAAGAGTGTCATCATGGGCTTGGCCTCCCTATTTTGAAGGTTCTCATTATCCATCCTGTCATTTTTCTAGCAGATGCGATTGATACAATGTTATGGTCCTTGAAGGTGAGATCCTCCGACATAATCACTCCCAGGTCTTTGACGTTGGTGTTTCGCTCTATTTTGTGGCCAGAATTTGTTTTGTACTCTGATGAAGATTTAATTTCCTCATGTTTACCATATCTGAGTAATTGAAATTTCTCATCGTTGAACTTCATATTGTTTTCTGCAGCCCACTGAAAGATTTGGTTGATGTCCGCCTGGAGCCTTGCAGTGTCTGCAATGGAAGACACTGTCATGCAGATTCGGGTGTCATCTGCAAAGGAAGACACGGTGCTGTGGCTGACATCCTTGTCTATGTCGGATATGAGGATGATATCATCATCATCATCAAAACTAAGCACTAAACCCACTAGAGTCCTGCAGCGCTATATATAATAGTATTAGAGTGAAGTATAAAGTATATAATATTATACCTGGTACCTGACTCTACTCAGTAGAATATATGTACAGATAGTATATGTAGGTGACCTACATATACTATCTGTGTTCATGTTTGGTTTATATCAGCCTGACAAAGCTCCTGGAGAACGAAACTTTGCCACAATAAAATGTCACATTATTCGCAGTTATGTTGTTGAACCTCACACATCGTGGGTAAGTCTAGCAACAGTAGAATTTTAAGTTAAGTTATCCCTGGTGTGACCACTTTCTCTCCTGCAACACGAGACTCATTTTCTGTGCTGCTCCAATATACCGATATTTTTGTCATTGATTCGTAGCTGATATTGTCTGATTGATTCTGTAATATGTTAGTAAATAAGTTTGGTATAAACCTTGGTAATAAATACCGACAAGTTGGTTTAGAAAGACACGTAAGCAAGCAGACTTTCCTTCAAAAGGCTCGTAGCATCTTACGAAAATCAGAACAAGGCAAAAAACTACTTAAACTTTTACCAGGTCAACCGAAACCAGCACGCCTGTATGGCCTTCCTAAGACACACAAACCTGGCATCCCACTACAGCCTATCACTTCGGGCATAGGGAATGCACCACACAGACTAGCCGGCCACCTTGCCAAATACCTTTCAGCGCTTCTGGGCACTATCAGTCAAGCCCACCTCAAACACTCAGGTGACCTTCTCTCCCGAATTTCCAACCTGAATGTCAAAAACAAAAGCATGGCTTCCTTCGATGTCACAGCCCTCTTTACCAACGTTCCTACTGACGCTGCAATCAACATTCTGAGACAGAGGCTCACTGAAAACCACGACCTCCCTTTACCTCTTCTAGATTTCATCAATCTAGTGGAACTGTGTTTAATTTCAACTTCTTCAAGTATCAGGACAACTGTTACAAACAATGCTTTGGGATGGCAATGGGCAGCCCGCTCAGTGCTGTGCTTGCCAACCTCTTCATGGAAAACTTGGAGACAGAGAAATTCAGCACCCTCATTCCCAACACCGTTACCTGGCTAAGATACGTTGATGATATATTGGTTTTCTATCCGAGACGTCTCAATATCCAGGCCCTTCTCAACAAGATCAATGCAGTTGAACCATCAATAAAGTTTACACTTGAACTCGAAAATTATGGCAAACTTCCTTTCCTCGACGTTCTACTGTGCAGATCTCCCGACAGTGACAAACTTCTCTTCAAAGTGTATAGAAAACCTACCAACAAGGACGATCTTATACACTTTTATTCACACCAAGACACCCGAACTAAGAGAGGAGTCCTCATTGGCTTCTTCTTGAGAGCTCTTCGCATCTCCAGCCCTTGTTTTCTAGAAGAAGAATGCACTTACATAACACAAGCCTTTACACGTCTTCAGTTCCCATCTTTCTTCATCCGAGATTGCAGACTCAAGGCACAAGCTATCCTCAACAAACCGCCCATGGAACAGCCCCCTAAACAGTTCATAGTACTCCCATGTGGCGATGTTGCCACGAATACTCGTCGGGCACTTGCTATGAGTAACATCAACGTTTCCACCATAAACACATCCTCTGTCAAAGACCTCACTACGAAACGCAGCCCCACACCTCTAACTTCTACAGCAGGCGTCTACACTATACCCTGTGGGTTCTGTCCCAAGAAATATGTAGGCGAGACAGGCAGAGATCTTGCAGTCTGCCTGAATGAGCATCGAAATGCCTCTAACAGAGACGATGTAAGGTACGCATGTGTCCTCCACAGAGACTCCACGGGGCATTTGATGAACTGGAACGAGGCACAACTCGTTCTCACCGAACCAGACCTCAGACGCCGACGGTGCCTAGAAGCCTCACTAATCGCCGTCACCGACACTATAGAACGCAACACTGGAAACTACAAAATTTCAAAAACATTGGCATACATGATACTTAAGCAGCACCAACCCAACAACACAGGATCACATGATTTCATCGTCTACCCGTCCTCATCGGCAGGGTTGTTTTGGATAAGGACCTGCCTCGCCAGTGGCTAGTAGGAACTTCTACAGTGTTCCTCCCATTCTAATGTTCTTATGACATTCCTCAGGTCACGTGCGTCACCATCTCACCCCTCCGCCTATATTTTATAATGTCTTTCTACCTCTGAAATGTTAGAAATGAATCAAGTCCCAAGACCGAAACGTTTTCTAATAAACATGTTATAGTGCTGCTTACTGCCTTTCTAAACCAGTAAATAAGTTTATATTAGGCGGAGTACACAAAGTACAATAGTCATTATAGTGTACATTACCCAGGTAACCGAAGAAGAAAGGACAAGTGATTCATGGTCATAGGGGGTAATTGTAAGATAAGAATTGTTCGGAATTTTTAACCCCGGGGGGTTAGCCACCCAGGATAACCAAACGAATATCAGTGTGTCATCGAGGACTGTCGGGTCTTATTCCCAGGTGGTCCTTCGGTTGTCCACCAGAAATGCGAGCCCACACCAGTCGACTAACACCAGAAACCTGCTTGCTTGCCTAGGTGAACGAGGACAGAAAGGTGTAGGAACAGGGCCCAATGTTTCCAAACATACCGGAATCGAACCACAACACTCGGGTGTTGAAGGCGAGAGAGAAAGCCTCCAGACCACGGGCTTATTGTCGCTTTTTTAAAATCAACATGTGACCAAACAAAACAAAAAATAATTCAGCTGCCTGGTCAGTTATTGTCACGGCTGACACTTGTCAGCTGACGAAAACTTGCACCGGAAGTCAACTGAACACTAATTTGAGTGAAGTTAGAACGAATTCTTTAGCTTCAAGACACATAATTAAATATCCCAAAGTCGCAAGTCAACCTGATGGGTGCATGGAGGTACATCATGGTAGTCATGGTAACATAATGGTAGTCACGGCTACATAATGGAGTCGCAACAATAATGGTAGTCACGGCAACATAATGGTAGTAAGGCAACATAATGGTAGCCCACGGCTACATAATGGTAGTGCAACAACATAATGGTAGTCACGGCAACATAATGGAAAGTCATGGCAACATAATGGAAAGTCACGGTACATAATGGTAGTCGCAACAACATAATGGTAGTCACGGCAACATAATGGTAGTCATGGCAACATAATGGTAGTCACGGCTACATAATGGTAGTCGCAACAAATAATGGTAGTCACGGAAAAACATTATGGAAGTCACGGCAACATAATGGAATCATGGCAACAATAATGGTAGTCACGGGGCAACATAATGGGTAGTACTGGCTACTAAGGTAGTTCGCAACAACATAATGGTAGTCACAACAACAATAATGGAATTCACAGCACATAATTGTAGTAATGGCAACATTATGTAGTCATGGCAAACATCATGGTAGCACGCAACATAATGGCACTCTGGCACATAATGTAGTCACTGGCAACATAATGGTAGTCACAGCAACATAAGGGTAGTCATGGCAAACACAATGGTAGCATGGCAACATAATGGTAGTCATGGCAACATAATGGTAGTCACGGCAACGTAATGGTAATCATGGTAACATAATGGTAATCATGGTATCATAATGGCAGTCATGGCAACATAATGGTAGTCACAACAACATAATGGTAGTCACAGCAACATAATGGTAGTCATGGCAACATAATGGTAGTCATGGCAACATAATGGTAGTCACGGCAACATAATGGTAATCATGGCAACATAATGGTAGTCATGGCAACATAATGGTAGTCATGGTAACATAATGGTGTTCATGATATCATAATGGCAGTCATGGCAACATAATGGTAGTCACGGCAACATAATGGTAGTCATGGTAACATAATGGTAATCATGGTATAATGGCAGTCATGGCAACATAATGGTAGTCATGGCAACATAATGGTAATCATGGCAGCATAATGGTAGTCATGGCAACATAATGGTAATCATGGCAACATAATGGTAATCATGGTTTCATAATGGTAATCATGGCAACATAATGGTAGTCACGGCAACATAATGGCAATCATGGTATCATAATGGTAGTCATGGCAACATAATGGTAGTCATGGCAACATAATGGTAATCATGGCAGCATAAAAATCTTTGAAAGGTTCTAAAAAGCAAGATGGCCACCCAGTTAGACACCATTAATTACACATCCCAAGACAACTACTGGACTACTATGACATGGTCTGGGAAGCACCTGAGCACAAACAAAATCCAAATGTAGTACACACAGGCTTTACAAAAGCCTTCGACAAGTGGTGTAATAGCTCACAAAATGCGTGATAAAGGAATAACGGGAAAAGTGGGTAGATGGATCTATAACTTCCCAACAAATAGAACACAGAGTCATAGTAAACAGAGTAAAGTCTGAGGCGGCTACAGAGAAAAGCTGTGTTCCACAAGGCACAGTACTCGCTCCCATTCTGTTCCACAAGGCACAGTACTCGCTCCCATCCTGTTCCACAAGGCACAGTACTCGCTCCCATCTTGTTCCACAAGGCACAGTACTCGCTCCCATCCTGTGCCTCATCCTCATATCTGACATAAACAGAGATGTAAGCCACACTCAGTGTCTTCCTTTGCTGATGATACTAGAATCTGCATGACAGTGTCATCCATCGAAGACACTGTAAGACTCCAGGCGGACATCAACCAAATCTTTAAATGGGCAGTAGAAAAAAACATAAATTTTACTGAAGACGAATTGGAAAACGATATGGAAACCTCGAGGAAATAAAAACTGGACCAGAGTATATAACAAATTCGACTACACAATAGAGTGAAAAACTAATGTGAAGGACCTGGGAGTGATAATGTCAGAGGATCTCACATTCAAAGATCACACAATGTATCTACAGCATCTGCTAGAAAAAATGATAGGATGGATAATGAGAACCTTCAAAACTAGGAGTGACAACCCAATTACGATTCTCTTCAAATCGCTTGTTCTCTCTAAGCTAGAATATTGCTAGACACAAACGGCCCCTTTCAAGGCAGGCGAAATTGCAGACCTGGAGAGTGTACAGAGAACTCTCACTACATTTATAAGTACAATAAAGCATCTAAATTACTGGGAATGGTTGAAGTCCCTTGACCTGTACTCCTTGGAACTCAGGCGAGAAAGATGCATGATAATATACACTTGGAAAAATCCTAGAGGAAATAGTCCGAAATCTGCACATGGAAATCACTGCTTACGAAATCTAAAGACTTGACAGGTGATGCGACATTCCCTCAAGGAAAATCAGGGACGCCGATTGTTCAACTGCCTCCCAGCATACACAAAGGGGATTACCAGTAGACCCCTGTCTCCAACAGGGAGCTGGACACACACCTAAAGTCAGTACCTGATCACCCTGGCTGTGGTTCGTACGTTCGATTACGTGCGGCCAACAGTAACAGCCTGGTTGATCAGGCTCTGATCCACCACTAGTCCTAGTCATGGACAGGGACTCAGGGGCGTTAACCCCCCTGAAGCCCCTTCCAGGTATACTCCAGGTAGTCACAGCAACATAATGGTAGTCACAGCAACATAATGGTAGTCACAACAACATAATGGTAGTCACAACAACATAATGGTAGTCACAGCAACATAATGGTTACCTGGAGGTTACCTGGAGGTTATTCTGGGGATCAACGCCCCCGCGGCCCGGTCCATGACCAGGCCTCCCGATGGATCAGGGCCTGATCAACTAGGCTGTTATTGCTGGCCGCACGCAGTCCAACGTACGAGCCACAGCCCGGCTGATCCGGCACTGACTTTAGGTATCTGTCCAGCTCTCTCTTGAAGGCAGCCAGGGGTTTATTGGCAATTCCCCTAATGCTTGATGGGAGGCTGTTGAACAGTCTTGGGCCCCGGACACTTATGGTGTTTTCCCTTAGTGTACCAATGGCGCCCCTACTTTTTATTGGGGGCATTTTGCATTCGCCTGCCCAGTCTTTTACTTTCGTAGGGAGTGATTTCTGTGTGCAGATTTGGGACCATTCCTTCCATGATTTTCCAAGTGTAGATTATGATATATCTCTCCCTCCTGCGTTCCAACGAGTACAAGTGCTTCCAAGCGTTCCCAGTAGTTAAGGTGCTTGACAGAACTTATACGTGCAGTAAAGGATCTCTGTACACTCTCTAGATCTGCGATTTCACCTGCTTTGAATGGAGATGTTAATGTACAGCAGTATTCTAGCCTAGAGAGAACAAGTGATTTGAAAAGGATCATCATGGGCTTGGCATCTCTCGTTTTGAAAGTTCTCATTATCCATCCTATCATTTTCTTTGCACGAGCGATCGTGGCACTGTTGTGATCCTTGAAAGTGAGATCCTCAGACATTACTACTCCCAGGTCCCTTACATTATTTTTCCGCTCTATTGTATGGCCGGAGTCAGTAGTATACTCTGTTTTTAGTTATTTTTCTCCTCCAGTTTTTCATAACGGAGTAGTTGGAATTTGTCCTCATTGAACATCATATTGTTTACCGTTGCCCACTGGAAAACTTTGTTTATATCTTCTTGGAGGTTAACCGCGTCCTCAGCAGATGACAGCCTCATGCAGATCCTAGTATCATCCGCAAAGGATGATACGGTGCTGTGGTGTATATCTCTGTTTATGTCTGATATGAGGATAAGGAATAAGATGGGGGCGAGTACTGTTCCTTGTGGAACAGAGCTCTTCACTATGGCAGCCTCCGATTTAACTCTGTTGACCACTACTCTTTGTGTTCGATTTGTTAGGAAGTTGAAGATCCATCTCCCCACTTTCCCAGTTATTCCTTTAGCACGTATTTTATGGGCTATTACGCCATGATCGCGTAGTCACAACAACATAATGGTAGTCACAGCAACATAATGGTAGTCACAACAACATAATGGTAGTCACAGCAACATAATGGTAGTCACAACAACATAATGGTAGTCACAGCAACATAATGGTAGTCACAACAACATAATGGTAGCCACAACAACATAATGGTAGTCACAGCAACATAATGGTAGTCACAGCAACATAATGGTAGTCACAACAACATAATGGTAGCCACAACAACATAATGGTAGCCACAACAACATAATGGTAGTCACAGCAACATAATGGTAGTCACAACAACATAATGGTAGTCACAACAACATAATGGTAGCCACAACAACATAATGGTAGTCACAGCAACATAATGGTAGTCACAACAACATAATGGTAGTCACAACAACATAATGGTAGTCACAGCAACATAATGGTAGTCACAACAACATAATGGTAGTCACAGCAACATAATGGTAGTCACAACAACATAATGGTAGCCACAACAACATAATGGTAGTCACAGCAACATAATGGTAGTCACAGCAACATAATGGTAGTCACAACAACATAATGGTAGTCACAGCAATATAATGGTAGTCACAGCAACATAATGGTAGTCACAACAACACAATGGTAGTCACAGCAACATAATGGTAGTCACAGCAACATAATGGTAGTCACAACATAATGGTAGTCACAGTAACATAATGGTAGTCACAGCAACATAATGGCAGTCACAGTTGTTTGAGGTACGACCAGGTCGTCTCTTCCTCGTTTGTTAACAGTGAACACACACTTGGTTGACCTTACATGAATTACGACATAAAGTGTGTGTTGTGTACTTCCCATTATTACCACTTTGGCCAGGCTTAAAGCCCGGCTATCACGTACATTTCTTAAAATACATTCCTTGAATGTTTGGTGGACCGGGATAGTGACAGTGCCACTAAGTGGACCGGGCTAGCGACAGTGCCACTTGGCGGACCGGGCCAGCGACAGTGCCACTTGGCTCTGTTAACTATGATTCATGAACTAGGGGGGGAGAGGCTCTTGAAGTGGGTGAGGTGTGAGCTACTCACACTCTCTCTGTCTCTCTGTGTATGTATGTTAGTGTAAAGCAGTGACGGGTATGTGCCCTGAGTGGCGTGTTACTGCCCCAGGGCACTTGCGACACTCAACACTGTCATGGATACAAACCAGAGATTTGTAGTAATTTAAGAAACTTAAAATGTTTTCTTTTTTATATATTGTAGAAATGTGGGTCACAGCTGTGCGAGGGTGAAGGTCACAGCTGTGTGACGGTGAAGGTCACAGCTGTGTGAGGGTGAAGGTCACAGCTGTGTGACGTGAAGGTCACAGCTGTTCAGGTGAAGGTCACAGCTGTGCGAGGGTTTAAGGTCACAGCTGTGTGACGGTGAAGGTCACAGCTGTGTGAGGGTGAAGGTCACAGCTGTGTGACGGTGAAGGTCACAGCTGTGCGAGGGTGAAGGTCACAGCTGTGTGACGGTGAAGGTCACAGCTGTGTGAGGGTGAAGGTCACAGCTGTGCGAGGGTGAATGTCACAGCTGTGCGAGGGTGAAGGTCACAGCTGTGTGAGGGTGAAGGTCACAGCTGTGTGAGGGTGAAGGTCACAGCTGTGCGAGGGTGAAGGTCACAGCTGTGTGAGGGTGAAGGTCACAGCTGTGTGAGGGTGAAGGTCACAGCTGTGCGAGGGTGAAGGTCACAGCTGTGCGAGGGTGAAGGTCCCCCCAAACGTGCCCAGGGGGTGAAGGGGCACAGCCCGTGTGAGGGGAAGGTTTACAGTGTGCGGAAGGGGTGCAAGGTCCAGCGTGTGAGGGTTTAAGGCCCCCAGCTGTGGAGGGGTAAGGGTCACAGCTGTTGAGGGTGAAAAGGGCACCCGTGTGTGAGGGTGGGAAAGGGCAAGTGTGCGAGGGTGAAAAGGGCACCGCGTTGTGAGGGGTTTAAAGGGCACAGCCCGTGTGAGGGTTAAGGTCACAAACCCGTGGGAGAGGGGAAAAGGGCATAGCTGTGGGGAGGGTGAAGGTCCCCAGCCGTTTTTGAGGGTGAAGGCCAGCTGTGGAGGGGTAAAGGGGCCCCAGCTTGTGAGGGTTTGAAGGCCCCCAGCTGTTGGGGAGGGTGAAACCACAGCTGTGGGGAGGGTGAAATTTCCCCCCTGTGGAAAGGGTGAAGGTCACCCCGCTTGGAGGGTTTTAAGGGGCACACTTGTGGGGGGAGGGTGAAGGTCACAAACTGTTTTGAGGGTAAAGGGCAAAAGCTGTGCGAGGGTGAAAAGGGCCCCAGCTTTGGGGGAGGGTGAAGGTAAACGTGGCGAGGGTGAAGGTCACAGCTGTGTGAGGGTGAAAGGGCACAGCTTTTGCGAGGGTGAAGGTCACAGCTTTGCGATGGTGAAGGTTTACAGCTTTTGAGGGGTGAAGGCCAGCTGTGTGAGGGGTTTAGGTAAAAGCCCGTGTGAGGGGTTTTAAGGTCCACAAGGGGTGAGGGTTTAAGGTCAAAAGCCCTTGGGGAGGGTGAAGGTCCCAGCTGTGTGAGGGTGAAGGTCACAGCTGTGCGGGGTGAAGGTTTACAGTGTGCGAGGGTGAAAGGGCACAGCTGTGTGAAGGGTGAAAGGGCACAGCTGTTTTGGGGGGTGAAGGTCACAGCCCTTTGGGGGGTGAAGGGCACAGGGTGTGTGAGGTTAAAGGCACAGCCCGTGGCAGGGGGAAGGGCACAGCTGTGTGAGGGTGAAAAAGGGACACTTTTGGGGAGGGTTTAAAGGCACAGCCCGTTGAGGGTAAAGGTCACAGCTTTGTTTCGAGGGTGGGAAAAGGGCCCGCTGGGGGAGGGGGAAGGTAAAAGCTGTGCGAGGGTGAAGGGCACGCTGGGGTGGGGTGAAGGTCACAGCTGTGCGAGGGGAAAGGGCACAGCTGTCCGAGGGTGAAGGGTTTACAGCTGTGCGAGGGTGAAGGTTTTACAAACTGTGTGAGGGTGAAGGTCACAGCTGTGGGGGAGGGGTGAAGGTCACAGCTGTGGGGAGGGGGAAGGTTTAAAAAGCTGTGTGAGGGTGAAGGTCACCGCTGGGGTTTAGGGTGAAAAATTCCCCAGCCGGTGTTTAGGGGTGGAAGGGCACACTGTGGGGAGGGGGCGTGGGAAAGGGCCCCAGCTTTTGTTGAAGGGGGGTTGGGAAATGGGGGTGGAAAAGGCACAGCTGTGTGAGGGTTTAAAAAGGGCAAAGCGTGGAGGGTTTAAGGTCCCAAACTGTTGAGAGGGTGAAAGGTCACAGGCTGTTGAGGGTAAAAGGGCAAAAGCTGTGTGGGGGTAAAAGGCCAAAAAGCTGTTGAAGGGGGTGAAAGGGCCCAGCCCGTGGAGGGTTTAAAGGCCCCAGCTGTTTTGAGGGTGAAGGTCCAGCTGTGTGAGGGTGAAAGGGGGGGACGGTGTTGGGGGGGGGGGAGGGGGCACCGCTTTAGGGGGGGTGAAGGTCCCCAGCTGTGTGAGGGTTTAAAAAACCCCAGCTTTTGGAGGGTGAAAGGGCACAGCTGGGGGAGGGTGAAGGTCACAACTGTGCGAGGGGAAGGTTTACCCGCTGGGAGGGGTGAAGGGTTCACAAGGGGGTCGAGGGGGAAGGTCCCCAGCTTGCGATGGTGAAGGGACAGCCTGGTTGGGGGGTGAAGGTCACAGCTGTGTGGGGGGTGAAGGCACAAAGGGTGTGTGAGGGTGAAGGCACCGCTTGGGTGAGGGGAAAAGGGCCCCCGCTGTGTGAGGGTGAAAAGGGCCCCAAACTGGGCGGGGGTTGGAAGGTCAAAGCTGTGCAGGGGGTGAATCACAGCTGTGTGAGGGGGGAAGGGGCAAGCTGTGCGAGGGTTTAAGGTCACAGCTGTGGAAGGGGTTTAAGGTTTAAAAGCTGTGGGGGGGAGGGGAAGGTCAAAAGCTGGGGGGGGGTGAAGGTCAAAGGGTGTGTGGGGGGGAAGGTCCCCAGCCTTTTTTGAAAGGGGGAAGGGCCCCAAAATTGGGGGGGGTTTGGTGGAAAAGGTTTACAAGCTGTGCAAGGGGGGGAAAGGGGACAGCTGGGGGGGAAAGGGTTGGGGAAGGGTCAACAGCTTTGTGGGGGGTTAAGGTCACAGCTGTACGAGGGTGAAGGGGCCCCGGGTGTGTTAGGGTGAAGAAGGTCACAGCTTGCGAGGGGTGAAAGGGCACAGGTGTGAAGGGGGAAGGTCACAGCTATGCGAGGGTTAAAAGGGCACAGCGTGTTGGGAAAAGGGGAAAGGGACAGGGGGTGCGAGGGGGAAAAGGGCACCCCTGTGTGAGGGTGAAAAGGGCAAGCTGTTTCGGGGTGAAGGGCACAGCTGTGCGAAAGGGTTTAAGGCCACCCGCTGGCGAGGTGAAGGTCACAGTGTGCGAGGGTGAAAATCCCAACTGGGGGGAAAGGGGGAAGGTCACAGCTTGGGGGGAGGGTGAAGGTCACGCTGTGCGAGGGTGAAAGTCCCAGCTGGGCGAAGGGGGAAGGGTTTATGGGTGTGTGAGGGTGAAGGGGGCCAAAAGCTGTGGGGAGGGGGAAAGGTCACAGCTGTGGGGGAGGATGAAAGGGCACAGCTTTGGGGGGGGGTGAAAGTCACCAAAAATTTGGGTTTAGGGGGGAAGGTCACCGCTGTCCGAGGTTTAAGGTCACAACTGGGGAGGGGTGAAAGTCACAAGTGTGGGGGGAGGGGAAGGGCACAAACTTTTGGGGGAAGGGGGGAAGGGCACCCAAATGGGGGGATGGTGAAGGTCACAGCTGTGCGAGGGGAAGGCACACTGGCGAGGGGGTGAAGGTCACAGCCAGGGGTTATCCCACACATGTGTCATTTGGGAACCCCAGGTGTTATCCCAAACTTTTGCATAAAAAACCTCCCCGGGTGTTATCCCACACATGTTTTCATTAGAACCCCCAGGGTGGGTTTTCCCAAACTGTGTCATGGAAAAACCTCCCGGTGTTATCCCCCACATTGTCATGAGAAAACCCCCAGGGTTAACCCACACATGTTCATGGGAAAACCCCCAGGGGTTATCCCCACATGTGTCATGAGAACCTCCGGTTTATCCACACATGTGTCATGAGAACCTCCGGTTTTTATCCCACACAGTGTATGAGAACCTCCCGGGGTTATCCCACACATTGTCATTTAGAAAAACCCCGGTGTTAAACCCACACATGTGTTTATGGGGGAACCTTTCCCGGGTGTTATTCCCCCACATGTGTCATGGGGAACCCCCAATGTTATTCCCCCAAAAATGTGTCATTAGAACCTCCAGGGTTATTTCCCCCCCCAGTTCCCTGAGAAAACCCCAGGGGTTATCCCCCCAAATGTGTCAGGGGAACCCCCCAGGTGTTTTTTTCCCCACACTTTTTGTCATGAGAACCTCCAGGTGTTATCCCCCACGTGTCATGAGAACCCCAGGGGTTTTATCCCAAAAAATGTGTCATGAAACCCCAGGTGTTTTTCCCACACATGTGTCATGAGAAACCCCCAGGGGGTTATCCCACACATGTGCATGAGAACCTCCCGGTTTATCCCACACATGTGTCATGAGAACCCCGGGGGTTTTCCCCCCCACATGTGCCCCTGAGAACCTCCAGGTTTTATCCCACACCCTGGTAAAGAGAACCTCCAGGTGTTATCCCACAATGTGTATGAGAACCCCCGGTTTATCCCACACATGTGGGCATGAGAACCTCCAGGTGTTATCCCCACATTGTCATGGAACCTCCAGATGTTTTTCCTGTTCTTTAACTCAAGCACTGACAGGGAAACCAAAATAACCCAGCCAGTGGGAGTTCCCGGCAATTAAGTTGGGTTTCCTGGGGAGGGAGAAGGGGAGAGATACCTGGGGACAAAATACGTGGAGGATAAAATGGGATTCTGGCTTTCCCAGGGCCCTTTACACTGCCCATAACAACCTTTCTGGAGTGAGGAAAATTCGTGGGGTAAACCCGAGGATTCTGGTTTGTCATAGTCTTTCACACCCGCCATAACAAATACTGGAGTGAGAGATAGTGGAGGGTACCTGAGGATTCTGGTCCCTCTTTGTCCTTTACACGCCTTTAAAAAACATACTGGAGGGGAGGGGATATTGGAAAGGAAAAAAGCAAAAAAAACCCGTGAAAAACATGGGCACCCGTAACAAAATAAGAGAACAAGGGATCAACAACCGTTACGGGAAACTCCCTTCCCAAATGCTTCCAGCAATAACAGGGGGTCCCCACTGGCAGATAACAGCGTTTCCCCACCGGCAGATTCAGCGTCCCACCGGGGATAAACAACGTCCTACCGGCAGATATCAGCTCCTAATGGCAGATATCAGCGTTTCCCACCGGCAGATATTTACGTCCTACCGGGAGATATCAGCGTCCTACCGGCAGAAAACAGCCCTTCCCCACCTGCAGATTTCCCCGCCTCCGGCGATATCAGCGTCCTACCGGCAGGATTCAGCGTCCTACCGGGGAGATAACCCGCGTCCTAAATGGGAGATATCCGCGTCCCCCGGGGAGATATCAGCGTCCCCACCCCGGGAGAATCAGCGTCCTTAAAAACGGCAAAATATCAGCGTCCCCACCCGGCAGATACAGCGTCCTCCGGGCCCGATATCAGCGTCCTACTGGCAGTATCAGCGTCCTACCGGCAGAATTTCAGGTCCAAAACCCGGCAATTTTCAGGGGGTCCTACCCCGGGGATAAAACGGCCCCAAACCGGGCCAAAGGGGATTAAAAAAGGGGTCCTAACCCCGGGAGTTTCCCCGTCCTACCCGGGAGTATCGCGTCCCCCCAAAACCGGGAAAATTTCAGGGTCCTACTGGCAGATATTTAGCGTCCTACCGGATTAAACCCCGGTCCTTCCGGCAGATATCCCGCGTCCTACCGGCCGATAAAACACGTCCTACCGGGGAGATACCCGCGTCCCATGGCAGAAATTTAGGCCCCCTTTCCCGGCAATTTTTAGCGTCCTACCGGCCGAATATCAGCGTCCCAAAAGGCAGGAAAATCAGCCCTCCTACCGGCCGGGTATCCGCGTCCCTACTGGCAGATATCAGCGTCCCCACCGGCAAATATCCCGCGTCCCCACCGGCAAAAAAACACGGCCTTTCCCAAACCGGCCCCAATATAGCGTCCTAAAACCCGGCAAATATTTAGCGTCCCAAACCCGGGAAACCCAAAAAGCGTCACCCTACGGGAGATTCCCGCGTTTCCCCGGCAGAAAATAGCGTCCAAAACCCGGGAAACAGCGGCCTATGGCAGATTTTCAGCGGCCAAATGGCCCGATTTCGGGGTTCCCCCTAAATGGCAATTATCCGCGGTTTCCCACCGGCAGATATCAGCGTTACTGGCAGATTCCCGCGTTCCATACCGGGAGATATCACCCTCCCTTTCTGGGCCCGATAAACACGTCCCACTGGCAGTTTTCAGCGTCCCCACCGGCAATATCAGGGCCTACCCGGGAAGAATCAGCGTCCTACCGGCAGATATCAAAGGGGCCCACCGGCAGTTTTCACGTCCAACCGGGGGAAAATCAGCGTCCTAATGGCAATATACGTTCTAAACCCGGGAGATATCAGCGTTTCCCACCCGGGAGATATCAAACGTCCCACCGGGAGATATCAGGGCCTACCCGGGAGATATCCCGCGTCCTAATGGGGAGATATCAAGCCTAAATGGCAGATATCAGCGGCCTTTCCGGCAGATATCCCCTCCATGGCAGATACAGCGGGCCTACCGGCAAGGGGTATCAGCCCTCCTACCGGGAGATAACAGCTTTCCAAAGGGGAGGATTCAAACGTCCCCCCCGGCAGAAAATGCGTCCTCCCGGAGATATCAGCGTCCTAACCCCGGGGAAAATTTAAGCGTTTCCAACCCCGGGAGATTCAGCGTCCCCACCGGAAAATATCAACCTGCTCAAAACAGATTCAGTTTTCTTCAGCAAAAATTTAGAAAAAAATGCTGAAACAGGGGGTAAAAAAGGCCCTTTTTAAAAAGGAAACTGGATCATTTTTCCCCCACTACGCGCCCAAAAACAACCAGGCCTGTGATGGTTTTTGTGGGACCGGGACACGAGCGGGTTAGTTAAACCCAAACGGGGTTTAACTGGGGAAATCTGGGCCCCCCATGCTGAACTGCAGGGGAAAAAAACTTTGGAAGTAAATTCACTAAAGGTTTTGGTTTCCCCGGGTACGAGAAGAGCCAAGGGCAAAAGTTCCTGGTGTGTGTGTGTTGTTTTGTGTGTGTTGTGGTCGGGGCGTGTACTCACCTAGTTGTACTCACCTAGTTGAGGTTGCGGGGTCGAGTCCGAGCTCCTGGCCCGCCTCTTCACTGATCGCTACTAGGTCACTCTCCCTGAGCCGTGAGCTTTATCATACCTCTGCTTAAAGCTATGTATGGATCCTGCCTCCACTACATCGTTTCCCCAAAAACTATTCCACTTACTGACTACTCTGTGGCTGAAGAAATACTTCCTAACATCCCTGTGATTCATCTGTGTCTTCAACTTCCAACTGTGTCCCCTTGTTACTGTGTCCAATCTCTGGAAAACATCCTGTCTTTGTCCACCTTGTCAATTTCTCTCAGTATTTTGTATGTCGTTATCATGTCCCCCTATCTCTCCTGTCCTCCAGTGTCGTCAGGTTGATTTCCCTTAACCTCTCCTCGTAGGACATACCTCTTAGCTCTGGGACTAGTCTTGTTGCAAACCTTTGTACTTTCTCTAGTTTCTTTACGTGCTTGGCTAGGTGTGGGTTCCCAACTGGTGCCGCATACTCCAATATGGGGCTAACGTACACGGTGTACAGGGTCCTGAACGATTCCTTATTAAGATGTCGGAATGCTGTTCTGAGGTTTGCTAGGCGCCCATATGCTGCAGCAGTTATTTGGTTGATGTGCGCTTCAGGAGATGTGCCTGGTGTTATACTCACCACAAGATCTTTTTCCTTGAGTGAGGTTTGTAGTCTCTGGCCCCCTAGACTGTACTCCGTCTGCGGTCTTCTTTGCCCTTTCCCAATCTTCATGACTTTGCACTTGGTGGGATTGAACTCCAGGAGCCAATTGCTGGACCAGGTCTGCAGCCTGTCCAGATTCCTTTGTAGTTCTGCCTGGTCTTCGATCGAGTGAATTCTTCTCATCAACTTCACATCATCTGCAAACAGGGGCACCTCAGAGTCTATTCCTTCCGTCATGTCGTTCACAAATACCAGAAAAAGCACTGGTCCTAGGACTGACCCCTGTGGGACCCCGCTGGTCACAGGTGCCCACTCTGACACCTCGCCACGTACCATGACTCGCTGCTGTATTCCTGACAAGTATTCCTTGATCCATTGTAGTGCCTTCCCTGTTATCCCTGCTTGGTCCTCCAGTTTTTGCACCAATCTCTTGTGTGGAACTGTGTCAAACGCCTTCTTGCAGTCCAAGAATATGCAATCCACCCACCCTTCTCTCTCTTGTCTTACTGCTGTCACCATGTCATAGAACTCCAGTAGGTTTGTGACACAGGATTTCCCGTCCCTGAAACCATGTTGGCTGTTGTTGATGAGATCATTTCCTTTCTGTGTGTGTGTGGTGTGTGTGTGTGTGTGTGTGTGTGTGTGTGTGTGTGGTGTGTGTGTGTGTGTGAAACGCACTGGCTACTAGCTGCGTCACAACGCCTCCTTTAATCCCACTTATTCATGCAGTTAGCTGAGGGGATAAAAAGAGAAGCAAACAATGCTGGAGTTTAAAGTTGTTTACCTGGGGCCCGAGCCAGTGTTGTCCTGAGACAACACTGGTCAGCTGGTCCCAAGACCCCCACCCAGCTGTGTCCTTGAGGTCTGCCAGGTAAGACAAGAACCGGCAGTCTTGTGTGCTCAGTTGCTTCAATGGTGAGACGTTAAGTAGGAGGTATGATGTGTTGTTTATGTGTCTTTGTGCGGTGATGATGAGCGCCAGTCAGTATAACACTTATGGTGATTTATATGAGGAGAAGGCTGGAGGCAGTGGAGGTGTCACGTCTGAGGGCAATGTGTGGTGTGAATAAAATGCAGAGAATTCGTAGTTTGGAAGTTAGGAGGAGGTGCGGGATTACCAAAACTGTTGTCCCGAGGGCTGAGGAAGGGTTGTTGAGGTGGTTCGGACATGTAGAAAGAATGGAGTGAAACAGAGTGACTTCAAGAGTATATCAGTCTGTAGTGGAAGGAAGGCGGGGTAGGGGTCGGCCTAGGAAGGGTTGGAGGGAGGGGGTAAAGGAGGTTTTGTGTGCGAGGGGCTTGGACTTCCAGCAGGCATGCGTGAGCGTGTTTGATAGGAGTAAATGGAGACAAATGGTTTTTAATACTTGACGTGCTGTTGGAGTGTGAGCAAAGTAACATTTATGAAGGGATTCAGGGAAACCGGCAGGCCGGACTTGAGTCCTGGAGATGGGAAGTACAGTGCCTGCACTCTGAAGGAGGGGTGTTAATGTTGCAGTTTAAAAACTGTAGTGTAAAGCACCCTTCTGGCAAGACAGTGATGGAGTGAATGATGGTGAAAGTTTTTCTTTTTCGGGCCACCCTGCCTTGGTGGGAATCGGCCAGTGTGATAATAAAAAAAATAAAAAACTGGACTCTACAGACTTTGCTCTGCTAATACAAAGAGAAGTACACACACACACACACACACACACACACACACACACACACACACACACACACACACACGCGCGCGCGCGCGCGCGCGCGCGCGCAGGGGTCAGTCCTAGGACCTGTGCTGTTTTTGGTATATGTGAATGACAGAAGGGAAGGGATAGATTCAAAAGTGTCCTTGTTTGCAGATGATGTGAAGTTAATGAGGAGAATTAAATCGGTCGAGGATCAGGAAGGACTACAAAGAGACATGGACAGGCTCGACTCGTGGTCCAACAACTGGCTACTCGAATTTAACCCAGTCAAATGCAAAGTCATGAAGATCACGGGAGGGCAAAGAAGACCGCAGACAGAGTATAGGCTAGGTGGCCAAAGACTGCAAACCTCACTCAAGGAGAAAGATCTGGGGGTGAGTATAACACCGAGCACATCTCCTGAGGCGCACATCAATCAGATAACTGCTGCAGCTTACGGGCGCCTGGCAAACCTAAGAATAGCGTTCCGATACCTCAGTAAGGAATCGTTCAAGACTCTGTACACCATTTACGTCAGGCCCATACTGGAGTATGCAGCACCAGTTTGGAATCCACACCTGGTCAAGCACATAAAGAAATTAGAGAAAGTGCAAAGATTTGCAACGAGACTAGTCCCAGAGCTAAGGGGATTGTCCTACGAAGAAACGTTAAGGAATATCGGCCTGACGACACTGGAGGACAGGAGGGTCAGGGGAGACATGATAACGACATAAAATACTGCGAGTAACTGACAAGGTGGACAAAGACAGAATGTTCCAGAGATGGGACACAGAAATAAGGTGTCACAATTGGAAGTTAAAGACTCCTATGAGTTGTCAGGAAGTGCAACAGCCTAGAAAGTGACGTAGTGGAGGCAGGAACCATACATAGTTTTAAGACGTGGTTTGATAAAGCTCCTGGAGCAGGGAGAGAGAGGACCTAGTAGCAATCGGTGAAGAGACGGGGCCAGGAGCTATGACTCGACCTCTTCAACCACAAATAGGTGAGTACACACATACACACACACACACGCAGTCAGTGAAGAGGTGGGGCCAGGAGCTATGACTCGACTTCTTCAACCACAAATAGGTGAATACACACACACACACACACACACACACCACCTGGTCCCACACTGACACACTTCTTGGTGTTCTTATAAACACTGACTCACGGCTCCTGCACACCCAACCCCACACCAAGCATCTTATATAATTAACATAATGATTTTTTTTATTATTATTATTATTATTATTATTATTATTATTATTATTATTTTTACTAAAGCTACTACTACTCTTGCCACTACTACTACTACTCCACTACTACTACTACTACTACTACTACTACCTTTCTACTAACTACTACTATGCCTCTGCTACTACTATATTTCTACTACATATACACTATACATACTCTATACTGCTACTACTAGTACTACTATACTATTAACAACTACTACTCACTACTACTACTACTATTTCTATTCTATTACACTCTCTACTGCTACTTTACTTACAATATACTATATTATATACTATATTATTGCTACTACTACTCTATACTACTACTACTTTATGCTACAACTACTACTATACTTATTTTATTACATACTACTACTATACTCTACTACTACTACTACTTATGCTACTCTACTACTCTTAATATTTTTCAATACTTTTTTCTCCTATACTACTACTCTACTACTAACTACTACTATATTACTACTTTCTTTCTACTATACTAAATACTACTCTACTACTATACTACTTCTACTGCTACTCTAATTACTACTACTATACTACTTACTACTACTAAAATACTTTCACTCACTATATTTCTACTACTACTAACTACTATTATACTACTACTCTTCCTACTAATACTACTCTACTGCTACTCTACTACTACTATACTACTACTACTACTACTACTAAATACTACTTTCTGCTACTACTACTACTACTATACTTTCTACTATATTACTCCTACTACTACTACTCTACAACTACTATTACTATATTTCTACTACTAAATACTCTACTAAAATACTATACTACTACTACTACTATAATTACTGCCAACTACTACTACTTTCTATAATTTCTCCCACTACTACTACTCTACAAATTACTACTACTATATTTCTACTACTACTATATATTACTACTACTACTACTCTACTACTAATACTATATTACTACTACTACTACAACTTACACTACTATACTACTACTAAATACTACTACTACTACTCTACTACTACAAATATACTGCTCTACTACTACTACTATACTACTACTATATTACTGCTAATACTACTACTACTACTACTATATTACTGCTACTACTACTACTATATTACTCCTACTACTACTACTCTACAGCTATACTACTATATTACTACTACTACTACTATATTTCTACTACTACTACTCTACTACTACTTACTATACTACTACTACTATTTCTCTACTACTACAGTACTACTACTACTACTATACCCGCCCACCCACTACTACTACTACTACTATGCTGCTCTATACTACTCTATACTTACTACTTACTACTACTATATTACTAAAACTACTACTGCTACTCTACTACTACAATACTAATTTCTACTACTTTCTACTACTATATTACTACTACTACTACTATACTACTACTACTACTACTATAAATTTCACTACTACTTTCTACTTTCTACAATAAATACTACTCTACTACTACTACTACTACTATATTACTACTACTACTACTACTTTCTACTACTACTAAATACTACTATACTACTAATACTACTCTACTACTACTACTACTCTACCCACTACTACTACTCTACTACTACTACTATTACTCTACTACTACTACTACTATATTACTACTACTACTATTATTACTACTACTACTCTACTACTACTACTACTACTACTGCTACTACTACTACTACTACTACTGCTACTCTACTAATACTACTACTACTACTATATTACCCTACTACTACTCTGCTACTACTACTACTATATTACTACTACTACTACTACTATTACTACTCTACTAGTACTGCTGCTACTACTATATTACTACTGCTACTATATTACTACTACTACTACTCTACTACTACTACTATATTACTACTACTACTACTACTTCTACTACTATATTACTGCTACTACTACAACTACTACTACTACTCTACTACTAATACTACTATTATATTACTACTACTACTACTACTCTACTACTGCTACTACTATATTACTACTACTACTACTACTCTACTACCACTACTACTATATTACTACTGCTACTCTACTACTACTATATTACTACTACTACTCTACTACTACTACTACTACTACTACTACTACTACTACTACTACTACTACTACTATAATACTACTACTAATACTATACTATTACTACTACTCTACTACTACTACTACTATATTACTACTACTACTACTATATTTCTATTACTACTACTACTACTCTACTACTATTACTACTATATTACTACTACTACTACTACTACTATATTTCTACTACTACTCTACTACTACTACTACTACTAATATATTACTACTACTACTACCATATTACTACAACTACTACTATATTACTACTACTACTACTATATTACTACTACTAATACTGTACTACTACTACTACTCTACTACTACTACTACTACTACTACTGCTATATTACTACTACTACTATATTACTACTACTACTACTCTACTACTACTACTACTATATTACTACTACTACTACTATATTTCTACTACTACTACTACTACAACTACTACTCTACTACTACTGCTCTACTATATTTCTACTACTAATACATACTACTACTACTACACTTACTCTACTACTACTACTACAACTACTACTACTACAACTACTACTACAACTACTTAAAACTACTACTACTACTACTATACTGCTACTACTACTACTCTACTACTACTACTACTACTACTACTACTACTTCTGCTACTACTATATTACTACTACTACTACTATATTACTACTTACTACTACTAATTATTACTACTACTACTACAATGCTACTACTATACTATATTACTACTACTACTATATTACTACTACTAATACTACTACTAAAAACTAAAATTACTAAATACTACTACTACTATATTACTACTACTACTACTATATTACTACTACTACTACTACTACAACTACTACTCTACTACTACTGCTACTATTATATTACTACTACTAATACTATACTACTACTAATACTACTCTACTACTACTACTACAACAACTACTACTACTACTACTATACTACTACTACTACTACTATACTACTACTACAACTACTACTACTACTACTACTACTACTACTACTACTACTACTACTACTACTTCTGCTACTACTATATTACTACTACTACTACTATATTACTACTACTACTACTACTACTACTACTACTATACTACTACTACTACTACTACTAACTACTAATGCTACTACTACTACTATATACTAAATACTACTATATATTACTACTAAATAATACTACTACTACTACTATATTACTACTATTACTACTACTATATTACTACTACTAATACTACTACTACTACTATATTACTACTACTACTATATTACTACTACTACTACTACTACTACTATATTACTACTACTACTACTACTATATTACTACTACTACTACTATATTACTACTACTACTACTATATTACTACTACTACTACTATATTACTACTACTACTATATTATCATGTGGGGTTCGAACACGTGGATTGGGTAAAAATACTCACGTAGGCTGGAAGTACGTATATTGTAACTGAAGTATGTGGAAGGACGCCACAGCCGAACCTGCCTCTCTCTGCCCCTTGGCTAGACTGACTGAGGAGTGCCCATGGGCGAGGGGGCGCTTGAAATCCTGCTAGGTCAGCAACAATATGAATACAGACAGTGACTCAGGCAGAGACGGTTGGTAGTGAGTCATCTACTGGTACACTGGTTACTGGTTACTACTACTACTACTACTATATTATTACTACTACTACTAATACTACTAATGCTACTACTACTACTATATTACTACTACTACTTCTACTATATTACTACTACTAATACTACTACTACTACTATACTACTACTACTACTACTACTACTACTATATTACTACTACTATTATACTACTATTATTCAGTGGTCAGTGGTCAGTCGTCACGTGAGGTCACAGACCCTGAGCTGCTTTGGGGATTAGCGTGGACGGTTACAAAGCATGGCTTGCTTCTGCAGTGTTTTAAAAATTGAGGTTGGAGAGTTGAAGGAGGAGGTCTTGCTTCTCCAGGAGGAGATTAGGAAGCTGAAGGTCCACCTCAATGGGTCTGGGAGAGAGTGTGAGGTGGCTGGCATTGTGGGAAATGAGGCTTCTAGCAGTGAGGTGCAGTCTGTCTCTCGCTGTGAGGAGGCTGTAGTTGGGGAGGTAGCAACGGCTACCAGCAGTGAGGTGCAGCCCAGCACCTGCTACAATGGCGGGGTGGTTCATAGTAATGGGAGGCGCATCAGAGTAAGGAAAGTTAAGAGTGAAGATCTGAAGGTAGGAAAATCGCCTCTCTGTTCTTCAGGATGAATGTACTTCAGTGGCCAGTGAAGGTAAGGGACTACTGCCCCTGCTAATGGAGGTAAGCACATTCTTGTGGTTGGTGACTCTCAGTTAAGATATATTGACCGTGCTTTTTGTAATAGGAATAAGAAGATAAGAGATAGAGTGTGCTTCCCTGGAGCTGGTGTTGGGGACATTGTCAACAGGGTGGGAAAAAATCATGTCAGGTAAAAGGGAACAAGCCCATTATCTGTCTCAGTGCTGGGGGAAATGATATTGGGAAGGGTAGGAGAGAAGAGCTGCTAGATAAGTACAGGTCAGCTATAGAATTTTCATAAAGTCTAAGGGAGGGATCAATCATATGTAGCCTCTTCCTAGAAGGGGCATAGGAAATGAAAGGTTGTCCTAGGCAATTGGTTAAAGTAGCGGCTAGAACAGATACTGCAAGAACTTGCAATCCCATTACCCCCCCAAAATATGACAACTGGAACAACTTTTCTGCAAACATGATATGAATGTCCAATGGGATGGGTACATCTCTCTGGGCAGGGGTGGTAGCACTTGCGACTCGATTTGAGAAGGCCCTTGGTGAAATTCCTATGATTATTAAACTGATGGCAAAAGAGGTATGGACTTGTGTAGTGGGAAACAAGCAGGTTGCACACTCGGGTTTGGAACAGTAATGTATAAAAGCATTCCAGCATGAAGTTATAAAAAAAGACAATAGATCAGTCAGCAAACATAGGGAGACAGCAGAGGGCAGAAGGACTAGCTCCCTTAAGGTTTACTATACTAATAGCAGGAGTGTAAAGAACATAAGATAGATGAGCTAAGATTAATTGCATGGCCGGAAAATAGATATTATTGCAATAACAGAGACCTGGCCTCAAACAGAAATATAGAGATGCACTCTGAAAAACAATAATTTGGGGTCACATACAAGGCTATAATTATTCCCACGACAGTGTCCAACAGGAAAGGTGGTGGAGTGGCGCTGTTGTCAGAGACAATTTAACTTTGTTTGTGTTTAGACAAGATATTAAATTAGAGTGTCAGCCACTGATCTGCTTGGTTTCCAGCATCTCGAGGCCGAGAAAAACACACTTTGTGTGAATTACAGGCCCCAAATCTTTAAAAGGGAGCAGTAAACTTCTAAGGGAACGAAATTCGTAAGGCATCTACTACGACAAAATGTTGTGCAAATGGGAGATTTCACTATAGACAATTGACTGGAGCAATTTGGACAGGAAATTTAGAGTCAGTGACTTACTTATACGATCCAGGATTGTTTTTTAAAACAGTTTGTGCAGATCCAACTAGGGAAAAACCTCCTGACTGGTTCTTGCCAGTATGGAAACACTAATTGAGGTTAATGATGAGCTTTGGGGAAAGTGATACAAATCACTCAGATTTAATATATCATGGAATTCCCTAATAATGGCAATCAAGTCTCCGTCCCTACTTTTCGCATGCTGATTTCATAGGACTGAAAAATTACTTAGGTGGCTGAACTGGATGGGACGACCTGACAAAGTCAGTATGTGTGATGGTTGCCGATATGATGCTTTTCCAGGGCAAAGTTCTATCTGCTCAGTCAAATTAATGTTCCAAATAGGGAAATCAGATCAAACAAAAATGATCCAAAATGGATGAACAATAGAATTAAATAAACTGATTGGTCAAAAGAGAGGCATATATAGGCCAAATCAAAAGAGGAGAGGGGCAATTAAGAATCGATATATCAGTTAAAAGAGAGAAATCAAAAAAGGGAATTAGAAAAGCAAAAAGAGATTTAAGGTTAAAGTTTGCAAGAGAATCGAAGACTAACCCAAAAGGATTCCTTCAGTATACAGAAGTAAATCAAGGACAAGCTAGGCCGCACCTCAAAAGTTTTCTCGGGTCAGCTCACAGACATGCTAAGGAAAATGTGTAAAATTTTTAACACATACTTCCTCTCTTTTTTTACACATGAGGATACCAGCAATATTCCAGTAAGTAAATTATGTAGAACAGGACATAATAAACTGATGCACGAATAGGGTCACAAGTGACATGGTCATTAGGCAATAGATAATTAAAAACAAACAACTCCCCAGCCCCGGATGAACCTGTATGCAAGGTTCTAAATGAATGTAAAGAGGAGCTAAGCACACCTAGGCTAATCTTTTCAACATATCACTACAAACTGGCATAGTCCAGATAAGTGGAAAAATGGCAATGACAAAATGACCTATTTCAAAACAGGTTGACAGGTCCTTGCTTCGAACTATAGACCAATACGCCAACATCCAATAATGGGAAAATTTATGGAATCAATAATTGCCCGAGGGCATTCGTACCCCCTTGAAAAGCATAAATTAATAAACGAATCTCAGCATGGTTTTACAAAGGGGCGATCCTGCCTTAAGAATTTATTAACTTTTTTCACTAAGGTATTGAGGAGGTAGATCATGGTAATGAATATGATATTGTGTATATGGACTTCAGTAAGGCTTTTGACAGGGTCCCACATCAGAGACTATTGAGGAAAATTAAAGCACATGGAATAGGAGAGAAATTTTTCCTGGATAGAGGCATGGTTGACAAATAGGCAGCAGAGAGTTTGCATAAATGGGGAGAAATCAGAGTGGGAAGCGTCACGAGCGGTGTTCCACAGGGGTCAGTGTTGGGCCCCCTGCTGTTCACAATCTACATAAACGACATAGATGAGGGCATAAAGAGCGACATCGGCAAGTTTGCCGATGACACCAAAATAGGCCGTCGAATTCATTCTGACGAGGACATTAGAGCACTCCAGGAAGATTTGAATAGACTATGCAGTGGTCGGAGAAGTGGCAGATGCAGTTTAATATAGAAAAATGCAAAGTTCTAAATGTTGGACAGGACAATAACCATGCCACATATAAACTAAATAATGTAGATCTTAATATTACGGATTGCGAAAAAGATTTAGGAGTTCTGGTTAGCAGTAATCTGAAACCAAGACAACAGTGCATAAGTGTTCGCAATAAAGCTAATAGAATCCTTGGCTTCATATCAAGAAGCATAAATAATAGGAGTCCTCAGGTTGCTCTTCAACTCTATACATCATTGGTTAGGCCTCATTTAGATTATGCTGCACAGTTTTGGTCACCGTATTACAGAATGGATATAAATTCTCTGGAAAATGTACAAAGGAGGATGACAAAGTTGATCCCATGTATCAGAAACCTTCCGTATGAGGATAGACTAAGGGCCTTCAATCTGCACTCTCTAGAAAGACGTAGAATTAGGGGGGATATGATTGAGGTGTATAAATGGAAGACAGGAATAAATAAAGGGGATGTGAATAGTGTGCTGAAAATATCTAGCCTAGACAGGACTCGCAGCAATGGTTTTAAGTTGGAAAAATTCAGATTCAGGAAGGATATAGGAAAGTACTGGTTTGGTAATAGAGTTGTGGATGAGTGGAACAAACTCCCGAGTACAGTTATAGAGGCCAGAACGTTGAGTAGCTTTAAAAATAGGATGGATAAATACATGAGTGGATGTGGGTGGGTGTGAGTTGGACCTGATAGCTTGAGCTACCAGGTCGGTTGCCGTGTTCCTCCCTTAAGTCAATGTGACCTGACCTGACTAGGTTGGGTGCATTGGCTTAAGCCGGTAGGAGACTTGGACCTGCCTCGCATGGGCCAGTAGGCCTTCTGCAGTGTTCCTTCGTTCTTATGTTCTTACTACTACTACTACTACTACTACTACTACTACTACTACTACTACTACTACTACTACTACTACTACTATATTACTACTACTAATACTACTATATTACTACTACTACTACTATTATATTATTACTACTACTATATTACTACTACTACTACTACTACTACTACTACTACTACTACTACTACTACTACTAATGCTACTATTACTACTACTACTACTACTACTACTACTATATTATTACTACTACTACTACTATATTATTACTACTACTATATTACTATTACTACTACTACTATTACTACTACTACTACTACTACTATATTACTACTACTACTACTACTATATTACTACTACTAATACTATACTACTACTACCACTCTACTACTACTACTACTACTGCTACTACTATATTACTACTACTAATACTATACTAGTACTACTACTAATATATTACTACTACTATATTACTACTACTAATACTATACTACTACTACTACTACTCTACTACTACTACTACAACTACAACTACTACTACTACTACTACTACTACTGCTACTACTACTACTACTACTACTACTACTACTACTATATTACTGCAACTACTACTATATTACTACTACTACTACTACTTCTGCTACTACTATATTACTAATACTACTACTATATTACTACTACTACTACTACTACTACTACTACTATATTACTACTACTACTACTATATACTACTACTACTACTACTACTACATTACTACTACTACTACTACTACTACTACTACTACTACTACTACTACTACTACCAATGCTACTACTACTACTATATTACTACTACTACTACTATATTACTACTACTACTACTACTACTACGTTACTACTACTACTACTATATTACTACTACTACTACTATATTACTACTACTACTACTATTATATTATTATTATTATTACTACTACTACTACTACTATATTACTACTACTACTACTTCGGCTACTACTATATTACTACTACTACTACTATATTAGTACTACTACTACTACTGCTATTACTAATACTACTAATGGTACTACTACTACTATATTACTACTACTACTACTACTATATTACTACTACTAACACTACTACTACTATATTACTACTACTAACACTACTACTACTACTACTACTATATTACTACTACTACTACTACTACTATATTACTACTACTACTACTACTATATTACTACTACTACTACTACTACTACTACTATATTACTACTACTACTACTACTATTATATTATTACTACTACTACTACTACTACTACTACTACTATATTACTACTACTACTACTACTATTATATTACTACTACTACTACTACTACTATATTACTACTACTACTACTGCTACTATATTACTACTACTACTACTATTATATTATTACTACTACTACTACTACTATATTACTACTACTACTACTACTACTAAATTACTACTACTACTACTACTACTATATTACTACTACTACTACTACTACTATATTACTACTACTACTACTTCTACTACTACTACTAATGCTACTACTACTACTATATTACTACTACTACTACTACTATATTACTACTACTACTACTATTATATTATTACTACTACTACTACTACTACTATATTACTACTACTACTACTACTATATTACTACTCCTACTACTATATTACTACTACTACTACTATATTACTACTACTACTACTAATACTATATTACTACTACTACTATTACTACTACTATATTACTAATACTACTACTACTATATTACTACTACTACTACTATTATATTATTACTACTACTACTACTACTATATTACTACTACTACTACTACTATATTACTTCTTCTACTACTACTACTACTACTAATGCTACTACGACTACTATATTACTACTACTAATACTACTACTACTACTATATTACTACTACTACTACTATATTACTACTGCTACTACTACTATATTACTACTACTACTACTATTATATTACTACTACTACTACTACTATATTACTACTACTACTACTACTACTATATTACTACTACTACGACTATATTACTACTACTACTAATACTACTACTACTAATACTACAACTACTACTACTAATGCTACTACTACTACTATATTACTACCACTACTACTACTATATTACTACTACTACTACTACTACTATATTACTACTACTACTACTATTATATTATTACTACTACTACTACTACTATATTACTACTACTACTACTACTACTACTATATTACTACTACTACTATATTACTATTACTACTACTACTTCTGCTACTACTATATTACTACTACTACTATATTACTACTACTACTACTACTACTACTATATTACTACTACTACTACTACTAATGCTACTTCTACTACTATATTACTACTACTAATACTGCTACTACTACTATATTACTACTACTACTACTACTACTATATTACTACTGCTACTACTACTACTATATTACTACTACTACTACTATATTACTACTACTACTACTATATTACTACTACTACTACTACTATATTACTACTTCTACTACTACTACTACTATATTACTACTACTACTACTACTATATTACTACTACTATTACTATATTACTACTACTACTACTACTACTATTATTATATTATTACTACTACTACTACTACTACTATATTACTACTACTACTACTATTATACTATTACTACTACTACTATATTACTACTACTACTACTATTATATTATTACTACTACTACTACTACTACTATATTACTACTACTAATACAACTACTATATTACTACTACTACTTCTAATATATTACTACTACTATATTACTACTACTACCATATTACTACTACTACTACTACTACTACTACTATATTACTACTACTACTACTGTATTACTACTGCTACTACTATATTACTACTACTACTACTACATTACTATTATTCTAATACTACTACTATACTTAAACTATATTACTACTATACTACTACTATTATACTATATTACTACTTACTACTATTACTACTACTACTATTATTATTACTACTACACTACTATATACACTACTACTATTTATTATTACTACTACTCTACTACTAACTATATTACTACTACTACTACTATATAACTACTACTATATACTAAATTCTACTACTACTACTAATATTACTACTACTACTACTAACTACTACTACTACTACTACTATATACTACTACTACTACTTATACCTAATTACTACTACTACTACCTACTACTACTATATACACTACTTCAATTACTACTACTACTATATATTACTACTCACTACTACACTATATTACTACTCATACTACTACTACTACTATTACTACTACATAACTACTACTACTACTATATATTATACTACTACTACTACTACTATACTACTACTACACACTACTCT
>NC_069399.1:83338020-83348020 GCF_026875155.1 Cherax quadricarinatus | reverse complement strand
TTGTTGTGAGCAATGATGGCTGTGAGCAGTGACGGTTATGAGCAGTAATGTTTGTGAGCAGTGATGGTTGTGAGCAGTGATAGTTGTGAGCAGTGATAGTTATGAGAAGTGACGGTGTAAGCAGTGATGGTTATGAGCAGTGATGGTGTGAGCAATGATGGTTGTTAGCAGTGTTGGTTATGAGCAGTGATGGCTGTGAGCAGTGATGGTTATGAGCAGTAATGTTTGTGAGCAGTGATGGTTGTGAGCAGTGATAGTTGTGAGCAGTGATAGTTGTGAACAATGATAGTTGTGAGCAGCGATAGTTGTGAGCAGTGATAGTTGTGAGCAGTGCTAGTTGTGAGCGGTGATGGTTGTGAGCAGTGATGGTTGTGAGCAGTGATGGTTGTGAGCAGTAATTGTTGTGAGCAATGATGGCTGTGAGCAGTGACGGTTATGAGCAGTAATGTTTGTGAGCAGTGATGGTTGTGAGCAGTGATAGTTGTGAGCAGTGATAGTTATGAGAAGTGACGGTGTAAGCAGTGATGGTTATGAGCAGTGATGGTGTGAGCAATGATGGTTGTTAGCAGTGTTGGTTATGAGCAGTGATGGCTGTGAGCAGTGATGGTTATGAGCAGTAATGTTTGTGAGCAGTGATGGTTGTGAGCAGTGATAGTTGTGAGCAGTGATAGTTGTGAACAATGATAGTTGTGAGCAGTGATAGTTGTGAGCAGTGATAGTTGTGAGCAGTGCTAGTTGTGAGCGGTGATGGTTGTGAGCAGTGATGGTTGTGAGCAGTGATGGTTGTGAGCAGTGATGGTTGTGAGCGGTGATGGTTATGAGCAGTGATGGTTGTGAGTAGTGATGGTTTTCAGAGGTGAATATTATGAGCAGTGATGGTTATGAACAGTGATGGTTGCGAACAGTGATTGTGTGAGCAGTGATAGTAATGAACAGTGACAGTTGTGAGCAGTGATGGTTATGAGCAGTGATTGTTGTGGGCAGCGATAGTTCTGAGCAGTGATGGCTGTGAACAGTGATGGTTATGAGCAGCGATGGTTGTGAGCAGTGATGTTATGAGCAGTGATAGTTGTGAGCAGTGATGATTATGAGCAGTGATGGCTGTGAGTAGTGATGGTTGTGAGCAGTGTTAGTTGTGAGCAGTGATAGTTATGAGCTGTGATGGTTGTGAACAGTGATGGTTATGAGCAGTAGAGGTTGTGAGCAGTGATGGTTGTGAGCAGTAATGGTTATGACAGTGACGGTGTGAGCAGTGATGGTTATGAGCAGTGATGGTTATGAGCAGTGATGGTTATGAGCAGTAGAGGTTGTGAACAGTGATGGTTATGAGCAGCTATGGTTGTGAGCAGTGATGGTTATGAGCAGTGATGGTTGTGAGCAGTGATGGTTATGAGCAGTGATGGTTGTGAGCAGTAGAGATTGTGAGCAGTGATGGTTATGAGCAGCGATGGTTGTGAACAGTGATGGTTATGAGCAGCGATGGTTGTGAACAGTGATAGTTATGAGCAGCGATGGTTGTGAACAGTGATGGTTATGAGCAGCGATGGTTGTGAGCAGTGAGGGTTATGAGCAGTGATGGTTGTGAGCAGTGATGGTTATAAGCAGTGATGGTTGTGAGCAGCGATGGTTGTGAGCAGTGATGGTTGTGAACAGTGATGGTTATGAGCAGCGATGGTTGTGAGCAGTGATGGTTATGAGCAGTGATGGTTGTGAGCAGTGATGGTTATAAGCAGTGATGGTTGTGAGCAGCGATGGTTGTGAGCAGTGATGGTTGTGAACAGTGATGGTTATGAGCAGCGATGGTTGTGAACAGTGATGGTTATGAGCAGCGATGGTTGTGAGCAGTGATGGTTATGAGCAGTGATGGTTGTGAGCAGCGATGGTTGTGAGCAGTGATGGTTATGAGCAGTAGAGATTGTGAGCAGTGATGGTTATGAGCAGTAAAGGTTGTGAGCAGTGATTGTTTTGAGCAGTGATGGTTATGAGCAGTGATGGTTCTGAGCATTGGTGGCTGTGAGCAGAGACGGTTGTGAGCAGTGATGGTTATGAGCAGTGATGGTTATGAGCAGTGATGGTTATGAGCAGTGATGGTTGTGAGTAGTGATAATTGTGAGCATTGGTGGCTGTGAGCAGAGACGGTTGTGAGCAGTGATGGTTATGAGCAGTGATGGTTATAAGCAGTGATGGTTATGAGCAGCGATGGTTGTGAGCAGTGATGGTTATGAACAGTGACGGTTGTGAGCAGTGATGGTTATGAGCAATGATGGATGGTTGTGAGCAGTGATGGTTGTGAGAAGTGACTGTGTGAGCAGTGATGGTTGTGAGCGGTGATGATTATGAGCAGTGACGGTGTGATCAGTGATGGTTTTGAACAGTATTGGTTTTGAGCATTGATGGCTGTGAGCAGTGATGGTTGTGAGCAATGATGGTTATGGTCAGTGATGGTTGTGAGCAGTAATGGTTATGACAGTGACGGTGTGAGCAGTGATGGTTATGAGCAGTGATTGTTATGAGCAGTGATGGTTGTGAGCAGTGATTGTTGTAAGCAGTGATGGCTGTGAGCTGTGATGGTTATGCGCAGTGACGGTTATGAACAGTGATGGTTGTGAGCAGTGACGGTTGTCAATATGAGCTGTTAGACTTCAGTAGTGTCAGGTGGCAAATTTCAGTAGTGTCAGCTGGTAGACTACAGTAGTGTCAGCTGGTAGACCTCAATATTGTCAGCTGGTAGACTTCAGTAGTGTCACCTGGTAGACTACAGTAGTGTCAGCTAGTAGACTTCAGTTGTGTCAGCTGGTAGACTACAGTAGTGTCAGCTGGTAGATCTCAGTAGTGTCAGCTGGTAGACTACAGTAGTGTCAGCTGGTAGACTTCAGTAGTGTCAGCTGGTTGACTTAAGTAGTGTCAGCTGGTAGACCTCAGTAGTGTCAGCTGGTAGACTACGGTAGTCTCAGCTGGTAGACTTCAGTATTGTCAGCTGTTAGACTACAGTAGTGTCAGATGGTAGACTACAGTAGTGTCAGCTGGTAGACTACAGTAATGTCAGCTGGTAGACTACAGTAGTGTCAGCTGGTAGACTACAGTAATGTCAGCTGGTAAACTACAGTAGTGTCGTGTCAGCTGGTAGACTACAGTAGTGTCAGCTGGTAGACTGCAGTAGTGTCAGCTGGTAGACTACAGTAGTGTCAGCTGGTAGACTACAGTAGTGTCAGTTGGTAGACTACAGTAGTGTCAGCTGGTAGACTACAGTAGTGTCAGCTGGTAGACTACAGTAATGTCAGCTGGTAGACTACAGTAGTGTCAGCTGGTAGACTACAGTAGTGTCAGCTGGTAAACTACAGTAGTGTCGTGTCAGCTGGTAGACTACAGTAGTGTCAGCTGGTAGACTACAGTAGTGTCAGTTGGTAGACTACAGTAGTGTCAGCTGGTAGACTAGAGTAGTGTCAGCTGGTAGACCACAGTAGTGTCAGCTGGTAGACTACAGTAGTGTCAGCTGGTAGACTACAGTAGTGTCAGCTGGTAGACTACAGTAGTGTCAGCTGGTAGACTGCAGTAGTGTCAGCTGGTAGACTACAGTAGTGTCAGCTGGTAGACTTCAGTAGTGTCAGCTGGTAGACTACAATAGTGTCAGCTGGTAGGCTAGAGTAGTGTCAGCTGGTAGACTAGAGTAGTGTCAGCTGGTAGACTACAGTAGTGTCAGCTGGTAGACTACAGTAGTGTCAGCTGGTAGACTACAGTAGTGTCAGCTGGTAGACTACAGTAGAGTCAGCTGGTAGACTACAGTAGTGTCAGTTGGTAGACTACAGTAGTGTCAGCTGGTAGACTACAGTAGTGTCAGCTGGTAGATTACCGTAGTGTCAGCTGGTAGACTAGAGTAGTGTCAGCTGGTAGACTACAGTAGTGTCAGATGGTAGACTACAGTAGTGTCATCTGGTAGACTACAGTAATGTCAGCTGGTAGACTACAGTAGTGTCAGCTGGTAGACTACAGTAATGTCAGCTGGTAAACTACTGTAGTGTCGTGTCAGCTGGTAGACTACAGTAGTGTCAGCTGGTAGACTACAGTAGTGTCAGTTGGTAGACTACAGTAGTGTCAGCTGGTAGACTACAGTAGTGTCAGCTGGTAGACTACAGTAATGTCAGCTGGTAGACTACAGTAGTGTCAGCTGGTAGACTACAGTAATGTCAGCTGGTAAACTACAGTAGTGTCGTGTCAGCTGGTAGACTACAGTAGTGTCAGCTGGTAGACTACAGTAGTGTCAGTTGGTAGACTACAGTAGTGTCAGCTGGTAGACTACAGTAATGTCAGCTGGTAGACTACAGTAGTATCAGCTGGTAGACTACAGTAGTGTCAGCTGGTAGACTACAGTAGTGTCAGCTGGTAGACTACAGTAGTGTCAGCTGGTAGACTTCAGTAGTGTCAGCTGGTAGACTACAATAGTGTCAGCTTGTAGACTAGAGTAGTGTCAGCTGGTAGACTACAGTAGTGTCAGCTGGTAGACTACAGTAGTGTCAGCTGGTAGACTACAGTAGTGTCAGCTGGTAGACTACAGTAGTGTCAGCTGGTAGACTACAGTAGTGTCAGCTGGTAGACTACAGTAGTGTCAGCTGGTAGACTACAGTAATGTCAGCTGGTAGACTACAGTAGTGTCAGCTGGTAGACTACAGTAGTGTCAGCTGGTAGACTACAGTAGTGTCAGCTGGTAGACTACAGTAGTGTCAGCTGGTAGACTACACTAGTGTCAGCTGGTAGACTACAGTAGAACAGTGAGGTTACTACAGTAGAACAGTGAGGTTACTACAGTAGAACAGTGACGTTACTACAGTAGAACAGTGAGGTTACTACAGTAGAACAGTGAGGTTACTACAGTAGAACAGTGAGGTTACTACAGTAGAACAGTGAGGTTACTACAGTAGAACAGTGAGGTTATGGTCCAGTATAACATTGAAGGTTGATCAAGTAGGACAACTACGAAGGTTTGTCTCCAGCAGAACTGCACTCACTATCACTTGACAATTACCAGCACTCACTATCACCCACAACAACACTCACTATCACCCACAACAGCACTCACTATCACCCACAACAGCACTCACTTACCCACAACAGCACTCACTTACCCAGAACAGCACTCACTATCACCCACAACAACACTCACTTACCCACAACAGCACTCACTATCACCCACAACAACACTCACTTACCCCACAACAGCACTCACTATCACCCACAACAGCACTCACTTACCCACAACAGCACTCACTATCACCCACAACAACACTCACTATCACCCACAACAACACTCACTATCACCCACAACAGCACTCACTATCACCCACAACAGCACTCACTATTACCCACAACAGCACTCACTATAACCCACAACAGCACTCACTATCACCCACAGCACTCACCCACAACAGCACTCACTATTACCCACAACAGCACTCACTATTACCCACAACAGCACTCACTATCACCAACAACAGCACTCACTATCGCCCACAACAGCACTCACTATCACCAACAACAGCACTCACTATCATCCACAACAGCACTTACTATCATCAACAACAGCACTCACTATCATCCACAACAGCATTCACTATCACACACAACATACACATCAGCACTCACTATCACTCACAACATACACAACAACACTTACTATCGCTCACAACATACACAACAACACTCACTATCATCCACAACAGCATTCACTATCACCCAAAACATACACAACAGCACTCACTATCATCCACAACATGCACAACAACACTCACTGTCACTCACAACGTACACAACAACACTCACTATCACCCAACATACACAACATACACAACATACAACATACACAACATATACAACAACAACATACACAACAACACTCATTATCATCCACAACATACACAACAACACTCACTATCACCCACAACATACACAACAGCACTCACTATCTTCCACAACATACACAACAACACTCACTATCACCCACATCATACACAAAAACACTCATTATCACCCACAACATACACAACAGCACTCACTATCACCCACAACATGCACAACAACACTCACTGTCACTCACAACATACACAACAACACTCACTATCACCCAACATACACAACATACACAACATACAACATACACAACATACACAACAACAACATACACAACACACTCATTATCATCCACAACAAACACAAAAACACTCATTATCCCCCACAACATACACAACAACACTCACTATCACCCACAACATACACAACAGCACTCACTATCTTCCATAACATACACAATAACACTCACTATCACCCACAACATACATAACAGCACTCACATCTTCCATAACATACACAACAACACTCACTATCACCCCACAACATACACAACAGCACTCATTATCTTTCCCATAACATACACAACAACACTCACTATCACCCACAACAACACAACAGCACTCACTATCTTCCATAACATACACAACAACACTCACTATCCACCCACATCATACACAAAAACACTCATTATCACCCACAACATACACAACAGCACTCACTATCACCCACAACATACATAACAGCACTCACTATCTTCCACAAAATACACAACAACACTCACTATCACTCACAACATACACAACAACACTCACTATCACTCACAACATACAAAACAACACTCATTAACACCCACAACATACACAACAACACTCATTATCACCCACAACATACACAACATAAAAACATACACAACATACACAACAACAACATACACAACAACACTCATTAAACATCCACAACATACACAAAAACACTCATTATCACCCACAACATACACAACAACACCACTATCACCCACAACATACACAACAGCAAATCACTAACTTTCCCCAACATACACAACAACAATCATTATCACTCACAACATACACAACACTCATATCACCCACAACATTCACAACAACACTCACTATCACTCACAACATACACAATAACAAATCATTATCACCCACAACATACACAACAACACTCAATTTCACTCACAACATTCACAACAACACTCACTATCACTCACAACATACACAATAACCCCCATTATCACCCACAACATACACAACAACACTCACTATCACCCACAACATTCACAACACTCACTATCACTCACAACAACACTCACTATCACCAACAACATACACAACAACACTCACTATCACTCTCAACATACATAACAAGAAACATAAGAACATAAGAACGAAGGAACACTGCAGAAGGCCTACTGGCCCATGCGAGGCAGGTCCAAGTCTCCTACCGGCTTAAGCCAATGCACCCAACCTAGTCAGGTCAGGTCACATTGACTTAAGGGAGGAACACGGCAACCGACCTGGTAGCACAAGCTATCAGGTCCAACTCACACCCACCCACATCCACTCATGTATTTATCCAACCTATTTTTAAAGCTACACAACGTTCTGGCCTCTATAACTGTACTCGGGAGTTTGTTCCACTCATCCACAACTCTATTACCAAACCAGTACTTTCCTATATCCTTCCTGAATCTGAATTTTTCCAACTTAAACCATTGCTGCGAGTCCTGTCTAGGCTAGATATTTTCAGCACACTATTTACATCCCCTTTATTTATTCCTGTCTTCCATTTATACACCTCAATCATATCCCCCCTAATTCTACGTCTTTCTAGAGAGTGCAGATTCAGGGCCCTTAGTCTATCCTCATAGGGAAGGTTTCTGATACATGGGATCAACTTTGTCATCCTCCTTTGTACATTTTCCAGAGAATTTATATCCATTCTGTAATACGGTGACCAAAACTGTGCAGCATAATCTAAATGAGGCCTAACCAAGGATGTATAGAGTTGAAGAACAACCTGAGGACTCCTATTATTTATGCTTCTTGATATGAAGCCAAGGATTCTATTAGTTTTATTGCGAACACTTATGCACTGTTGTCTTGGTTTCAGATTACTGCTAACCAGAACTCCTAAATCTTTTTCGCAATCCGTAATATTAAGATCTACATTATTTAGTTTATATGTGGCATGGTTATTGTCCTGTCCAACATTTAGAACTTTGCATTTGTCTATATTAAACTGCATCTGCCACTTCTCCGACCACTGCATAAGTCTTCAAATCTTCCTGGAGTGCTCGAATGTCCTCGTCAGAATGAATTCGACGGCCTATTTTGGTGTCATCGGCAAACTTGCCGATGTCGCTCTTTATGCCCTCATCTATGTCGTTTATGTAGATTGTGAACAGCAGGGGGCCCAACACTGACCCCTGTGGAACACCGCTCGTGACACTTCCCCACTCTGATTTCTCCCCATTTATGCAAACTCTCTGCTGCCTATTTGTCAACCATGCCTCTATCCAGGAAAAAATTTCTCCTCCTATTCCATGTGCCTTAATTTTCCTCAATAGTCTCTGATGTGGGACCCTGTCAAAAGCCTTACTGAAGTCCATATACACAATATCATATTTATTACCATGATCTACCTCCTCAAAAACCTTAGTGAAAAAAGTTAATAAATTCGTAAGGCAGGAACGCCCCTTTGTAAAACCATGCTGAGATTCGTTGATTAATTTATGCTTTTCAAGGTGGCTACGAACTGCCTCGGCAATTATTGATTCCATAAATTTTCCCACTATGGAGGTTAGGCTTATTGGTCTATAGTTCGAAGCTAAGGACCTGTCACCTGCTTTGAAAATAGGTATCACATTTGCCATTTTCCACTTATCTGGCACCATGCCAGTTTGTAGTGATATGTTGAAAAGATTAGCCAAAGGTGTGCTAAGCTCCTCTTTACATTCCTTTAGAACCCTTGCATACAGTTCATCAGGGCCTGGGGATTTGTTAGGTTTTAATTTATCTATTTGCCTAAGGACCATGTCACTTGTGACCCTAATCGTGCACAGTTTATTATCGTCCTGTTCTACATAATTTATCATTACTGGAATATCGCTGGTATCCTCCTGTGTAAAAAACTGAGAGGAAGTATGTGTTAAAAATTCTACACATTTCCTTATCACTGTCAGTGAGCTGACCCGAGGAACTTTTGAGTGGGCCTATCTTGTCCTGATCTTACTTCTGTATACCTGAAAGAATCCTTTTGGGTTAGTCTTCGATTCTCTTGCAACTTTAACCTCATAATCTCTTTTTGCTTTTCTAATTCCCTTTTTTATTTCTCTCTTTAACTGAATATATCGATTTCTTAATTGCCCCTCTCCTCTTTTGATTTGCCTATATATGCCTCTCTTTTGACCAATCAGATATTTTAATCTATTGTTCATCCATTTAGGATCATTTTTGTTTGATCTGATTTCCCCATTTGGAACATAATTTGACTGAGCAGCTAGAACTATGTCTGGAAAGCATCATATCGGCAACCATCACCACCTACCTGACCCTTAGTCAGGTCATTCCAGTTAAGCCCACCTAAGTAATTTTTCAGTCCTATGAAATTAGCCAAGCGAAAGTCAGGGACGGAGACTTGATTGCCATTATTAGGGGAATTCCATGATATATTAAAACTGAGTGATTTGTGATCACTTTCCCCAAGCTCATCATTAACCTCAAGATTATTAATTAGTGTTTCCCTACTGGCAAGAACCAAGTCAAGGAGGTTATTTCCTTTAGTTGGCTCTGTCACAAACTGTTTTAAAAAACAATCCTGGATCGTATCAAGAAAGTCACCTGACTATATACAACACTCATTATCATTCACAACATTCACAACAACACTCACTATCACCCACAACATTCAAAACACTCATTATCGCCCACGACATACACAACAACACTATCACCCACAACATTCACAACACTCATTATCGCCCACAACATACACAACAACACTCACTATCACCCACAACATACACAACAACACTCACTATCACCCATAACATACACAACAACACTCACTATCACCCATAACATACACAACAACACTCACTATCTCGCACAACATACACAACAACACTCACTAT
>NC_069399.1:83220520-83333020 GCF_026875155.1 Cherax quadricarinatus | reverse complement strand
GGGAAGAAGAGCTCCCGAGCAAGCAAAGTTTCCCGGTAATGGGCGATTTCAACCAAGGGAGATCGACTGGGAAAACCTGGGCCACATTGGGGGGCCCCAAACATGGGGCCAAAATGGGTGGAAGGGTAAATTGAAAAAAACCCAGCAAACAACATGTCAGGGGACACAACGAGGGGAGAGAGGGGGGGATGGGCCAAGGGAAAGACGGGTCCTTTGTTCACCCTAAACAGTTCGGGACATTGGGGGGACATACTTACGAGAGGGGGCCCCCTTTGGGGCTAGCGATTTTGGGTTCTGAGTTTTGACTAAATAGTAAGTTACAAGTGGAGAAGGGAACAGGAAATGAAGGGGGCAAGGGGCCAAAATATAAAAGGGGGGACTAACACAGGTAGGGGAAACTTCCTGCGGAGGTTCAGTGGGGCAGAGAAAGGGAGGAAAATCGGAAAAAGAGATGATGGAAAAGTGGAACAAAGTCAAGGAGGCAGAGGAAAAATTTTTTTCCCAAGGGAAAAAAAAATAATAAGGGAAAACCAAAACGATCCCCTTGGGTTTAAACCCCCAAAGGGGTTTGGGAGGCAAAAAATAAGTGCAAACAAGAATGGGGAAAAGGTACGGAGGGATGGGGCCCCCGGAAAACAAAGGGGATTGTTTTAAAAAGCCAGAAACGAATTTCAAAAAGATAAGGAGGGGGAAGGGGGGCAAACGACAGGTATGAAAACGACATAGCATTTTTGAAAGTCAAAAACTGGGCCCGAAACTGTTTAAAAAGCCACATTAGGAGGAAGACAAAAAAAGTAAGGACCAGGTGAAAAAGGGTGAGGAAAGGGAAGGGGGGGAACTTCCCAAAGGAACGATTTAAAAAGGTATTGAGGAAACCTCAAAACGAAGGAAATTTTGGGAAAATATTTTTAGTAGGGGACGGAAGGGCTTGGGGGACAAAAAGACCAATGGGGACCCAGCAAGGAATACACCAACCCCGTGTTGGAAAGGGGCTTAAAAAACTTTCAGATGAGGAGGGGGTGAAGAAACTGCTAAGGGACATCGATACCTCAAAGGGGAAAGGGGGCCGGGAAAAAAAATCTCCCCGTTTGGGGCCTTAGAAATGGGAGCAAATTAAATTTTTTGTGTGCCACTTGCCACAATTTTTTCAAAAAAACAATCCCGGGAAAAATTTGGGAACTACCCGAGGGATGGAAGGGCGGGAAAAAAAGAAATTTTCCCATTTATAAAAAGGGGAAAAGAAAAAGGCACTAAACTATAGGGCCCTTTTCTTTGACTTGGTATTAAGGGAAAATTATGGAAAGATTTTTTCAGGGGGAGAGTGGTGGGGGCACCTGGAACGGAACAGGGGGAAAAAAATGGGCCCAACCACAAAAGGATTCACGGGGAAAGGGAAATCCTTTTTCCCCAAAAACCTTTTGGAGTTTTTCGATAAAATAACCCGAAGTAAGACAAGAGAGGGGGGGGTGGGTTTTATTGCATCCTTTTTGGGAAATTTTCAAAAAAGGGGGCCCTTTGGGAAAAACCCCGTTTCCCCCAAAAAGAATTTAGTGCAAAAAAGTAGAGCCTTTGGGGGCCCTATAAAAAGGAAGGGCAAATGCAAAATTTGGGTCAGGGGAAATTACCTGACCGGGAGGCAAAAAACCCAAAACCTTTTTACGGGAATTTATGTATCACAGGGGGGCACAGTGGGGCGGGGGGCGGGGGGCCCCCCAGGGGTCGGGGAGGGCCAAAAGGGTAATTTTTTTGGTATAAAAGGGGAACGACAGGGCGGAAGGGTTTGGGTTTTAGAAGTGTCCCTGTTTTGGGGATGGGTATGAAGTTAAAGAGGAGAATTAAAAACTGATGAAGAACAGGGGCAAGGGACTTCAAAAAAAAGAAACCGGGGCAAGATGGGAAAAAAACCCGGTCCTCAAAAATTTTGGCCCCCTTTTTCGGGAAATTTTTTCCGGCAAAATTTCAAAGCATGAAAATGGGGGAAAGGGGACTGAAACCCCCCGACAGAAAATAGGCTAGTGGCCAAAAAACTGCAAACCCACTTTAAGGAGAAAAATCTTGGGGTGAGTATAAAAACCGAGCAAGTCTCCGGAAAACAAAACCCTCCAAACGATTAAAATGCTGGGAATATGGGGGCCCGGCAAATCTGAGAACAGCATTCCGATACCTTAATTTAAAGGGAAAAAAAATTAAGACACTGTAAAAACCGTGTATGTCAGGGCCCCTACTGGGGTATGCAGCACCTGTTTTGGGAACCCCCACTTTATAAAGACCCTCAAAAACAGAAAAAGTTTCAAAGGTTTGCGACAAGGTTAGTTCCAGAAACTAAGGGGAATGTCCTATGAAGAAAAATTAAAGGGGAAAACGGCGGGACGACACTGGAGGAAAAGGACGTCCCGGGGAGACATGATAACGCATTTTAAAAAACTGCTGGATTTGCAAGGTTTGGCAAAAACTTGGATGTTCCAGGGAGGGGACCCCGAAAAAAAGAGGCCACCCAATTTGGAAAATTTAAAACACAAATGAAATCAAGGAAAGTAGGAATTTTTTTCTTCAGTCCTTTGGTTGTAAGGCAAATGGGAAAAGCCTAGAAAAAAGCCCAGTGGGGGCAGGAAAAACCCTAACCCTTTTTTAAGACGAGGTTTGATAAAGCTCCTGGGCGGGGAGAGAGAGGGCCCCCGTACAACCGGTGAAGAGGGGGGGGCCCGGAGCTAAGACTCGACCCCGGGAAACCACAAATAGGTGAGAAAAAACACACAAACACCCCCACACACCCCCCAAAAAACACACACCACACATACACACACAAAACACACACACACACACACACACACACACACACCCCACTTCCCCACCCCACACACCCACACACACCCCACACACACACACACACTCACACACACACACCACACACACAACACCCACACACACACCCCACACACACAACACATTAAAAACCACACACACACCCACCCCACACACACACACACACACACTCCCCCACACACACACAAAACACACAACACACACACACACACACACACAAACACACACAACAACACACACACACACAACACACACAAACACCCCCCCCCCCCCCCCCCCCCCCCCCCCCCCCCCCCCCCCCCCCCCCCCCCCCCCCCCCCCCACCCCCCCCCCCCCCCCCCCCCCCCCCCCCCCCCCCCCCCCCCCCCCCACACACACACAACACACACACACACACACACACACCACACACACAAAACACCACACACACACACAACACACAACACACACCCAACACACACACACACACCACACACACACACCACACACAAAAACACACACACCCAACACACACACACACACACACATAAAACACACACCAAAACACACACACACCCCAACCCCACACACTAAACACACACACACAACACAACAACACACACTTTACACACACACCCCAAACACCACACACACACACACACACACACACAAAACACAACACACAAACACACACACACACCCCATACACACACACACACACACCCCACCCACCACCCCAAATTTTCCACAAACAACAACCAAACCTTTTTAAAAAGAAAAAAAAAATTAAAACCACAACACAACACAAAACCACACACAACCTTCCCCAAACCCCAAAAAAAAAACCCCCAAAACAAACAAAATAAACAACACACCACAACACAAAAGGGGGAAATTTGGGGCCCTGGCCCCCTTTTTGGAAATTGGGGGGGAAAACCCACATAAACGAAAAATAAACTCAGAAATGGTCCCGGGGTTTTTTTTTCGCAATGATTGGGGTTTATAATAATAAAAGGGGGTTTTAATCGGAAAAAATCAAGGCAGGCCCCACTGGGGAATGCAGGGACAACCTTTTGGTCCCCAAATGGTCCAAATCCCGGGCATGAAATTGGGAAAAAGGGGAAAGGTTTTCCAAAAAGAAAACCCCCATAGGGTTTTAGAAGGAAGATTTGGGGGAACCCTCTGAAAAGGGGAAAAAAATCGGGGGTTTATTAAAATAGAAATCTTTCAGGGCAATAAACAAAACTTTTTCCCGAAGGGCACGGCAAAACCTTGGAATTAAAACTTGAAAACCCAAAAAAGGGTTTTTGGGGTATTTCTTCGGCCCCTTGGGGTATCAAAATGTTGGAAACCTCAAAAGATGAAAATTTGGGGGGGAAACCAAAAAGGGTTTTTGCAAATGAATAAAACCCAGGGGGCTAGGGGGGAAGGGGGTTTCAAAGAAAGGTTGGGGGGGGCGGCCTGGGGGCGGCATTGGGGGGCCGGGGGGTGGGGGAGGGGGGGCCCGGTTAAACCCACCAAAAAAACTGGGGAGGGTTTGTAAGGGTGGGGAAAAGAACCAGGAGGCCCCCCCCAAGATGGGGTAACCCCAAAACCCCCCCCAATTCCCCAATTTGGAAAAACCGAGGTCCCAAAGGGTTTGGAAATAAATTTTCTTGGCTAGAAAATAAATTTTTGCGTGGGGAAAAGTGGAAAGGGTTTTTAAAATATGGGGCTGGGAACCCTTAACAATGTTTTTAAGGGCGAGGGAAAAAATTCTGGGGCAGGGGGAAGGGGCTTTGCAAATGGGGGGGGGAAAAGGGGTTACCGAGCAAAAACAAATAGGGGAAAAATTTAGACAAAAAAAAAACCCCCCAAAGAGCTCAAGTGCAAAGGGCCTTTGGGTTGGGGTTTTCATGAAGGGGCCAAGGGGGGGAGCCCCGGGGGGGGAAAAAAAAAAAGGAAAAAGGGGGAAAAAAAAAAAAAAAAAAAAAAAAAAAAAAATTTGTAATGGGTTTTAAACAAAATTTTCCCCCCAAAAACAATTAAAGGAACATGGGAAGGGAAAGATAAAATTAACCCTTTAAAGACGGCCCCCCCCGGAAAATCCCGCAAAAGGCTCTGGGGGTTTCTTGGGAAGGTTCAACCCCCCAAACCCCGGGCCCGGGGGGGGAATATCTTGGTTATGAAAAATAAACCCAATTCTTTCCCCCCAAAAGGAAATTTTCTAACACACTGGTAAACCCAAAGGAAAGGGAAATTATTTTTGTAAAGCTCATGGGCAGGGGAGAGAAGGAGCTAGTAGCAATCAGTGAAGAGGCGGGGCCAGGAGCTATGACTCGACCCCTGCAAACACAAATAGGTGAGTACAAATAGGTGAGTACACACAAACACACACACACAACAATGCATCTATAGTGAACATTGTGTCAGCTGTAAGAAAGATGTGTGTGAGCAGTAGAGGGTGTGCGCAGGGGGTGTGAGCAGGGGAGGGTGTTAGCAGGGGAGGGTATTAACAGGTTAGGGTGTGAGCAAGTTAGGGTGTGAGCAGGGAAGGGTGCTAGCAATGGGGGGGGGTGTAAAGGATTTAAGAGCATTCTACGACAAGCAAGTTAAAGGACTGTAGAAAGATACTTATCTTAAATGACGGCTCAGAGTCCCCGCAGCCGCCTCTGGGTCGTTGTCTTGAGAGGCTGTCAACGCTCCAGCCCTGGGCTGTGGGAATTCTAGTAATGAGTAAACAATTTCCCCAAAAGAGCGTATATTACAGCACTTCACTGGTAATGCTGAATAGATGGAAACTTACGTTTTGTGCTCAATGGCCCTCCAATAACGGGTTATATTAGTAAATCCAGACAAGATTTGAACTGACTAGACTTACTTGGGTATTTGTATCAGACCCGCAAGTTTCCCTGGCTTCTGGTAGGGAAAGTAACCCGGTATCAGTGTCTTGACTGAAGTATCAGTGTCTCAAGGTTGCAGTGTTACTAACACAAGATTGTTCGTAACACACTGTTACACTACACCAGGAACAAGATTAGTTTTTGTTTCACGGTATTTCACAACAGGAAGACCTGTCCCACTTCACTGTATCATTAGTTCTACCGCGAACTGTTGAGATTGTCACTGAGAAACAAAAACACGCGGATCACTATTCTTCTTTGTTCTCCCCGCGTGCAAACACGTATCCCCGTCCTATCCTGAAGTCGGTCTACCCTGCGGCGCCCTCAGCCTTCGCTCCGCCTTCTCACAAAGGATTTACTGAGTTCAGCTATATTACTCTTCCTTGCTAGACATCGTCACAGTGCTCAATACAAGACAACAGATCTTCTGGTATATAACTATCGTTGACAATTCATTATTATCCCACACCGTGAGTAAATTGATGCAGGGCTTTTCTTAATTTTCCTCCCAAGGTAAAGAGAGTCCTTTTTCTCAATTCTCTGTCACTCGTGTTACACTAACACTACTCTGCAGAGTTGGCGTGACTTATGACGTTCTTAGCCACATACAGAAACAATTAAACTGTTGACCAGAAAGCAAGAGAGTCTAAGAGCCCCTCCTCTGGAGGGCTGAGTCTCTCAGGGGGCTGAAGGGGCTGAGAGGGCTGAAATCCCCTTTCTGGACAAATTTTCTCCACAGGGTGTGAGCAGGGGAGGGATGTGAGTAGGGGAGGGTGTGAGAAGGGGAGGATGTGAGCAGGGGAGGGTGTAAGCAGGGGAGGGTGTGAGCAGGGGAGGGCCACCGTGAACAGCAGATAACCGAACCCTCCAATATGGGTGTCGTATTGTGCTTCAAAATCTATTCATAACATTCACACCACACATTACTCTTAAACATGACATCTCTGCCTCCAGCCTCCTCCTTGCTGCATCATTTAAAGTTTATGCCTCACACCCATATAAAAGTGTGGGTATTTCAGGTTTTTTTTTTCAACATAGATAAACTTTTTTTTTTCAACAGGTATCTACCTTTTTGAGCAAGGAGCTAGTAACCCCTTCTCCTGTATATATTACTAAATGTAAAAGGAGAAACTTTCGTTTTTCCTTTTGGGCCACCCTGCCTCGGTGGGATACGGCCGGTGTGTTGAAAGAAAGAAAGATCTACCTTTTTTTTTTTCCCCATGTCTATTCTATGCTTTACCTCTTCTTTCAAAAATCAGTCTGCCAATATGTCTACTCCCATATATCTATATACATTTGCTGCTTTCACACTCCCTCCACTCTGATATCCAGTCTCAGATTGCTTGTAGTTCTTGTTACTCTCATCACCTTGCACTTTTTTATGTTCACTTTTAATTTCCTTCTTTTATATCACCCTTTCAAATTGATCCACCAACCTTTGAAGCTTCTCTTCAGAATTTCCCTAAAATCTGTGCAATAGGTAAAGAGCATCAGTGATAACTCACACTTTGTATCAGATTCACTGTCTTTTAATCCTACACCTTTCTTCCCAACACACTAGTATTCGCTGCTTATACGACCCCATCCATAAATATGTTAAACAATCATTGTGACATCACACATTGCTAAGACCTTCTTTTACTTTTATAGTACATGTAATTATTAAGAGTTTTAGAAAAATAAAATAGGGATAACAGATGCATGGTTTTGAATGCATTAGATGTATTTGATATTTATATTCAGTCTGCACCTTTCAAGGCAAGTGAAATTGCTGACCTAGAAAATGTACAGAGAACTTTCACGGCGCGCATAACGGAGATAAAACACCTCAATTACTGGGAGCGCTTGAGGTTCCTGAACCTGTATTCCCTGGAACGCAGGCGGGAGAGATACATGATTATATACACCTGGGAAATCCTAGAGGGACTAGTACCGAACTTGCACATGAAAATCACTCACTACGAAAGCAAAAGACTTGGCAGACGATGCAACATCCCCCCAATGAAAAGCAGGGGTGTCACTAGCACGTTAAGAGACCATACAATAAGTGTCAGGGGCCCGAGACTGTTCAACTGCCTCCCAGCATACATAAGGGGGATTACCAACAGACCCCTGGCAGTCTTCAAGCTGGCACTGGACAAGCACCTAAAGTCCGTTCCTGATCAGCCGGGCTGTGGCTCGTACGTTGGTTTGCGTGCAGCCAGCAGTAACAGCCTGGTTGATCAGGCTCTGATCCACCAGGAGGCCTGGTCACAGACCGGGCCGCGGGGGCATTGACCCCCGGAACTCTCTCCAGGTGAGCAGGGGAGGGTGTGAGCAGGGGAGGGTGTGAGTAGGGGGGAGAGCAGAGGAAGGTGTTAGCGGGGGAGGGTATTAACAGGTTAGGGTGCGAGCAGATTAGGGTGTGAGCAGGGAAGGGTACTAGCAGGGAGGGTGTGAGCAGGGGAGGGTATAAACAGGGGAGGGTGTAAGCAGGGGAGGGTATAAGCAGGGGAGGGTGTGAGCAGGGGAGAGAGGAGGGTTATAAACAGGTAATAGAACCACCAACAACACAGACACAACCACCACTACCACAACACCACCACAATCACTCCACCCACCAATACCACCACCATCTCTACCACCTCCACTACCACCATCACCAACCCAACCACCAATACCACACCATCTCTACCACCTCCACTACCACCTCTCACCAACCCAACCACCAATACCACCACCATCTCTACCACCTCTACTACCACCATCACCAACACAACCACCAATACCACCACCATCTCTACCACCTCCACTACCACCATCACCACACAACCACCAATACCACCACCATCTCTACCACCTCCACTACCACCATCACCAACCCAACCACCAATACCACCACCATCTCTACCACCTCCACTACCACCATCACCAACCCAACCACCAATACCACCACCATCTCTACCACCTCTACTACCACCATCACCAACACAACCACCAATACCACCACCATCTCTACCACCTCCACTACCACCATCACCAACACAACCACCAATACCACCACCATCTCTACCACCTCCACTACCACCATCACCAACACAACCACCAATACCACCACCATCTCTACCACCTCCACTACCACCATCACCATCACAATCACCAATACCACCACCATCTCTACCACCTCCACTACCACCATCACCAACACACCCACCAATACCACCACCATCTCTACCACCTCCACTACCACCATCACCAACACAACCACCAATACCACCACCATCTCTACCACCTCCACTACCACCATCACCATCACAATCACCAATACCACCACCATCTCTACCACCTCCACTACCACCATCACCAACACAACCACCAATACCACCACCATCTCTACCACCTCCACTACCACCATCTCTACCACCTCCACTACCACCATCACCAACACAACCACCAATACCACCATCATCTCTACCACCCTCTATACCACCATCACCAACACAACCACCAATACCACTACCATCTCTACCACCTCCACTACCACCATCATCAACACAACCACCAATACCACCACCATCTCTACCACCTCTACTACCACCATCACCAGCACAACCACCAATACCACCACCATCTCTACCACCTCCACTACCACCATCACCAACACTACCACCAATTCCACCAGCATCTCTACCACCTCCACTACCGCCATCTCTACCACCTCCACTACCACCATCACCAACACAACCACCAATACCACCATCATCTCTACCACCTCTTCTACCACCATCACCAACACAACCACCAATACGCAGTTGAAAGGTCACACACACATGAGCTACTAAGTCTCTGCGAATAACACACCTTAAACCAGCAGATAGTGGAGCCAACAAGACTAGAAAACACACTTGACCTTATCTTCACAAATAATTAGGACCTTATAAGAGACAAGAATATCAAAAACACCTAATTCCGATCACAACCTAATCGAAGTCCAGACGTACATGCATAGGGGACCTGATCAGCAGAATGCATGTACCTGTGAAGGTGTCTTAACAAACTACAACTTCAACAACAAGAACATCAACTGGGACCAGGTAAACCATGTCCTAAATGAAACATGTTGGGAAGATATCTTAAATGACATGGATCCAAACCAGTGCCTTGAAAGGATCAACTTCCTGGCAGCTGAAGCATGTTCTAGGCATATTCCCCTAAGAAAGAAGAAGAGCAGGAGTAAACTGGAGAGAGAAAGACGCTCCCTCTACAGAAGACGACGAACAGTCACTGAGCTCCTCGGGAGTGTTAGAATATCTGATACACAAAAGGAGGCACTGACCAGGGAAGTGGAAACTATCGAACTTACAAGTTAAATGATTCTTACAGGAACCAGGAGAGACAGGAGGAGCTTAAAGCTATTAGTGAAATTGAAAGAAATTCGAAATATTTCTTTTCATATGCCAAAAACAAGGCAAATACCACATCTAGTATCGGGCCCTTACTCAGACAGGATGGGACTTACACAGATGACAACAAGGAAATGAGTGAAATACTGAAATCCCAGTACGACTCTGTGTTTAGTGAGCCACTAATCAGTCTGAGGATCGACGACCCAAATGATTTCTTCATGAATGAGTCTCAAAACTCCATAAATGTATGCCAGATTTCCGACATTACCCTAATTCCGATAGACTTCGAAAAAACCATTGACAACATGCCCATGCACTCAGCTCCGGGCCCAGACTCGTGGAACTCTGTATTCATTAAGAACTGCAAGAAACCCCTCTCGCGTGCCCTAAGTACACTATGGAGGAGGAGCTTGGACATGGGTGAAATTCCACAGTCACTTAAAACAACGAATATAGCCCCACTCCATAAGGGTGGCAGCAAAACATTAGCTAAGAACTATAGACCAATAGGTCTGACGTCCCACATCATAAAAATCTTTGAAAGAGTGCTAAGAAGCAGGATTGCAAATCACCTGGATTCCCAAAATCTGCACAATCCAGGGCAACATGGGTTCAGGGCAGGTCGCTCCTACCTCTCACAACTACTGGATCACTATGATATGGCCTTGGATGCACTGGAAGAAAATCAGAATGCAGATGTAATATACACAGACTTTGCAAAAGCATTTGACAAATGTGATCATGGCATAATAGCGCACAAAATACTTGCTAAAGGAATAATTGGGAAAGTGGGGAGATGGATCTTCAACCTCCTAACAAATCGAACACAATGAGTAGTGGTCAACAGAGTTAAATCGGAGGCTGCAATAGTGAAGAGCTCTGTTCCACAAGGCATAGAACTCGCCCCATCTTATTCCTCATCCTCATATCAGACATAGACGGAGATATACACCACAGCACCGTATCATCCTTTGCGGATGATACTAGGATCTGCATGAAGCTGTCATCTGCTGAGGACGCGGTTAAACTCCAAGAAAATATAAACAAAGTTTTCCAGTGGGCAACGGAAAACAAAATGATGTTCAATGAGGACAAATTCCCAAATAAATCGTTAGGAAAACTGGAGGAGATAATAACTAGAACAGAGTATACTACTGACTCCGGCCATACAATAGAGCGGAAAAATAATGTAAGGGATATGGGAGTAGTAATGTCTGAGGATCTCACTTTCAAGGATCACAACAGTGCCACGATCACAAGTGCAAAGAAAATGATGGGGATGGATATGAGAACTTTCAAAACGGAGATGCAAACCCAAAGGACCTTTCAAATACTTGTTCTCTCTAGGCTGTACTTTTAAACATTTTCCATTAAAAGCAGGTAAAATTTGAGTCAGAGAGTGTACAAAACCTTTATTGCAGAATAAGTTGTGTCAAGCACCAAAATACTGGAATGTTTGGGAACACTTGACTTTACTCTTTGAAACGCAGGGGGGAGGATAATCATAACTACATTTGGGGAAAATCGTGGAAGGAATGGTTCCAAATCTGCCACAAAAACACCCCCTACAAAAGCAAAAGACGGGGCAGGCGATGCAAATGTCCCCAATTAGAATGGGGGGCTCCATTGGTACACTAAGAGAAAACACCATAATGCCCCGGGGCCCAAACTCCCTCAACAGCCTCCCATCAAGCTTTGGGGGTTTTACCAAAAAACCCCCTGGTTTCCTTCAAGAAGAGCTGGACGATAAAAATCTGGGGATCAGCCGCGCGGGGCTGTAGTTGGACTGCTGGGGCCACGTAACAGCTAGTTGATAGGCCCTGATCCACCGGGGGCCTGGTCATGGGCCCGGGGCCCCGGGGGGGTTGATCCCCGATAACCTCCAGGTAACCCCATCTCTACCACCTCCACTACCCCATCACCAAAACAACCCCCAAAACCAGCATCATCTTACACCTCTACTACCACCCCATCAACACAAAACCCCCAATCCCCCACCATCTTACCACCCCACTACCACCATTACCAAAACAACCACCAAAACCACCCCCATCTCACCACCTCCACTACCACCCCAAAACTACCCCCAAACCACCACCATCTTACCACCTCCACTACCACCATCTTAACACACCACTAATACCACCACCATCTCTACAACCCCCACCCCCATCACCCAACAATCACCCAAATCACCCCCATCTCTACCACCCCCCTACCCCATCACCAACACAACCACCAATACCACCCCATCTCTACCACCTCCACTACCACCAATACCACCACCATCTCTACCACCTCCACTACCACCATCACCAACGCAGTCACCAATATAAACAGCCATACGACGTATTTCCTACCAGTGCGTGATACAAACAGTCCAGGCTAGACTCTGACACCACTAAAGAAGATTCTAACACCATTAAAGAAGATTCTAGCACCATTAAAGAAGATTCTAACACCATTAAAGTAGATTCTAACACCATTAGAGAAGATTCTAACACCATTAAAGAAGATTCTAACACCATTAAAGGCAATTCTAACACCATTAAAGAAGATTCTAACATCTTTAAAGATTATTCTAACACCATTAAAGAAGATTCTAACACCTTTAAAGAAGATTCTAACACCTTTAAACATGATTCTAACACCATTAAAGAAGACTTTAAAACCAGTAACCCACCAAAGGACAACCCACACCCCACAACCCACACCCCACAACCAACACCCCACAACCAACACCCCACAACCAACACCCCACAACCAACACCCTACAACCAACACCCCACAACCCACACCCACAGCCAACACCCCACAACCAACACCCCACCAACCACCCCCACAACCAACACCCCACAACCAACACCCCACAACCCACACCCCACAACCAACACCCCACAACCAACATCCCATAACCAACACCCCACAACCAACACCCCACAACCAACACCCCACAACCAACACCCTTCAACCCACACCCCACAACCCACACCCCAAAACCAACACCCCACAACCAACACCCCACAACCAACACCCCACAACCAACACCCCACAACCAACACCCCACAACCCACAACCAACACCCCACAACCAACACCCCACAACCCACAACCAACACCCACAACCCACACCCCACAAGCCACTACCAACACCCCACAACCCACACACCACAACCCACACACTACAACCCATACACCACAACCCACACACCACAACCCACACACCACAACCCACAACCAACACCCCACAACCCACACCCACAAACCACAACCAACACCCCACAACCCACACACCACAACCAACACCCCACAACCCACACCCCACAACCCACACACCACAACCAACACCCCACAAACCCACACACCACAACCAACACCCCACAACCCACACCCCACAACCAACACCCCACAACCACACCCCACAACCCACACACCACAACCAACACCCCGCAACCCACACACCATATCCAACACCCACAACCCACACACCACAACCAACACCCCACAACCCACACCCCACAACCCACACACCACAACCAACACCCCACAACCCACACCCCACAACCAACACCCCGCAACCCACACACCATATCCAACACCCCACAACCCACACCCCACAACCAACACCCCGCAACCCACACACCATATCCAACACCCCACAACCCACACCCCACAAACCACTTGTTGCAACCCCTGAATGGGTTGCAATATATATAATGTATATTATGATTATGAATATAATGTATATTACCTTTTCATATAATTTTATATTGCTTGTATTTGCGATAATAGCTAAATCGTAAATGTATTGCTTTATATTATTATTTGACTTAGCTTCCTTTTGTTAGGTAGGATGTAACATATTATGTGCTCAGTTCAAGTCTTGATTGTCTAACTACTGTAATTATCGCTCTTTGCTTGTTACTCTGCCGGCTTCTGTTACTGAGCAGGAACTGTCCACAGAGCTATCACGTGATCGAAGGGGGTGTCCTCACCTCGCCTGAAGTATTCAGTCTGGTCTAGACTCGCTGGGTGGTTGGACTTATTCCAGACAAAGTGCCTAAATCTCCCTTATAGGCCCTTGTTGGAAGACCGTCTCTTGTCTCATTATTGTTAGTTCTGTGAGACTCTGTTCACAGAACATTGTATAGACTTAGTGATTTTCGACGTTGTACTGAGGTTGTGTGTCACATAGACACTCGAAACAACTCAGGTCCTGAGCTGTAGCTTCTGACCTAATTTGTACTGGTTTCTGTGTATTATCACAGTTGGGGATTTTCTTGTGCTGAACTTAGATTCAGTAGTATGGGAGTTTTGTGACTTTTGTGGAGGATCTGCTGATGGTCCCTACTTAGTGTCGTTATATTATCTCCTTGTTCCTGATTCAGTGTCGCAGTTCCTTGTTGTATTGCTATTGGGCTTAGCATTCTTTTTATTGTTCAAGCAGACTGTTCTGATAGCCAGTTGGTTAAGAAGTTAGTTTATTTGAGGACTTTGTCAGTCACTTGTTTAAGTCTAGTCGAGTCTTGAGACATAGCGAACTACTTAGAGCACTTACACACATACACAAACTTACTTGTACATATTTGTAATATCTTATTAAATGTTAATGTACCAGACGGTACTTAAGAATTATAAATGTGATATGTGCTTTCAGCACAATACTATTGTATACGAGAGAAGCGATTATTCTTATTTTGTTGATTACTGTGATTAATTTAATTTAATTTAATTTGAAAATATACCTCTAGACTTAATAAATTTATTAAATTTTAATTTCTCTAGTTAGTAGCCTACCAGTTGTAATCCTGAAGCACTATTGAATCTTAATGATTTCTAATGGATAATTGGACAAGGATACTGACTACTTGTTACGAAAACCCAGTAACAGGCTGGATGCTAGAAGGGCAGTCCTTTCTAGTATTCACTGGAGATCTCTAAGCTTTTAGAATCGCGTTTTTTGTAACACACCACAACCCACACCACCACCACAACCCACACCACCACCACAACCCACACCACCACGACCACAACCCACACCACCACAACCCACACCACCACCACAACCCACACCACCACCACAACCCACATCACCACCACAACCCACACCACCTCCACATCCCACACCATCACCACCACCACAACCCACACCACCACCACACAACCCACACCACCACAACCCTCACCACCACCACAACCCACATTACCACCACAACCCACACCACCACCACAACCCACACCACCACCACCACAACCCACACCACCACCACAACCCACACCACCACCACAACCCACACCACCACCACAACCCACACCACCACCACAACCCACACCACCAAACAAACACCACCACCACAACAAACACCACCACCACAACAAACACCACCACCACAACCCACACCACCACCACAACCAACACCACCACAACCCACACCACCACCACAACCAGCACCACCACCACCACAACCCACACCACCACCACCACAACCCACACACCACACAACCACCACCACCACAACCCACACACCACCACAACCCACACCACCACAACCCACACCACCACCACAACCCACACCACCACAACCCACACCACCACCACAACCACACCACCACCACAACCCACACCACCACCACAACCCACACCACCACCACAACAACACCACCACCACAACCCACACCCCACCACAACCACAACCACCACCACAACCCACACCCACCACAACCCACACCACCACCACAACCAACACCACCACCACAACCCACACCACACCACAACCACAAACCACCATCACAACCCACACAACCACCACAACCCACACCAACACCACAACCCACACCACCACCACCACAACCCACACCACCACCACAACCCACACCACCACCACAACCCACACACCCACCACAACCCACACCTCTACCACAATCCCACACCACCACCACAACCCACACCACCACCAAACCCACACCACCACAATCCACACCACCACACACACACCACCACCACAACCCACATCACTACCACACACCACAACCCACACCACCCAAACCACACCACCACCACAACCCACACCACCACCACCACAACCCACACCACCACCACAACCCACACCACCACCACAACCAACACCACCACCACCACCACAACCCACACCACCACCACAACTCACACCACCACCACAACCCACACCACCACCACAACCCACACCACCACCACCACAACCCACACCACCACCACAACCCACACCACCACCACACCACACCACCACCACACCACACCCACACCACACCCAACCCACCACCAACCCACACCACCACCACAACCCACACCACCACCACAACCCACCACCCCACAACCCACACCACCACCACAAACCCATCACTTCACCACACAACCCACATCAACACCACAACCCACACCACCACACTGACCCACACCACCACCTCACAACCCACACCACCTAGCAACCCACCACCACCACAAGCCCACCATCCACATAGGTGTCCTCATCATCCCGAATAAGAAAAATTGGCTTTTTTGACCATTGATTGAGCTAGTTGACAGTGGGTCGAGTTATGTGGTGGTGGGTCGAATTAGGTGGTTGTGGGTCGGGTTAGGTGGTGGTGGGTCGAATTAGGTGGCGGTGGGTCGAGTTAGGTGGTGGTGGGTCGAGTTAGGTGGTGGTGGGTCGAGTTAGGTGGTGGTGGGTCCAGTTAGGTGGTGGTGGGTCCAGTTAGGTAGTGTTGGTCCCAATTAGGTTGTGGTGGGTCGAGTTAGGTGGTGGTGGGTCCTAGTTAGGTGGCGGTGGGTCGAGTTAGGTGGTGGTGGGCCGTGTTAGGTGGTGGTAGGTCGAGTTAGGTGGTGGTGGGTCGAGTTAGATGGTGGTGGGTCGAGTTAGGTGGTGGTGGTGGGTCCAGTTAGGTGGTGGTGAGTCCAGTTAGGTGGTGTTGGGTCCAATTAGGTTGTGGTGGGTCGAGTTAGGTGGTGATGGGCCCAGTTAGGTGGTGTTGGGTCCAATTAGGTTGTGGTGGGTCGAGTTAGGTGGTGGTGGGTCTAGTTAGGTGGTGGTGGGTCGAGTTAGGTGGAGGTGGGCCGTGTTAGGTGGTGGTAGGTCGAGTTAGGTGGTGGTGGGTCGAGTTAGGTGGTGGTGGGTCGAGTTAGGTGGTCGTGGGTCCAGTTAGGTGGTGGTGGGTCCAGTTAGGTGATGGTGGGTCCAATTAGGCTGTGGTGGGTCGAGTTAGGTGGTGGTGGGCCCAGTTAGGTGGTGTTGGGTCCAATTAGGTTGTGGTGGGTCGAGTTAGGTGGTGGTGGGTCTAGTTAGGTGGTGGTGGGTCTAGTTAGGTGGTGGTGGGTCGAGTTAGGTAGGGGTGGATCGAGTTTGGTGGGGTGGCCGTGTTAGGTGGTGGTAGGTCGAGTTAGGTGGTGGTGGGTCGAGTTAGGTGGTGGTGGGTCGAGTTAGGTGGTGGTGGGTCGGGTTAGTGGTGGTGGGTCCAATTAGGCGGTGTTGGGTCCAGTTCGGTTGTGGTGTTTCGAGTTAGGTGGTGGTGGGTCCAGTTAGGTGGTGATGGGTCCAATTAGGTGGTGGTGGGTCGAGTTAGTTGGTGGTGGGTCTAGTTAGGTGGTGGTGGTAGTGTTAGGTGGTGGTGGGCCGTGTTAGGTGGTGGTAGGTCGAGTTAGGTGGTGGTGGGTCGAGTTAGGTGGTGGTGGGTCGAGTTAGGTGGTGGTGGGTCGAGTTAGGTGGTGGTGGGTCGAGTTAGGTGGTGGTGGGTCGAGTTAGGTGGTGGTGGGTGGGTTAGGTGGTTGTGGGTCCAATTAGGCGGTGTTGGGTCCAGTTCGGTTGTGGTGTTTCGAGTTAGGTGGTGGTGGGTCCAGTTAGGTGGTGTTGGGTCCAATTAGGTTGTGGTGGGTCGAGTTAGTTGGTGGTGGGTCTAGTTATGTGGTGGTGGGTAGTGTTAGGTGGTGGTGGGCCGTGTTAGGTGTGTGGTAGGTCGAGTTAGGTGGTGGTGGGTCGAGTTAGGTGGTGGTGGGTCGAGTTAGGTGGTGGTGGGTCGAGTTAGGTGGTGGTGGGTCTAGTTAGGTGGTGGTGGGTCGAGTTAGGTGGTGGTGGGTCGTGTTAGGTGGTGGTGGATCGTGTTAGGTGGTGGAGGGTCGTGTTAGGTGGTGGTGGGTCGAGTTAGGTGGTGGTGGGTCGTGTTAGGCGGTGGTGGTGGGTCGTGTTAGGTGGTGGTGGGTCGTGTTAGGTGGTGGTGAGTCGTTTTAGGTTGGGGGTCGTGTTAGGTGGTGGTGGGCCCAGTTAGGTGGTGGTGAGTCGTGTTAGGTGGTGGTGGGTCGTTTTAGGTGGTTGGTATCATCCTTTGCAGATGATACTAGGATTTGCATGAGGCTGTCATCTGCTGAGGACGCGGTTAACCTCCAAGAAGATATAAACGAAGTTTTCCAGTGGGCAACGGTAAACAATATGATGTTCAATGAGGACAAATTCCAACTACTCCGTTATGGAAAACTGGAGGAGATAATAACTAGAACAGAGTATACTACAAACTCTAGCCATACAATAGAGCGGAAAAATAATGTATGGGACCTGGGAGTAGTAATGTCTGAGGACCTCACTTTCAAGGATCACAACAGTGCCACGATCACAAGTGCAAAGAAAATGATAGGATGGATAATGAGAACGTTCAAAACGAGAGATGCCAAGCCAATGATGATCCTTTTCAAATCACTTGTTCTCTTTAGGCTGGAATACTGCTTTACATCAACATCTCCATTCAAAGGAGGTGAAATTGCAGATCTAGAGAGTGTGCAGAGATCCTTTACTGCACGTATAAGTTCTGTCAAGCACCTTAACTACTGGGAACGCTTGGAAGTACTTGACTTGTACTCGTTGGAACGCTAGAGGGAGAGATATATCATAATCTACACTTGGAAAATCATGTAAGGAATGGTTCCAAATCTGCACACAAAAATCACTCCCTACGAAAGTAAAAGACTGGGCAGGCGATGCAAAATGCCCCCAATTAAAAGTAGGGGCGCCATTGGTACACTAAGGGAAAACACCATAAGTGTCCGGGGCCCAAGACTGTTCAACAGCCTCCCATCAAGCATTAGAGGAATTGCCAATAAACCCCTGGCTGCCTTCAAGAGAGAGCTGGACAGATACCTAAAGTCAGTGCAGGATCAGCCTGGCTGTGGTTCGTACGTTGGACTGCGTGCGGCCAGCAGTAACAGCCTAGTTGATCAGGCCCTGATCCACCGGGAGGCCTGGTCATGGACCGGGCCGCGGGGGCGTTGATCTCCGGAATAACCTCCAGGTAACCTCCAGGTCGTGGGAGACGGTGGGTCGTGTTAGGTGGTGGGGTCGTGTTAGATGGTGGTGGGTCTTGTTAGGTGGTGCGGCGTTTTAGATGGTGAGTTGTGCTAGATTGTGGGGTGGTGGATCGTGTTAAGTCTTAAGTCGTGGGGGACAGTGGATCGTGTTAGGTCTTGGGGTGGTGGGCCGTGTTAGGTCGTGTTAGGTCTTAGGGTGGTGTGTCGTTTTAGGTCGTGGAGGTGATGGGGGACGGTGGGTAGTGTTAAGTTGTGTGGGCGGTGGGTCGTGTATGGTGGTGCTGGCGGTGGGTCGTGCCTGGGCACTAACTACCCTCATTAACCAGGCTTAACGAGGCTGTTAGCGCCTGAGGTCGGGTATGCTGAGGCACGACCCTTCCCCGTTGACACAAGCCTCTGTCAACACTGACTGAGTTGATATTTCAACGCCTGTGTTGCAACCTGTGTTGCAATTGATCAATACCTGTGTTGATGATGGGCCAATACTTGTGTTGATGGTGGGTCAATACTTGTGTTGATGGTGGGTCAATATTTGTGTTGATGGCGGGTCAATACTTGTGTTGATGATAATTCAGTTTGCGGCGTAAACGCCCAGTTGTTAAGTCTTACGCCTAACTCAACAAAGTTGCTATCATTCCCCCAATGAAAAGCAGGGGGCGCCACAAATACATTGAGAGACAACACAATAAGTGTCAGGGGCCCAAAACTGTTCAATTGCCTCCCAGCATACATAAGGGGTATTACCAATAGACCTCTGACTGTCTTCAAGAAGGCACTGGACAGGCACCTAAAGTCAGTACCTGACCAGCCGGGTTGTGGTTCGTACGTCAGCTTGCGTGCGGCCAGCAGTAACAGCCTGGTTGATCAGACCCTGATCCACCATGAGGCCTGGTCTCAGACCGGGCCGCGGGGGCGTTGATCCCCGAAATCCTCTCCAGGTAAACTCCAGGTAATACTCAAGTAACCCGGACATAGGAGAGAAAGAAGAGCCTACGACGACGCTCGGGTCCGACTTGGACCATTTAGGCACAATACCATTAACAAAGTTACACTAGTGACTTTGTTAATGGTATTGTTCCACTCACTACATAGTGCCTTTTTCTTCTTTATAGGTTCTCCTATCATTGTTAACGAGGGAGGTGGCGACAAGACCAGATGCAGCAGCCCTGCCAGGAGACACCTGCTGTGATCCAGCAATGTACTATATAACTTGTGATAATATTATGTTGTGGTGGTGGGGGTGGTGGGTGGTGGTGGGGGTGGTGGGTGGTGGTGGTGGGGGTGTGTGGGTGGTGGTGGGGGTGGGGTGGTGGTGTGGCGTGGGGGTGGGGGTGATGCTATAGGTTGTGGTTGTGGGGGTGAGGGTGGTGGCTGACTGGCAAGATTACAGCTGTAATACCAAGGTGGGTAAGTTTGCCTGGCGCAATATCAACAGTCCTTATCACCCACACAGTCAATAGAGCTTTTAACCCACTAGAAATGGGAGAGAGAGTGAGAGAGAGAGAGAGAGAGACCTGCAAACAGGTGCAAAATAAACCCAGTGAGAAGCAGGGGCGCCGTGGGCACAATTAGAGAACACTGTGTCAACGTCCGTGGCCCCAGTCCGTGGCTCCTATATCCTAAATTATATCAAAATCATTTACTTTGATTTTGTCCACCTAGACAACTTTGTTAATAAATTTCTCAATTTTTATTTCGTTAGTTAGTGTCCTATCAGTTGCAATCCTTATAAAGCACTATTAAAATTTATCATAATTTTAAAGGGTAACTGGACCAGAATACTTTCTGACAAACTCTTACAAAACCAGAAACATGCTGGATGCTGGATGCGAGAGAGGGATCAACAAGCTGACCTTCTAATATTCTCTGGAGATGTTTATGCCTTATAGATATCGCATTTTGTAACACACCATGATCGCTTTTGCCAAGTCTTTGTATACTACATCTGCATTCTGTTTGTCCTGAGGCTCCGGGTTCAATTCCCGATAAAGGTGGAAACATTGGGCTTGCTTCCTTACACCTGTTGTCCCTGTTCACCCATCGTCTTCACTATTATTATTGTTGTTGTTGTTGTTGTTGTTGTTGTTGTTGTTGTTGTTGTTGTTATTATATGTCGTAATGGTCCACTAGTTATGAGAGGCAGAAGTAATCTGCTCTGAACCCATGCTATTCTAGGTTGTGCAAGTGATGGGTATCTAAGTGGGTGGCAATCTTGCTTCTTAGAACCCTTTCAAAGGTTTCTATGATATGGGACATTATTGGTTTACAATTCTTTGCTATTCCTTTGCTGCCACCTTTGTGGAGTGGTGTTATGTCCTTTGTTTTTAGTGACTGTGGATGACCCCCAGGTCTAGACTTAAGGCGGCACGTGAAAGGGATTTCTTGCAGTTCTTGATGAACACGGAGATCCAGGAGTCTGGGCCTGAGGCAGTGTGCATGGGCATGTTGCTAATTGTTTTTTTCCGAAGTATCACAACCCAGGATTCCAAATGGCCTGTTACCCCGGGTGTAATGGGAGCAAATAAACACAGTAGAAAAAGTTTAGACTTATATTATCCTTCACCAATTTATAACAGCAATATGTACACTATGTACAGTGATAAGTATAGTGCACTCCACGGTAAGCAAAGCAGAAATAGAAGCCACAAGATAGCAGACCGTGCTTCAACTAGCTCTAGAATGGGAATGACAAGGGCAGACAGGAGAGCGGTACCCACATAACCTCTGCGATTGCCAAAACCATCTTCTTTTTGGCTAGAACCTGGTCACTAGTTGAACGACGGGGCCCCATCATCAACTCTTAGCAACCTGGTTCGCTGGTTGGGGGAGATAGCCTGTAAATGAGGGTGTGTACATGCGCCGAATAAAGGTTACGTACTCTTTGCATGCCACACGAAGTCTAGTGGAGTTTGGGTTATTTCAGAAATTCTGGAGATACTGACAAAGTTTTGAGTCTCGGTCATAAAAAAATCGTTCAAATTGTCAAGCTTTAGTCTGACTAAACTAAACACAATCCTATTGATACTTAAGTATCTTACTCATTTCTTTACTGTTATCAGTGTAAGCAATGCTGCTTCTGCCACAAAACGTTTCGGAATAAAGATACCTAACTATTGAACATGTATTTTACATACCAACCTGTCGGTATTGTACACCATTTTAATATTCACCCCTTCCTTTATTGCCTGTGCTTTCTGTCGCATATAAATAACTTGTACCTTGGTATCCATATTTCGTTGTCAGAGTGATTATCTTTTGTGTGGGTCGCTGTGAAAGGTATTTTGTTGTTGGTTGATGGCTTTAGACACTGTATATTTACAAATACAAATGATGTATTATTTGTTTGTTTGGGAATTTATTTGCTGGCACTAATATTTGTTGTTTTGGAGTGAGGGCCACTGACTGTGCCTCCACTCCAACAAGCTTTTGGAGTGAGGGCCACTGACTGTGCCTCCACTCCAACAAGCTCCCACGTGCTGCACTATTTTTATTTCCTGCCAGTGTTCCTCGTCTCATGGTAACAAGGGTCTTCATAAAACACATTATTATTATTATTATTATTATTATTATTAGTAGTAGTAGTAGTAGTAGTAGTAGTAGTAGTAGTAGTAGTAGTACTCAGAAAGCACCTTGAAACCTGAGTGAGTGCCACAGCGCTGTAAGAACGTGATTCAAGTAGATAGGTCAGACATGATTTATCCGTAAGATCACACTGCTGTTGTATTATATTGTTATTGTATTATATTGTCATTGTGTTTTGTTGTATTGTTATTGTGTTGTGTTGTATTATTGTACTGTTATTGTGTTGCATTGTGTGTGTTACCAGTCACTAGACTGTGTCACAGTCATTAGACTGTGTCACAGTCACTAGACTGTGTCACAGTCACTAGACTGTGTCACAGTCACTAGACTGTGTCACAGTCACTAGACTGTGTCACAGTCATTAGACTGTGTCACAGTCACTAGACTGTGTCACAGTCACTAGACTGTGTCACAGTCCTAGACTGTGTCACAGTCACTAGACTGTGTCACAGTCACTAACTGTGTCACAGTCACTGGGACTGTGTCACAGTCACTAGACTGTGTCACAGTCACTAGAATGTGACAATCACTAGACTGTGTCACAGTCACTAGACTGTGACAATCACTAGACTTTGTGACAGTCACTAGACTATGTGACAGTCACTAGACTGTGTCACAGTCACTAGACTGTGTCACAGTTACTAGACTGTGTCACAGTTACTAGACTGTGTCACAGTCACTAGAATGTGACAATCACTAGACTTTGTGACAGTCACTAGACTATGTGACAGTCACTAGACTGTGTCACAGTCACTAGACTGTGTCACAGTCACTAGACTGTGTCACAGTTACTAGACTGTGTCACAGTCACTAGATTGTGTCACAGTCACTAGACTGTCACAGTCACTAGACTGTGACACAGTCACTAGACTGTGACAATCACTAGACTGTGTCACAGTCACTAGACTGTGTCACACTCACTAGACTGTGACAGTCTCTAGATGTTATGTAAGTTGCTGTGTAAATGTATGGAGACGTGTACCATAATTTTATAGACATAATTGTAAATCATAATGTATAAACTTTGGATAAATATAAACCATAATTTTAGAAATATGTTGTGTATTTTGTGGGTACTGTAAATGAGCTTAAACTGTAAAAAATAGGAATTCTGTCGGGATTTATTTTCCAAGTGTGTGTGAGGATAGGTGTGTGAGGCTGTGTGGGTGAAGATGCTGGCTAGGCACCATGTATTTGAGTTAAGTTTTGTACTCTTTTTGTTTAGCCAACTCACGCTATAGGCTACTTTAGCGCTTACCAGTAGGCTCACCGGGGCTCTGATGTGATCAAGGCTCTGTTCGCTGAGTGAGAGCTGGGGAATTTGGATAACATGGTGTCTGCCGGAGAGTCGTGCTGGGCCTAGTGTACACTGCACCACTATACGTCCACGGGTTTATTTGTTTTGCTGCGACTCTCCACCCTGCCGCTCCCCATGTATCTCTTTTTGGGTGTTATGGCTAAGAGAGAGGTGGGTGTATATTTAGTGAGTATATAGTGTTACCTTAAATAAATGTGTATTTTTCTAACGTGGAATTTTGCCTGAACCCTGGCATAATCATAATTGCCTCGCATGGGCCAGTAGGCCTTCTGCAGTGTTCCTTCGTTCTTATGTTCTTATAACCAACCCATTGATGTAGTAAATGCTGGTTTAGCGCTTTCTGTTTTGACTGGGATAGCTCTGGGCGGCTTAGTTTTACATGAGATTCGCCCTTAGACAAGGCCCAGAGGTCCCAGGAGCTCCCGCTTTCCCTCATGTTAGGCAGAAATGGGAGCTAACGACGGGCAGGACGTATAAACTATCTTATGAATTCAACTTTTCACGAATAACACACACACACACGTATTTAAATTGCATCAAAGTGGATAGGCCACTTACCTTTAAAACCCAACCGTCCCCTCCACCCTCCCAAACCTTTCCCACATTCCATCCTTACCCATCTTACCCCAATTTACCAAAGCTCTGGTCAGAACCTCTCACCTCGCACACACTACTGACCAAACACTGCCCTTGATGCATTTTACCTAAATACATCATTCAACCTTATACAGTAATGAGCGATCTTAGTACATAAGTAACCCTGAGAAATGACCTTTAGTGACATAATAACAAGTGCTCAGTACCACAAATATCAATTCCCCGTATATATCTGTAAGTAATGTTGCAAAACAAATTCAAATTCAAATTCAAAAGTTTATTCTCTATAAGGATTACAATGCTGAGTTTACAGAATTTGGTTATTGTGTGGTTTACATGTAGTAAAATAATAATTACAGAGTGTACCACTAGAACACCTAGCATGGCTAGGCATTTCGGGCAGACTTAGATTAAATCTTAAGTTTAAAATATTACAAAATTATGAGGTAAGTTGGTATTATGGCTAAGTGACTAAATACTAGTTTGTGAGTTTAGCAATGTGAATGCATTTGTTTTGGCACAATACATAGTTTCAGTATTGGAGTATCACAGGTCAACTTATGACTAGTTAAGATTCATTATTTTAAGATTGAGATTGATATTTCTGTTTATGGTCAAATGGGTGAGTGAGTAAAAGTGTGAACCACCAGGTGGTATTCGTGTAATTAGTTGACAGGGTGTATCAGGGAGAGAAGATGTTTTCTAATGGTAGTTTTGAAGGTGATGAATGTGTCTGCAGTTCTAGAGTTTTTAGGTAGGGTGTTCCAGATTTTAGGGCCTTTGACATACATTGAATTTTTGTAAAGGTTTAGTCGGACACGGGGAATGTCATAGAGATGTTTGTGTCTGGTGTTATGCCTGTGGGTTCTGTCACAACTATCAAGAAAGCGTTTTAGGTCAAGGTTAATATTGGAATTTAAGGTCCTGTAGATGAAGATTGCACAGTAGTAAGTGTGGATGTACTGAACAGGGAGTAAGTTTAGATCTATGAAGAGTGGGGGGGATGGGGGTGTTGCCAGGGATGGGATTTAGTGATTATTCTTACTGCGGCTTTTTGTTGGGTTATTATTGGTTTTAGGTGTGTTGCTGCAGTTGAACCCCAAGCACAGATAGCATAGGTGAGGTATGGATATATAAGTGAATGGTATAGTGTGAGAAGGGCAGTTTGGCGGCTCGTAGTATTGTATCTTGGAGAGGATCCCAACCGTTTTGGATACTTTTTTGGTAATGTGTTGGATATGGGTGCTGAAATTCAGGTTGTTGTCGAGGTATAGGCCTAGGAAATTTGCCCTCATTATGTCTGGCAATTGAGTTTTTGTCGATCTCAAGTTAATTTGCCATTCCTGCTTGCTACCAAACTAAAGTAGTAGGTTTTGTCAGTGTTTTAAGCGAAGTTTATTGGCTGTCATCTAAGTATTAATTTTGATCCCCGCTCCTCGGGTTTAAAATGGTGTTGAGGGTGGCAAGATTAGGGTGAGAGATGACTAAGTCGTGTCGTCAGCAAAAGAATGGGTTCATGTGTTGAGATACGTTTGGAAGATCATTGATGTATATGAGGAAGAGCATGGACCCAAAACACTTTCCCCGTGGAACTCCAGTATCAAGTGGCCGTGTTGTTGAGCTGTCTCTTTAATGGTGACATACTGATACCTAATTAGTAAGGTAAGATTTGAAAATAGCAAGCGCATGGCTCTTATACCATAATGGTCAAGTTGTGGAGTAGATGCCGTGGTCCCACTGTGTCAAAAGTTTCTTAGGTCAATAAAATCCTAGTGGATTTCCTTATTTTCCAATGCTGTGTAAAGCAGATCTACATTTTTTATGAGTGCATTTGTTAGTGCTTTTATTTTTCCGAATCCAAATGGCAGGGTTAAGTATGTTTTGTGCTGTTATAAATGAATATAGTCTCCTGTGCACAAGTTTCTCAAAGATTTTTGGATAGCAATGGTAAGTTTTTATATTGGGCTATAGTTGTTTAAATCTGTAGGGTCACCACCTTTATGTATTGGTGTAACCCTTGCCATCTTGAGTAGTTTCGGGAAGGTGCTAGTTTCAGTGACTTGTTAAAAAGTAATGAGATAGCATGCGAGAGGAAATGGGCCGCTCGCTTTTTACAATAATGGTGGGACATGAGACAGATTCCCTGAGTTATTTTTAAGTGACTTTATAATCTCGGTGACTTCCGTGGGCTCAGTTGGTGCAAGATAGAAGGAATTGGGAAATTCCATCTAGGTAGTCCCTGGCATTTGGGGATTGGTACGTGGGATTTTTATTGGCGAGATTAGATCCATATGGTTGAGAAGAAGTCGTTTATCTTTTAGCTGTGTCAGTGGGGGTGTAGTGGTGTTTCATTAGGTTTAGTTAGGACAATATTCTTGTTTTTTTCAGTTTGTGGGTCCCTAGAATCTGAGAGAGTGTTTTTTCCCGGTCTTTTTTATGTCTCCTCTTGTGTCAGTGAATCTACTGGAGTAGTAAAAGTTGTTTGGCTTTTTTTTATACTTTGGTGAGAGCTGATGAATAGTGTTTAAGAATATCTTTGTGTATTAAGCCCTGTCTATATTGCTTTCATATTGGGTTTAAAATGCACTTAGTGCCTCAGAGCACACTCTTGGTTCAGTCTCCGTCACAATGTACGTCAGTGATCTTGGGACAGAGTTAACACACAGAACAGTAAAATTTTCGATTTCCACAAAATGGGGAAAGTGGAGCAGTCAGAGGAGATTGTGTGAATGTTCAGAGTGACTTACACGGGTTTCGCTGTGGTTGCAGACGTGCATGATGAATTGTAACGAAGACAATTGCAAAGTCAAATACCTTTTGGATACAGCAGTCTCAGACATGACTGCAAAATGTTTGGCAACAAATTAACCGAAACAAAAGAAGAAAAGAACCTTGGAATAATCATAATCAAAACAATATTTATATTTGAGCAGCGAAGTTAACAGAAGGCTAATTTTCACATCTAGAAATGCAATAATCACGAACAAGCTATACATGGCGCAAGACAACCACAAGGGGAGTTGAATGATAGTTATAGGCCTTTCTTGTTGCAATCAACACATCATCAGGAGCGTGCAACGTTCCAGAAATTAGTAGAAAATTCAAGCAGATTCGTTCAGGGGAACAATTTCTAGCCGGAATGTGTCGGCACACCAGTGAGTGCCAAGTGCCAGGAAGATGAAGGCAGACCAGTGAGTGCCAAGTGCCAGGAAGATGAAGGCAGACCAGTGAGTGCCAAGTGCCAGGAAGATGAAGGTAGACCAGTGAGTGCCAAGTACCAGGAAGATGAAGGCAGACCAGTGAGTGCCAAGTGCCAGGAAGATGAAGGCAGACCAGTGAGTGCCAAGTGCCAGGAAGATGAAGGCAGACCAGTGAGTGCCAAGTGCCAGGAAGATGAAGGCAGACCAGTGAGTGCCAAGTGACAGGAAGATGAAGGTAGACCAGTGAGTGCCAAGTGCCAGGAAGATGAAGGCAGACCAGTGAGTGCCAAGTGCCAGGAAGATGAGGTAGACCAGTGAGTGCCAAGTGCCAGGAAGATGAAGGTAGACCAGTGAGTGCCAAGTGCCAGGAAGATGAAGGTAGACCAGTGAGTGCCAAGTGCCAGGAAGATGAAGGCAGACCAGGAGTGCCAAGTGCCAGGAAGATGAAGGCAGAACCAGTGAGTGCCAGTGCCAGGAAGATGAAGGTAGACCAGTGAGTGCCAAGTGCCAGGAAGATGAAGGTAGACCAGTGAGTGCCAATGCCAGGAAGATGAAGGTAGACCAGTGAGTGCCAAGTGCCAGGAAGATGAGGTAGACCAGTGAGTGCCAAGTGCCAGGAAGATGAAGGTAGACCAGTGAGTGCCAAGTGCCAGGAAGATGAAGGTAGACCAGTGAGTGCCAAGTGCCAGGAAGATGAAGGCAGACCAGTGAGTGCCAAGTGCCAGGAAGATGAAGGCAGACCAGTGAGTGCCAAGTGCCAGGAAGATGAAGGCAGACCAGTGAGTGCCAAGTGCCAGGAAGATGAAGGCAGACCAGTGAGTGCCAAGTACCAGGAAGATGAAGGCAGACCAGTGAGTGCCAAGTGCCAGGAAGATGAAGGCAGACCAGTGAGTGCCAAGTGCCAGGAAGATGAAGGCAGACCAGTGAGTGCCAAGTGCCAGGAAGATGAAGGCAGACCAGTGAGTGCCAAGTACCAGGAAGATGAAGGCAGACCAGTGAGTGCCAAGTGCCAGGAAGATGAAGGCAGACCAGTGAGTGCCAAGTGCCAGGAAGATGAAGGCAGACCAGTGAGTGCCAAGTGCCAGGAAGATGAAGGCAGACCAGTGAGTGCCAAGTACCAGGAAGATGAAGGCAGAACCAGTGAGTGCCAAGTGCCAGAAGATGAAGGCAGACCAGTGAGTGCCAAGTACCAGGAAGATGAAGGCAGACCAGTGAGTGCCAAGTGCCAGGAAGATGAAGGTAGACCAGTGAAGTGCCAAGTGCCAGGAGATGAAGGAGACCAGTGAGTGCCAAGTGCCAGGAAGATGAAGGTAGACCAGTGAGTGCCAAGTGCCAGGAAGATGACGGCAGACCAGTGAGTGCCAAGTGCCAGGAAGATGAAGGCAGACCAGTGAGTGCCAAGTGCCAGGAAGATGAAGGTAGACCAGTGAGTGCCAAGTGCCAGGAGATGGAAGGCAGACCAGTGAGTGCCAAGTGCCAGGAAGATGAAGGTAGACCAGTGAGTGCCAAGTACCAGGAAGATGAAGGCAGACCAGTGAGTGCCAAGTGCCAGGAAGATGAAGGTAGACCAGTGAGTGCCAAGTGCCAGGAAGATGAAGGCAGACCAGTGAGTGCCAAGTGCCAGGAAGATGAAGGTAGACCAGTGAGTGCCAAGTGCCAGGAAGATGACGGCAGACCAGTGAGTGCCAAGTGCCAGGAAGATGAAGGTAGACCAGTGAGTGCCAAGTGCCAGGAAGATGAAGGCAGACCAGTGAGTGCCAAGTGCCAGGAAGATGAAGGCAGACCAGTGAGTGCCAAGTGCCAGGAAGATGAAGGTAGACCAGTGAGTGCCAAGTACCAGGAAGATGAAGGTAGACCAGTGAGTGCCAAGTGCCAGGAAGATGAAGGCAGACCAGTGAGTGCCAAGTGCCAGGAAGATGAAGGTAGACCAGTGAGTGCCAAGTGCCAGGAAGATGAAGGCAGACCAGTGAGTGCCAAGTGCCAGGAAGATGAAGGCAGACCAGTGAGTGCCAAGTGCCAGGAAGATGAGGCAGACCAGTGAGTGCCAAGTGCCAGGAAGATGACGGCAGACCAGTGAGTGGCCAAGTGCCAGGAAGATGAAGGTAGACCAGTGAGTGCCAAGTGCCAGGAAGATGAAGGCAGACCAGTGAGTGCCAAGTGCCAGGAAGATGAAGGCAGACCAGTGAGTGCCAAGTGCCAGGAAGATGAAGGTAGACCAGTGAGTGCCAAGTGCCAGGAGATGACGGCAGACCAGTGAGTGCCAAGTGCCAGGAAGATGAAGGCAGACCAGTGAGTGCCAAGTGCCAGGAAGATGAAGGTAGACCAGTGAGTGCCAAGTGCCAGGAAGATGAAGGCAGACCAGTGAGTGCCAAGTGCCAGGAAGATGAAGGTAGACCAGTGAGTGCCAAGTACCAGGAAGATGAAGGCAGACCAGTGAGTGCCAAGTGCCAGGAAGATGAAGGTAGACCATGAGTGCCAAGTGCCAGGAAGATGAAGGCAGACCAGTGAGTGCCAAGTGCCAGGAAGATGAAGGTAGACCAGTGAGTGCCAAGTGCCAGGAAGATGACGGCAGACCAGTGAGTGCCAAGAGCCAGGAAGATGAAGGTAGACCAGTGAGTGCCAAGTGCCAGGAAGATGAAGGCAGACCAGTGAGTGCCAAGTGCCAGGAAGATGAAGGCAGACCAGTGAGTGCCAAGTGCCAGGAAGATGAAGGTAGACCAGTGAGTGCCAAGTACCAGGAAGATGAAGGTAGACCAGTGAGTGCCAAGTGCCAGGAAGATGAAGGCAGAACCAGTGAGTGCCAAGTGCCAGGAAGATGAAGGTAGACCAGTGAGTGCCAAGTGCCAGGAAGATGAAGGCAGACCAGTGAGTGCCAAGTGCCAGGAAGATTAAGGCAGACCAGTGAGTGCCAAGTGCCAGGAAGATGAAGGCAGACCAGTGAGTGCCAAGTGCCAGGAAGATGAAGGAAGACCAGTGAGTGCCAAGTGCCAGGAAGATGAAGGTAGACCAGTGAGTGCCAAGTGCCAGGAAGATGACGGCAGACCAGTGAGTGCCAAGTGCCAGGAAGATGAAGGTAGACCAGTGAGTGCCAAGTGCCAGGAAGATGAAGGCAGACCAGTGAGTGCCAAGTGCCAGGAAGATGAAGGCAGACCAGTGAGTGCCAAGTGCCAGGAAGATGAGGTAGACCAGTGAGTGCCAAGTACCAGGAAGATGAAGGTAGACCAGTGAGTGCCAAGTGCCAGGAAGATGAAGGCAGACCAGTGAGTGCCAAGTGCCAGGAAGATGAAGGTAGACCAGTGAGTGCCAAGTGCCAGGAAGATGAAGGCAGACCAGTGAGTGCCAAGTGCCAGGAAGATTAAGGCAGACCAGTGAGTGCCAAGTGCCAGGAAGATGAAGGCAGACCAGTGAGTGCCAAGTGCCAGGAAGATGAAGGAAGACCAGTGAGTGCCAAGTGCCAGGAAGATGAAGGCAGACCAGTGAGTGCCAAGTACCAGGAAGATGAAGGCAGACCAGTGAGTGCCAAGTGCCAGGAAGATGAAGGCAGACCAGTGAGTGCCAAGTGCCAGGAAGATGAAGGCAGACCAGTGAGTGCCAAGTGCCAGGAAGATGAAGGCAGACCAGTGAGTGCCAAGTGCCAGGAAGATGAAGGCAGACCAGTGAGTGCCAAGTGCCAGGAAGATGAAGGTAGACCAGTGAGTGCCAAGTGCCAGGAAGATGAAGGCAGACCAGTGAGTGCCAAGTGCCAGGAAGATGAAGGTAGACCAGTGAGTGCCAAGTGCCAGGAAGATGAAGGTAGACCAGTGAGTGCAAGTACCAGGAAGATGAAGGTTAGACCAGTGAGTGCCAAGTGCCAGGAAGATGAAGGTAGACCAGTGAGTGCCAAGTGCCAGAAGATGAAGGTAGACCAGTGAGTGCCAAGTGCCAGGAAGATGAAGGCAGACCAGTGAGTGCCAAGTGCCAGGAAGATGAAGGCAGACCAGTGAGTGCCAAGTGCCAGGAAGATGAAGGCAGACCATGAGATGCCGAGTGCCAGAAGATGAAGGCAGACCAGTGAGTGCCAGTACCAGGAAGATGAAGGCAGACCAGTGAGTGCCAAGTGCCAGGAAGATGAAGGCAGACTAGTGAGTGCCAAGTGCCAGGAAGATGAAGGCACACCAGTGAGTGCCAAGTGCCAGGAAGATGAAGGCAGACCAGTGAGTGCCAAGTACCAGGAAGATGAAGGCAGACCAGTGAGTGCCAAGTGCCAGGAAGATGAAGGCAGACCAGTGAGTGCCAAGTGCCAGGAAGATGAAGGCAGACCAGTGAGTGCCAAGTGCCAGGAAGATGAAGGCAGTCCAGTGAGTGCCAAGTGCCAGGAAGATGAAGGCAGACCAGTGAGTGCCAAGTACCAGGAAGATGAAGGCAGACCAGTGAGTGCCAAGTACCAGGAAGATGAAGGCAGACCAGTGAGTGCCAAGTGCCAGGAAGATGAAGGCAGACCAGTGAGTGCCAAGTACCAGGAGATGAAGGCAGGACCATGAGTGCCAAGTACCAGGTAGATGAAGGAAGACCAGTGAGTGCCAAGTGCCAGGAAGATGAAGGAAGACCAGTGAGTGCCAGGTACCAGGAAGATGAAGGCAGACCAGTGAGTGCCAAGTGCCAGGAAGATGAAGGCAGACCAGTGAGTGCCAAGTGCCAGGAAGATGAAGGAAGACCAGTGAGTGTCAAGTGCCAGGAAGATGAAGGCAGACCAGTGAGTGCCAAGTGCCAGGAAGATGAAGGTAGACCAGTGAGTGCAAAGTGCCAGGAAGATGAAGGCAGACCAGTGAGTGCCAAGTGCCAGGAAGATGAAGGTAGACCAGTGAGTGCCAAGTACCAGGAAGATGAAGGCAGACCAGTGAGTGCCAAGTGCCAGGAAGATGAAGGAAGACCAGTGAGTGTCAAGTGCCAGGAAGATGAAGGCAGACCAGTGAGTGCCAAGTGCCAGGAAGATGAAGGAAGACCAGTGAGTGCCAAGTGCCAGGAAGATGAAGGCAGACCAGTGAGTGCCAAGTGCCCGGAAGATGAAGGTAGACCAGTGAGTGCCAAGTACCAGGAAGATTAAGGCAGACCAGTGAGAGCCAAGTACCAGGAAGATGAATGCAGACCAGTGAGTGCCAAGTGCCAGGAAGATGAAGGCAGACCAGCGAGTGCAAAGTACCAGGAAGATGAAGGTAGACCAGTGAGTGCCAAGTGCCAGGAAGATGAAGGCAGACCAGTGAGTGCAAAGTGCCAGTAAGATGAAGGCAGACCAGTGAGTGCCAAGTGCCAGGAAGATGAAGGCAGACCAGTGAGTGCCAAGTGCCAGGAAGATGAAGGCAGACCAGTGAGGGCCAAGTTCCAGGAAGATGAAGGTAGACCAGTGAGTGCCAAGTGCCAGGAAGATGAAGGTAGATCAGTGAGTGCCAAGTGCCAAGAAGATGAAGGCAGACCAGTGAGTGCCAAGTACCAGGAAGATGAAGGTAGACCAGTGAGTGCCAAGTGCCAGTAAGATGAAGGCAGACCAGTGAGTGCCAAGTGCCAGGAAGATGAAGGAAGACCAGTGAGTGTCAAGTGCCAGGAAAATGAAGGCAGACCAGTGAGTGCCAAGTGCCAGGAAGATGAAGGTAGACCAGTGAGTGCCAAGTGTCAGGAAGATGAAGGTAGACCAGTGAGTGCCAAGTGCCAAGTACTATACCTTGTATAGTACTTTCCCAGAGGTTTTCACTGCGGCAGCCTCAGACTTAGCTCTGTTTATCATTACTGTTTTTGTTCTATTGGTTAGAAAGTTAAAGATCTATTCCTCCATTTTTCTAGTTATTCATAAAGCAAGCATTGTGTGTGCTGTTACACCGTCACTACACTAATCGAAAACCTTTGTAGAGTCTATGTTTACTACATCTGCATTTTGTTTGCCCTCCAGTGCATCCAAGACTATGTGACGGTGGTCCAGCAGCTGCAAGAGGCAGAAGCAACCTGCTCTAAACCCATGCTGCCCTGGGCTGTGCAACTGTTGGGAATGCAAGTGGTTGGCGATCATGCTTCTTAGAACCCTTTCAAAGATTTTTATAATGTAAGACGTTAGTAACTATCAGTCTATAATGCTTTGCTATTGGTTTGTTAACACATTTATGGAGGGAGGCTATATTCGTTGTTTATAGCGACTGTGGATGACCCCCGAGTTAATACACTCTCTCTCCCTCCATGGTATACTTAAGGCACGTGAAATGGGTTTCTTGCGGTTCTTGATGAGCACAGAGTTCCACGAGTCTGGGTCTGTGGCAGAGAGCATGGGCATATTGTCATTTTTTTTTTTCAAAGTCCAGTGGAGTTAGGGTTATGCTAGAAATCTGGTATATATTGACAAGGTTCTGAGACTCATTCATATTGTTGATCTTAAGTTTGATTAACCGCTCACTAAACACAGTGTCATACTGAGACTTCGGTATGCCACTGATTTCTTTGCTGTCGTCGGTGTAAGTCCCATCTTGTTTAAGAAAGGGCCCGATACTGAACATGGTTTTTGCCTTTTTTTGCATATGAAAATAAATATTCTGCATTTCTTTCAATTTCACTAATTACTTTTAGCTCCCGTGTTTCCTGGATTCTGCATTAATCAATTAACTCAAGTTCAGTATTTTCTTCTTCCCTAGTCAGTGCTTCCTTTCATACTCCAAACAGTCTAGCCCCCCTCGAGAAACTCAATGATTCTTCGCCTTCACCTGTAGAGGGAGCATCTCTCTCTTTCCAATTTACACATTCTCTTCTTTTTTCTTTGGGGAATGTGCCTTGAACGTACTTTAGCTTCCAATGAATTTATGCTTTCAAGACACTGGTTTGGATCCACCTTATTTAAGATATCTTCTCAACATGTTTCATTGAAATCACCAGCACCAAGATGTTTGGGGTTCAGGTTGAAAGATTCTATAGACAATAGTCAATTTTCAGTGGCTGTTCCTTGAACTGTTGAGAAATAGCGTCTGATGGCTTATATACAACCACAATGACTAGGTTTTGGTTCTCAGTATTTACTGCCAAAACTTCAACTGCATCATTTGTGGTGTTTAATAACTCTGTGTAAATGAACGACTGTGAAAGAAACTTTACATACAACACTTGTAGAAAAGTCAACCTTAACAATATCACCAGAGGAAACAATACATCTTACGTGCCTTAAGGATGACATAACTGCTCTCTTCCCTGGGTGTTTGTGTCTCCCACACAACACCTGCTGCAGTGTTGCATGTTTGTGTCTCCCACACAACACCTGCTGCAGTGTTGCATGTTTGTGTCTCCCACACAACACCTGCTGCAGTGTTGCATGTTTGTGTCTCCCACACAACACCTGCTGCAGTGTTGCATGTTTGGTGTGTCTCCCACACAACACCTGCTGCAGTGTTGCATGTTTGTGTCTCCCACACAACACCTGCTGCAGTGTTGCATGTTTGTGTCTCCCACACAACACCTGCTGCAGTGTTGCATGTTTGTGTCTCCCACACAACACCTGCTGCAGTGTTGCATGTTTGTGTCTCCCACACAACACCTGCTGCAGTGTTGCATGTTTGTGTCTCCCACACAACACCTGCTGCAGTGTTGCATGTTTGTGTCTCCCACACAACACCTGCTGCAGTGTTGCATGTTTGTGTCTCCCACACAACACCTGCTGCAGTGTTGCATGTTTGTGTCTCCCACACACCTGCTGCAGTGTTGCATGTTTGTGTCTCCCACACAACACCTGCTGCAGTGTTACATGTTTGTGTCTCCCACACAACACCTGCTGCAGTGTTGCATGTTTGTGTCTCCCACACAACACCTGCTGCAGTGTTACATGTTTGTGTCTCCCACACAACACCTGCTGCAGTGTTACATGTTTGTGTCTCCCACACAACACCTGCTGCAGTGTTGCATGTTTGTGTCTCCCACACAACACCTGCTGCAGTGTTGCATGTTTGTGTCTCCCACACAACACCTGCTGCAGTGTTACATGTTTGTGTCTCCCACACAACTCCTGCTGCAGTGTTGCATGTTTGTGTCTCCACACCTCGGGCGACACAACACCTGCTGCAGTGTTGCATGTTTGTGTCTCCCACACAACACCTGCTGCAGTGTTGCATGTTTGTGTCTCCCACACAACACCTGCTGCAGTGTTGCATGTTTGTGTCTCCCACACAACACCTGCTGCAGTGTTGCATGTTTGTGTCTCCCACACAACACCTGCTGCAGTGTTGCATGTTTGTGTCTCCCACACAACACCTGCTGCAGTGTTGCATGTTTGTGTCTCCCACACAACACCTGCTGCAGTGTTGCATGTTTGTGTCCTCCCACACAACACCTGCTGCAGTGTTGCATGTTTGTGTCTCCCACACAACACCTGCTGCAGTGTTGCATGTTTGTGTCCCCACACAACACGCTGAGTGATTGTCCCACAACACCTGCTGCAGTGTTGCATGTTTGTGTCTCCCACACAACACCTGCTGCAGTGTTGCATGTTTGTGTCTCCCACACAACACGCGCATTGCTGTGTGTCTCCACACAACCTGCTGCATGTTGCATGTTTGTGTCTCCCACACAACACCTGCTGCAGTGTTGCATGTTTGTGTCTCCCACACAACACCTGCTGCAGTGTTGCATGTTTGTGTCTCCCACACAACACCTGCTGCAGTGTTGCATGTTTGTGTCTCCCACACAACACCTGCTGCAGTGTTGCATGTTTGTGTCTCCCACACAACACCTGCTGCAGTGTTGCATGTTTGTGTCTCCCACACAACACCTGCTGCAGTGTTGCATGTTTGTGTCTCCCACACAACACCTGCTGCAGTGTTGCATGTTTGTGGTCTCCCACACAACACCTGCTGCAGTGTTGCATGTTTGTGTCTCCCACACAACACCTGCTGCAGTGTTGCATGTTTGTGTCTCCCACACAACACCTGCTGCAGTGTTGCATGTTTGTGTCTCCCACACAACACCTGCTGCAGTGTTGCATGTTTGTGTCTCCCACACAACACCTGCTGCAGTGTTGCATGTTTGTGTCTCCCACACAACACCTGCTGCAGTGTTGCATGTTTGTGTCTCCCACACAACACCTGCTGCAGTGTTGCATGTTTGTGTCTCCCACACAACACCTGCTGCAGTGTTGCATGTTTGTGTCTCCCACACAACACCTGCTGCAGTGTTGCATGTTTGTGTCTCCCACACAACACCTGCTGCAGTGTTGCATGTTTGTGTCTCCCACACAACACCTGCTGCAGTGTTGCATGTTTGTGTCTCCCACACAACACCTGCTGCAGTGTTGCATGTTTGTGTCTCCCACACAACACCTGCTGCAGTGTTGCATGTTTGTGTCTCCCACACAACACCTGCTGCAGTGTTGCATGTTTGTGTCTCCCACACAACACCTGCTGCAGTGTTGCATGTTTGTGTCTCCCACACAACACCTGCTGCAGTGTTGCATGTTTGTGTCTCCCACACAACACCTGCTGCAGTGTTGCATGTTTGTGTCTCCCACACAACACCTGCTGCAGTGTTGCATGTTTGTGTCTCCCACACAACACCTGCTGCAGTGTTGCATGTTTGTGTCTCCCACACAACACCTGCTGCAGTGTTGCATGTTTGTGTCTCCCACACAACACCTGCTGCAGTGTTGCATGTTTGTGTCTCCCACACAACACCTGCTGCAGTGTTGCATGTTTGTGTCTCCCACACAACACCTGCTGCAGTGTTGCATGTTTGTGTCTCCCACACAACACCTGCTGCAGTGTTGCATGTTTGTGTCTCCCACACAACACCTGCTGCAGTGTTGCATGTTTGTGTCTCCCACACAACACCTGCTGCAGTGTTGCATGTTTGTGTCTCCCACACAACACCTGCTGCAGTGTTGCATGTTTGTGTCTCCCACACAACACCTGCTGCAGTGTTGCATGTTTGTGTCTCCCACACAACACCTGCTGCAGTGTTGCATGTTTGTGTCTCCCACACAACACCTGCTGCAGTGTTGCATGTTTGTGTCTCCCACACAACACCTGCTGCAGTGTTGCATGTTTGTGTCTCCCACACAACACCTGCTGCAGTGTTGCATGTTTGTGTCTCCCACACAACACCTGCTGCAGTGTTGCATGTTTGTGTCTCCCACACAACACCTGCTGCAGTGTTGCATGTTTGTGTCTCCCACACAACACCTGCTGCAGTGTTGCATGTTTGTGTCTCCCACACAACACCTGCTGCAGTGTTGCATGTTTGTGTCTCCCACACAACACCTGCTGCAGTGTTGCATGTTTGTGTCTCCCACACAACACCTGCTGCAGTGTTGCATGTTTGTGTCTCCCACACAACACCTGCTGCAGTGTTGCATGTTTGTGTCTCCCACACAACACCTGCTGCAGTGTTGCATGTTTGTGTCTCCCACACAACACCTGCTGCAGTGTTGCATGTTTGTGTCTCCCACACAACACCTGCTGCAGTGTTGCATGTTTGTGTCTCCCACACAACACCTGCTGCAGTGTTGCATGTTTGTGTCTCCCACACAACACCTGCTGCAGTGTTGCATGTTTGTGTCTCCCACACAACACCTGCTGCAGTGTTGCATGTTTGTGTCTCCCACACAACACCTGCTGCAGTGTTGCATGTTTGTGTCTCCCACACAACACCTGCTGCAGTGTTGCATGTTTGTGTCTCCCACACAACACCTGCTGCAGTGTTGCATGTTTGTGTCTCCCACACAACACCTGCTGCAGTGTTGCATGTTTGTGTCTCCCACACAACACCTGCTGCAGTGTTGCATGTTTGTGTCTCCCACACAACACCTGCTGCAGTGTTGCATGTTTGTGTCTCCCACACAACACCTGCTGCAGTGTTGCATGTTTGTGTCTCCCACACAACACCTGCTGCAGTGTTGCATGTTTGTGTCTCCCACACAACACCTGCTGCAGTGTTGCATGTTTGTGTCTCCCACACAACACCTGCTGCAGTGTTGCATGTTTGTGTCTCCCACACAACACCTGCTGCAGTGTTGCATGTTTGTGTCTCCCACACAACACCTGCTGCAGTGTTGCATGTTTGTGTCTCCCACACAACACCTGCTGCAGTGTTGCATGTTTGTGTCTCCCACACAACACCTGCTGCAGTGTTGCATGTTTGTGTCTCCCACACAACACCTGCTGCAGTGTTGCATGTTTGTGTCTCCCACACAACACCTGCTGCAGTGTTGCATGTTTGTGTCTCCCACACAACACCTGCTGCAGTGTTGCATGTTTGTGTCTCCCACACAACACCTGCTGCAGTGTTGCATGTTTGTGTCTCCCACACAACACCTGCTGCAGTGTTGCATGTTTGTGTCTCCCACACAACACCTGCTGCAGTGTTGCATGTTTGTGTCTCCCACACAACACCTGCTGCAGTGTTGCATGTTTGTGTCTCCCACACAACACCTGCTGCAGTGTTGCATGTTTGTGTCTCCCACACAACACCTGCTGCAGTGTTGCATGTTTGTGTCTCCCACACAACACCTGCTGCAGTGTTGCATGTTTGTGTCTCCCACACAACACCTGCTGCAGTGTTGCATGTTTGTGTCTCCCACACAACACCTGCTGCAGTGTTGCATGTTTGTGTCTCCCACACAACACCTGCTGCAGTGTTGCATGTTTGTGTCTCCCACACAACACCTGCTGCAGTGTTGCATGTTTGTGTCTCCCACACAACACCTGCTGCAGTGTTGCATGTTTGTGTCTCCCACACAACACCTGCTGCAGTGTTGCATGTTTGTGTCTCCCACACAACACCTGCTGCAGTGTTGCATGTTTGTGTCTCCCACACAACACCTGCTGCAGTGTTGCATGTTTGTGTCTCCACACAACACCTGCATGTTCATGTTTGTCTCCCACAACACTGCAGTGTTCATGTTTGTGCTCCCACACAACACCTGCTGCAGTGTTGCATGTTTGTCTCCCACACAACACCTGCTGCAGTGTTGCATGTTTGTGTCTCCTACACAACACCTGCAGTGTTGCATGTTTGTGTCTCCCACACAACACCTGCAGTGTTACATGTTTGTGTCTCCTACACAACACCTGCAGTGTTACATGTTTGTGTCTCCCACACAACACCTGCAGTGTTGCATGTTTGTGTCTCCTACACAACACCTGCAGTGTTGCATGTTTGTGTCTCCCACACAACACCTCCTGCAGTGTTACATGTTTGTGTCTCCTACACAACACCTGCAGTGTTACATGTTTGTGCTCCTACACAACACTCTGCAGTGTTACATGTTTGTGTCTCCCACACAACACCTGCAGTGTTACATGTTTGTGTCTCCCACACAACACCTGCAGTGTTACATGTTTGTGTCTCCTACACAACACCTGCAGTGTTACATGTTTGTGTCTCCACACAACACCTGCAGTGTTCATGTTTGTGTCTCCCACACAACACCTGCAGTGTTACATGTTTGTGTCTCCCACACAACACCTCCTGCAGTGTTACATGTTTGTGTCTCCCACACAACACCTGCAGTGTTACATGTTTGTGTCTCCCACACAACACCTGCAGTGTTGCATGTTTGTGTCTCCTACACAACACCTGCAGTGTTGCATGTTTGTGTCTCCCACACAACACCTGCAGTGTTACATGTTTGTGTCTCCTACACAACACCTGCAGTGTTGCATGTTTGTGTCTTCCACACAACACCTGCAGTGTTGCATGTTTGTGTCTCCTACACAACACCTGCAGTGTTACATGTTTGTGTCTCCCACACAACACCTGCAGTGTTACATGTTTGTGTCTCCTACACAACACCTGCAGTGTTACATGTTTGTGTCTCCTACACAACACCTGCAGTGTTGCATGTTTGTGTCTCCCACACAACACCTGCAGTGTTACATGTTTGTGTCTCCCACACAACACCTGCAGTGTTGACATGTTTGTGTCTCCACACAACACCTGCAGTGTTACATGTTTGTGTCTCCTACACAACACCTGCAGTGTTGCATGTTTGTGTCTCCACACAACACCTGCAGTTGTTCATGTTTGTGTCTCCTACACAACACCTGCAGTGTTACATGTTTGTGTCTCCTACACAAACCTGCAGTGTTGCATGTTTGTGTCTCCCACACAACACCTGCAGTGTTGACATGTTTGTGTCATCACACAACACTAGCAGTGTTACATTGTTTGTGTCCCCACACAACACCTGCAGTGTTACAATGTTTGTGTCTCCTACAACAACACTGCAGTGTTGCATGTTATAGTGTCATAAATGCAACAAAGTAGACATTTTGCAGTTTGCTCAGTTTTTCAGTGCCTACACAACCTGGCAGGTTGCAGTTTATAGAGTGTCTAAAGTATGTGATATAATGCAATAGTGAATTCTTATTGATGCTACGTCGGTACTTTCAGTAAACTTTTCAGCTGTTACAACAAAGATTGTGTAAACTCAGGCTGATAACTAAATGTTTGGGTCATGTTTGAAGTATTGTCACACAAGAGCTAGTTAGTGTTGTCAGTTATGTAATAAGACTAATGTGATAAGTAGTGATACTGTAGTATTGATGTGTTTGGAAAGTTTGCGCATGGATCTCATGGACTATTATCAAGGTTACAAATCATGGTTGTAAAAGTATTGAGTTAAATCAGGTGGCGTTGAAATGTTTTAATTAGATGTGCAGTACAGCTTCTCAAGTGTCTCTATGCTGTAGGTATTGTAGTAATAGTATGGAAATATAAATGAAGTAAGTTCAGTGATCTTATGACATGTTTGCATAACGTGAGCTTTCTGAGTAAAGAGATTCATATGGTTATGATAGTCATGGTGTTGGATGTGTTGGAAATAAATGTATAGGTTGGATCAACTGCATTGAAGTCTTCTGAATAGGGTGATAGAGGCTAGGATCATGGGTAACTTTAAAAAGATATTGGACAAATATATGAGTAAACCTTCAGCGTTCTTCCATTCTTATGTTCTTATGTGGGATAACGATGAAGTTTCTTGGCAAGGAGTTCAACTATATTATAGAAGCCGTTGTTGTGGTTGAAGTTGTTGGATATAAAGATAAGTGATGATTCCAGGATTCTGCGGTATTGAGTGTTGTCTTCTCTGGCGATAAGTCTTGCGTTTCTATAGTTGATTAAATGGCTGTATGAATTTCGGTGTTGAACACAGGCATTTGTTAAATCGTCTGAGCTGCCTGCGTATTGGTGTTCTGAAATACATGTTTGGAGGTCTCTGGATGTTTTGCCCATGTATTATTTGCTGCAGTCATTACAAGGACTGAAGGTTGTCCTGTCTATTACTGGTAATGTCCTTGATGGTGGTGGAAGTGGAGGTAGATACTTGGAATGAGGTATTGAAGAGATGTTGGAAACATGTTTGGCAATGGAGTTGGTGGGAAGGACTATGTATCTCCTCTCAGCAGTGTCTTCTCTGGGTGTGTTAAAGATGTTATATGTTTGGCGTCTGCAGTCTCTAATGAAGTGCCGAGGATAGTGAAGTTTAAAAAATACTTGTTTAATTAGCGTGCATTCTTCCTCAAGGAACTCACTGCTGCAGATTCGGAGTGCAAGCAGGAAAAAGCCTATAATTACACCATGCTTAGTTTTGGTGTCGTGATGAGATTAAAAGTGGAGAAAATAGTGTTGATTGGTAGGTTTTCGATATGTGTTGGCTTTATGTGTTTCTCTTTTGAAAATCACCTCTTTCAACAGACTTTTGGACTACAACGCCAAAATGATGGATCTTTTGAATGACCAGTCCACATACGAAAAGTTTCGGAACAAAGATGCTTAAATGTTGCCCATGTGTATTGGGATTTATATCAAGAAGTGTAAGCAACAGCAGTCCAGCGGTTATACTACAGCTTTATACATCATTAGTAAGGCCTCACCTAGATTATGCAGCTCATTTCTGGTTTCCATATTATAGAATGGATATAAAATTCATTAGAAAACATTCAGCGAAATATGACAAAATTAATACATAGCATAAGAAATCTTCCGTATGAAGAAAGATTGGAGTCCCTTTAATTACATTCACTAGTAAAACAAAGAATGAGGGGAGACATAATCGAAGTGTGTAAGTGGAAGATGGGTATTAATAAAAGGGACAGCCATTCATTTCCAACTCCTCTCCTCGGCAAAATGTCACATATCACAAGGTTCCCACCCTTCTTCCTAATTATCTCTATTACTGTCCCATACCCGGTAATCAGGTCCTCACTCCTACATCTGCCAACATCGTTGCCTTCCACACTGAAACAGATAATAGGATTGCTCCCATTATCTTTCATGATGTCATCTAGATGGCTAACAATATCCTCCATCCCAGCTCCAGGAAAGCATACCCACTGCCTCCTCTTCCTATCCCTAAGACAAAATGACCTATCCATAAACTTTACCTGACTGTCCCCAACTAAAACAATGTTCCTACCTTTACTGGCAGTTTGTTGTGATGCTCTCGATGGTATTCATTGGGATGGCCTTCACTGTAATGGTCTTTGCTGGGGTTTCAAGGGATGTCAACTCAGCCTCATCTGCCAATGCTTCCTTGGTGCTCGTTCTAATGTTCCCAGCAGACAAACCACATTCGTCAGGTAGCACAGAAAATGGGTTCGAAGTTTGCATTGTTTCTGCCACTCCTTCCATCTTCTTTATCCTCAGCTTTGTCCCATGTTGCCGGCCACTGTCCAGGTTTTCCTCCTGACTTGAGGACTCACAACAGGAGGATTACTACGAATCCTCTTGTTTTCTTCTGTCAATCACCATATCTCGAGCTTAACTACCCTAAGCTGCTCCTTAACCTGCTGGTAAAGTTGCTCAATTGAGGACATGTTGGTTCAGATTCACAGACAGTACACTATACATGTCATCACTGAGCTAAGTACAGATCACCACTTAGCAAAGTACAGATCACACCTGAAGACCAGAGTTGGCTTATTAACAAAGTGTGTACACCTGGTAGACGCATGTTGGTGTAGCCAGGAGCCAGTCCTAAAAGTAGGTTGTTGAAAACGGTATAAAATACTGACAATTTGAAGATTAAGACTCGTGTGCTACAGTTGGGTATCTTTATTGCTTAAACGTCTCACCTACACAGTAGACTTCTTCAGTCAAATACAAATGGATCAGTAGAAATTAAATAAAGATGATATAATCAGTCCATCAAAGTTGGAGAAAAAGTATCTGACGTGGTCAGTCCCTCACCATAGAGAAGAGTTCAGCTCCAGGTGAGGTAAGGTGCTGACTGATGGTCATCTAGGCACAGTGAGACAGAGAGCTGGTCTCAAGGATAGACCTAGGCGCCTGATCTCTGCCGAGCACTTCCTAATCTAGGCCTTAGAACTTCAAATTGCCCCAAGTGATAGGTAAACATACTGTCTACACCGACTCCAGCGCCTGTTGTCTACAACTTCAAGCAACAAGTATACTCATGCTACATCACACTGCTTGATCACTCGTCACAGCCTGTGAGAGATGTAGACCACTTGTACACACTGCTAGGGTGATAGACCAGGCTGCTGGGAAGATAGACCAGGCCGCTCGGATGGTACATCAGGCTACTGAGATGATAGACTAGGCTGCTGGGGTGATAGTTCAGGCTGCTAGGATGATAGATCAGGGTGCTAGGATGATAGACCAGACTGCTGGGATGATAGACCAGTCTGTTGGAATGATAGACCAGGCTGCTAGGATGATAGACCAGGCTGGGATGGAAGACCAGGCTGGGATGGAAGACCAGGCTGCTGGGCTGGTGACCTGACCAGAGAAGTGTCAACCTTCCTAGTGACCTGACCAGGGAAGCGTCAACCTTCTTAGTGACCTGACCATGGAAGTGTCAACCTTCCTAGTGACCTGACCAGGGAAGTGTCAACCTTCCTAGTGACCTGACCAGAGAAGTGTCAACCTTCCTAGTGACCTGACCAGGGAAGTGTCAACCTTCCTAGTGACCTGATCAGGGAAGTGTCAACCTTCCTAGTGACCTGACCAGGGAAGTGTCAACCTTCCTAGTGACCTGACCAGGGAAGTGTCAACCTTCCTAGTGGCCTGACCAGAGAAGTGTCAACTTTCCTAGTGACCTGACCAGGGAAGTGCCAACCTTCCTAGTGACCTGACCAGGGAAGTGTCAACCTTCCTAGTGACCTGACCAAGGAAGTGTCAACCTTCCTAGTGCCCTGACCAGCGTAGTGTCAACCTTCCTAGTGACCTGACCACGGGAGTGTCAACCTTCCTAGTGACCTGAAGAGGGAAGCGTCAACCTTCCTAGTGACCTGACCAGGGGAGTGTCACCTTCCTAGTGATCTGATCAGGGAAGTGTCAACCTTCCTAGTGACCTGACCAGGGTAGTGTCAACCTTCCTAGTGACCTGACCAGGGGAGTGTCAACCTTCCTAGTGACCTGTCCAGGGGAGTGTCAACCTTCCTAGTGACCTGACCAGGGAAGTGTAAACCTTTCTAGTGACCTGACCAGGGAAGTGTCAACCTTCCTAGTGACCTGACCAGGGGAGTGTCAACCTTCCTGGTGACCTGACCAGGGAAGTGCCAACCTTCCTAGTGACCTGACCAGGGGAGTGTCAACCTTCCTAGTGACCTGACCAGGGTAGTGTCAACCTTCCTAGTGACCTGACCAGGGGAGTGTCAACCTTCCTAGTGACCTGAACAGGGAAGCGTCAACCTTCCTAGTGACCTGACCAGGGGAGTGTCAACATTCCTAGTGATCTGATCAGGGAAGTGTCAACCTTCCTAGTGACCTGACCAGGGTAGTGTCAACCTTCCTAGTGACCTGACCAGGGGAGTGTCAATCTTCCTAGTGCCTGGCCAGGGGAGTGTCAACCTTCCTAGTGACCTGACCAGGGAAGTGTCAACCTTCCTAGTGACCTGACCAGGGAAGTGTCAATCTTCTAGTGATCTGACCAGGGAAGTGTCAGTCTTTCTAGTGACCTGATCAGGGAAGTGTCAACCTTCCTAGTGACCTGGCCAGGATAGTGTCAACCTTCCTAGTGACCTGACCAGGGAAGTGTCAACCTTCCTAGTGACCTGACCAGGGTAGTGTCAACCTTCCTAGTGACCTGACCAGGGAAGTGTCAACCTTCCTAGTGATCTGACCAGGGAAGTGTCAACCTTCCTAGTGACCTGACCAGGGTAGTGTCAACCTTCCCAGTGACCTGACCAGGGGAGTGTCAACCTTCCTAGTGACCTGAACAGGGAAGCGTCAACCTTCCTAGTGATCTGATCAGGGTAGTGTCAACCTTCCTAGTGATCTGATCAGGGAAGTGTCAACCTTCCTAGTGATCTGACCAGGGGAGTGTCAACCTTCCTAGTGATCTGATCAGGGAAGTGCCAACCTTCCTAGTGACCTGACCAGGGAAGTGTCAACCTTCCTAGTGATCTGACCAGGGGAGTGTCAACCTTCCTAGTGACCTGACCAGGGGAGTGTCAACCTTCCTAGTGATCTGACCAGGGGAGTGTCAACCTTCCTAGTGACCTGACCAGGGAAGTGTCAACCTTCCTAGTGACCTGACCAGGGGAGTGTCAACCTTCCTAGTGATCTGACCAGGGGAGTGTCAACCTTCCTAGTGATCTGATCAGGGAAGTGTCAACCTTCCTAGTGACCTGACCAGGGAAGTGTCAACCTTCCTAGTGATCTGACCAGGGGAGTGTCAACCTTCCTAGTGATCTGATCAGGGAAGTGTCAACCTTCCTAGTGATCTGATCAGGGAAGTGTCAACCTTCCTAGTGACCTGACCAGGGAAGTGTCAACCTTCCTAGTGACCTGACCTTGCAACATTACACAGAGGTGAAGGCAACACCTGACGGTGTGAACATTGTAACATTGTACACACGTGACTGTGAACCATTAAAGTAAACTTTGAAAAGAGAAAACATTGAATAAAGGTTCCAGTGAGCGAAACATCGGCTATTACAATGAGCTCCCTGGTCGATAGTGTCCTTATACACAGAAATGTGTTATTTAACTAGCATGGTAAAGAGGGTGAGGGAGACTGTAGTGAGGGAGATGACGGTGAGGGACACTGTAGTGAGAGAGAAGACGGTGAGGGAGACTGTAGTGAGGGAGAAGACGGTGAGGGAGACTGTAGTGAGAGAGAAGACGGTGAGGGAGACTGTAGTGAGGGAGAAGACGGTGAGGGAGACTGTAGTGAGGGAGAAGACGGTGAGGGAGACTGTAGTGAGGGAGAAGACGGTGAGGGAGACTGTAGTGAGAGAGAAGACGGTGAGGGAGACTGAAGTGAGGGAGAAGACGGTGAGGGAGAAGACGGTGAGGGAGACTGTAGTGAGGGAGAATAAACACCGAGTATCCGAGGAACACTGATCGACTCACAGACGACCTTGACCTACTTGTAAGCTCTCCCTCCCTCCCTCCTTCCCTCTCTCCCCCCTTTCCCCTCCCTCCCTCCCTCCCTTTCCCTCCCTCCCTCCCTCCCTCCCTCCCTCCTTCCCTCCCTCCCCTCCCCTCCCTACTTCCCTCCCTCCCTCCCTCCCTCCTTCCCTCCTTCCCTCCTTCCCTCCCTCCCTCCCTCCCTCTCTCCTCCCTTCCTCTCTCCCCCTTCCCTCCTTCCCTCCCTCCGCCCTTTCCCTCCTCCCCCCTCCCTCCCTCCCTCCCTTCTTCCCTCCCTCCCTCCCTCCCTCCCTCCTTCCCTCCCTCCCTCCCTCCCTCCCTCCCTCCTTCCCTCCTCTCCCTCCCTACCTCCTTCCCTCCCTCCCTCCCTCTCCTCCCTCCCTTCCTCCCTTCCTCCCTCCTCCTCCCTCCTCTCTCCCTCCCTTCCCCCCTCCTTCCTCCCTTCCTCCCTCCCTCTCTCCCTCCCTCTCTCCCTCCCTTCCTCCCTTCCTCCCTCCCTCTCTCCCTCCCTTCCTCCCTCCTTCCCTCCCTCCCTCCCTCCCTCCCTCCCTCCCTCCCTCCCTCCCTCTCTCTCTCCCTCCCTCTCAGTGGTGACCTGTACTTAATCAGTGGTGACCTGTACTCAGTTGAGGGGGTTGTTAGGACTTTAAACTAGGATTAGTTAGAGGTATGGGATTAGAAATGATTAATAATGAGTATGGATATTAAGAATCTTAATATGATATTAAGAATCTTAATAGTAACTGTCATGGAGTAACTCTGGGTAATGATAATTTCAGAAATTGTGTAAAAACAAAGATGAATAGGAAAAATGTGCAGAAGAAAAAAAAATATGATGGTTTTTTAAAATGCAAACCCAGCCCGAAGTGCAAAAAAAAAATTAATAACTTTTTTTGGGTACTTTGTGCGGGAACTTTGAAAATTTTTGCATTTAACTGAAACGGGGTATGATTTAAAAGAGGGGGGAAATGACGCTAGTGAAATATTCTTTTGGATTTAAGTTGTTCAATGGGGATAGATGAAAATGGGAAGGGGGGGGGATTTTGCTTTGGGAAATGTTCGGAAAAAAAAAAATTTTGTTGCAAAAAAACAGGTAAAAAAAAATAGATGGAGCATAACAAAGTCTTTTTTTGGGTGAGTTCGTGGGGGGTCAAAAAAAACTAATTCAAGTGTAATATCCCCGACCTCCGGGTTTGGGAACACGATATAGGGAACTTTTTTGGGGACAAAAATTGTTAGGGTTTCTGGACACAGAAAACAAAGCCCAATATTGGGGGAAACTTTAATTTTAAACCCAAAATTTGGGACTGAATTCTTTGACAGGAAAACCTAGAGTCCAGTAACTTCATGGAAACAGTTCAGGATGTTTTCTGAAACAAGTGTAACTGAGCCTACCGGGGGTAAAAATTTGCTAACCTATTCTTGTCAAAAAAGGAAACACTCTTTAATAATCGGGAGATCACTGAAGATTTTGGCACAAGTGATCACAAATCCATCATTTTTTAGCATTAATTGGGAATGCAAAATTGAAAAACATAAAAATCCCTGATTTTTGGGGTTTCTCCCATTATAAGGGCCTTGGGGGAAAGCCCTGCCCCCAATCTTAAATTGGGGTTATCTAGTTTAATAAATTTTTATTGACGATAAATTTCAAAACTTATAAATTTTTAAAGGGATCTCTTTTATAAATTTTTTCCTTAATAATTACACATCCCCAGAGTATATACTTTCCCCCCAGAGAGAAATTAGGCCCTAATAAAAAACGTTTCCCAAAGGGTTTAAAAAGGGGGGCTAAAGCATCTTTTGGGGGAAAAAAGGGGGAATTTATAGCGCATCAGAAGAGGGGGGTTTTAACCTTACTGCCCAAATATGTTCAGCTTAAAAGAGAAGTAAAAAAGGCTTTTTAGAAAGCTAAACATGATTTATAAAATTTTGATTTCCAAATGAATCAAAACTAACCCAAAGGGGGTTCTTTCAAGTGTATGGGACAAAGGGAAAAGGAAAAAAAGTAGGCCCTTTAAAAATCTGGAATGGAAAATGACGGATAATAACGGGAAATGTTTTCCCTTTTTTAAAATTACAAATTTTTTGTCATTTTTTAAAACGGAAAAAGTAAATGAGTTTTCCCCCAAATAATTAAAAATTTAATTTAGTTCCGATGAATTTAAGTTAACAAATTTTAAACTGTCACGGGGGCCCCGGGTTTTAAAACAGATAACAAACTGAAACAAAATAAGCCCCCCGGGGACCCATGATTTTCTTTTAAAAGGGATTTAAAAAAATGCAAGATGGAGCTTATTTCAGCCTTTTAACGAGTGTATTCAATGCGTCCACCCTTACCAGGGGTTGTGCCAGAGTTGTGGAAGATGGCTAATGGGGGTTCCTAAATTAAAAATCGGGGGATAAGTCCCCCCCTTTTAAAAATTACCGTCCAAAAAAAGCCTGACATCTATATGGGCAAGAATTAAAAATAAAATTAAAAGTTTGACTTTATCAAAGTAAATTTGAAGAGCATAGTTTGGTTTAAAAAAAACTCACCATGGATTCACGAGAGGTCTTCCCTGCCTGACAAACTTATGACGTTCTTAAAATAAAAAACATTTGGGACAGTTGACAGTGAAAGGGAATATGATATTGTTTTTTTTGGTTTTTTAGAAAACCCTTTTTCGACAAGAAACCCAAAAAGAGACTTTGGGGAAAAGGGGGGGGGGCAGCTAAAGGTAAGGAGGTAAAGTTCAAAGAAAGGTTTTGGGGCCCATGGCAAAACCAAAGAAAGCAAAGTTCCCAAATTTAAGGGGGGAGTAAAATTTCTGAATGGGGATTAGCCCACTAGTGGGCCCTTCCACAAGGATCATTTTTAAGGGCCCTTTCTCCTTTTCAAAATTTTACTTTAAATTTGCCCTTTTGATAAAGGGGTTTTACTAGTAAACCTTGAAAATTTTTTGCTGATGAAACAAAAAAGGCCGCAAATTTCCCCTTCTAGGAGGAATCAATGAACTCCGGGAAACGATTTAAAAACAAATTTAATGTTTTTCTGAAAAAGGGCAGATGAAGTTTAATGGGGTTTAAGTGTAGGGTACTTGCCCTTGGAAAAGAAAAAAACCCTCGAACTAAAAACTGGGTGAAGTAGAGTTTTGGTCATAAAAGTTTTTGAAAAAGCCCCTTGGGAGTCATGGAAGCAGAAATCTAAAGCCAAGACAGCATGCCTAGTTTTCCAACAAGGCCAACAAATTACTTGGTTTTTATCTCAAGAATAAAATAAAAAGAAGTCCAAAAGTTTTTTTTTAAACAGCTCTTTAAAAAACAGGGAAGGCCTCATTTAGATTATCCTGCTCTTTTTTTTGGTCCCCTTACTACAGGTTTGGGGACTTGGGACTCATTAGAGAACATAAAGAAAGAATGACTAAAATGATTTACTGTGTAAGGAACCCCCGAAATAAATAGACTTAAACCCTTTAAAATCTCCACTCTCTGGAGAGGCGTAGAATAGGGGAGATATCTTTTTGAAGTTTTAAAAATGGATACGGGCATAAACAAGGAGACATTAAAAAATACGGGGGTTGTCAAAACCAAAGGTAAGAACCAGGAATAATGGTTTTAAAAATTTGGGATAAATTTAGATTTAAAAGGACATAGGAAAGTACTTTTTTTCTAACAAAGTTTAAAATGCGTAAACCAGTCTTCCCCCCATTTGGGGTGTTTAGAGGCAAAGGCCCTTTTGGGGTAGCTTTAAGAAGAATAGGACAAATTTTTGGGATGGGAGGGCTGGGTTTAAATTTGGTTTGTTGGGGGGTGGGGGAGTTTTTTCTTGTTTAAGTTTTGGGTTTAAAGTCGTTTTATAAGGATTTTGCCCTCGAAATGGGCCAAAAGGGCCTTCTGCGTGTTCCTAATTTAATGTTTTTATTTTCTCCCCTTCCTTTCCCCCCCTTTTTCCCCCCCCCCCCTCTCCCCCCCCCCTCCCTCCCCTCTCCCCCCTCCCCCCCTCCCTCCTTCTCTCTCTCCCCCCCCCCCTTTATCCCTCTTTTCCCTCCCTCCCCCCCCCCATCCCCCCCCTCCCTTCCTTCCCCATCTCCCCTTCCCCTTTCCCCCACCCCCACTTCCCTCCCTCTCTTCCCCCACCCTTTCCCCTTTCCCTCCATTCCCCCTTCTCCCCCTCCCCTTCCTCCACCCCTTTCCCCTCCCTCCCCTCCCCCCCTTTCCCCTCCATCTCTTCCCCCCTCCCCCCCTTCCTTCCCCCCCCCCCCCTTCCTCCCCCCCCCTTCCCTCCCCCCCTTTCCCCTTTCCCCTCCATCCCTCCCCCCCTCCCCCCCTTTTCCTTTCCCCATCCCTCCCCCCCCTTTCCTCCCTTCCTCCCTCTTTTCCTCCCCCCCCCCCTTTCCCTTTTCCTCCCTCTCTCCCTCCCCCCCCTCCCCCCCCCCTTCCCCCCTTCCCTTCCTCCTTCCCTCCCCCCCTTCCTCCCCCCTTTTTCCTCCCTCCCTCCCCCCCCTTCCTCCCCCCCTTCCCCCCCTTTCCCCCCTCCCTCCTCCCCCCCTTTCCTTCTTTTCCCTCCTCCCCCCCTTTCCTCCCTCCTCCTCTCCCCCCCCCTCTCTCCCCTTCCCTCCCTTTCCCCCCCCTTTTCCCCCTCCCTCCCTCTTTTTCTTTTCTCCCCCCCCTCATTCTTTCCCTCCCTCCCTCCCTCCCTTTTCTTCCCCATCTTTCCTCCCTCCCCCCCTTTCCCTTTCCCTCTCCCCTCCCCCCCTTCCTCCATCCCTCCCCCCTTTCCCTTTCCATCTCCCCCTCCCCCCCCCTCCCTCCCCCCCTCCCTTCCCTCCATCCCTCCCTCCCTTTTCCCTCCATCCCTTCCCCCCCTTTCCCTTTTCCTTTCTCCACCCCTCCCTCCCCCCCTTCCTTCCTCCATCCCCCCTCCCTTCCTCCCCCCCCCCCTTTTTTTCCTCCATCCCCCCCTTTCCCTTTCCCCCTCCCCCCCTCCCTTCCCTTTCCCCCCTTTCCCTTTCCCCTCCACCCCTTTCCCTCCCTTCCCCCCTCCCTTCCCCCTCCCTCCCTCACTCCCTCCCTCCCTCTCTCCCCCCCCTCTCCCCCTCATTTTTTCCCCCGGGGGGGGGTTTTCTCCCTTCCTCCCCCCTCTCTCCCTTCCTCTTTTCCCCATTTTCCTTCCCCTGCCTGTTTTTCTCCTTCCTTCCCCCCCTCCCTTCCCCCTTCCCCCTTCCCCCCCCTTTTCTCCATCTCTTTTTTGCCTTTTCCCTCCCTCCTTCCCCCCCTTCCCTTCCTCCCCCTCCCTTCCCCCTTTTCCCCCCCTCCCTCCCTCCCTCTCTCTCTCATTTCCCTCCCCCCTTTTCCCCCTTTTCCTCCCTCCCTCCCTCTCTCTCTCCCCCCCCTTTTCCTCCCTTTTTTCCCTCCCTCCCCCCTTTTCTCTCCCCCCCTCCCCCTTTTTTTCCCCCCCCTCCCCCCTCCCTCCCTCCCTCCCCCCCCCCCCCTCCTTCTCTCTCTCCCCCCTCCCTCCCTCCATCCCCCCTCCCCCCCCTTTCCCTCCCCCCCTTTCCCTCCCTCCCTCCCTCCCCTCCCTCCCTCCCTCCCCCCCCCTCCTCCCTCTCTTTTTCTCCACCCCTTTTCCCCCCCCCTTTCCTCCCCTCCCCCCCTCTTCACCCCTCCCTCCCCCCTCCATTCCACCCTCCTCTCCCCCTTTCCTCCATCCCCCCTCCCCCCCTTTCCTCCATCTCTTCCTCCTCCCCCCCCTTTCCTCCATCCCCCCCTCCCTTCCTCCTCCCTCCCTCCCTCCCTTCCTTCCTCCATCCCTCCCTCCCTCTTTTTCCCCCTTTCCCCCCTCCTCCCCCCTTCCTCCCCCCTCCCTTTTTTTCCCTCCCTCCCTCCTTCCTTCCTCCCTCTTTTTCCCCTCCCTCCCCCCCTTCCTTCCTCCCTTCCTTCCTCCATCCCTCCCCTCCCCCCCCTCCCTCCCCCCCCCTCCCTCCCTCCACCCCTTCCCCCCTTTTTCCCCATCTCCATCATGGTCGGTTCGTCCCCAAGGGGGTCACAGACCCTGAGCTGCTTGGGGATTAGCGGGGAGGGTTTCCCAAAGAAAGGTTTGTTTCCCTACAGTGTTTTAAAAGCTTTTTGGGGGAATTTTGAAGGAGGAGGTCTTGCTTCTCCAGGGGGAGATTGGGAGGCTAAAGGGTTTCCACCTAAAATGGGCCGGGAAGGTGTGAGGTGGTTGGAGATGTGGGAATGAGGCTTCTAGCAGTGAGGTGCGCCCTGTCTCCCACGGGGAGGAGGGGGTAGGTGGGGGGTAGCAACGGCAACCAGCAGTGAGGGGCAGCCCACACCTGCTAAAAAGGGGCGAGTTGTTCACAAAAATGGGGGGGCCTTTCAGAGAAAAGGAAAGTTAAGATTTGCAGTCTGAAGGTAGGAAATCGCCCTTTTCCCTTTCCCCCAGGATGAATGTACTCAGGGCCAGTGAAGGTAAGGGTACTAAATGCCCCTCTAAAAGAAGGTAAGCGCAATTTTTGTGGTTTGGGACTTTTCAGGGAAATTGGTTTACGTGCTTTTTAATAGGAATAAAAAAGGGTAGAGATAAGTTGGGTTTTCCCCGGACTGGTTTTGGGGAATTGTCAACAGGAAATGGTAATATCATGTCAGGGAAAGGGAAAAAAGCCCATTTTTTCCCCCCGTCCCAGTCGGTGGAAAAAGAAATTGGGAAGGGGAGGGGAGAAAGCTGCTAGATAAGTACAGGGCCCCTATAGATTTCATTAAGTCTAAAAGGGGGGGGATCCCCCAAACATATGTAAACAACTTTCCCAGAAGGGGATTAAAGGAAAAGAAAAAAGGGTTTTCCCAGGGCAATTGGTGTAAATTCTGGCTAGACAATACTGCAAGGAATTTTAATCCCATTCATTGACAACTGGAACAACTTTTTATGGCAAACATGATATGTAGCAAGGATGGGGGTTTATCCTCTGGGGGAGGGGTGGTAGCAAATTGCAGACCGATTGAGAAGGTCCATTGGTGAAATTTCCTATGAATTTTTAAAATGGGTTAAATAAAAAGGTAAAGGGTGTGTGGGAAAAAACAGGTTTTCAACACAAAGGGGTTTGGGAAAAATTTAAAAGTATAAAAGGCATTCACATGAAATTTTAAATAAAGAAAAATAAACAGGCCGCAAAAAAAAGGGGGGCACAAAAGGGGAAACAAGGACAAACTCCCTTAAAGGGTTTTTATACAAAAAACAGGGGTGTTTGGGAAAAAAGAAGTGAGCTTTAAAAATTTAAATTTCAAGTGCAGGAAACATAGATATTAAATTGGGTATAAAAAAGCCTGGCTCAATCTTTAAAGATAGAGAGATGCCCCCTAAAAAGTCCCCATACAAGGGTAAAATTATTCCCACTGAAGGGGCCCAAAAGGAAAAAAGGGGGTTTGGGGTAAAAAACATGTATGTCAGAGACAATTTAAATTGTTTGGGGTTTTTAAAAAGATATTAAATTAGAAGCGTCCAAACCCCTGAATCTGTTTTTGGGTTTCAGCTTCTCGAAGGGGCCCAGAAAAACTAATTTTTGGGGGTAGTTAAAAGGGCCCCAAAACTTTTTATAGGGGGTGGGAGTAAAACTTCTATTTGGGGCGAAATTTTGTTTAAGGGATTACATACGAAAATGTGTGCTAAAGGGGATTTTCCCAAATATAGACCAGATTTAAATGGGAATTTGACAGGAAATTTAAAAGCGGGTGACTTTTTTGATCGAAACCAGGATTGTTTTTTTAAAACAGTTTGTGACCAGCCAAAAAAGGGGGAAAAAACCCCTTTACTTTGGGTTCCCTTGCCAGAATTAAAACTAATTAATAAACTTGAAATTTTAAAGATGAGCTTGGGGAAATGGGCACAAATCACTTTAGTTTTAACATATCATGGAATTTCCCCTAAAAAAATGGCAATCAAGTCTCCGTCCCTGACTTTCGCTTGGCTGATTTCAAGGACTGAAAAATTACTTTGGTGGGCCCGAACTGGGAAAGACCTGAATAGGGGGCAGGGAGGTGGTGATGGTTGCCGATATGATGCTTTCCAGGGGATAGTTCTTTGCTGCTCCCGTCCAAAATTAAAGTTTCCAAATAGGGGAAAACAGATTCAACAAAAATGATCCAAAAAGGATAACAAAAGAATTTAAAAAATTTTGATTGGCAAAAAGAGGCATATATAGGCAAATCAAAAGAGGAGAGGGGGAAAATTTAAAAAATTTGATATATTCAGTTTTAAAAAGAGAAATAAAAAAAAAAGGGGAATTTTGAAAAGCAAAAAGAGATTTGAGGTTTTAAAAAACAAGATAAACGAAAAACTAACCCAAAAGGATTTTTTTCAGGGATACAAAGAAGATCAAGGGGCAAGAAAAGCCCCCTCAAAATTTCCCCCCGGGGCAGCTCACGACATTTATAAGGAAATGGGGTTTAAAATTTTTAAAACAAACTTCCCTCATTTTTTTCACGAGGGGTACCAGCGATATTCCCCGTAATTTTAAAATTTTTTTAGAAACAGGACGAAAAAAAAAACTGTGCACCTTTAGGGCACAATTGGGCTGGTCCTTTGGGAAATAGATAAATTAAAAAACCCAAACAAATCCCCCCCGGGCCCGATGAAAATGTTGCCCAAAGGGTTTTTAAAGGAATGTTTAAAAAGGAAGCTTAGCACACCTTTGGCTAATCTTTCAACATAACACAACAAACTGGGATGGGGCCCGATAATGGAAAAAGGGAAATGTGAATTTCCAAAAATTTTAAAAAAGGGTTTACAGGTCCTTAGCTTCCCAACTAAAAGACCCAAAAAGCCCAACCCCATAGTGGGAAAAATTTTTGGAATCAATAATTGGGCCCAGGGGAGTTTTGTACCACCTTGAAAAACATAAATTTTAAACAACGAATCCCAGCATGGGGTTTTTCAAAGGGGCCGTTTCCCCCCCCCCCCGCCTTAAAAATTTATTAACTTTTTTCACTAAGGAAATTTTAGGAGGAAAATCAATGGGAATTTTTTAAGAAATTGTGTATATGGACTTCATAAGGGTTTTGACAGGGGGCCCACATTTAAGACTATTGAGGAAAATTAAAGCACATGGAAAAGGAGGAGAAATTTTTTTCCCGGGGTAGAGGCATGGTTTACAAATAGGCCGCAGGAGTTTTGGGGGATAAAAAGGGGCGAAAACAGAGTGGGGAAGGCGGCCCCGGCGGTTTGGGGTTCCACAGGGGGGGCAGGGGGGTTTTGGGGCCCCCTGCTGTTCACAATCAACATAAACGAATAGAAGAGGGCATAAAGGCGGAACATCGGAAAAATTTTCCGAGACAAAACCCAAAAAAAGGCCGTCGAAAATTTATTCTGACGAGGACATTCGAGCACTCCGGGAAAATTTGAATAACAAAACAGTGGTCCCGGGGAAGTGGCAGAAAGCAGTTTTTAAAATAACAAATGCAAAGTTTTAAATGGGGGGGGGGACAGGACAATAACCCATGGCCACAAAAAACTAAATAATGTTGAAAATTAAAAATTACGGGGGGGGTTGGGGCCCAAAAAGGGGTTAAAGGGGTTTTTGGTTTAGGGAGTTTTTCTTTAAACCAAGAACAAAAATGCATAAATGTTCGCAATAAAGCAAAGAATCCTTTTGGGGGGTTCATAAATCAAAGAACATAAAATAATTTGAGTCCTCAGGTTGGCTTCAAAACCCAAAAACAACCTTGGTTAGGCCTCCAAATTTTGATTATGGGTTTTACATTTTTGGGGCCCCCGTATTTCAGAATGGATATAAAATTTTCTGGAAAATGTAAAAAGGGGGATGAAAAAAGAAGAAACCCATTTAAAAACCTTCCCCATGAGGGTAGACAAAAGGGGGCCCGAAAAATGCCCCCTCTAAAAGAGTAGAATTAGGGGGGATAGATTGAGGTTTTAAAAATGGGAAAACAGGGAAAAAATAAAGGGATGTAAATAGTGGCTGAAAATAAACAAACCTAGACAGGACCGCAGCAATGGTTTTAAGGGTTGGGAAAAATTTAAAATTCAAAGGGGGGATATAGGGAAAATACTGGTTTGGTAATAGAGTTTTGGATGATTGGAAAAAAACTCCCCCAAATACCGTTATAGAGGCCAGAACGTTGGTAGCTTTAAAAAAAAGGTTGGAAAAAATACATGAATTTAAAGTGGGGGGGGTGGATTTGGGCCTGATAGCTTGTGCAACAGGGGCGGGTTTCCAGTTCCCCCTTTAAATCAATGTGACCCCGACCTACAATTTTGGGGCATTGGCTTAAGCCGGAAAGGACTTTGGGCCTGGGGCCCCCCATGGGGCCCTAGGGGCCCCTTCGCCCGTGTTCCTTTGTTTTTTTATGTTCTTAAACTCTCCCACCCTCCCCCCCCTTCCTCCCCCCCTCCCTCCCTCCCTCTCTTCATCCCCCCCCCTCCCTCCCTCCCTTTCCTTTTTCCCCCCCTCTTCTTTCCCCTTTCCCCACCCCCCCCTTTCCTTTCCCTTTCCCCCACTCTTCCTTCCCCCCCCTCCCTTCCCCCAAATTTCCCCCCCCCTTCCTCCCTCCCTCCCCTCCCCCCCTTTCCCTTCCCCCATCCCCCCCCCCCTTCCTTTCCCCCATCCCTCCCGTCCCTTTCCCCCCTCCCTCCCCCCTTTTTTCCCCCATCCCCCCTTTCCTTTCCCCCCCTCCTCCCTCCCTCCCCTTTCCCTCCCCTTCCTTTCCCCCTTCCTTCCTCCCTCCCTCCCCCCCTTCCTCCCTCCCCCCCTTCCTTTCCCCCCCTTTCCCCCCCTTTCCCCCCCCTCCTTTCCCCCTCCCTCACTTTTCCCCCGTCTGTCCCCTTCCCCCTCCTTTTCCCCTTTCCCCCCTTCCCCACTTTCCCCCCCCCCTTGCCTGTCATTCCCTTTTCCTTTCCCTCCCCTCCCTTTTCCCCCTTCCGCCCTTCCCCCCCCTTTTTCCATCCTGCCTTTCCCTCCTTCCCTCCCCCCCCCCCTTCCCCCCTCCCTCCCTTCCTCTTTCCCTCCCCCCCTCCCTTCTCTTTTCTCACCTTTTCCTTTTTTCCCTCCCCCCCTCCTTCCCCCTTTCCCCCCCCCTCTCCTCTCCCTCCCTTTTCCCCCCTTCTTCCCCCCCTCCCTCTTTCTCTCCCTCCCCCCTCTTTTTTTTCTCTCCCCCCCCCCTCCCCCCCCTCCTTCCTCTCTCCCTCTCCCCCCTCCCCCCCCTCCCTCCTCCCCCCCTCCCTCCCCCCCTCCCTCCCCCCCCATTCCTCCCTCCATCCCTCCCTTCCTCCATGTCCTTTTTCCCCCCTTCCCTCCCTTTCCCCCTCCCTCCCCCCCCCTTCCTCCCTCCCTCCCTCCCCCCCTCCCTTCCTCCATCCCCCCTCCCTCCCCCTTTCCCTTTCCCCCATCCCCTCCTTTTCCCCTTTCCCCCCTCCCCCCTCTTTTTTCCCCCCTTCCCCCCCTTCCTTCCTCCCTTTCCCCCCCTCCCTCCCTTTTCCTTTTTTCCCTTTTCCCCCCCATCCCCCCTCCCTTTCCCCCCTTTTCTTCCCCCCTCCCCTCCCTCCCTCCCTCCCTTCCCCCTCTCCCTCCTTTTTCCGTCCCCTTTCCCCTTTCCCCCCTTTCCCCCCTCCCCGCCTGCCTGCCTCCTTTCCCTTTCCCCCCCTTTCCCCTTTCCCCCCTTCCGCCTTCCCTCCCCTTTCCCATCTCTGCCTTTCCCCTCTTTCCCTCCCCCTTTCCCCCCTCCCTCCCTCCCCCTTTCCCCCCCTCCCTTTCCCTCCCTCCTTCCCTCCCTCCTTCCCTTTTCCCCCCTCCCTTTTTTCTTCTTCCTTCCTCCCCCCTCCTTCCCTTCCCCCTCCCTTCCTCTCTCCCCCCCTTCCTTACTTTTTTTTCCCCCCCCTCCCTTCCCCATCCCCCTTTTTCCTCCCCCCCTCTATCCCCTTTCACCATCCCTTTCCCCCCCCCTTTCCCCCCCTCCTTTCCCTTTCCTTTCCTTTCCCCCTTCCCCCCCCTCCCTCCCTTCCTTCCTATCTTCCTTCCTTCCTTCCTTCCTTCCTCCCTTCCTTCCTTCCTCCTTCCCTTCGACCCTCCCACCCTCCCCCATTCCTTCCTTCCTTCCTTCCTTCTTCCCTTTCTCCCTTCCTCCTTACTTCACTAACCTCCCTCCCTCCCTCCTCTCCTTCCTCCTTCCATCACTTTCTCCTCCTTCCCTCACTTTCTCCTCCTTCCCTTCCTTTTTCCCTCTTTTCCTCCCTCTCTCCCTCCCTCCCCTCCTTTCCTTCGTCTCTTCTTCCCACCCCTTTTTCCTTCCCTCCCTCTATCTACTATCATACCAGTGTCATTCTCTCATTCCTTTCTGAGATCTCCTTCTCCCTTCCCCAGCACTTCTCCAACATTACTCCCTGCTCTTCTCCCTCACTCTGTTGATGTATAAGTACTGTGGAAAGTGTTCTCTGGTGCTTGTGTCTGTAATCAAAGTGGCAACTGTAACATCTGTCTCCCACAGTGTCACTATCCCAGGTGTCACTATCCTGTGTCTCCCACAACAAAGATCACTGCCACCTTCCTGCTGTCTGTGTGAGACACCACTCGACAGGACACACTCTTAGAAATTTGCCATGGGAGCGAATGTTCGTCTCTATAGCTAAGCCTGGATGTTCGTTTCTATAGCTAAGCCTGGATGTTCGTCTCTATAGCTAAGCCTGGATGTTCGTTTCTATAGCTAAGCCTGGATGTTCGTCTCTATAGCTAAGCCTGGATGTTCGTCTCTATAGCTAAGCCTGGATGTTCGTCTCTATAGCTAAGCCTGGATGTTCGTCTCTCAGTGAGGTATCCCTCAGTGAGGTGCCCCCTTAGTGAGGTGTCCCTCAGTGAGGTATCCCTCGTTGAGGTGTCTCTCAGTGAGTTGTCCCTCAGTGAGGTATCGCTCAGTGAGGTATCCCTCGATGAGGTTGCCCTCAGTGAGGTGTGCCTCAGTAAGGTGTCCCTCAGGGAGGTGTCCCTCATTGAGGTATCGCTCAGTGAGGTATCCCTCGATGAGGTGGTCCTCAGTGAAGTGTGCCTCAGTAAGGTGTCCCTCAGTGAGGTGTCCCTCAGTGAGGTGTCCCTCAGTGAGGTATCGCTCAGTGAGGTATCCCTCGATGAGGTGGCCCTCAGTGAGGTGTGCCTCAGTGAGGTGTCCCTCAGTGAGGTGTGCCTCAGTGAGGTGTCCCTCAGTAAGGTGTCCCTCAGTGAGGTGTCCCTCAGTGAGGTGTCCCTCAGTGAGGTATCGCTCAGTGAGGTATCCCTCGATGAGGTGGCCCTCAGTGAGGTGTCCCTCAGTGAGGTGTGCCTCAGTGAGGTGTCCCTCAGTAAGGTGTCCCTCAGTGAGTTGTCCCTCAGTGAGTTGTCCCTCAGTAAGGTGTCCCTCAGTGAGGTGTCCCTCAGTGAGGTATCCCTCATTGTGGTTTTCCTCCCTGCGAGCATTGGTGAAGGATTAGTTGTTTGCTGCCGAAGTGGCTAATTTATTATGCACGCAATATCCAAGATCAATGGATACACAAGAGGCCTAGGAACCAGGCCTCACAAAGTGTGCAGTACTGCATCTGGATTTATATCTATATTTCACTTATCTATCACAAGCAAATTCAGGAAATGTGTGAAGGAGCAGTATCCTGGCTGGAGTTTGCGGTATATGGCATGATGGCAGCTGAGTGTACAGAATCTAAGTCATTTTGGGCAGAGCCCGACGATATTAGCGTGTGAATATCCCTTACATTATCTTGCATCACCCGCACTCCAGTCTTAATATTGTTTCTGTGAAATTTACCTGACGACACCAGAGGACAGAAGGACCAGAATTGACATGATACTGACGTGTACTGCCGAAGCAAGTACCTGTACTAAAATGTGGAAGGGATTTTATGTATAACATAGTTGGTACCATCTACATATACTGCACAAGTATATTACATAGGAAATCAGTGACACTACTGACAGACGCACAGTACATGGAATTGAGAGAAATTGACAGGGTGAACAAGAAGAGTCTGTTTGAAAGGCGGATCTCAGGTACACGAGATCACAGCTAGAAGTCGAAAGCACAGATAAGCCACAGGGATGTTAGGAAATACTTCTTTAGCTATAGAGTGGCCAGGAAGCATAAAGACCTAGACAAAAAAAAAAAAAGCGACGTGATTGAGGCAGAATCTTACAATAGCTTTAAGAATATAGTGTAAAACCAGTAGCGGCCAAACAAGTGCGAGGCCAGGAGCTGAGACTAGACACCAGCAAACAAAATTAGGTGGTACATACACCACACACAGTAGGGACACAGCGCGCGTTTCACGCCTTCCGTGCTCCGCGAATATAAGTGTTTTTGAGGGCAACCCAAGTGTTCTGCAAGGGTTGCAAAGTGTGTTAGGGTAGTGAACAATCCTAGAAGCGATTTACAATTCTGCCTGTAAGTAAGTAAGAAAGTTTATTCAGGTATACACAATACAAGTTACATAGAATTTTCATACATTCAGCAGCATATGCTGTAGAGAACCTAGGATAACCCAAAAAAGTCAGTAGAGGGACTTATTTCATTGGGGTCCTTTTACCTTTATTATTATAGTATAGGTTATATATAATATTTTTTATTATTCTACAATGAAGATGGAACATCTTATTATCTTACTAAAAAGACTAATCTGCTACACCAAGTCTTTAGACTATCTACAATACGAGGGTCATTACAAGGAATAAGGTAAAATTTACACGTATGTTAAGCTTAAAAATAGAAAATATTCCCCTCCCTTCGTAGCTACATTCATCAGACACCCTTTTGGCCCTCTTCTTGAACAGGTTCACGCTAAGGAATGGCTTTTGACATGTGCGGGTAGTCTGTTCCATCTTTATTGCTTGTAACAATAAAAGGTGTGAAGCACTGGCCTCTGACTGTGGGTACTACAAAGTTGTGCTCTCTCCCCCTAGTTACTGTGATTTGCTTTGGTTCCCAACCTTGACAAAATTGACAGCATGTTATTCTGGACATTGTTTTGTGAGCATTTTTTATCAACATGATTTAGATCAGTTGTTTTTCTCTTGTCTTAACATTCAGCATATCCACTGCTGTAATTCATCCTGGTCCCTACATGTTTCTTGGTCCCAGGCCACAGGATGATCTTACGATTTTGTTCTGGGTGATTTGCAGCGATCTTTCAGTTTTTTTGTCAAGGCAGAGTACCAAGAAGTAGCAGAGTAATCCATATGGACATTGTTAAGGGCTAAGACATAGGGTCCTGCGAAGCTCAGTAGGTAGACACTGTTGATTGTCTATACAGGACTTCAGTTTTGGCATTCGCTTTCTTTAATACATCTGTTCCCTATCAAATTCTCTGACATGCATGGGTCAAAGGGGATTCCCAAATAGTTTACTGATGAAACAAAGTGGATGGGTCTCACCCATTAATTGAACATTAAAATTTATTTACCCTTTATCAGTTTATGTTCGTGCCAAAGAGAATGGCTTCAGTTTTCCCCTAGGTGTTACTGTTGTTTGTTGTCTACTAACCATTTGCTTCGCAGGACTCCAGTTTCCAGTGTATAAAACATTAGCAATATCTTGTGGGTCTTTAATGACACTACACAGTGGCACTGTTCATCTGCTTTACTGTAGGAGTTTGCCACTTGACACTGATAGGCATATCATTGACATAACATTAGCATAATAAGGGACCCAGAATACTACTTGGGAACTCCACATGTTATCGGCAGGGGTTCTGATTCTGTTTTGTTGTTTTTGGGGTAACTATTTTGTATCCTGTTGTAAGGTAGGATCTTAATACCGTCTACGAACCTATACCGATAGCTTGAAGTTTATTACATTAATATATTGTGGTTGGACAGTATCGAAGGCCTTTTGCAGAGTCTAAGGTTACCATGCCTATGAGGTTCCCCTTTGACATTTCAGTTCTCTGGTAATCCATCAGATTAATAAGGGAGTGTGTTGGTTGTGTAGGGTCCTTCTAAAGCCCGATTGAGAGCATGGAGAATGTTTTGTCATTAAGGTACTTAATCTTTTGAGAATACACCGCCCTCTCTAGAAATTTTTAGATTATTATACGGAGTATACTAACAGGCCTTAGTTGCTTACATCAGACCTACTAATTTTTCTTGAAGATAGGAAGTGACTCTGGCCTCCTTTGAACCCCTCCGTTTAGTAATTAGTGGTGATTGATAGATTTATTTATGTGAGCATTGGGATGACAGTTTCAGAAGCACCATCTTTTAGGAACTTTAGACGGGATGTTATCAGGGCCTGTGCTCTTAGTTGGGTTAACCTGCTTAGTTCTTTTTGGATAAAGTCTTGAGATAACACGTACTAGTTGGGAAATGTTTGGGGTTACCCTGTATTGGTATATAGTATGTTTGAACTTATCAGAGTCTGTGTTAAGGTATTTTGATGAAGCTGGTAGTTTACATTACTTGTGTTGATGCAAAGATGTGTAGTATGGAATTAAAAGCAATTTGCACCTTTAGTTGTTTCGTGCATACCTCATTTATCGATAGTGAGTACTACTGTTAGACCGATCTATGGCTTATGGCTATACCCCAACTGTTTTAGTTGTGGCCAGAGCCTTTCTGGGGTTATGCTTATACTCTTATTTTTGAGCAGTATAGTGCTTTGCCTTTGCTCTTTTATAAGTTATGTACTCTGGTTCCTCACCCTTTGGAATTCATTTTAGTGCTGCAATATCCTTGTCTGTTTGCTTTAGATCTTTTTAGGCAGCTGGTCTCTGAATTTTTATTATCTAATATCTCAGTATTCATCAGGGTTCAGTTCATCGTTTAATCCGAACCTCTTTAACGGGTGCAATATTATCAAGGATGGTAGTGAACTTTGTTGAATTTTTCCCAGGCATCGTTTACTCGTCCGTGCTGCAACTTGTTATCTCTGTCCAGTCACAATTGTGTAGCCTATTTACCAGTGTTTCTTTACTGTGTTTCTAGTTGACCTCTTTTTATTGTCCTGTGTAGGCCTATCCTATCCTAGTTATTTCTGGTGCAGTAATGATGAATTTGATACTAATTCCTGTGTATATGACGCCCTGGACTGATAATGTTCTCAGAGGCGGGTTACAAAGTATGTGTGTCCAATTAGGGTGGCTGTGAACCTGTGTGATCCCGGGTTGGAGTATTAATTAGTTGAGTGCAACTATTTAATCCTAGGTATTTGCTTATACCTTTTGCATAGCCCGTTATTTGCTGCTGGAAAAACAGATATTAAAGTTTCGCCCAGTTTTATTGTCTCGCAATTGAGTTTTCAACTCCGGACAAGACTCTGGAAAAGTCTTCTAAGAACTGGTCCTGGGTAGGTGGGCGGTAACTAGTTCTACTAAGATGGGTTTGGTCTTAGGAAGCAGCACTTCAAACCATATGAATCTCCAGTTTATTGTTATTTAAATCAGGTCTTGCGGTTGTTAAGCTAAGTCATTTTCTAATGTAGGCTCATACTCCACCACCCTTCTGTTCATATCTAAAGCGTTTTTATATTGTAAACATCTATTTTGACCTCGTCGTCATCAGTCACCGTATCATCCAACCAAGATTCAGATGATGGTTAATAATGCCGCCATAATTTTTTTATGCTAGGATTCCTAATCTCTGCCAATTTAGGAAGAAGTGAATCTTGCATTGACATGAATAAAGTGATGCCGGGTTTTCATAAAAACATCATATCATTCTATATATGGGCAATGGGGTCTTTTGTATTAAATTAGGTAAATCAATGTGCATCACTGCTAAAGGGTAACTGTGCCAAGTGCATTTTGTTACTCACAAAATGAATTCTGGCACCTGTTGCTATAATTGTACATTCATCCATCATGCACCAACCTTACACATTTTACATTAAGGTGCTTTTCTGTTTTTCATGGTTACTTTAGTACTGTGTAGTGCACCTGTTTGGTAGTGTTTGAGAAAATAATGGCTGTATGTCTCACATTGACCTTATGTTGCATTACATATGAAGTTAAGGTTATCATTCCTAGCTACTAGACCTTCATTATTTGCCGTCATTTATCTGTCTGTTTTGCCTCTGCACTATATAGTTGAGGTCCTGGAGTAATTGGATATCACCACTTTAAAAATAAGTGCGTACATAAGAGCCTGTGTGCCACTGTTTTTGTATGGGTATGCGGTGTTGCCATACCTTGCTTTTCTGGTAGGATGGCAAATGTTGGGCTTTTACTGTCCCCCCACCCCCAAGGCGCTGTTCTACTCTCCATTCATCTTTTCCAGCCCCCATGACTGAGTACTTTCTTCATTGGAATAGAAGAAGAAATAAAAATTATAATTATGGGCAGCCTGTACACCCCTAATGCCTGCCATTTTCACTCTTCGCTCTTTATACTCTATACAATAATATTTATTTCTCTTTTCCAGTCCCTAGTACACTTAGTATCGCTTTAGCAATCACCACTGAATTACTAGTAAAATTTTCCTCTTCAAAACCTCTTCACTGCTCACTTTTCCCTGGTTTTATCCTTCCAAATCCCCTCAGTTCCATTTATCGGGGTTGTGTGGTGTTGTTGTCTCCTGACTGTTTTGCTGGACTCAGCCATTTTTAAAACACTGAGGGGGTAGGTAGTAACGCACCTACACCTGACTTTCTTGAGTTTATAGATATATTTGGCGTTGTCTGCTATGATTCTCTCACTTACACTGGTCAGCTGTATATAGGTCAGCTACTATAACAGTAACCTTGACTGTTTAACTATCACTTCTTTCTCACGACTGGCACTGAGGGTATCCGACCTATAACCTTGGAGTTTTAGTACTGTTGATTTGACGATGTCTCCTGTGTTTCCCTCTCGTTAGCACTGGTACAGCGTGATATGATCGGTGGTACAGAATATGATGCTACTGTCAACAGGATGAACGTTCAGTAAGATGAGAATGTCACTTCGCTAGTTGTACGTCTGCGTAGCGGCTGTTTGGATGCGGTAGGTCAGCCATGTTTAATTGCCTCAATTCTTTCCCTCGTTTGGCACTGAAGAAAAAAGTTCTACAGACCTGTCTTTCCTTGGAGATTTAGTTGATCAGGTTTTCTGCCATGTTGTCTTCCCGTTAAACACTGGTGCAGTTGATATGGAGGTCAGTTATTTCATTGTAGTGGAAAACGTCTCATGTCTGGTTCACGTCTGGCAGCAGGTCTGGTACTTGAATGCCGGTCCCTCTTTTGTCATATTTAGTCCATTTCGTTGTCGTCACCGTCAGTTTTTATGTCACTATAGGTTCCTTGCATGTTGTTGCAGCAGTACTTGCCAACTTGGCCATCACTGGAGTTCGGATAGGCCCAGGGGACGGCCTGAGCCACATAAGTGTGGGGAGAGCCACAATTTTGTAAGTGATCCAGAATGTAAACCATGGTGGCGCAGTCAGAGCGGGCAGGCTAGTGTGGGTGGTAAGGCGACGTTGTCATGTGTCACCCAAGAAAGCTAATAAAGTGAAACAATCGTGTGTCCAGTGAGAGAACTACAGTGAATAGAGTACATTATTAACGAGAAGAAATTGAGGTGGATCTACGCCAGGACGTCACTTCGAGCTGGACAATCTACAGGCTGCTACAGCTGCATTGCAAGTACTGTATTCACCTATGAGTGGTTGTGTGGGTGTTCCAGGGGTCCAATTAACCGCCAAGCTGATTGTGAATATCTCTTATAGCATGATAAAGAATAGGCACTCAGGTATTCAATAAGGAATAGCAATTGGTAATTCAATGAACAAGGCAAGTAACTTACTATAAGCTAGGTGGCAGGACAAGCTTTTAAGGGCAACATTGTAAGTAGGTGCAGGTCAAGTCCCAGGAGGGTGGGGGTCAGGTCACAAGAAGTTGTGGTCAGTCAAGGACCACTGAGACTCCACATTACACCGCAAAAGTCACCTACCTCACACACACACACACACACCACACACCACACACACACACACACACACACACACACACACAACACACACACACACACACACACTCACACACACACACCACACGCAAAACCCACACACACACACACACACACACACACACACACACACACACACACACACTTACACACACTCACACACACACATATCCAGACTCACACATACACTCCACCCTCCACACTGACATCTCACTCCTTCCCTGATCCCTCCCCTCCCTCTTTCACCCTCCCCTCCCCACCTTTCCCTCCTTCCCCTCTCCCTCTCCCACTCACCCACTTGCTTCTCCTTCCTTCCCACTCCCCATATTCCCCCCTAAATCCCCCTCCCCACTCCTCTCCCACATAGCCACAGCTCCTCCTCTACCTCCCCCCCCCCACAGTCTGACATACACACTACTAACCTAACACACAAAATTACATAGGTTTCCCGCTCTGAGGCAATCAGGATAAAACAAAAATGGGTTGCCAGAGAGCAACAAGAAAAACCAAGGGACAGGAGGAGGAGGAAGCTGCAAAGGAAGATTGGGCAGCAGAGCTCATAAAAAGGGAACATGAATGGGAAAAGAAACTAGAAGAACTTAGCATGAGAATGGAAGAGAGGATAGATATGGAAAGCAGGAAGTGGGAGGTGCAAGTCAAAGTAGCAGAGGCCAGGATACAGAGTTTAGAAGAGGAACCGAAAATTTTGAAACAGCCTAAAGAACTAAAGAACATTTTGGGATTGACAACAGAGACTGCTACCTCAGTCACAAATAAGGGGACAGTAGGGAAAGGAGCAAAACTGCATGTAGAAGCTCTATCAGAGGAGACTGTAGTAAATGAAAGAGCTAAGCTGTATATGGAGGCCCTAACAAACCACAGCAGAGCCCAGGGAAACCCGAGAAGGGAAAATGACGGGCCCAGGGCCCCCAAGTACATTACTATTAAACTAAAAAAAGGAAAGTGCAAGGGAGAAATCAAATTGAATGAGGGATACACGGGATATGCAGTGGAGAATGAAAAGGTGAGGTGATTTTGTGTATGGGCTCCAGGAAGTTGAGGGGAAACATAAGAAGCAAAAAAACAAGGGAAAAAAAGAAATTGAAAGCATCATAAAGAAATGGGAGAAGACACATACCCACGGGAAAAAACTCGGAGAATGGGGGGGGTTTTAAAAAAAAACCCAGCCCGTGAAAATGACCTCAAAGGGAGAATCAACTCGGAAAAGGTCCGCGGGGAAAGCACATTTTGGGGGCATCCCCATACAGGGAAAGGGTATCTCGACCGCAACAGAACACAAGAAAAAGGCGAAAATGAGGAATGGTACAAAGGCAAAGGGGGAAAGAGAGGGGAGGGGAAAAACAGACAAGTGATCCCAGACCCAGGAAGAAAATCAAAACAGTCCCCCAAACTTCCTTAAAGCCTCCCCAAAAGGTCAACCCATGAAACCCAAAAACCAAAAAAAAAAACACCCATGCCCCATCCATGCCCCCACCCCCCTGCTTTTCAAACCCACCCACAGGAACCACCCATATTCCCTTTTCAGGTTCCCCCTTCCCCAAAACCCCAATACACCCCCAACCACATCTTGAAAAGAATTGAAGGTGTGGTAACAAATGCAATGGAATAACAAATAATAGAGATGGGACAAAAAATCAAAGAGAATCCCAGAATAATAGCACTCCAGAAACAAAAACCCCAAAAATAATAACAGATTTAATCTTTTCCCCCGGATATCAAATCCCCAGGAAAGACTAGGGGGAAGGGAGGAGGAGTTGACTGCTCATTAAAAACCCTGGGGGGTTTTTAGGAAAAAGGTAGGAAAAGGGTGGCACGGGCAAAAGGACTACTTAGTAGGAACAATCCAGTCTGAGGGACATAAGGTGATAATTGCAGTAATGTACAACCCACCACAGAACTGCAGGAGGGCAAGAGAAGAATACGATGAGAGCAACAGAGCAATGGTTGAACACACTACCGAGGTGGCCAGGAGAGCACACATGGGGGGAGCAAAGTTACTAGTTATGGTGATTTCAATCACAAGGAGATTGACTGGGAAAACCTGGAGCCCATGGGGGTCCCGAAACATGGAGAGCCAAGATGAGGGATGTGGTACTGGAAAACCTCATGCATCAACATGTTAGAGACACTACCAGAGAGAGAGGAGAGGATGAACCACCTTGAGTAGTTTGGACATTGAGGATATCATGTATGAAAGGCCCCTGGAGCTAGTGATCATGTGGTTCTGTGCCTCGACTACATAGTTGAGCTCCAAGTGGAGAGAGTAGCAGGAATATGGTGGGAAAACCAAACTACAAAAGGGGAACTACTCAGGCATGAGGAACTTCCTTCAAGACATTCAGTAGGAGAGGGAACTGACAGGAAAACCAGTACAAGAAATGATGGACTATGTGGCAACAAAATGCAAGGAGGCAGAGGAGAGGTTTGTTCCCCAAAGGAAACAGAAATAATGGGAAAAACAGAATGAGTCTTTGGTTCACCCAAAGTGTAGGGAGGCAAAAACTAGGTGTACTAGAGAATGGAAAAGGTACAGAAGACAGAGAACTCAGGAAAATAAAGAGATTAGCCGAAGAGCCAGAAACGAATATGCACAGATAAGAAGGAGGCTCAGCGACAATATGAAAATGACATAGCATCGAAAGTCAAGACTGACCAGAAGCTGTTGTACAGCCACATCAGGAGGAAAACAACAGTCAAGGACCAGGTAATCAGACTGAGGAAGGGTGATGGGAATTCACAAGAAACGACCGAGAGGTATGTCAGGAGCTCAACACGAGATTTAAAAGAATATTTACAGTGGAAACCAGTAGGACTCCAGGAAATCAGAACAGGGGATTACACCAGCAAGTGCTGGATGAGGTACATATAACCAAGGAGGAGGTGAAGAAGCTGCTGTGCGAACTTGACATCTCATAGGCGGTGGGACCAGACAGCATCTCTCCGTGGGTCCTTAAAGAGGGAGCAGAGATACTGTGTGTGCCATTAACAAAGATCTTCAACACATCATTTGAAACTGGGCAACTCCCTGAGGTATGGAAGATAGCAAATGTAGTCCCAATTTTTAAAAAGGGAGACAGACATGAGGCACTAAACTACAGACCTGTATCACTAACGTGTATAGTATGCAAGGTCATGGAGAAGATCATCAGGAAGAGAATGGTGCACCTGGAAAGAAACAAGTGTATAATTGACAACCAGCATGGTTTCAGGAAGGAAAATCCTGTGTCACAAACCTACTAGAGCTTTATGATAAGGTGACAGAAGTAAGACAAGAGAGAGAGGGTGGATCGACTGCATTTTTTTGGACTGCAAGAAGGCCTTCGACACAGTTCCTCACAAGAGGTTACTGCAAAAGCTAGAGGATCAGGCACACATAACAGAAAAGGCACTGCAATGGATCAGAGAATACCTGACAGGGAGGCAACAACGAGTCATGGTACGTGACGAGGTGTCAGAGTGGGCGCCTGTGACAAGCGGGGTTCCACAGGGGTCAGTCCTAGGACCTGTGCTGTTCTTGGTAATGTGAACGACATAACGGAAGGATAGACTCAGAAGTGTCCTTGTTTGCAGATGATGTGAAGTTAATAAGAAGAATCAAATCGGATGAGGATCAGGCAGGACTACAAAGAGACCTGGACAGGCTACAAGCCTGGTCCAGCAACTGGCTAATTGAGTTTAACCCTGCCAAATGCAAAGTCATGAAGACTTGGGAAGGGCAAAGAAGACTGCAGACACAATATAGTTTAGATGGCCAAAGACTGCAAACCTCACCAAGGAAAAAAGATCTGGGGGTGAGTATAACACCGACATATCTCCTGGGCGCACATCAATCAGATAACTGCTGCAGCATACAGGCGCCTGGCAAACCTACGGATAGCGTTCCAATACCTCAGTTAGGATTCGTTCAAGACTCTGTATACCATTTACGTCAGGCCCATACTGGAGTATGCAGCACCAGTTTGGAATCCACACCTAGTAAAAGCACGTAAAGAAATTAGAGAAAGTGCAAAGGTTTCAACAAGACTAGCCCCAGAGCTACGGGGATTGTCCTACGAAGAAAGGTTGAGGAAAACCCGGCCTGACGACATTGGAGGACAGGAGGGTCAGGAGAGACATGATGACGACATATAAAATCTGTGCAGAATAGACAAGGTGGACAAAGACGGGATGTTCCAGAGAAGGAACACAGACACAAGAGGTCACAATTGGAAGTTGAAGACTCAGATGAATCAAAGGGATGTTAGGAAGTATTTCTTCAGTCATAGAGTATCAGGCCGGGGAATAGCCTAGAAAGTGACATATGAGGCGGGAACCATACATAGTTTTAAGGCGAGGTATGATAAAGCTCATGGGCAAGGAGAGAGAGGACCTATAGCAATCAGCAAGAGGCGGGGCCAGGAAAGCTATGACTCACCCCTGACTGTCTTTACTTGTACTGTCCTCGTGCATCATCTGTGCTTGGTGAATTCTCTCCAGATATTGTCGGTACTGTATAACCGTTTTTGTTATAATATTTGTAGTGTTGCGGGAAGCTTGTTGCTTCCTGGCTTGAAGCCTCGAGACTGCTCAGAGGCTCATTAAGGCTGAATATCACCTGTCCACCTCCAGACAAGAATTCTGAAAGTTCCTAAAATAAGGATTAAAGTAAACTTTTAGTGTACATAAACTGAGAGGGGACACACACACAGTTCACGATGTTTTTATCATGCTGGATAAATCCAACTTTAAAATGTATATGTCACGAGGCCAATGTTAGTTGCAGTATCACAGTTGACATGCCTGTTGTGGCAGGGTTATAGTCCACCACAATATAATTAATGGAGGTGACACTGACGTGCTGCTTCCCAGCTGACAACTTGACTCCATGTGCAGCCAAAGTTGAGGCGCATGATGCATGTTAAGTTTGTAGTCACCTGGGTAAGGTATTTAAAATCCACCCACTCGTGGTCTGTTAGGCAACGCTCTCGCCTCACACACACTGTCCATGGTTCGAAACCCCGGCAAGGGGGAAACATTGGGGATATTTCTTTACACTTGTTGTCCCCGTTCACCTAGCAAGAAGTAGGTACCTGGGTGTTAGTTGACTGGTGCGGGTTCACATCCTGGGGGATGGGGAGGGCATGAATAAAGGAGTACAACAGAAATCAACAGTCCTCGATGACGCAGTGTCTTCCTTGGGGTTTTCCTGGATGACAAACCTTCCAGGGTTAAAACTGCGAGCTTTATCTTATCTTACCTTATCTTACCTAATGGGTTGCAGGTGTTGTCTCTCTACATGTGTCTGAGGCAGACGAAGGGAATATAGCAATGAAAGTGAACTTGAAATAAAATGACAGTGAGTGAGAATGAACTTGAAATGAGGGAAAAACAAACTGCATAATAGAACATTTAATAGTTCAGTGTCCGTCATTTAAAAATTTAAAACTTATAACATCAATATATATTGATATTTTAATAACTTAGCTTCCCTTACTGACTGTTGTACAGGGTCGCTGTCAGGTCCCCAGGATGTGCTCAACATTGATAGCTACATCATGCAGGTTCACTGTCACCATCATGGCACTGTCACCATCATGGCACTGTCACCATCATGGCACTATCACTATCATGGCACTGTCACCATCATGGCACTGTAACCTTGAGTGGTATTCCTCTACCATCATCCTCACATATAAAAGCCGTGAATGATCATCTGGAAAAGCACAATATATTGGCTCAGTAATCAGAATGTAACTGTTGGAGTCACTGTCACCACCATTTTAGCGTCGGCACTGCTCGTGACGACACATCAGTCAAATACAATTCTCCATTCTCCTCTAATAATTATATCAATCTGCAACTAACCTAACCTAACCTAACCTAACCTAACCTAACCTAACCTAACCTAACCTAACCTACCTAACCTAACCTAACCCTACCTAACCTAACCTAACCTAACCTAACCTAACCTAACCTAACCTAACCTAACTTAACCTAAACTAACCTAACCTAACTTACCCAAACCTAACCTAACCTAACCTAACCTAACCTAACCTAACCTAACCTAACCTAACCTAACTTAACCTAAACTAACCTAACCTAACTTACCCTAACCTAACCTAACCTAACCTAACCTAACCTAACCTAACTTAACCTTAACTAACCTAACCTAACTTAACCTAACCTAACCTAACCTAACCTAACCTAACCTAACCTAACCTAACCTAACTTAACCTAGCCTTACTTACCCAAGCCTAACCTAACCTAACCTAACCTAACCTAACCTAAACTAACCTAACCTAACTTACCCAAACCTAACCTAACCTAACCTAACCTAACCTAACCTAACTTAACCTAGCCTTACTTACCCAAGCCTAACCTAACCTAACCTAACCTAACCTAACCTAAACTAAACCTAACCTAACTTACCCAAACCTAACCTAACCTAACCTAACCTAACTTACCCTAACCTAACCTAACCTAACCTACGCTAACCTAACCCAACCTAACCTAACCTAACTTAACCTAACCTAACCTAACTTACCCTAACCTAACCTAACTTAACCCAACCTAACTTACACAAACCTAACCTAACCTAACCTAACTTAACCTAACCTAACTTACCCTAACCTAACCTAACCTAACCTAACCTACCCTAACCTAACCCAACCTAACTTAACCTAACTTAACCTAACCTAACCTAACTTACCCTAACCTAACCTAACCTAAACTAACCTAACCAAACTTAACCTAACCTAACCCAACCTAACCTAACCTAACTTACCCCAAACCTAATCTACCCAAATATAACCCAACCTAACGTAACTTAATCCATCCTAACCTAACTTAATCTAACCTAACCTAACCCAACCAACCTAACCTAACTTAACCTAACTTAACTTACCCTAACCTAATCTAACCAAATATAATCCAACCTAACCTAACCTAACCCAACCCAACCTAAACTAACATAACATAATATAACGTAACATAACCCAACCTAACATAACCCAACCTAACCTAACCTAACCTAACCTTGTGATGGGGGTTCGTAGGAGATATGATGGTTGGAGTAAAAATACTTGTTGGATGGTAACACTTATATTTGCAGAGTATGAAGGGGGAGAGCCCAAACTGCCTGTCCTGTCGCCTGCTTGGATAACGGGAACTGAGGCCGATGCTGCGCGTCCCACGCACTCATGCGGTATCACATAATGTCATAAAAACTAGTCACTAGGCCTAGAAAAAGGGGCCGTGTATGTAAAACATATGGATGGTACTAACTATGATACTCAGATAAACTATACAACACATGTAAGGGATCAGCAACTATGTTGACAGCTCGGTCATGTTACGTATGTCGTCTCGACATACAATACTGTGCTACAGCTGAACAGGCAGGTGGCTTCTGGGCTGATTTCTATACAATAACAAGGACATATGTAACTTAGAACTAATGGATGGTATCGTAAAGGATGTTAACGTAATTAGTTTTAACGTAATGGGTGTTAAGGTAATGAGTTTTAACGTAATGCATTACGAATTATAAGAACAAATCATGGTATAATAAAGGAGGGGAATTGATCAATCGATCTGTATTCATGCACTCTACGGATTCTGAAGAAGAACAAATATATTTTACAAAGGTTAAAGTAATTAACAGCAAAGACAGACTGCTAAATTCTCAGAACCGGAGGGGACGTGAACACAAAAAAAAATTCTGAAAAACTGATCAGCTAATAACAAAACACACATTTTGACAACTTCATTCATCTTGGACAACTCTGCGAGGGTAAGATTTACATATGCAGAAGGGTTTAATCGTCTTTGGGAGGATCGAAAAACCTTTGCAATGGCTAACACATGCCTTGACTGAGGGAGATCTGAACAAGTATCTACAAAAGATACAGCTACATTCACTAGTGACTGTGGAATTACTAAATGGTATACTCTTCTGCTTGGAGTACCCAACTCTGCTGTTCGAAACTAATTCTTGACTCATGACAAAGTCACTAATGGGTGCTGGTGGCTTCACAGTCAGAATAAGATCTTTCTGGAGCAGGAATCGAATACCACCAGACCACAAGGGATCGGTTCTTTCTTACTGGAGGAATGAACAAACTCGGGTAACCTAACCTAACCCAGTCTAACATAACCCAACCTAACCCCAAACCCAACCTAACCTAAAACCCAACATAATATAACATAATATAACCCCAAACTAACCTAACCTAACCTAACCTAACCTAACCTAACCTAACCTAACCTAACCTAACCTAACCTAACCAAACCTAACATAAAACCCAACCTAACCCAACCTAACCTAACCTAACCTAACTAACCTAACCTAACCTAACCTAACAAATATAACATAATATAACCCAAAACCCAACCCAACCTAACCTAACCTAACCTAACATAATATAACATAATATAACCCAAGCTAACCTAACCTAACCTACCAAAAACCCAACCTAGTCTAACTTAACCTAACCTAACCTAACCTAAGTTAGACTAGGGTTTGGGAACCTAGTCTAACTTAACCTAACCTAACCCAACCTAACCTAACCCTGCCTAACTAACCAAACCTAACCTAACCCTGATGAACCAAGCCTAACCTAACCCAGCCCAACCTAACCTAACCTAACTTAACCCAACCCAACTTAACCGAACCTAGCATAACCCAACCTAACCTAACTTAATCTAACCCAACGTAAACTAACCTAAGCAACCTAACCTAACCCAACCCAACCTAACCTAACCCAACCCAACCTAACATAACCTAACCTACCCTAACCTAACCTAATCTATCCTCACCCAACTGATCCTAAACTAACCTAACCTAACCCAACCTAAACTTAACCTACCCTAAAATAATCTAACATAACCTAACATATCCTAAACAATCCTAGCTCAAACTTACTTAACCTAACCCAACCAAATATAACCTAACCTAACTTAAACCCAACCGAACCGAACCTAACCTAACCCAACCTAATCTTACCTAAACTCTTACCTAATGCAACCTAACCAACCTTACCTAATTTAACCTAATCTAACCTAACCTAACTTAACCAAACCTAATCTAACCTAACCTAACTGAACCTAACTTTACCCAACGTAACATAGCTTAACCTAACCCAACCTAATCTTACCGAAACCTAACCTAATGTAATCTAACCTAACCTAATCTAACCTAATGTAATCTAACCTAGTGTAACTAACCTTACCAAACCTCATCTAACCTAACCTAACCAAACATAACTCAATCCCAAACTAACCAAACCTAACATAACATAACATAACCTAACCCAACTTAATCTAGCCCAACCTAACCTAACCTAGCCTAACCTAACTTAATCTAACCTATCATAATCTAACCTAGCCTAATCTAATCTATCCTAGCCCCACATAATCTAACTTAACCTAACTTATATACCTAACCTAATCTAACCTAACCTAACCTACCCTAATCTAGCCTATCCAAAGCCAACTTAATCTAACCTAACCTAACCTAATCTAACCAAATCTAACCTAGCCTAACATAATGCAACCTAACCTAACCTAACCCAACTTAACCTAATTAAGCCAAATTAACCTTACCTAACCTAACCCAATTCAACCTAATGTAACCTAACCTAATCTAACCCAACCTAATCTAACCTAACCTAACATAACCTAAGCTAATTTAACCTAATCTAACCTAACCTAACCTAATCTAGCCTAACCTTATCTAACCTAACATAATGCAACTTAATCTAACCTAGCTTAACCTAACCCGACCTAACCTAATATAACCAAACCAAACCTAATCTTACCTAACGTAACGTAACATAACCTAACCTAACCTAACCTAACCTAACCCAACCTAACCTAACTTAACCTAACCTACTCTAACCAAAAATAACCTAACCCATCCTAACCTAACCTAATCTAACCTAGCCTAATCTAACCTAACTTAACAGTAGTAGGCGTTTCTTCTTTTGAGTGTTTGACCCCCCTCCCAGATTTTGAGTGGGGGCTTGAGCCCCAATTTTCTTTTTAATGAGGGCTGTGCCCCCTTTTTTGAACCACCATTTTGCTTATATGATTTTTTTTCGCCCCACCCACTGAGTATGCCCCCTACCCCATAAGGACCAATGGGATTGCCAGATTTTTCCAGAAGTGTTGCCATCTTTTCCAAATTTTTCCAGAAGTGTTGCCATCTTTTTTCATTTTTTTTTCTATTTTTCGAGAATTTTGCAAAATTTAATCTGTTTCTCCAGTGTTGCCAGATTTACCCACTTTTCGAGAATGCTGCCAAATTTACCATTTTTCCGAAAATGTTAGCAACTTTCATTTATTTTTCGAATTTGAGGGCTTTTCCATTAATTTTTGTAGTCTTCACTTCCTCGGATTAAGATTTTCCTCGAAATTTTGACTTTAGTTGATGTTGACTTAGTTTCTGGTGATCTTAGTGGTTTTCTATGGATTTTTTTGTGTGTTTTCCGGGGATAGTGTATAATGCTTGCGCTATTGTTTTTAACACATTTATGGAGGGAGGCTATATTCGTTGTTTATAGCGACTTGTGGATGACTACCCCGAGTTAAACCTCTCTCTCTCCTCTCTCTCCCTCCATGGTATACTTAAGGCACGTGAAATGGGTTTCCTTGAGGTTCTTTGATGAGCACAGAGTTCCACGAGTCTGGGTCTGTGGCAGAGATGCATGCATATTGTCATTTTTTTTTTTTCAAAGTCCCAGTGGAGTTAGGGTTATGCTTAGAAATCTGGTATATATTTGACAAGTTCTGAGACTCATTCATATTGTTGATCTTAATTTGATTTAACCGCTCATCTAAACACAGTGTCATACTGAGACTTCGTATGCCACTGATTTCTTTGCTGTCGTCGGTGTAAGTTCCCATCTTGTTTAAGAAAGGGCCCGATACTGAACATGGATTTTTGCCTTTTTTGCATAATGTAAATAACTATTCTGCATATTCTTTCAATTCACTAATACTTTTAAGCTCCCGTGTTTCCTGGAATTCTGCATTAATCAATTAACTCAAGTTCAGTATTTTCTTTCTTCCTCACTAGTCAGTGCTCCCTTTCATACTCCAAACAGTCCTAGCCCCCCTCGAGAAACTTCAATGATTCTTCGCCTTCTACCCTGTAAGAGGGAGCCATCTCTCTCTTTCCAATTTACACCATTCTCTCTTTTTTCTTTGGAATTGCCTTGAAACGTACTTTAGCTTCCAATGAATTTATGGCTTTCCAAGACATCTGTTTTGGATCCACTTATTTAAGATATCTCTCAACATGTTTCATTGAAATTCACCAGCACCAAGATGTTTGGGGTTCAGGTTGAAAGATTCTATAGACATATAGTCAATTTTCCATGGCGTTCCTTGAACTGTTTGAGAAATAGCGTCTGATGGCTTATACCAACCACAGATAAGGTTTTGTTCTCATTATTTACTGGCCAAAACTTCAAACTGCATCATTTTGTGGTGTTTAATAACTCTGTGTAATGAACGACTGTGAAAGAAACTTTACATAAACAAACACTTGTAAGAAAAAGTCAATCCTTAACAATATCACCAGAGGAAACACAAACATCTATACGTGCCTTAAGATGACATAACTGCTCTCTTCCCTGGGTGTTTGTGTCCTCCCACACAACACCTGCTGCAGTGTTGCATGTTTGTCTGTCTCCCACACAACACCTGCTGCATGTTGCATGTTTTGTGTCTACCCACAACACACCGCTGCAAGTGTTGCATGTTTGTGTCTCCCACCAACACCTGCTGCGTGTTGCATGTTTGTGTCTCCCAAACAACACCTTCTGCCGTGTCTGCATGTTTTGCGTGTCTCCCACACAACCACCGCTGCAGTGTTGCATGTTTGTGTCTCCACACAACCACCTGCTGCAGTGTTGCATGTTTGCGTCTCCCACACAACACCTGCTGCAGTGTATGCATTGTTGTGTCTCCCACACAACACCTGCTGCCAGTGTTGCATTGCATGTTTGTGTCTCCCACCAACACCTGCTCAAGTGCTGCAATGTTTGTGTCTACCCACACAACACCTTCCCTCCAGTGGTTGCATGTTATTGTTGTCTCCGCCCCCACACAACACCTGCTGCAAGTGTTGCTTGTTTGTGTCTCCCACACACCTGCTGCAGTGTTGCCAATGTTTGTGTCCCCCACACAACACCTGACATGCAGTGTTACGATTTTGTGTCTCCCACACAACACCTGCTGCAGTGTTTGCATGTTTGTGTCTCCCACACAACAACCTGCTGCAGTGTTTACGATGTTGCTTCACTCCTCCCACACAACACAGACTGCTGCAGTGTTACGTTTATGTGACTCCCACACAACACCTCTGCAGGTGGTTTTTGCATGTTTGTGTCTCCCACACACAGACCTGCTGCAGTGTTGCATGTTTGTTCTCCCACACAACACATGCTGCAGTGTATACATGTTATGTGTCTCCCCGACAATCACTTGGCAGTTTTGCATGTTTTGGTGTCTCCCACACAACACCTGCCTGGCAGTGTCTTGCATGTTGTGTCTCCCACCAACACCTGCTGCAGTGTTTGCATGTTTGTGTCTCCCACAAACACCTGCTGCATGTTATGCATGTTTGTGTCTCCCACACAACACCTGCTGCAGTGTTGCATGTTTGTTGTCTCCCACACAACACCTGCTGCAGTGTTGCATGTTTGTTGTCTCCCACACAACAACCTGCTGCAGTTTTATGCATGTTTTTGGTGTCTCCCACACAGCACCTGCTGCAGTGTTGCATGTTTGTGTCTCCCCACACAACACCTGCTGCAGTGCTGCATGTTTGTGTCCCCCACACAACAACTACGCTGCAGTGTTGCATGTTTGTGTCCCCCACCAACACCTCTGCCAGTGTGCATGTTTGTGTCCTCCCACAACACACCCATACTGCAGTGTTGCATGTTTGTGTCTCCAACACAACACCTCTGCAAGTGTTGCATGTTTTGTGTCTCCCACAAACACCTGCTTGCAGTGTTTTGCATTTTGTGTCTCCCACACAACAACACCTGCTGGCTGCGTGTGCATGTTTTGTGTCTCCCACACAAACACCTGCTGCAGTGTTGCATCTTTGTTGTCTCCCACACCAACATCCTGCTGCAGGTTTGCATGTTTGTGTCTCCCACACAGACAACCTGCTGCAGTGTTGCATGTATTGTTCACCCACACAAACACCTGTGCAGTGTTGCATGTTTGTGTCTCCCACACACACCCTCTGCAGTGTTGCATGTTATAGTGTTCTCCCACACAACCACCTGCTGCTCAGTTTTGCAATGTTAGTGTCCTCCCACACACACCTGCTGCAGTGTATGCATGTTTGTGTCTCCCACACAACAACCTGCTGCAAGTGGTTGCTGGGATGTTTGTGGTCTCCCACACACACACCTGCTGCATGTGTTGCGTGTTTGTGTCCCCCACACAACACCCATGCTCAGTGATGACCTGTTTGGTGTCTCCACACAACACCTGCTGCAGTGTTTATGCATGTTTTGTCTCCCACAAACACCTGCTGCAGTGTTGCATGTTTTGTGTCTCCCACACAACACCTGCTCAGTGTTTCATGTTTGTGTCTCCCAAACAACACCTGCTGCAAGTGTTGCATGTTTGTGTCTCCCACACAACCCCTGCCTGCAATGTTGCATGTTTGTGTCCTCCCACACAACACACTGCTGCAGTGTTGCATGTTTGTTCTCCCACACAACACCTGCTGCAGTGTTGCATGTTTGTGTCCTCCCACACAACACCTGCCTGCAGTGTTGCAAATGTTTGTGTCTCCCACACAAACCTGCTGCACGTGTTGCATGTTTGTGTCTCTCACCACACACACCTGCTGCAGTGTTGCATGTTTGTGTCTCCCACCACAACCACCTGCTGCAGTGTTGCATGTTTATGTCTCCACACAACAACCTGCTGCAGTGTTTGCATGTTTGACGTCTCCCACACACCCTGCTGCAGTGTTGCATTTTGTGTACTCCTCGCCAAAACCACAACACCGCTGCTGCAGTGTTGCCTATTGTTTGTGTCTCCCACACAACACCTGCTGGCAGTGTTGGCATTTTTGGTGTCTCCCGACACAACAACTGCCTGCAGTGTTGAATGTTTGTGTCTCCCACACAACACTGCTAGCAGTGTTGCATGTTTGTGTCTCCCACACAACACCTGCTGCCAGTGTAGCATGTTTGTGTCTCCCACACAACGACCTGATGCAGTGTTGCAATGTTTGCTGTCTCCCACACAACACCTGCTAGCAGTGTTGCATGTTGTTGTCTCCACACAACCACCTTGCTGCAGTGTTGCATGTTTTGTGGTCTCCCACACAAACACCTCTGCAGTGTTTGAATGATTGTTTCTCCACACAACACCTCGCAGTGTTGCATGTTTGTGTCTCCCCACACAACACCTGGCTGCAGTGTTGCATGTTTGTGTTCCTTCACACACAACACCTGCTGCAGTGTTTGTCATGTTTGTTTTGTGTCTCCCACACAACACCTGCTGCAGTGTTGCATGTTTGTGTCTCCCTCACAACACCTGCTGGCAGTGTTGCATGTTTGTGTCTATCCACACAACACCTGCGCAGTGTTGCATGTTTGTTCTCCCCACACAACACATGCTGCAGTGTGCATGTTTGTGTCTCCACACAAACCAGCTGCAGTGTTGCATGTTTGTGTCTCCCACACAACACCTGCGCAGTGTTGCATGTTGTGTCTCCCACCAACACCCTGCTGCACGTGTTGCATGTTTGTGGTCTCCATCACAACACACCTGCTGCAGTGTCGCATGTTTGTGTCTCCCATCACAACACCCTGCTGCAGTGTTGCATTTTCTGTGTCTCCCACACAACACCTGCTGCAGTGTTCAATGTTCTGTGTCTCCACACCGCCACACAACACACTGCTGCAGTGTTGCATGTTTTGTGTCTCCCACACAACACCTGCTGCAGTGTTGCCATGTTTGTGTCTCCCTACACAACACCTGCTGCAGTTTTGCATGTTTGTGTCACCCACACAACACACCTGCAGCAGTTTGCAATGTTTGTGTCTCCCCACACAACACCTGCTGCAGTGTTTGCATGTTTGTGTCTCCCACAACAACACCTGCTCAGTGTTCATGTTTGTGTCTCCCACACAACACCTGCTGCAGTGGTTGCATGTTTGGTGTCATCCCACACAACCCTGCTGCATGTGTTGCATGTTGTGTCTCCCACACAACCACCTGCTGCAAGTGTTGCATGTTTTTGTGTCTCCGACACAACACCTGCTTGCAGTGTTGCATGTTTGTGTCTCCCACACAACACCTGCTGCAGTGTATGCATTTTGATGTGCTCTCCACACAACACCTGCTGCGAGTGTGCATGTTTGTGTCTCCGCACACAACACCTGCGCAGTGTTGCATGTTTGTGTCTCCACACAACACCTGCTGCATGTTGCATGTTTGTTGTCTCCTCCACACAACACCTGCTGCAAGATGTTGCATTTTGTGTCTCACCCACACAACACCTGCTGCAGTGTTGCATGTTTGTTCTTCCCACACAACACCTGCTGCAGGTGTTGGCATGTTTGTGTCTCCCACACCAACACCTGCATGCAGTGTTTGCATGTTCTGTGTCTCCCACACAACACCTGACTGCAGTTGTTGACAATGTTTTGTGTCTCCACCACATCAACACCTGCTGCAGTGTTGCATGTTTGTGTCTCCACACAACACCTGCTGCAGTGTTGCATTATTGTGACTCCCACAGCAACACCTGCATGCAAGTGTTGCAATGTTAGTGTCTCCCACACAACACCAGCTGCGTGTGTGCATGTTTGTGTCTCCACACCAACACCTGCTCAGTGGTTGCACTGTTATTGAGTCCTTCCCACACAACACCTGCTGCAGTGTGCATGTTTGTGGTCTCCACCACAAACACCTGCTGCACTTGCGTTTCAGGTTCTGTGTCTCCCACTCAACAACCTGCTGCAGTTGTGCATGTTTGTGTCTCCAAAACAACACCTCTGCTACAGCTGTGTTCATGATTTTGTGTCTCCCCCACAATCACCGCTAGCAGTGTTGCATGTTTGTGTCCCCTCTCCCACACAACAACCTGCTGCAGTGTTTTTGCATGTTTTGTGCGCTCCCACACAAACCATGCTGCAAGTGTTGCATGTTTGTGTCTCCCCACACAAACACCACACTGCCAGCTGCAGTTGTTTGCATGTTTGTTGTCTCCCCCACAACACCTGCTGCAGTGTTGCAATGTTTTTGTGGCTTCCCCACACACACACCTGACTGCAGTGGTTGCATGTTTGTGTCTCCCACACAACACCTGCTGCAGTGGTGAGCATGTTTGTGTCCCTCCCACAAAACACCTGCTGACAGTTTCGACATGTTTGTCACCTCCCACACAACACCTGCGCACAAGGTGTTGCATGTTTTGTGTCTCCCACACAACATCTAGCGCAGTGTTGCATGTTTGACTCACCACACAGACACCTGCTTGCAGTGTTTTGGCAATGTTTGTGGTCACCTACACAACACCTGCATTGTTACATGTTTTGGTCTCCTACACAACACGCCTGCAGTGTTACAGTTATGTGTCTCCCACACAACACATGCCAGAGTTACATGTTTTGTGTCTCATACCAACACCTGCAGGTTACATTGATTTGTGTTCTCCCACACAACACCCTGCAGTGCTGCATGTTCTGTGTCTCCTCAACACAACACCCTGCATGTTGCAAATGTTTGTGTCTCCTACACACACCTCCGCAGTGTTTACAACATTTTGTGTCTCCCCACACAACACCTGGCCGTGTTCACATGTTTAGTGTCTCCCACACAACACCTCCTGCAAGTGTATACATGTTTTGGTCTCCCTCACAACCCCTGCAGTGTTACATGTTTTGTGTCTCTAAACCCACACAACACCATGCAGTGTTGCATGTTTTGTGTACTCCTACACAACACCCTGCAGTGTTGCATGTTTGTGTCATCCCACACAACACCTCCTGCAGTGTTACATGTTTTGCTGTCCCCACACAACACCTGCAGTGTTACATGTTTCGTGTCTCCACAACAACACCTCAGTGTTGCATGTTCATGTGTCTCCAATCACAACACCTGCAGTGTTGCATGTTTGGTGTCTCCCACACAACACCTCCTGCAGTGTTACATGTATTGTGTCTCCTACACAACACCTCCTGCAGTGTTACATGATTTGAGTCTCCTAACAACACCTCAGTGTTACATGTTTGTGTCACCCAACAACACCTGCAGTGTTTACATGTTTTGTGTCTCGGAACACAGCAGCACTACGGAACAAGATGGAGTAGCACAGGGCGAAGGACACAACAAACCAGCAGGGGCACAAGGGGGGGAGTGGTGTATCGTCGCGGCCTTGGCTCGTCTGCCGCCGTCGCTTGCTTCTGTCTTGTCTCTTCGGCGTCTTGCCGCGCTTCTCTTCTTCTTCGTCCTTCTCTCTTGCTTCCTGCTCTTCTTCTCTTCTCCTTCCTCTTCTGCTTCCTTCTCGTTCTTCTTCTTATTCCTTCGCTTCCTTCTTCGTCTCTTCCTTTCTCTTCTGTCTTCTTCTTCTTCCTTCTCTTCTGCTTCTCTTATTCCTTACTCTTCTTGCTTCTGTCTGTCTTTCCGTCTACTTCGATCTTAGTCTTCTTCCTTCTCCTATCTTCGTTCTTCTTCCTTCTCTTACGGTTGCTTCTTCGATCCTTACCTTCTTCTTTTTGCTTCTTCTTTTCTCTTCTTCTTCTTCTTTCTGCTCTTCCTTCTTCTTCCTGCTCTGTCTTCTTCTTCCTTCTCTTCGGCTTTCGCGTTCTTCTGCTTCATGTCTCGTCTGTCTTCTTGCCCCGTCTTCTGTTCTTGCTTCTTCTGCGCTTCTTCGCTTCTTCTTCCTTCTCGTCTTCTTCTTCCTTCTCTTCCGTCGTCCTGCTCTTCTTCTTCTTCCTTCTCTTCTGCCTTCTCTTCTTCTTCTTCCGTCTCTTCGTCTTACTTTCCTTTCTCTTCTCTTCATCTTCATCCTTCTCTTCTTTCTGTCTTCTTCCATCTCTTCTTTCTCCTTCTCTTCGTTTTCTTCCTTCGGCCTTCTTCGCCTTCCTTCTCTTCTTTCTTCCTTCTCTCTCTTCTCTTCTTCTTCATCCTTCTCTTCTTCGTCTTTCTTCCTCTATCGTCCTTCTTGCGGCGTGCTTCTCTTCTTCCTTCTCTTCTTCTTCTTCCTTCTCTTCTTCTTCGTCTTCCTTTCTAGCGTCTTCTTCTCCTTAATCCTTCTTCTTTCTTCCTTTTCTTCTCTTTTTTCCATCGCTTTCTCCTTTTTCCTCTTCCTTTCTCTGCTTCTCCTTTTCTTGCCCTTCTTCGTCTTCTTCTTCTTCCTTATCTGTCTCTTCCTTCTCTTCATCTTCTTCCTTTCGTCTTCATCTTACTTCCTTTTCTCTGCACTTTCTGTCTCTGTCCTACTACTTCTCCTCTTTTGCTGTCTTCTCTTTCTTTTTCTTCTCTCCTCTCTTGTTCTTCGTCTCCTCTCATTTTTGCCTCTTCTCCCCTCACTTTGTCCTTCTTATCCTTCCTTTTCTTCGCCTTTTTTCTCTTCTTCTTCCTTCCTTCTTTCGTCTCTTCCTTCGTCTTCTTTCTCTTCCTCGTCTTCCTTCTTGCCCTGCACTTCTTCTATCCTTTTCTTCTTCTTCGCTTCTTCTTCTTCTTCCTTGCTTCTTCTATTTCTCTTCTCTTCTTCTTCTTCCTTTTCTGCCTGCTTCTCTTCTCCTCTCTTCCCTTCCTTTTCTTCCTTCTTCGTCTCCTTCCCCTTTTCTTTCTTCTTCTCCTCCTTTTCTTCTTCTTCTTCCTTGTGCTGTCTTCGCTGTCCTTTTCTCTCTTCTAATGCGTCTTCTTGCGTCCGATGTGCACTCCGTTTTCTTCTTTCGTTCTTCCTTCCTTTCTTTCTTCTTCTCCTGTCCCTTTTCTCTTCTTGCGCTTCTCCTTATACCCTATAGGGTTTGTGGGTTTGTGTGGCTGTTTGCTTCTTTCCTTCGCTTTTCTTTGCTTCTTCCTTCCCCGTTTGTCTTCGTTCTTCTTCTTCCTTCCTCATTTTTCTTGCTTCTTTTGGGCCGCTGTTCGCTTTGGGTTTCTTCTTTTCAGTCTTCGTCCGCTTCCTTTTACTTCTTGTTTCTTCTTCAGTTTCTAGTCCTTCCTTGTTTGTCTTCCATCTTCCGTCGCTTATTCTATCTTCTTTCCTGTCCTCTTTTCAATCTTCTGTGCCTTCCTGTTGGCTTCGTTTCTTCTTCCGTCCTTTTTTCTTCTCTTCCTTCCTTTCTTCTCTTCTTCCTCCTTGTGCTTTTGTACTTCCTTCCTTTATCCCCGTTTTCTTCTTCCTTTTTGTGTCTGGCTTCTGTCCGCTTCCTTTTTCTTCTCCTTTTTTGCTCTTCCTCATCCATTTCTTCTCCTGTTTTTTCTCTCCTCTTCCTTGTTTTCGCTTCTTCATACCTTTTCTTCTTTCTCTTCTTCTTCGTCTTTGGGGCTCTTCTGTCTTCTTCCTTCTCTTTTTCTTCGTTTCCTTCTCTTCTTCGGCTTCTTCCTCTTACTGCGTCTTCTTCTTTCTCTTCTTCATCTTCTTCTTACTCTTCTTCTTTCTAATCTTCTCTTCTTCTTCTTCCTTTCTTCTTCTTCTTCTTTCCATTCTCTAGTTCTTTCTCTTCATCCTTCTCTTCTGTCTTCTTCCTTCATGCTCCTTCTGTCTTCTTCTTTCCTTCTCGTTCGATCTTCTGTCCTTCTCTCGTCTTCGTCTTCCGTCTCTTATCTTCTTTATTCCTTCTCTTCTTCTGTCTTATTCCTTCTCGTTCTTTTCTTCTTCCTTCCTCTTTCTGTCTTCTTCTTCCTCTCTCTTCTTCTTCCTTCCTCTTCTTCTTCTTCCTTCTTCCGATTCTCTTCTCCTTCCTCTCTTCTTCTTCCTTCTCTTCTTCTTCTTCTTATCGCTACATCTTCTTCTTCTCTTCTTCCTTCTTCTTCTTCTTCTTCTTCATCTTCCTTCTCTTCTTCTTCTTCTCCGTTCTCTTCTTCTTCCTTCTCTTCTCTTCCTTCTCTTCTTCATCCTTCTCTTCTTCTCACTTCTTCTTCCTTCCATCTTCCTTCCTTCTCTTCGTCTTCTTCTTCCTTCGTCTTCTTCTACTTCTTCCTCTCTTCTTCCTTCCTTCTCCTTCTTCTTCTTCTTCCTGTCTCGTCTCTTACTCCTTCTCTTCTTCTTCCTTCTCCTTCTTACTTCTTCTTCTTCTTCCTTCTCTGTCTTCTTCTTCTTTCTCTTGCTTCTTCTTCTCCTTCTCTTCTTTTCTTCTCCTGCTCTTCCTTCCTCTCTTCTTCTTCTTCCGTCTATTCTTCTTCTTCTTCCTTTTTCTTCTTCTTCTTCTTTCCACTTTCTTCTATTTCTTCTTCTTCCTTCCTCTTCTACTTCTCCTTCTCTCTTCTTCTTCTTCTTCCTTCTGCTCCTTCTTCTCCTTCCTTCTCTTCTTCCTTCCTTCTTCCGTCCTTCTCTTCTTCGTCTTCTTCTTCCGTTCTCTTCTTCGCTTCTTTCTTCCCTTCTCTTCTTCTGCTTCTTCATCCTTTTCTCTTCTTCTTATCTACTTCCTTTCTCTTCCTTCTTCTTTTTTCTTTTTCTTTTCCTTTTTTTTTCTATCCCTTCTCGTCCTTCTTCTTCCTTTTTCTCGCATTCTTCTCCTTTTCTTCTTCTTCCTTTTCTTCTTCTTCCTTCTTCTTCTTCTTCTTCCATTTCTTCTTTCTTCTTTCTTCGTTCTTCGCTTCTTTTTTCTTCACCGCCGCTTCTGTGTTCTTCTTCTTCTTCTTCTTTCTTCTCGCTTCTTTTCTTGCTTCTATCTTCCTGTTCTTCTTCTTCTTTCTTCCTTTTCTTTCTTCTTTCCTATTCTTCTTCTTTCCTGTCCTCTCTTCTTCTTCTTCCCCCGCTTTTTCCTTCTTCTTCTTCTTCGCTTGTCTTGCTTCTGCTCCTTTCCTTCCCTTCCCCTTCTTCTTCCATTTCTTCTTGCTTTCATCTTCTTCCGTTTCTTCTTCTTCCTTTTCTTCTCTTCTTTCTTTCTTTTCTTTTCCCTCACACACCTCATAGCCCAACCCATCAAACTCTCACACCCCAATCAAAAAATACCTGACTCAACCCAGTCCCAAAAACCCCCCCCATGTAATCAAAACCCCATTTCTGCTGTCCTTCCTACCAAAATCTATGATACCTTATAGTACGGACCCAACCCCCTAGAAACATAGTCACCACCGAGGCGTGTTACATCCTAATCTCCAGAGGAGCCCCCAGGTCCGGTCCGTACGGAAGCAAGAGTCTTGTAGATTGTGCAGATAGTCGGGAGTAACCGAAACGAGACAGCATGCGACAACATATGTATGGATTAGCGGAACTTATCAATATGTAAACTCGCAAAAGTACACCAAGCAAGATGACCACTTAGTAGCCTGATGACCACAGATGCTGGAATAGACCGTTTGTCAAAATGCTAGGTGGGACAAATCCCCGGGACCCTGGCCGCGGCTAAAGATGTCCCCTCTCCCTCAAACGAACTCACCCATCACACTCGGAAACAACCCCTTTCCACCCTTAACAGGTTTGATGTTTTTACTTATGAATATGATAGTATACCCCCTCTCTTCCCCAACTCTCCACGACTCCTTGAACAATCCCACCCCTCTTTTTTTTCGCTCCACCTCCCCTACTCCTCCATTATTCCCGTCCCCCCCCCCCATTCATAAAACTATCTACCGATCCCCCCACACCCGTGTATCTTCTTCTTTTCCCCTCCCACTCTCGTACCCACAACTACTACTTTCTCACAGCTTGCAAAATGCTGGCTGCTATACAACGTACGACTAAGTCATTACTAGGAATTTTACTTATTCCTAGTAAGACCCTCGTATTGTAAATAGTCTTAATGACCCTCGTGTAATAGATAGTCTTTTTAAGTATAACTAAGATGTTATTTTCATATAGAAAAATAAGAAATAATATAACTTTTAATAATAATAAGGTAAAAGGACCCCAATGGAAAATAAGTCTGACTTTTTTGGTTATCCCTAGGTTCTCTACACATATTGCTGCTATTATGCAAATATTCAATGTAACTGTATTTGTGTATACCTGAATAAATCTTCCCCCTGAACAAGACATTGGGTTGGTGTGATGTGGAGTAATCTCGTGGCCGGGCGCTTGTCTAATTTCCAAGCAGTAACAGCTACGATATCTGACCACAACCGGTATGACACTCAGGCGCTCCGGCTCTTTACCTCGATGCAAGCTGTAATTCACTGGTTTTTTTTTCCTACATTTTAGCGTTATTATTTTTTTTTAGTTGCGTCGAATGAGTTCGGAGAAACTAATACAAGGCGCCATCGTTTTTGTGCATTGTTTCAACGTCTTTATACTCACCACTACGGGTTTAGGGTGGATTAAAATAAGATAAATTTAGATTTAGAAAAAGGATATGGGCAAGTATTGGCCATGACAAAAGTAGTTTTAAATTGAAACAAGCCTCCCAGGTAGCTTTTGGGGCGAGAACATTTGTTACCTGATAATAAAGTGGGAGTTTGTTTCAGTTTTAAAACTACTGTAGTCATGCCAGCGCCTTTTACCTACATCTTTTTTCTAGATCTAAATTTGACTACTTCATTGCTTTCAGTCCTATCTTCGCTACTCTCAACATGTCGTTTAAATTCTTTTTATTCCGTTTTTCCATTTGTACAATTCATTCATTTTTCTGAAAACATCGGTCGTCTCCTATGCGAGGTATGTGACCCCCCCCCCCAAAAAAAAAAAAAAACAACATACCGTCACTGTCTGCGAGAAGAGGCGCTGAATGACAGTGGAGATGGCCCTTCCGAGCTAGAACATCTCCACCCCCTCTAGAGTGCAGGGACACTATGCTTCCCACCTCCGTTTGGCAGGTTTTCCCTGAATACTTTCATAATTGCCAGCTGACATTTGTTTCAGAGAACATAAGAACAAAGTTCACGGCAAGCCAGGAGGGATGACGGGGTGGGTATTGAGTCTTTAAAACAAGGGGAAATAAGGCCAGTGGTAACACTTTCAAATCACTAGGGCTCCTTACTTGGAATATTGCTCAGTGTTGACACCCGTCAAGCAGGAGAAATATCCAGGGGAGTTTGAACAAATATAGGGATCGTTTACGGGCCACATAGAGCTCATAAACTATTTAAATTATACTGGTAAATCCTTTGTCTTGACATGTATTGAATGGAACGGAGGAGGAGAAGCATGATCATATATACTGGAAAGTACTCGAGGGCCTGCCCCAAATTTCACACTGCCACAAACAGACATACTGAAGGGAGAGATAGAGAGGCAGTGCAAAACACACCCAGTTGAAAAGCAGGGTGCCGGTGGCACAAAAAGAAATACTGTATCAATATTCGTGACCCCAATTAGTTCAACGTCTTACTAAAGAATATCAAAAACACTGCTGGGACCAGGTGCACAAGTCTCAAGAGAAACTGGACAGGTATCTTCACCAGGTGCCAGATCAACTAAGGCTGTGCAATGAATTGATATGTGGCAGCGGGCCTCCAGCATCATCAGCCAGTTCACCTAGGCTAGCACCAGACCAGACCTGGCCCATGCGTGGCTTCAGAGTAGTCATTACGATACAATCGTGTCATTACGTTTCGTGAGTCCAGAGCAGTAAAGACCGAAACTCATCAAAGTATATCAAGGTAAGGTAAAATGTTACCTTGTTGGTACTCCAATGGCACTTCCTAATGAAAACCACTGGCCTTAACTCCTATCAAACATGCTTACACGAAGCCTTCACTCATATTCCCCTAATTCTGCTGTCCTCTCTTCCAAGAGCGCAATTCCGTGGTCTAAAGCCATCTTCGTAGGAAAGGTTTATAATGCACGTGATCAAATTTAGTCCACAATTCTCTGTATACATTCCAGTGCACGATGCCCTTGAAACTGTGTATGAAGTTTTGCTGTGCCAACCCTTTCATCCTGCTCGTTCTATATATTTACCCACAAGTGACTGACTTATTTCAAGCGGCTCTGTATACTGTGTATTTTTGAACATAAAAGAACATAAGAACGAAGGACACTGCAGAGGCCCACTGGCCCATGCGAGGCAGGTCCAGTCTTTCCTACCGCTTAAGCCAAGCACTCCGCAACCTAGTCAGTCAGGTCACATAGACTTAAGGGAGGAACACGGCAACGAACCTGTTAGCACAAGCTACAGGTCTAACTCCACACCCACCCACTTCTACTTCATCGTAATTTATCCACCTATTTTTTAAAGCCTACACAACGTTCTGGCCGTCTATAAAACGGTAACTTGGAGTTTTGTTCCACTCATACGCCACCAACTCTATTACCAAACCAGTACTTTCCTATATCCTTCCTGAATCTGAAATTTCCAACTTAAACCATTGCTGCTGCGAGTCCTGTCTTCTAGGGCTAGATATTTTTCAGCACAACTATTAAATCCCCTTTATTTATTCCTGTCTTCATTTATACACCTCAATCGAAATCCCCCCAATTCTAACGTCTTCTAGAGAGGCATTTCAGGGCCCTTAGTCTATCCTCATAGGGAAGGTTTCTGATACATGGGATCATCTTTGTCATCACTCCTTTGTACATTTTTCCAGAGTATTTATATACCTTCTGTAATACGGTGACCATAACTGTGCAGCATAATCTAATGAGGCCTAACCAAAGGATGTAATAGAGTTGAAGAACAGACCTGAGACTCCTATTATTTATGCAACTTGATATGAAGCCAAGGATTCTATTAGCTTTATTGCGAACACTTAGTGCACTGTTGTCTTGGTTTCATATTACTGCTAACCAGAACTCCTAAATCTTTTTCGCAATCCGTAATATTAAGATCTACATTATTTAGTTTATATGTGGCAATGGTTAATGTCCGCTGTCCAACATTTAGACTTTTGGCATTTTGTCATATATTAAACAGCATCTGCCACTACTCTGATCCACCTGCATCAGTCTCCTCTGCCCTCTTTAGAGGCCAGGTTCAGTCTTAAGTAGTTTAAACCGGAAGACCCATTCTAGTTGCAAGCCTTGGACATGTCTGGCGAGGGTAGAGATGTGGCTACATTTTGGTACTGTATATTCTAAAAAAGACCTAACATAGGTGTATTTTGTATACTTTATACTTATAGGAATAAGATTTATGCTTAGTGGTGTCTGTCTTCTGTAAAAGACCACTTGTTCTCTATGCTAGCACTAAGTAAAAAATCCTTTGTCTAACTTTTTCACCATTTTTTTTATTCAATAAAATTAACTGTAGTTGAGGTTGATCCTTGTTGAACGGAGAATGGAAAGCTTGGGCTTTCCATCTCTGAGCAATTTACCACCTCGTCAATTTGCATTAACCCGATACCGTATAATTACTGCGTCAATAGCACCTTAAACAGAAGAAAGTATGAATGTTCTTGATTTGTAACTTCCGCTTTTTGTCACGTTGTCTTCCAAATGTGCGTCATTTGGAAGATACGGATAGATTATAATCAGATAACCAGTCCAGTGTACGAATTGCAAATACAGCGTTCACCCATGCGTTGTGTATCAGGGAATGTTGAGCGTCGCTGCGGTCTGATCGCCTGTGCAACTAGTATGAGTCATAAACCTTGTGGCAAGATTTTTGGTAATGGGTGAGTGTAGGAACCTCATAAAAAAAAGAGTTCGTGCGCGTTGAAGGGAGAGGGTAATGTGGTATTCAAAATGAATTCCGCTTCTAAAATATCACGTGGCTGGGAAGAAGTTAAGTTGTCAAACGGAGAAATTTGATGTCGAAGCCTATTACAGCCATACTCTAGATCCCTTTAGATTATTTAGGATCGCTATAGGATCCTAGTCCCCCCCCTCCTCCATCTCTAATGTGAATACTGTTAACTAAAAGTTATGCATTTTGTGTGACACTATTTAATTTTTGCAAACCAAAACTAACGTAGCAACCTGAGTTGCCCCTCCAAAAAAGTTATTTAAAATAATCTTTAAGATACATTCTAAGAATGTGCATAACTTAAGATAACGCACAAGAATTTTTTGGTTGTTACCAAGTTAGGGAGGAATCGACAAAAAACATCTACTCACACAAAAGAGACAGAAGGGTACCAACTTCCATCAGAGGTTGGTGCATCTCCGACCCAAACACATTAATAATCAAAGTTTCAGGAACTGCTCAGAGAAGCCAAGTATCGCGCTTATTGACAAGTAGACGAACTGATATCAGAGATTACAACGATAGTTTTATTGAACTGATAAGGGCATCCAATAATACAGCTTATTTAGGGTTAAATTATAACTGCTAACGATTCGAGTGTTCTTCTATTGTTAGTGAAAGTGAAATTGTCAACCTTAATGTCTACTAACCGTAGTAGTTTAATGGGCTTAAGCTTACCAAATTAACTGCACAATGTATTTACCCACAATTTTAATTTAAATCCTGACCACACTGCTAGGTTAACGACTAAAGTATTACTTACCTAAGGTAGATACTGATTCGGTTGATGCTTACAAGTGGAAGATAACACCGCATTACCCTCTGCCCCAGGATTGTTTTAGTATGAAGAATTCTTAAGGCCTAAAATATATTGACTTTAGTTAAAACGCTCTGTACATATTATGGCCAGATACAAATGCCTCTTATTGTAAACATAGTATTTTATGACCATAGACCATAACGTTGTGTGTAATGAACTCTTGTCTGTTCATAATTCACACTAAACCCACCAATTTGAAGATCAGACATTTCATTCTGCCCAGGACTATTATATTATCGAGTCGCAACTCTAAAATGGTCCAGGATGGACCGAAAATCAGTCTATAATGCTTGCGCTATTGTTTTTAACACATTTATGGAGGGAGGCTATATTCGTTGTTTATAGCGACTTGTGGATGACTACCCCGAGTTAAACCTCTCTCTCTCCTCTCTCTCCCTCCATGGTATACTTAAGGCACGTGAAATGGGTTTCCTTGAGGTTCTTTGATGAGCACAGAGTTCCACGAGTCTGGGTCTGTGGCAGAGATGCATGCATATTGTCATTTTTTTTTTTTCAAAGTCCCAGTGGAGTTAGGGTTATGCTTAGAAATCTGGTATATATTTGACAAGTTCTGAGACTCATTCATATTGTTGATCTTAATTTGATTTAACCGCTCATCTAAACACAGTGTCATACTGAGACTTCGTATGCCACTGATTTCTTTGCTGTCGTCGGTGTAAGTTCCCATCTTGTTTAAGAAAGGGCCCGATACTGAACATGGATTTTTGCCTTTTTTGCATAATGTAAATAACTATTCTGCATATTCTTTCAATTCACTAATACTTTTAAGCTCCCGTGTTTCCTGGAATTCTGCATTAATCAATTAACTCAAGTTCAGTATTTTCTTTCTTCCTCACTAGTCAGTGCTCCCTTTCATACTCCAAACAGTCCTAGCCCCCCTCGAGAAACTTCAATGATTCTTCGCCTTCTACCCTGTAAGAGGGAGCCATCTCTCTCTTTCCAATTTACACCATTCTCTCTTTTTTCTTTGGAATTGCCTTGAAACGTACTTTAGCTTCCAATGAATTTATGGCTTTCCAAGACATCTGTTTTGGATCCACTTATTTAAGATATCTCTCAACATGTTTCATTGAAATTCACCAGCACCAAGATGTTTGGGGTTCAGGTTGAAAGATTCTATAGACATATAGTCAATTTTCCATGGCGTTCCTTGAACTGTTTGAGAAATAGCGTCTGATGGCTTATACCAACCACAGATAAGGTTTTGTTCTCATTATTTACTGGCCAAAACTTCAAACTGCATCATTTTGTGGTGTTTAATAACTCTGTGTAATGAACGACTGTGAAAGAAACTTTACATAAACAAACACTTGTAAGAAAAAGTCAATCCTTAACAATATCACCAGAGGAAACACAAACATCTATACGTGCCTTAAGATGACATAACTGCTCTCTTCCCTGGGTGTTTGTGTCCTCCCACACAACACCTGCTGCAGTGTTGCATGTTTGTCTGTCTCCCACACAACACCTGCTGCATGTTGCATGTTTTGTGTCTACCCACAACACACCGCTGCAAGTGTTGCATGTTTGTGTCTCCCACCAACACCTGCTGCGTGTTGCATGTTTGTGTCTCCCAAACAACACCTTCTGCCGTGTCTGCATGTTTTGCGTGTCTCCCACACAACCACCGCTGCAGTGTTGCATGTTTGTGTCTCCACACAACCACCTGCTGCAGTGTTGCATGTTTGCGTCTCCCACACAACACCTGCTGCAGTGTATGCATTGTTGTGTCTCCCACACAACACCTGCTGCCAGTGTTGCATTGCATGTTTGTGTCTCCCACCAACACCTGCTCAAGTGCTGCAATGTTTGTGTCTACCCACACAACACCTTCCCTCCAGTGGTTGCATGTTATTGTTGTCTCCGCCCCCACACAACACCTGCTGCAAGTGTTGCTTGTTTGTGTCTCCCACACACCTGCTGCAGTGTTGCCAATGTTTGTGTCCCCCACACAACACCTGACATGCAGTGTTACGATTTTGTGTCTCCCACACAACACCTGCTGCAGTGTTTGCATGTTTGTGTCTCCCACACAACAACCTGCTGCAGTGTTTACGATGTTGCTTCACTCCTCCCACACAACACAGACTGCTGCAGTGTTACGTTTATGTGACTCCCACACAACACCTCTGCAGGTGGTTTTTGCATGTTTGTGTCTCCCACACACAGACCTGCTGCAGTGTTGCATGTTTGTTCTCCCACACAACACATGCTGCAGTGTATACATGTTATGTGTCTCCCCGACAATCACTTGGCAGTTTTGCATGTTTTGGTGTCTCCCACACAACACCTGCCTGGCAGTGTCTTGCATGTTGTGTCTCCCACCAACACCTGCTGCAGTGTTTGCATGTTTGTGTCTCCCACAAACACCTGCTGCATGTTATGCATGTTTGTGTCTCCCACACAACACCTGCTGCAGTGTTGCATGTTTGTTGTCTCCCACACAACACCTGCTGCAGTGTTGCATGTTTGTTGTCTCCCACACAACAACCTGCTGCAGTTTTATGCATGTTTTTGGTGTCTCCCACACAGCACCTGCTGCAGTGTTGCATGTTTGTGTCTCCCCACACAACACCTGCTGCAGTGCTGCATGTTTGTGTCCCCCACACAACAACTACGCTGCAGTGTTGCATGTTTGTGTCCCCCACCAACACCTCTGCCAGTGTGCATGTTTGTGTCCTCCCACAACACACCCATACTGCAGTGTTGCATGTTTGTGTCTCCAACACAACACCTCTGCAAGTGTTGCATGTTTTGTGTCTCCCACAAACACCTGCTTGCAGTGTTTTGCATTTTGTGTCTCCCACACAACAACACCTGCTGGCTGCGTGTGCATGTTTTGTGTCTCCCACACAAACACCTGCTGCAGTGTTGCATCTTTGTTGTCTCCCACACCAACATCCTGCTGCAGGTTTGCATGTTTGTGTCTCCCACACAGACAACCTGCTGCAGTGTTGCATGTATTGTTCACCCACACAAACACCTGTGCAGTGTTGCATGTTTGTGTCTCCCACACACACCCTCTGCAGTGTTGCATGTTATAGTGTTCTCCCACACAACCACCTGCTGCTCAGTTTTGCAATGTTAGTGTCCTCCCACACACACCTGCTGCAGTGTATGCATGTTTGTGTCTCCCACACAACAACCTGCTGCAAGTGGTTGCTGGGATGTTTGTGGTCTCCCACACACACACCTGCTGCATGTGTTGCGTGTTTGTGTCCCCCACACAACACCCATGCTCAGTGATGACCTGTTTGGTGTCTCCACACAACACCTGCTGCAGTGTTTATGCATGTTTTGTCTCCCACAAACACCTGCTGCAGTGTTGCATGTTTTGTGTCTCCCACACAACACCTGCTCAGTGTTTCATGTTTGTGTCTCCCAAACAACACCTGCTGCAAGTGTTGCATGTTTGTGTCTCCCACACAACCCCTGCCTGCAATGTTGCATGTTTGTGTCCTCCCACACAACACACTGCTGCAGTGTTGCATGTTTGTTCTCCCACACAACACCTGCTGCAGTGTTGCATGTTTGTGTCCTCCCACACAACACCTGCCTGCAGTGTTGCAAATGTTTGTGTCTCCCACACAAACCTGCTGCACGTGTTGCATGTTTGTGTCTCTCACCACACACACCTGCTGCAGTGTTGCATGTTTGTGTCTCCCACCACAACCACCTGCTGCAGTGTTGCATGTTTATGTCTCCACACAACAACCTGCTGCAGTGTTTGCATGTTTGACGTCTCCCACACACCCTGCTGCAGTGTTGCATTTTGTGTACTCCTCGCCAAAACCACAACACCGCTGCTGCAGTGTTGCCTATTGTTTGTGTCTCCCACACAACACCTGCTGGCAGTGTTGGCATTTTTGGTGTCTCCCGACACAACAACTGCCTGCAGTGTTGAATGTTTGTGTCTCCCACACAACACTGCTAGCAGTGTTGCATGTTTGTGTCTCCCACACAACACCTGCTGCCAGTGTAGCATGTTTGTGTCTCCCACACAACGACCTGATGCAGTGTTGCAATGTTTGCTGTCTCCCACACAACACCTGCTAGCAGTGTTGCATGTTGTTGTCTCCACACAACCACCTTGCTGCAGTGTTGCATGTTTTGTGGTCTCCCACACAAACACCTCTGCAGTGTTTGAATGATTGTTTCTCCACACAACACCTCGCAGTGTTGCATGTTTGTGTCTCCCCACACAACACCTGGCTGCAGTGTTGCATGTTTGTGTTCCTTCACACACAACACCTGCTGCAGTGTTTGTCATGTTTGTTTTGTGTCTCCCACACAACACCTGCTGCAGTGTTGCATGTTTGTGTCTCCCTCACAACACCTGCTGGCAGTGTTGCATGTTTGTGTCTATCCACACAACACCTGCGCAGTGTTGCATGTTTGTTCTCCCCACACAACACATGCTGCAGTGTGCATGTTTGTGTCTCCACACAAACCAGCTGCAGTGTTGCATGTTTGTGTCTCCCACACAACACCTGCGCAGTGTTGCATGTTGTGTCTCCCACCAACACCCTGCTGCACGTGTTGCATGTTTGTGGTCTCCATCACAACACACCTGCTGCAGTGTCGCATGTTTGTGTCTCCCATCACAACACCCTGCTGCAGTGTTGCATTTTCTGTGTCTCCCACACAACACCTGCTGCAGTGTTCAATGTTCTGTGTCTCCACACCGCCACACAACACACTGCTGCAGTGTTGCATGTTTTGTGTCTCCCACACAACACCTGCTGCAGTGTTGCCATGTTTGTGTCTCCCTACACAACACCTGCTGCAGTTTTGCATGTTTGTGTCACCCACACAACACACCTGCAGCAGTTTGCAATGTTTGTGTCTCCCCACACAACACCTGCTGCAGTGTTTGCATGTTTGTGTCTCCCACAACAACACCTGCTCAGTGTTCATGTTTGTGTCTCCCACACAACACCTGCTGCAGTGGTTGCATGTTTGGTGTCATCCCACACAACCCTGCTGCATGTGTTGCATGTTGTGTCTCCCACACAACCACCTGCTGCAAGTGTTGCATGTTTTTGTGTCTCCGACACAACACCTGCTTGCAGTGTTGCATGTTTGTGTCTCCCACACAACACCTGCTGCAGTGTATGCATTTTGATGTGCTCTCCACACAACACCTGCTGCGAGTGTGCATGTTTGTGTCTCCGCACACAACACCTGCGCAGTGTTGCATGTTTGTGTCTCCACACAACACCTGCTGCATGTTGCATGTTTGTTGTCTCCTCCACACAACACCTGCTGCAAGATGTTGCATTTTGTGTCTCACCCACACAACACCTGCTGCAGTGTTGCATGTTTGTTCTTCCCACACAACACCTGCTGCAGGTGTTGGCATGTTTGTGTCTCCCACACCAACACCTGCATGCAGTGTTTGCATGTTCTGTGTCTCCCACACAACACCTGACTGCAGTTGTTGACAATGTTTTGTGTCTCCACCACATCAACACCTGCTGCAGTGTTGCATGTTTGTGTCTCCACACAACACCTGCTGCAGTGTTGCATTATTGTGACTCCCACAGCAACACCTGCATGCAAGTGTTGCAATGTTAGTGTCTCCCACACAACACCAGCTGCGTGTGTGCATGTTTGTGTCTCCACACCAACACCTGCTCAGTGGTTGCACTGTTATTGAGTCCTTCCCACACAACACCTGCTGCAGTGTGCATGTTTGTGGTCTCCACCACAAACACCTGCTGCACTTGCGTTTCAGGTTCTGTGTCTCCCACTCAACAACCTGCTGCAGTTGTGCATGTTTGTGTCTCCAAAACAACACCTCTGCTACAGCTGTGTTCATGATTTTGTGTCTCCCCCACAATCACCGCTAGCAGTGTTGCATGTTTGTGTCCCCTCTCCCACACAACAACCTGCTGCAGTGTTTTTGCATGTTTTGTGCGCTCCCACACAAACCATGCTGCAAGTGTTGCATGTTTGTGTCTCCCCACACAAACACCACACTGCCAGCTGCAGTTGTTTGCATGTTTGTTGTCTCCCCCACAACACCTGCTGCAGTGTTGCAATGTTTTTGTGGCTTCCCCACACACACACCTGACTGCAGTGGTTGCATGTTTGTGTCTCCCACACAACACCTGCTGCAGTGGTGAGCATGTTTGTGTCCCTCCCACAAAACACCTGCTGACAGTTTCGACATGTTTGTCACCTCCCACACAACACCTGCGCACAAGGTGTTGCATGTTTTGTGTCTCCCACACAACATCTAGCGCAGTGTTGCATGTTTGACTCACCACACAGACACCTGCTTGCAGTGTTTTGGCAATGTTTGTGGTCACCTACACAACACCTGCATTGTTACATGTTTTGGTCTCCTACACAACACGCCTGCAGTGTTACAGTTATGTGTCTCCCACACAACACATGCCAGAGTTACATGTTTTGTGTCTCATACCAACACCTGCAGGTTACATTGATTTGTGTTCTCCCACACAACACCCTGCAGTGCTGCATGTTCTGTGTCTCCTCAACACAACACCCTGCATGTTGCAAATGTTTGTGTCTCCTACACACACCTCCGCAGTGTTTACAACATTTTGTGTCTCCCCACACAACACCTGGCCGTGTTCACATGTTTAGTGTCTCCCACACAACACCTCCTGCAAGTGTATACATGTTTTGGTCTCCCTCACAACCCCTGCAGTGTTACATGTTTTGTGTCTCTAAACCCACACAACACCATGCAGTGTTGCATGTTTTGTGTACTCCTACACAACACCCTGCAGTGTTGCATGTTTGTGTCATCCCACACAACACCTCCTGCAGTGTTACATGTTTTGCTGTCCCCACACAACACCTGCAGTGTTACATGTTTCGTGTCTCCACAACAACACCTCAGTGTTGCATGTTCATGTGTCTCCAATCACAACACCTGCAGTGTTGCATGTTTGGTGTCTCCCACACAACACCTCCTGCAGTGTTACATGTATTGTGTCTCCTACACAACACCTCCTGCAGTGTTACATGATTTGAGTCTCCTAACAACACCTCAGTGTTACATGTTTGTGTCACCCAACAACACCTGCAGTGTTTACATGTTTTGTGTCTCGGAACACAGCAGCACTACGGAACAAGATGGAGTAGCACAGGGCGAAGGACACAACAAACCAGCAGGGGCACAAGGGGGGGAGTGGTGTATCGTCGCGGCCTTGGCTCGTCTGCCGCCGTCGCTTGCTTCTGTCTTGTCTCTTCGGCGTCTTGCCGCGCTTCTCTTCTTCTTCGTCCTTCTCTCTTGCTTCCTGCTCTTCTTCTCTTCTCCTTCCTCTTCTGCTTCCTTCTCGTTCTTCTTCTTATTCCTTCGCTTCCTTCTTCGTCTCTTCCTTTCTCTTCTGTCTTCTTCTTCTTCCTTCTCTTCTGCTTCTCTTATTCCTTACTCTTCTTGCTTCTGTCTGTCTTTCCGTCTACTTCGATCTTAGTCTTCTTCCTTCTCCTATCTTCGTTCTTCTTCCTTCTCTTACGGTTGCTTCTTCGATCCTTACCTTCTTCTTTTTGCTTCTTCTTTTCTCTTCTTCTTCTTCTTTCTGCTCTTCCTTCTTCTTCCTGCTCTGTCTTCTTCTTCCTTCTCTTCGGCTTTCGCGTTCTTCTGCTTCATGTCTCGTCTGTCTTCTTGCCCCGTCTTCTGTTCTTGCTTCTTCTGCGCTTCTTCGCTTCTTCTTCCTTCTCGTCTTCTTCTTCCTTCTCTTCCGTCGTCCTGCTCTTCTTCTTCTTCCTTCTCTTCTGCCTTCTCTTCTTCTTCTTCCGTCTCTTCGTCTTACTTTCCTTTCTCTTCTCTTCATCTTCATCCTTCTCTTCTTTCTGTCTTCTTCCATCTCTTCTTTCTCCTTCTCTTCGTTTTCTTCCTTCGGCCTTCTTCGCCTTCCTTCTCTTCTTTCTTCCTTCTCTCTCTTCTCTTCTTCTTCATCCTTCTCTTCTTCGTCTTTCTTCCTCTATCGTCCTTCTTGCGGCGTGCTTCTCTTCTTCCTTCTCTTCTTCTTCTTCCTTCTCTTCTTCTTCGTCTTCCTTTCTAGCGTCTTCTTCTCCTTAATCCTTCTTCTTTCTTCCTTTTCTTCTCTTTTTTCCATCGCTTTCTCCTTTTTCCTCTTCCTTTCTCTGCTTCTCCTTTTCTTGCCCTTCTTCGTCTTCTTCTTCTTCCTTATCTGTCTCTTCCTTCTCTTCATCTTCTTCCTTTCGTCTTCATCTTACTTCCTTTTCTCTGCACTTTCTGTCTCTGTCCTACTACTTCTCCTCTTTTGCTGTCTTCTCTTTCTTTTTCTTCTCTCCTCTCTTGTTCTTCGTCTCCTCTCATTTTTGCCTCTTCTCCCCTCACTTTGTCCTTCTTATCCTTCCTTTTCTTCGCCTTTTTTCTCTTCTTCTTCCTTCCTTCTTTCGTCTCTTCCTTCGTCTTCTTTCTCTTCCTCGTCTTCCTTCTTGCCCTGCACTTCTTCTATCCTTTTCTTCTTCTTCGCTTCTTCTTCTTCTTCCTTGCTTCTTCTATTTCTCTTCTCTTCTTCTTCTTCCTTTTCTGCCTGCTTCTCTTCTCCTCTCTTCCCTTCCTTTTCTTCCTTCTTCGTCTCCTTCCCCTTTTCTTTCTTCTTCTCCTCCTTTTCTTCTTCTTCTTCCTTGTGCTGTCTTCGCTGTCCTTTTCTCTCTTCTAATGCGTCTTCTTGCGTCCGATGTGCACTCCGTTTTCTTCTTTCGTTCTTCCTTCCTTTCTTTCTTCTTCTCCTGTCCCTTTTCTCTTCTTGCGCTTCTCCTTATACCCTATAGGGTTTGTGGGTTTGTGTGGCTGTTTGCTTCTTTCCTTCGCTTTTCTTTGCTTCTTCCTTCCCCGTTTGTCTTCGTTCTTCTTCTTCCTTCCTCATTTTTCTTGCTTCTTTTGGGCCGCTGTTCGCTTTGGGTTTCTTCTTTTCAGTCTTCGTCCGCTTCCTTTTACTTCTTGTTTCTTCTTCAGTTTCTAGTCCTTCCTTGTTTGTCTTCCATCTTCCGTCGCTTATTCTATCTTCTTTCCTGTCCTCTTTTCAATCTTCTGTGCCTTCCTGTTGGCTTCGTTTCTTCTTCCGTCCTTTTTTCTTCTCTTCCTTCCTTTCTTCTCTTCTTCCTCCTTGTGCTTTTGTACTTCCTTCCTTTATCCCCGTTTTCTTCTTCCTTTTTGTGTCTGGCTTCTGTCCGCTTCCTTTTTCTTCTCCTTTTTTGCTCTTCCTCATCCATTTCTTCTCCTGTTTTTTCTCTCCTCTTCCTTGTTTTCGCTTCTTCATACCTTTTCTTCTTTCTCTTCTTCTTCGTCTTTGGGGCTCTTCTGTCTTCTTCCTTCTCTTTTTCTTCGTTTCCTTCTCTTCTTCGGCTTCTTCCTCTTACTGCGTCTTCTTCTTTCTCTTCTTCATCTTCTTCTTACTCTTCTTCTTTCTAATCTTCTCTTCTTCTTCTTCCTTTCTTCTTCTTCTTCTTTCCATTCTCTAGTTCTTTCTCTTCATCCTTCTCTTCTGTCTTCTTCCTTCATGCTCCTTCTGTCTTCTTCTTTCCTTCTCGTTCGATCTTCTGTCCTTCTCTCGTCTTCGTCTTCCGTCTCTTATCTTCTTTATTCCTTCTCTTCTTCTGTCTTATTCCTTCTCGTTCTTTTCTTCTTCCTTCCTCTTTCTGTCTTCTTCTTCCTCTCTCTTCTTCTTCCTTCCTCTTCTTCTTCTTCCTTCTTCCGATTCTCTTCTCCTTCCTCTCTTCTTCTTCCTTCTCTTCTTCTTCTTCTTATCGCTACATCTTCTTCTTCTCTTCTTCCTTCTTCTTCTTCTTCTTCTTCATCTTCCTTCTCTTCTTCTTCTTCTCCGTTCTCTTCTTCTTCCTTCTCTTCTCTTCCTTCTCTTCTTCATCCTTCTCTTCTTCTCACTTCTTCTTCCTTCCATCTTCCTTCCTTCTCTTCGTCTTCTTCTTCCTTCGTCTTCTTCTACTTCTTCCTCTCTTCTTCCTTCCTTCTCCTTCTTCTTCTTCTTCCTGTCTCGTCTCTTACTCCTTCTCTTCTTCTTCCTTCTCCTTCTTACTTCTTCTTCTTCTTCCTTCTCTGTCTTCTTCTTCTTTCTCTTGCTTCTTCTTCTCCTTCTCTTCTTTTCTTCTCCTGCTCTTCCTTCCTCTCTTCTTCTTCTTCCGTCTATTCTTCTTCTTCTTCCTTTTTCTTCTTCTTCTTCTTTCCACTTTCTTCTATTTCTTCTTCTTCCTTCCTCTTCTACTTCTCCTTCTCTCTTCTTCTTCTTCTTCCTTCTGCTCCTTCTTCTCCTTCCTTCTCTTCTTCCTTCCTTCTTCCGTCCTTCTCTTCTTCGTCTTCTTCTTCCGTTCTCTTCTTCGCTTCTTTCTTCCCTTCTCTTCTTCTGCTTCTTCATCCTTTTCTCTTCTTCTTATCTACTTCCTTTCTCTTCCTTCTTCTTTTTTCTTTTTCTTTTCCTTTTTTTTTCTATCCCTTCTCGTCCTTCTTCTTCCTTTTTCTCGCATTCTTCTCCTTTTCTTCTTCTTCCTTTTCTTCTTCTTCCTTCTTCTTCTTCTTCTTCCATTTCTTCTTTCTTCTTTCTTCGTTCTTCGCTTCTTTTTTCTTCACCGCCGCTTCTGTGTTCTTCTTCTTCTTCTTCTTTCTTCTCGCTTCTTTTCTTGCTTCTATCTTCCTGTTCTTCTTCTTCTTTCTTCCTTTTCTTTCTTCTTTCCTATTCTTCTTCTTTCCTGTCCTCTCTTCTTCTTCTTCCCCCGCTTTTTCCTTCTTCTTCTTCTTCGCTTGTCTTGCTTCTGCTCCTTTCCTTCCCTTCCCCTTCTTCTTCCATTTCTTCTTGCTTTCATCTTCTTCCGTTTCTTCTTCTTCCTTTTCTTCTCTTCTTTCTTTCTTTTCTTTTCCCTCACACACCTCATAGCCCAACCCATCAAACTCTCACACCCCAATCAAAAAATACCTGACTCAACCCAGTCCCAAAAACCCCCCCCATGTAATCAAAACCCCATTTCTGCTGTCCTTCCTACCAAAATCTATGATACCTTATAGTACGGACCCAACCCCCTAGAAACATAGTCACCACCGAGGCGTGTTACATCCTAATCTCCAGAGGAGCCCCCAGGTCCGGTCCGTACGGAAGCAAGAGTCTTGTAGATTGTGCAGATAGTCGGGAGTAACCGAAACGAGACAGCATGCGACAACATATGTATGGATTAGCGGAACTTATCAATATGTAAACTCGCAAAAGTACACCAAGCAAGATGACCACTTAGTAGCCTGATGACCACAGATGCTGGAATAGACCGTTTGTCAAAATGCTAGGTGGGACAAATCCCCGGGACCCTGGCCGCGGCTAAAGATGTCCCCTCTCCCTCAAACGAACTCACCCATCACACTCGGAAACAACCCCTTTCCACCCTTAACAGGTTTGATGTTTTTACTTATGAATATGATAGTATACCCCCTCTCTTCCCCAACTCTCCACGACTCCTTGAACAATCCCACCCCTCTTTTTTTTCGCTCCACCTCCCCTACTCCTCCATTATTCCCGTCCCCCCCCCCCATTCATAAAACTATCTACCGATCCCCCCACACCCGTGTATCTTCTTCTTTTCCCCTCCCACTCTCGTACCCACAACTACTACTTTCTCACAGCTTGCAAAATGCTGGCTGCTATACAACGTACGACTAAGTCATTACTAGGAATTTTACTTATTCCTAGTAAGACCCTCGTATTGTAAATAGTCTTAATGACCCTCGTGTAATAGATAGTCTTTTTAAGTATAACTAAGATGTTATTTTCATATAGAAAAATAAGAAATAATATAACTTTTAATAATAATAAGGTAAAAGGACCCCAATGGAAAATAAGTCTGACTTTTTTGGTTATCCCTAGGTTCTCTACACATATTGCTGCTATTATGCAAATATTCAATGTAACTGTATTTGTGTATACCTGAATAAATCTTCCCCCTGAACAAGACATTGGGTTGGTGTGATGTGGAGTAATCTCGTGGCCGGGCGCTTGTCTAATTTCCAAGCAGTAACAGCTACGATATCTGACCACAACCGGTATGACACTCAGGCGCTCCGGCTCTTTACCTCGATGCAAGCTGTAATTCACTGGTTTTTTTTTCCTACATTTTAGCGTTATTATTTTTTTTTAGTTGCGTCGAATGAGTTCGGAGAAACTAATACAAGGCGCCATCGTTTTTGTGCATTGTTTCAACGTCTTTATACTCACCACTACGGGTTTAGGGTGGATTAAAATAAGATAAATTTAGATTTAGAAAAAGGATATGGGCAAGTATTGGCCATGACAAAAGTAGTTTTAAATTGAAACAAGCCTCCCAGGTAGCTTTTGGGGCGAGAACATTTGTTACCTGATAATAAAGTGGGAGTTTGTTTCAGTTTTAAAACTACTGTAGTCATGCCAGCGCCTTTTACCTACATCTTTTTTCTAGATCTAAATTTGACTACTTCATTGCTTTCAGTCCTATCTTCGCTACTCTCAACATGTCGTTTAAATTCTTTTTATTCCGTTTTTCCATTTGTACAATTCATTCATTTTTCTGAAAACATCGGTCGTCTCCTATGCGAGGTATGTGACCCCCCCCCCCAAAAAAAAAAAAAAACAACATACCGTCACTGTCTGCGAGAAGAGGCGCTGAATGACAGTGGAGATGGCCCTTCCGAGCTAGAACATCTCCACCCCCTCTAGAGTGCAGGGACACTATGCTTCCCACCTCCGTTTGGCAGGTTTTCCCTGAATACTTTCATAATTGCCAGCTGACATTTGTTTCAGAGAACATAAGAACAAAGTTCACGGCAAGCCAGGAGGGATGACGGGGTGGGTATTGAGTCTTTAAAACAAGGGGAAATAAGGCCAGTGGTAACACTTTCAAATCACTAGGGCTCCTTACTTGGAATATTGCTCAGTGTTGACACCCGTCAAGCAGGAGAAATATCCAGGGGAGTTTGAACAAATATAGGGATCGTTTACGGGCCACATAGAGCTCATAAACTATTTAAATTATACTGGTAAATCCTTTGTCTTGACATGTATTGAATGGAACGGAGGAGGAGAAGCATGATCATATATACTGGAAAGTACTCGAGGGCCTGCCCCAAATTTCACACTGCCACAAACAGACATACTGAAGGGAGAGATAGAGAGGCAGTGCAAAACACACCCAGTTGAAAAGCAGGGTGCCGGTGGCACAAAAAGAAATACTGTATCAATATTCGTGACCCCAATTAGTTCAACGTCTTACTAAAGAATATCAAAAACACTGCTGGGACCAGGTGCACAAGTCTCAAGAGAAACTGGACAGGTATCTTCACCAGGTGCCAGATCAACTAAGGCTGTGCAATGAATTGATATGTGGCAGCGGGCCTCCAGCATCATCAGCCAGTTCACCTAGGCTAGCACCAGACCAGACCTGGCCCATGCGTGGCTTCAGAGTAGTCATTACGATACAATCGTGTCATTACGTTTCGTGAGTCCAGAGCAGTAAAGACCGAAACTCATCAAAGTATATCAAGGTAAGGTAAAATGTTACCTTGTTGGTACTCCAATGGCACTTCCTAATGAAAACCACTGGCCTTAACTCCTATCAAACATGCTTACACGAAGCCTTCACTCATATTCCCCTAATTCTGCTGTCCTCTCTTCCAAGAGCGCAATTCCGTGGTCTAAAGCCATCTTCGTAGGAAAGGTTTATAATGCACGTGATCAAATTTAGTCCACAATTCTCTGTATACATTCCAGTGCACGATGCCCTTGAAACTGTGTATGAAGTTTTGCTGTGCCAACCCTTTCATCCTGCTCGTTCTATATATTTACCCACAAGTGACTGACTTATTTCAAGCGGCTCTGTATACTGTGTATTTTTGAACATAAAAGAACATAAGAACGAAGGACACTGCAGAGGCCCACTGGCCCATGCGAGGCAGGTCCAGTCTTTCCTACCGCTTAAGCCAAGCACTCCGCAACCTAGTCAGTCAGGTCACATAGACTTAAGGGAGGAACACGGCAACGAACCTGTTAGCACAAGCTACAGGTCTAACTCCACACCCACCCACTTCTACTTCATCGTAATTTATCCACCTATTTTTTAAAGCCTACACAACGTTCTGGCCGTCTATAAAACGGTAACTTGGAGTTTTGTTCCACTCATACGCCACCAACTCTATTACCAAACCAGTACTTTCCTATATCCTTCCTGAATCTGAAATTTCCAACTTAAACCATTGCTGCTGCGAGTCCTGTCTTCTAGGGCTAGATATTTTTCAGCACAACTATTAAATCCCCTTTATTTATTCCTGTCTTCATTTATACACCTCAATCGAAATCCCCCCAATTCTAACGTCTTCTAGAGAGGCATTTCAGGGCCCTTAGTCTATCCTCATAGGGAAGGTTTCTGATACATGGGATCATCTTTGTCATCACTCCTTTGTACATTTTTCCAGAGTATTTATATACCTTCTGTAATACGGTGACCATAACTGTGCAGCATAATCTAATGAGGCCTAACCAAAGGATGTAATAGAGTTGAAGAACAGACCTGAGACTCCTATTATTTATGCAACTTGATATGAAGCCAAGGATTCTATTAGCTTTATTGCGAACACTTAGTGCACTGTTGTCTTGGTTTCATATTACTGCTAACCAGAACTCCTAAATCTTTTTCGCAATCCGTAATATTAAGATCTACATTATTTAGTTTATATGTGGCAATGGTTAATGTCCGCTGTCCAACATTTAGACTTTTGGCATTTTGTCATATATTAAACAGCATCTGCCACTACTCTGATCCACCTGCATCAGTCTCCTCTGCCCTCTTTAGAGGCCAGGTTCAGTCTTAAGTAGTTTAAACCGGAAGACCCATTCTAGTTGCAAGCCTTGGACATGTCTGGCGAGGGTAGAGATGTGGCTACATTTTGGTACTGTATATTCTAAAAAAGACCTAACATAGGTGTATTTTGTATACTTTATACTTATAGGAATAAGATTTATGCTTAGTGGTGTCTGTCTTCTGTAAAAGACCACTTGTTCTCTATGCTAGCACTAAGTAAAAAATCCTTTGTCTAACTTTTTCACCATTTTTTTTATTCAATAAAATTAACTGTAGTTGAGGTTGATCCTTGTTGAACGGAGAATGGAAAGCTTGGGCTTTCCATCTCTGAGCAATTTACCACCTCGTCAATTTGCATTAACCCGATACCGTATAATTACTGCGTCAATAGCACCTTAAACAGAAGAAAGTATGAATGTTCTTGATTTGTAACTTCCGCTTTTTGTCACGTTGTCTTCCAAATGTGCGTCATTTGGAAGATACGGATAGATTATAATCAGATAACCAGTCCAGTGTACGAATTGCAAATACAGCGTTCACCCATGCGTTGTGTATCAGGGAATGTTGAGCGTCGCTGCGGTCTGATCGCCTGTGCAACTAGTATGAGTCATAAACCTTGTGGCAAGATTTTTGGTAATGGGTGAGTGTAGGAACCTCATAAAAAAAAGAGTTCGTGCGCGTTGAAGGGAGAGGGTAATGTGGTATTCAAAATGAATTCCGCTTCTAAAATATCACGTGGCTGGGAAGAAGTTAAGTTGTCAAACGGAGAAATTTGATGTCGAAGCCTATTACAGCCATACTCTAGATCCCTTTAGATTATTTAGGATCGCTATAGGATCCTAGTCCCCCCCCTCCTCCATCTCTAATGTGAATACTGTTAACTAAAAGTTATGCATTTTGTGTGACACTATTTAATTTTTGCAAACCAAAACTAACGTAGCAACCTGAGTTGCCCCTCCAAAAAAGTTATTTAAAATAATCTTTAAGATACATTCTAAGAATGTGCATAACTTAAGATAACGCACAAGAATTTTTTGGTTGTTACCAAGTTAGGGAGGAATCGACAAAAAACATCTACTCACACAAAAGAGACAGAAGGGTACCAACTTCCATCAGAGGTTGGTGCATCTCCGACCCAAACACATTAATAATCAAAGTTTCAGGAACTGCTCAGAGAAGCCAAGTATCGCGCTTATTGACAAGTAGACGAACTGATATCAGAGATTACAACGATAGTTTTATTGAACTGATAAGGGCATCCAATAATACAGCTTATTTAGGGTTAAATTATAACTGCTAACGATTCGAGTGTTCTTCTATTGTTAGTGAAAGTGAAATTGTCAACCTTAATGTCTACTAACCGTAGTAGTTTAATGGGCTTAAGCTTACCAAATTAACTGCACAATGTATTTACCCACAATTTTAATTTAAATCCTGACCACACTGCTAGGTTAACGACTAAAGTATTACTTACCTAAGGTAGATACTGATTCGGTTGATGCTTACAAGTGGAAGATAACACCGCATTACCCTCTGCCCCAGGATTGTTTTAGTATGAAGAATTCTTAAGGCCTAAAATATATTGACTTTAGTTAAAACGCTCTGTACATATTATGGCCAGATACAAATGCCTCTTATTGTAAACATAGTATTTTATGACCATAGACCATAACGTTGTGTGTAATGAACTCTTGTCTGTTCATAATTCACACTAAACCCACCAATTTGAAGATCAGACATTTCATTCTGCCCAGGACTATTATATTATCGAGTCGCAACTCTAAAATGGTCCAGGATGTTCTTGCAGGGGTTTGCAAATTTTTTCATTTTAATTTTTTTCATAAAGATTTCCTCCCTTTTTAATGATCCCAAGAGTGTTCTTTAGTATGAAGTGAGTCAGTGGTTTAGATAGGCTATATAAACCTTCGTTCTGTTCACTAGTGTTGTGTACTAGTGAAAGAGTTTTCATACATTTTGTGGCCCTGTCCCTTTCATCGATGACTAGTTTGGCATCTTGCCATGCCATAGTATGAAGGTTTATCCCAAAGAACTGTTCATGTGTTGTCGGTATTGTCAGACCTGCAGGCATATTAGTGTTCTTGAATTTTCGGTTTGCAAAACTTTACTTGATCTAAAATGTACTGTTTGTCATGTCTTCCACAGGGAATAGTGTATATATATTCTACCAGCAATGGTGTCCTGTTCTGGTGAAGTTTAAGTTTTGGAAGTGATGACGTTATTTCCACTTTTCTTAAATATCTGTATGGGGATATCTGAATTGTTACCTTTGGAGACATTGAGCTGTCTTTTGCAGTCATTGTCCTTTGATGTAAACAAGCATTTTTGGGTCCTTTGTCTGCAAACCCAAATGAAGTGTAAGGATAGTGTAGTATGGCAGAGATGTTACTAATGATGCCACATTTCTCAAATATTTTGGGGCTGCAGATTCTGTAAGTTCTCAGATACAGCGGACCCTCGGATATTGGCTGTTCTGGATATCGGCTAAATTGGATTTCGGCCACTTTCTTGGCTAGAAATTCTTTCCTGGATTTCAGCTGGCAGCTTGAAATCGGCTGTATTGGATGCAGCTGCCTGCCACTCCACCGCCTTCGTAAGTCAGTCTGGCTGCATCTCTGGGTGAGTGAACAAGACTCCGTGCATTCATCCAAACATTTCGTTATAATCTATTGTTTTTTGTGGTTGTTTATTGAATGCAATCGTGAAATAAGGCACAGTGGGCCCAAAGAAAGTTCCCAGTGCCAGCCCTTTGGTAAAGAAAGTGAGAAACACAATAGAAGTCAAGAAAGAAATTGTAGCAAAGTATGAGAATGGTGTACGTGTCCAGGAGCTTGCCAGGATGTATGGGAAATCCAAATCAACAATCACTTCCATCCTGGCAAAGAAAGTAGAAATCAAGGAAGCTAATGTTGAGAAAGGGGTAAATATGCTAACGAACCATACCCCAGCTGGGATTGAACCCGCGGTTAGAGAGTCTCAAAACTCCAGCCCGTCGCATTAGCCACTAGACCAGCTAGCCACAGTAAAATTCGTCCAACTAGATATATTTCTACACCATAGGAAGGTTAGCACAGGCACCACTGTGACCACAAATGCAAGTTTTTACAGACGAATCTCCAGCTAGCGTGGCCGTGACGAACTCTAACTCAAGTCCCTTCACTGCCGTCAACATGACTCACGAAATCGTAATGACACGGTGTATAAATATACCTAGTTGGACGAATTTTGCTGTGGCTAGCTGGTCTAGTGGCTAACGCGACGGGCTGGAGTTTTGAGACTCTCTGACCGCGGGTTACAATCCCAGCCGGGGTATGGTTTGTTTGCAATCGTGTCATTACGATTTCGTGAGTTATGCTAACGAAACAATGATGACCAATAATCAAAGATGTGGAGAAGTTATTGTTGGTGTAGATCAACAATAAACAATTAGCAGGAGATAGTGTTGTGGAGTCGATCATTTGTTAAAAGGCAAGGCAGTTGCATGCTGATCTAGTAAAGAAAGAGCTTGGAACGAGTGCTGCTGTTAGTGAATTTAAGGCCAGCAAAGGCTGGTTTGAGAGATTTAAAAAGTGTAGTGGCATATACAGTGTTCTAAGGCATGGCGAGGCTGCAAGGTCAGACAAACATGCAGCTGGAGAGTTTGTATGTGAATTCAAGGATTCCTTCCCCAACAAGTGTTTAGTTGTGATGAAACAGGCCCCTTTTGGAA
>NC_069399.1:83203962-83220020 GCF_026875155.1 Cherax quadricarinatus | reverse complement strand
TTTTGTGGGTTTGTCCATATGGTTGTAGGTGTCCCCTTGGTGTAGGGGTTCTATGGTGTAGGTGTCCATATGGTGTTAGAGTGTACCATATTTTTTGGGAGTTTACCTCTTGGTTTTTTTTTAGGGGGTTTTAATTTTCTATGGGTAGTGTACCTTTTGGTGTAGAGTGTACCTATGGTGTAGGTTTTCCCTTTGGTTTTTTTAGTGTACAATTTTGGTTTTTTGTTTAGTTTTTAATTTTTTGGGTTTGTGGGTTTTCCATATGGTTTTTTTTTTAGAGTGTACCTTTGGTGTAAGGTCCATATGGTTTTTATAGTGTACTTTATGGTGTTTTTAGGGTTTTGTACCTTGGGGTTTTGATGTCCTTATGGTTTTTTTTGGTTGTATATTTATTGGGGTTTGTAGTGTCCCTATGGGTGATTTTGTATATAGGGTTATGTTTTTTTTTTATTTTTTTTAGGTGTGGGTGTACTATGGTTGTAGTGTTTTGGTTTTGGTGTATCTATGGTTTAGTGCCCTTTATGGTGTAGAGTGTTCATATGGTGTGGGTGTCCCTTATGGTGTGAGTTGTACAAGAAGGGTATAAAATCGAAAAGATGAAATTTAAGACACATTTTGAGTTGTTGCAAGTGTCCAATTATGGTTTGGAGCTACCTTTTGGTGTAGGTCCCTTTTGGGTTTTGTTAGAGTGTACCATTGGTGTAGGGTACCTTTTGGTGTGTTTTTCCTTTGGTGTGTGCCCTTAGGGGGGTGTGTTCCTTTTTGGTTTTGTAGTGTGCCTTATGGGTAGTGTCCTTATGGTGTGGGGGTTACCTTGGGTAGAGTGTACCTATTTTTCATGGGGAGTTCGATAGTGGATTGGTTTAAGAAATACCATGTAGGCTGTTATTACGTAAAATTGCTGTTTGTGGAGGGAGCCCTTGCCCCCGTCCCCATTCCTTGGTTACACCGTAATAGATAGCGGCCCTTTGCATTTTAATAGGGGGGGGGGGGGCCTTGAATTTTGTTTTGAGGTCCCCAAAATATGAATTGTTTGTGATAGGCAGAAGGGAGGTTGGTTTTGGGGTAACGGAGGTTTTACTGGTAACTGGTTTACTCTGGCTGGTAAATGGTTACTATATGGATGGTAACGGGTTTTACTACTACTGAGACTGGTAATGGTTACATTTTCTGAGACTCGGCGACCGAAAAAGTAGGTCCCGACATACAACTAATACAAATAGAGATGGCGGTACGGCTTGGGCTGATTCTATAAATGTCAAAGAACAAACCGTAACATTATTTACATAAGTAGAACATTGGAATGAAAGCTTACGTAACTGAAACTGTAATGAAATTTAAAGGTATATTTTTAGTCAACTTAAAACTCAAAATGAAAAACGAACCACTTTTGGATTAATTAATGAAAAAAAAAAAATTTTGATCGACGTCGATTCATGTGATCTACGGTTTTGAGGAAAAGGAATTTTACAAAGAAAGATGTTTTACAGAAAGGCGATTCGGTGCACGAAATTTAAAATGAAACTCTCAGGAATGGGGGAAAAGAAAACTTTAAAACCAAAAAAAAAATTTTTTTTGAAATACTGTAAGTTGAAACTGTAATTATTAAATTTATACAGGTTTTTTAAACATTTAAAAACCCCAACTCTGCTAGGGTTGTGTTTGCATATGCAGAGGGTGTCTTTGGGGGAGGATCAAACCTGTAGCATTGGCTAACTCTGCTGTTTTGAGGCAAATCTAAATTGGAAGTTACAATGTACTTGAGGATTTCTAATCCTTCGTGTAGTAGGGAATAACGACTTAGGTTGATCATCTGAGGGTTTATAGGGGAAGAGAGTACGGATCAGGGGGTTTGTCAGAGTCTGTCACATTAGTTGGGTTGGAACGTTTTATCATCACATTTAATTCATAGCCCAAATGCGTTTCTTTTATGCCCAGTACTAATTCTCAAACCTTAATTATTACCAGTGATTTTTTTCAATATCGATAAGGCCAAAAAACTTTTGATCAGCTTTGGCTTGCAGCGTTTTTTAAATTTAATCACCCTAACTTTCAAACCTACTTTGGTTTGGATGGCTTTGTCGAGGGGTTTTTGCGATCTTGAAAATTTCAGCTGTTATTTATGAAGTGTTTCCGGATTCTTCTAAAAAAAAATTTTTGGTAAGCTGGTACGAGTTGCTACGAAAATAGGGTTTTTTTAATTTTGGTTTTGGATTAAAATTTTTAAAAACTAATAAGGAACGTTTTCTACACCATTACCCTTTTTAATGTGGAGTGTCCCCTTAGAAAATTGTAAGCGTTTATAGCACACTGCCATCGGGTATAACTTCTTCCCAATTTTCACTATTGGGTTGTGTGGTCTCAAGACCCAAGTATTTCTTATTGGTTCTTTTTCCGCTAACCCTTGGGGCAGGATGTGAGGAAACAAGGTTTTGGATTTAGAGTTTTGTACAAGGTAAAAAAATTTTTAAAGAATTTCTTACGGGAATTTCCCCATCCATTATCTGTTCTGGGATTAGGGGGGTATGCCTGCATTTTAATGCGTTCTTTAAAGTTTTAGTTGTCTCGGCAGTTTTTTATTTTGAAATAGGAACTAATCGCAATTCTGGTGAAATGGTCTACCAAAACACACAGATTTTTGTTCCCTTGGGGGAAACTCGGAAATTATTTAACAAATTGCGAAACTCTTTCCCAAGGTTCGCTGTATTTGGATACACTTGGATTGGTTGGACCTTGCTTCCCTTTTATGTTGCATGCAGAACCTAATTTCTTAATTCTCAAAAATTCGTTGCCATCGAGGCCAAAAGTATTTAATCTGGCTTGTTTACTGAACGCCCATACCAGGGTGTGAAACACCTGGTACATCGTGAACTGCTGTAAGGTTTTTTTCACTGTGACTGTGGAATTACTAACTGGTATACTTTTCTGCTAGGAGTCCCCAAACTGGCTTTTGTACTTTAATTTCTTGGTTCAGGGAAAAAGTCATGATGGGTGTGGGGGTTCACAGTCAGAATAAGATTTTCCCTGGAGCGGAAATCAAAATCACACCGACCCCAGGGATTTTTTGTTGAGCATTTTTTACTTTTCAGCACAAAAGGGGGGTTGCACTTATTACTAACATGTCGCGAAAAGGGTTCGCGACAAACATTTGCTTGCCAGGTAAATGCCAAAGGGGGGGATTAAAACTTTGGTAGTCAAGGTCCTTAGCTAACCCTTTCCAGTAGGTTTTTTTGTTCTGGAAAAGGGTATCAGTGGAGCTGTTGTCAAGCATGACGAGTACTGAAAAAATAATGTCCGGAATGCTTTAAAGCATATTTTGCTAAAGCTTCTTGCTCAGTTAGTATAATTACTTTTCACCCTTTGTAAGGCTCGGCTGCAATCAACTCTTTGTACTTCCCCATCGGTTTTGGCTAGTGGCACATCCAAATTGAACTAGCATCAGTTGTCAGATAGAAAGGCTTAGAAAAATCTGGAAAATTTCAAAAATTGGAGCAGTGTTTGTTTTTTCTTTTAGTTTTTGGGAATGCTCTTTTTTGAGGGAAGGTCCAAAAAAAAGGGAGCATCTTTCTTAAGAACTCATTTTGAGGAGCACTAGGGAAGAAAAATTGGCAATAAAAGATTTTAAAAAAAAAACCTGCAAAGCCCAAAAAGGATTTTGGCCCATCAGCATTTTGGGAGGGAAAAATTTAGAAATGCGTTACTTTACTTTGGTCAGTTTTAAACCCTCTAGGAGGATACGTGACAAGAAACTTATTTTTGATCGAAAAAATTGACATTTTGACAGTTTGATCTTTAAATTGGTTCTTCAAGCTTACCAAAAGTACTACATCAAGTCTTTTCAAGTGTGTATCCCGTTTTTGGCATGACGATTACTTCTCAAGTCACCAAAGGTACCTTGGACCTCTAAAAAAATTTAGTATGGTTGAGAAGTGATAGGAGAAGATCGAAACCCAAATGCCATAGGGGAAAGGAAGTGATAATGCCCTTGTAGGAGTGGGGGGAATGCAGTTAGCTTTTGGCTTCCTCGTGAGAGGGGACTTCCCAAAACCCCTTGAAAACAAATCTGGGGTTAAAAAAGCTTTGTTTCTCCGTATTAGTAAAAGATCACCCAGTACAGGGAGTGGGGAAAGCGATTGGAAGGTTTTCGCGTTTAATTTCCCAAAGGTCAATTACGGGGACCCCAAGTACCTCTTCTTGGTACAGTATCGGGGTGCATTCCAAGGGGAATTGTAGGGCAATAACCCCTCATCAAGCTTTTTGATTGATCAATTCTTCTGCGACAGAAACTTGTGAATGAGGCATTCTGTCGCGGGTATGTAGAAGGTTAGAAAACCAGGTTCAAGTGGAATACGATGGGACAATAAGTTGTTATCCCATCTTCCACGGTAAAGAAAAAGGCTTTCAGTTTGTTCAACAGAGTCAAAAAAAGCTTGCTTCATTAAACCCTTTTACATCCCTTTACTTAACAAATTATTAATTTTTTGGTATCTCCCCCCAAAATGCCCCCGACCCACCAGGGACAATACCCTTATGAACATAAGGATATAAAACAAAAGATTGGTATTTGCTCTAAGGGGAAAATTCCCAAAATTTTGGCCAGGTAGAAAGGGATCTTACTATCTCGAAAACGTAAGGATGGTTCAACAAATGACCTTTTACTTTGCAGGATATGTAAAACTAGGAGTTTCCCCATCTGGAAATGGAAAAACCCCACAGACTCAGTGAGAGCACTAGCCGCAAAAGAGACGTCTTTCTGCAGACGGCATGTGACATCAAAAGAGAGGGCCCTTACTAGTTGCAAGTTTTGTTTTTCCGACAAGGCGCCCCCTGTGGAAAACTACTATGAACTGCAGGCTTTGCGGGGATGGTTGGCACTAAAGGCAATCGGGTTGGGCATGAGGCATCGGCTATCCTAAAATTCTGAAGGTATAGGTGGACACTGATGGGAGTGACGAATTACCAGTGCCTGCCCGTTTGGGGGTTCGCTACTGGAGAAGCATTAGTTGTAAGGACTTAACCCGTACATCTACTCTGCAGCGAAAAACGTTTTCGGACCAAGCTGGAAACCCCGAATGGACGATCAAGTCGTCAATTTGTGCTCCCATCGTATGGGTCGAGCACAATGCGTAAGTCTCCCCCCCCCCCCCCGGGAAGCAAATCCCAGTAAAAGGTCACCGGGGAAATAATCGGGGCGACAACAAAAAAGGGAAAACAGTGGTCTCTCCTTGGATAGAAAAGGTTGGGGAAGCCCCGCCCTCGGACACGCAGGTAAAAAAACCAGATATCCACTAAGGGGGGGACCATGAGTCGGTTCTATGAGAAGGACATGTGAAATTTTTTTCCCTTAAACAAATAGACCTAAAAATTTTGATTTGGCCCCAGAGTCCATGAACTTTAAAAGGGGCGATTTTTAACAGATCTGCCTATGGGCCTATGGTTGCTTGGGAAAAAGTTATGTGCAAACAAAAAGGTGGTTGTCTCAAAAAAAGACTTGTTCTACCCCTCCCCAAAATTCTTGTCAGAAACATTGAAGAACTCATCAGCAGGTTGTCTTTCGAGATGTTTTAAGGCTTCAAGGAAAATTGAACGGGGAGGGGTTTGTACTCATTATCCCCTACTGTCACCTGGGGACGGTTTGAGGGGCGCTCGAATTCCCGAATTGGAAGAACGTTCCGGGTTCTGGTTAGTTTGAGAATTGATAAATGAGCCGGTTTGGATTTGGAACCCGTTATTTTTTCCTCGACGGGTTCTGCGGTTGGAACGCCCGGAAAGTCTGAGTACTGAAGGTTATAGAGAGCATTCATTCAGATTTTGTCATGTCCATGTTTCTTGATAAGAAAAGGGGGAAGATCGGTTATATCTCGACGACGTTCTTACTATCGGACAAATTAATTGCAATGGCCACAAAAAACCACATTTGTAACAATTCCCCGCTATGGTTAGAATGTTTATAAATTTATCAGGGTGTTAATCGGCCTGTTGGTTCTTGATGATTCTGAGATGGTTGACGACCACGATTTGTCTCTGTGGCGAAAACAGAGGTGGTGCAGATGAGGCATATGTGTGACATTACTTTTAATCTGGGAAAGTCCCTGGGGGACAAGGAAGTAATGATTTAGGCTTTTGTGGTTCCTTTTACAGTTGGAGGATCAGCCTCAAAAGAAAACAAAAGCAGGTGGCATTAGTTTTTTAAATTGCTCCAAAGCTGTTTTTTAGAAAAAGATTCGTAAAGGGTTTTTAGCCTTTCAGGGAGAAAAGATGAGTTTGGACAGCATTGATAAATGATGAAAAAAGTTTTTTAATCTAACGCAAAAGCATAACGATTCTTTCTCATGGGTTTTGCATTATGTTCCCCAAGAAGAATTTGGATCAGCTGTTTTTATGGGACAAGGAAAGAACGAATCAGTTCCCCCATTTGTGACCATTAGTAAGATTCCTTTTAAGTCTCGCATACAAAGGAATCAACAACGTGAAAAAGCGCAGGAGATCTTAAAGAGTTCTTTAGCAAATCTGTAAGGGGTTTCCTCTGAAGGAGGACCTTACCTGGGCCTAGCAGAGAAACGAAAGGCTGCAAACCATGCTTAAAAATATGTACTGGCCATTTAATAAAAGGAACGCATCAAGGGAATCACGAGTATAACTATAATATTCGGTGTTGGGTCGGGCTTTGTCGGTAAGGAATGTGAGGATGTGACAGGACCCGCGTGCCCGAGAGGGTTGAGGCGACATTCACTAAGAAAACCCTTTACTGTATGTGGAATAATGGCAAAGTAACACGAGAAAAATAAGGCAAAAAAAATGAACAAAAAAAATGTTTTTAAAATTCTAGAATTGAAAAGAAAAGATATACAAATAATTCTGCAGAAAAATGTCTAAATACAAGGGAAGGAAAAAAAATCAAAAATTTAAAGGACTATTGACCAAAAAAAAAAAATTTACATTTAAAAATACAAGTAAAAATTTTGGAGACTGAATTAAATTCAAAATAGCTGTCTTTATCTTCTAATAAAGAAATTAATTTTTAAATTTAAAATTTTTAAAACAATGTGAAAGTGTAAAATAAAAATTTTAAATTGTTTTTAAATGGGAAAAAATAAGTATTTTCTAAGAAAGTAGACAAAATTTAAAATTAATTTATAAAAAAATCAATAAAGAAAATAATTTACTGCAGAACAAATTCAACAAAATTTACTTCAGAACAAGTGCAACAAAATAAAAGTTTTTAGAAATTCATGAGTAAAAGTGTCATGGGAAAACTAGGTAAAATAATAATTAAAAACAAAATAAAAAAAAAAAAAAATTAAATTTAACCTTTTGAAAAACAAAACAATTTATCAAAAAGTAAGGGAAAACCTTTTCGTTTAAAAGTACTTTTAAATTGCATCAAGATTTAATTTGTTCAAAGTAAAAATAGAAAAAAATGAATGAAATAAAACACAGGGAAAAAAACAGGTTAAAAAACACTTACAGTGGGGCGGGCACACTTCATTAAAAAATTTCTTACAACAAATCCTGCGTGATGATCAACAAAAACTTGCTGTACTATACGACAAAAAAATTTTCTGGCAAAAAAATGGTACAGTCTGCGAAAAAAATTAGGGAAGAGACAGTTGGCATACGAAAAAAAAAGACAACATAGCAATAAATGGATAATTTAGTTTACTGGGGGAATTCACTGCATGAAATACAAAGACAATGGAAGGAAACCGCTGAAAGAATCAAATAAAAAAAAATGTACTTCAAACAGGGTGACGATGGTACACTACACAAAAATACTTTACAGGGTAGCATAAGAAAAAAACAAGAATAAAATATAAGTAGGTGAAAACACTGAAAAAAAATTTTAAAAATAATGGTCAAAGAATACTGCGTTTACACTGAAAACAAGGTTTTGAGTACACAAAACAATTTATATAAAAGTCTCACACACGCAAATGTCTTTAAATGCAAAAAAAATGTCTCAAGAAAATTTCATGAAGTCGGGGAGTTAGTAGACGGGGGGGTGACGAGTGATGAGTGGGGGGTGGGGTTTCCTCCTCCCTCACACTTTTTTTTGTGAAGAAATGTGCTTTTTAGGCGAATCACATAAAATGGGTTTACGGTGGACGCTACAATCTCTTGACATTAGTGAGCCCAAAAACAGTACTAGGACCCGGAAAGGGTGCAAACAACCACAGTAGATGAGTGGATGGCTGGTGGAGAGTGGTGGTGGGGCGCTGGGGCTCTGCCCCCCGCACCCCGGGTGGTGGGGGGGGAGGTGGTGGGGGGGGCGGTGAGGTGCCCCCGCCCCCCCCCACCCACGAAGGGGGCTTAACCCCCTCTATGCCACAGGAATGGTGAAAACCACTTTTTGCATCCAAAAAGGGGCACAAAGCGAAAAGACAATACCCCGAGGAAAATTGGCTTAATTCTTACTGCGTGGCTTACTTCCCTCTTCAGTGGGTTGAAACTGGGTTGGTGACTGGCTTACCCCGAGAAAAGGCTGACGGAGCGTGTAACGATGACAAGCAGGAGGAGGAGTTGATGACGGAGCAGGCTGGATGATAGGCTGCTGGCGTTCCTTCCAAGTCTGCTTATGATGGTTAATTTTCAAAATCCGGGGGGCAAAACCCTCGGAGTTTTAAGCAAAAAGACACGAACTAAACCCGGAAGCTTTAAACGGCTGCAACAGGCTTGCGGAGCAGGTTGTGAGGGGAGTAGGCGGTGCTGGGCGGGGGTAGCGAGGGCGGGCTGGTGGGCGACGATTCACCTTTTACCCCGCCGTTACTCACAACAGTTTCAAACGCCTTGAATTACCTTAAAACGTAAAACACGCTCCCACAGCTGTAAACCCTTTATCATGTGGGAGTTCGAACGTGGATTAGGGTAAGAAATACTCCGTGGTGTTATTAGTATAATTGCGTTTTTGTGGAGGGAGCCCTTGCCAGCCGTACCATTCCCTTTGGGTTTCACCCGTTATGACAGCCGGTGCAGTACCTATTGAGGGGGCCCTTTAAATGTGAGGGGGAGCACAATTGAATTCAGAGTGATCAGGCAAGGGGACGTTGGTCTTGAGTCAAAAAGGACGGTTATGGTAATGGTTACTACTATGAGACTGGTAATGGTTCTACTACTGAGATATGGTTTTTTGTGTACCTTTGGTGTAGTGCCCCTTTGGTTAGTGTACCTTATGGGGTAGTGTACCTTTGGTTTGGTACCCTTTTGGTGTAGAGGTTTCCCTTGGGGTAGTGTACCCTTTTGGTTTATGAGTGTCCTTTTGATGAAGTTGTACCTTTGGTTTTTGTGTCCTTTGGTGTTTTCCTGGAGTTTACCCGGGGAGAGAGTTCCTGGGGTCAAAGCCCCCGCGGCCGGTCTGGACCAGGCCCCCTGGTGGAAAAAGCCTGTAACCGGCTGTTTTCTGCTGGTGACGCAAAAACAAGTACGGCCACAGCCCGGTGGTCAGGAAACCAAAAATTTTGGTGCGTCCAGGCCAGCTTGAAGTGCCCGGGGTTGTTGGTAATCCCCCCTTTGTATGTGGGAGGCAGTTGAACAGTTCGGGCCCCTGACATTATGTATGGTCTCTTAACGTGCTAGTGACACCCCCCTTTTCTTGGGGGGGTGGTGCATCGTTTTGCCAAGTCTTTTGCTTTGTAGTGGTGTTTTTTGTGTGCAAGTTAGTCTGTCCCTCTGCATTTTCCAGGTGTATATTCATGATTTCTCCCGCCTGGTTCCGGGAAAAAAAGGTTTTTGGAACCTCAGCGCTCCCGTAATTTGGTGTTTTTTCTCCGTTTTTTCGGCCGTGAAGGTTTTGTACATTTTCTAGGTCAGCAATTTCACCCGCCTTTAAGGTGTTTTAGTGGCGCATATTTCCCGCAGTAAAACTGACCTGAAGGTGTCATCATGGGTTGGATCCCTAGTTTTTAAGGTTTCATTATCCATCCTGCATTTTTTAGCAGATGCGATTTATACAATGTTTGGTCCTTGAAGGTGAGATCCTCCGACATGATCACTCCCAGGTCTTTGAGTTTGGTTTTTGTCTTTTTGTGGTGTAGAGTGTACCCTATGATGTAGTGTTCCTTATGGTGTGTGTCCTTATGGTGTAGTGTACCTTTGGGTGAGTGCTTATGTTGTAGAGTTACCTTATGAGTAGTTACCTTATGGTGCAGAGTGCCCTTATGATGTGGTGTACCTTTTTGGGGTTTTGGTGCACCTTTGGGGTTTGAGTTCCTTATGGTTTTAGGTGTCCCTTTTGGTGTGAGTGTACCTTTTTGGGGTTTTTGGGGTACCTTTTGGTGTAGAGTGTACCCTTTGGTTAGAGTGTACCTATGGTGGAGTGTCCCTTTTGGGGTTGTAGGTGTACCATATGGGTTTGGTTTTACCATTTGGTGTAGGTGTACCATATGGTTTTTAGGGTGTACCCATGGTGCAGAGTGCACCATATGATGTAGAGTGTACCTTTTTGGTGTAGGTGTCCTACGGTTTAGAGTGTACCTTATGGTATAGAGTGTACCCCTTTTGGGGTAGAGTGTACATTGGTTTTTAGAATGTACTTACGGGGTTTTGGAGTGTACCTTTGGTGTAGAGTGTCCTTATGATGTGAGTACCAAAAGGTGTAGAGTGTACCTATGGGGTAGAGGTCCCTTTTGGTGTAGAGTACCTATGGTGTGGGTACCTTAGGGTGTAGAGTGTCCTTATGGTGTAGAGTGTACCTTAGGGGTAGCTGTACCTTTTGTGTAGTGTACCTTATGGTGTAGGGTACCATATGGTGAGAGGTAGCTTTGGTGTAGAGGTACCTTATGGGGGTTGAGTGTACCTTATGGGTGAGTCCATATGGTTTTAGAGTTACCCTTTTGGTGTAGGTACCCTTTGGTGTGGTGTACCTTTGGTGTAAGTCCATATGGTGTAGGTGTACTTATGGTGTAGAGTGTACCTTTTGGTGTAGAGTGTCCCTTATGGTTTTGGTCCATATGGTGAGAGGGTCCCTTTGGGTTTGTAGAGTGTCCCTTAGGTGTGAGTGTACCTTATGGTGTAGTTTTCCCATATGGTGTGAGGAGCGTGTCAGACCTAAACTTAGGGTATGTGGTCCCTGAAGACACGTGAAGACATTCTCTCCTGGAGAAAAAACAGTCTCTACTGGAAAAAGGAGGGAAATTGTGTTTGGGATCCTCTGTCTGCCCGTGGCCTGGTGGCTAAGCTCTCGCTTCCAAGGCGAGGGTCTGGGTTCGTTTCCCAGCGAGGGTTAGAAAAATATCGGACGTGTTTCTTTACACGGCTTGTCTATGTTTCCCCTAAGAAAATGGGTACCTAGGTGTTAGTGGGGACTGGTGTGGGTTCGCTCCTGGGATAAAACTGACCTAATTTGGTGGAAATGTTCAGCATAACAAGTTGCTTTCTATATAGTAGTATGTCATTGATGTCAGCTATGGTCTGTATACCTTGTACATGTACTGGTAGTAAGTAACGATGTTATATTTAATAAAGCTGACCTTTATTATATAAGCCGGAAGTATGACGTAAGAGAAGGATGAAAGTGGAAGTTGAGGAAGACTGATGTCTGATGTCTTACTTCACTCAGGAGGATGAGTTAAAGTTGAGCGCTACTGTGTCTCTGGACAAATTACAGTATTGGTTAGAAAAGTGACTTAAGTGGAACCCCCAGCCCACCAGCACTGCAGCAGCATTTCCTGCAGAGATTAGTCATATAATTTCACCTCTGGCGGTTGTGGTGCTTGATTCTGTGGTCACTGTTAGGAAACTTCTCCATGTGTGATTTCCCCTGAGTATACTCGCTTTTAGTCTTACTTCCCCCTTTCCCATTATTTCCCAAACCCTTTTCACTTGTTGGTGTTGATTCTAGTAGCCACTTTCCTGACCAGTCGTGCAAGTTGTCCAGATTAAGTTGAGAACTTGCCGTGATGTCGGTTTTTATTTTTCTCATTTTAATTTTATATCGTCTATAACAGAGACACAACGGTCTCTGTCTTTTTTAGGATGATTTTTCACTTTTTTCCGGAAAAAAGTACCGGTCTTGATATCAGTACCCGGTTTTGATATCAGTCCATGTACAACACCATTTGTTTCCCAGATCGTTTCGGATTTTAACTTCCCGAACAAAACATTTTGTTCCCTACTCAGCTGTTGAGAAATTTTTTCCCCAACCCCAGGGGGAGTGGACGCCCCCTGGTGACAGTGACGCCCCCTGGAGCAACAGGCCCTCAGGGAAGCTAAGACCCCTCTCTCTACTTTCCCACATTGAGGATGGAGGGAGTCATGACCTGTATCCTTTTCAAGGTCTAATACGTTACTACACAACTTCAATCAGCACATTCCAGACTGCCCATTCGTCTTAACACGTGTGTCTGATCCAGAAAAATCAAACGTCCCTCTAATGGGACTATAGATTCGTAGCTGAATAAAATGCGACACACGAGACACCCGTGTACAGCAGAAGTTACACTCTACTGGAGTGTAAATGAAAAGACTTTTGTCTGAGAAAATGGTGATTTCCCAAGACCGGGAAAAATCCGAAAATATATGCCTGGGTACTTCGGAAACACCCAGGGTCTTAATACCCTGCAACCCGCATCTCAGACTGGATTCAGCCTACGGGTGATTGTGAAAGGTTGAGAGAGCTGGCACCTAGTGTCTGTAAATCATAGGTCAGCATATATCCGTCCAAAAAAAGAGGGCAGGAGGTAGCAACACGTAACCTAAGCAACAGCACTGATTTTTGATTCGTGGTTCGAGACTGCAATTCGACGAGGCGATGAGAGAATGCGTTGCAAGAGGCCGGGTGACGAGGTGGCCGGGACTACTCTGCCCAGCCACCCGACGTAGAAATATTCGTGGCCAATTCGTGTACGCGTTTCCTGTGTCATGCATTGACGATCTCCAAGAAAATTGGACATCCTTCCTGCCTTAAATAGATACAGACATGTCAACGAGCGTACCATGTACCACGGGAGTAATGCTAGCAGTAAGATGACGTGTGCCAGACAGCGGAGTGGAGATGTCTAATGTCACCTCTCCAATCAAGCCTGTGACGTCTTGACGTCACAGGCTCCCGTTACAATGAGACAGGTAAGTTCTATTTTACTTACATCTGCCAATCTAGTCGATGTCGAATGAATAGGACGAACCATATCGAGGTGGTAAAGAGCGGGTCAAGCCGAAAACTACAGGTAATGTTTGCCCACGATTTCCAGGTGTTATACCTACAATACCCAAAAGTATATACATCTTCAAGATAGCTTTTAAAACCTGGAATTTTTAATCTTCCAAACAGCCCTGGAAGGTCTTTAAACAGCGAATTATGAAGGCTGCGAGAGGTTTCAAACAGTTATCAAGATAACTATTAATCCACTTAGTGGCCCCTCATTACAATAATAATAACCTATTATTTTCTCTTCTCACACTGAGTGCAGTATTTTTGTGTTTGGGAATTTCACTGATACTTACATAGTTCAATATGAATTGGTCACTTAAAAAGTTAGTATTATTCTTGCGTCTCTGATAATGTTTTGGTTTCAACTCAACAGAACTTTCATCAAGCCATTTACTACGTTCATCTACTTGAACATCCAAGTTACTTTGAAAGGTAATTAAGGAATCACTAACTGTTAGCTAAAAAAAGTTAAACCCTAAAATGAAACTGCATCAGTAAAGAAACCATTGATACAATTATGCGTTGTTTATGTTAGTAAAATGTTGGTTTGACTGTATCAAAGTTGGCCATAGGAGGCCTGGTCACAGACCGGGCCGCGGGGGCGTTGACCCCCGCGTTGACTCTCTCCAGGTAAACTCCAGGTAAACCAAGACTGTGACAGTATACAATACCGACAAGATACCCAGATGTTGCACTTGTGTCTCAGTTTCCAGCATGAAACTGAGTTTTTAACCAGCAAGACTGCTCTTAAAACTTTGCTAAATAAAAGTTCAAGGAAGAGCCATAGTACCCAGGATGATGCCAGCTGGAAATACCGGTTTATGAGGCTTAAACACTCCCTGTATAATACCAGCTGAGGGACCAGAGCTATTTAACACCAGGTGAGGGCCCAGAGCTATTTAACACCAGGTGAGGGCCCAGAGCTATTTAACACCAGGTGAGGACCCAGAGTTATATAACACCAGGTGAGGGCCCAGAGCTATTTAATATCAGGTGAGGGCCCAGAGCTATTTAACATCAGGTGAGGACCCAGAGCTATATAATACCAGGTGAGGACCCAGAGCTATTTAACACCAGGTGAGGACCCAGAGTTATATAACACCAGGTGAGGGCCCAGAGCTATTTAACATCAGGTGAGGACCCAGAGCTATATAATACCAGGTGAGGACCCAGAGTTATATAACACCAGGTGAGGACCCAGAGTTATATAACACCAGGTGAGGACCCAGAGTTATATAACATCAGGTAAACCAGAACTACATAACACCAGGTAAACCAGAACTACATAACACCAGGTAAACCAGAACTACATAACACCAGGAAACCAGAACTACATAACACCAGGTAAACCAAACTACTTAACACCAGGTGAACCAGAACTACATAACACCAGGTAAACCAGAACTACATAAACACCCGGTTAAACCAGAACATACATAACACCAGGTGAACCAGAACTACATAACACCAGGTAAACCAGAACTACATAACACCAGGTAAACCAGAACTACATAACACCAGGTAAACCAGAACTACATAACACAGGTGAACCAGAACTACATACACCAGGGTAAACCAGAACTACATAACACCAGGTAAACCAGAACTACATAACACCAGGTAAACCAGAACTACATAACACCAGGTGAACCAGAACTACATAACACCAGGTAAACCAGAACTACATAACACCAGGTAAACCAGAACTACATAACACCAGGTAAACCAGAAACTACATAACACAAGGGTGAACCAGAACTACATAACACCTGGTAAACCAGAACTACATAACACCAGGTAAACCAGAACTACATAACACCTGGTAAACCAGAACTACATAACACCAGGTAAACCAGAACTACATAACACAAAGGGAGAACCAGAACTACATAACACCAGGTAAACCAGAACTACATAACACCTGGTAAACCAGAACTACAAAACACAAGGTGAACCAGAACTACATAACACCTGGTATACCAGAACTACATAACACCAGGTAAACCAGAACTACATAACACCAGGTGAACCAGAACTACATAACACCAGGTAAACCAGAACTACATAACACAAGGTGAACCAGAACTACATAACACCAGGTAAACCAGAACTACATAACACCAGGTAAACCAGAACTACATAACACAAGGTGAACCAGAACTACATAACACCTGGTAAACCAGAACTACATAACACCAGGTAAACCAGAACTACATAACACCTGGTAAACCAGAACTAAATAACACCAGGTAAACCAGAACTACATAACACCTGGTAAACCAGAACTACATAACACCAGGTAAACCAGAACTACATAACACCAGGTGAACCAGAACTACATAACACCAGGTAAACCAGAACTACATAACACCAGGTAAACCAGAACTACATAACACAAGATGAACCAGAACTACATAACACCAGGTAAACCAGAACTACATAACACCTGGTTAACAAGAACTACATAACACCTGGTAAACCAGAACTACATAACACCAGGTAAACCAGAACTACATAACACCTGGTTAACAAGAACTACATAACACCAGGTAAACCAGAACTACATAACACCAGGTAAACCAGAACTACATAACACCAGGTAAACCAGAACTACATAACACCTGGTAAACCAGAACTACATAACACCAGGTAAACCAGAACTACATAACACCAGGTAAACCAGAACTGCATAACACCAGGTAAACCAGAACTACATAACACCAGGTAAACCAGAACTACATAACACCTGGTGAAGGAACAAGAACAATGGACTGTTTAACAGTTCTCGAAAATTTTGATGACTGTTCAGTTTATGTCAACTCGAAATTTTCCTCAATTAATGGAACCAAAGGGGTTTTTTTAACCAGTTTTACTCACAGTTTTTCAGTTTTATAAAGGGAAACCAGAATACATA
>NC_069399.1:83117124-83203462 GCF_026875155.1 Cherax quadricarinatus | reverse complement strand
CTGTAATCAAGCAGGCACTGGACAGGCACCTTAACTTTAGCCAAATTGACTGGAATTCTTTGACAGGTAATCTAGAGTCCATTGACTTCATGGAAACAGTTCAGGACTGTTTTCTGAAACAGAGTGTAACTGAACCTACCAGGCGTAATAATTTGCTAGACCTAGTCTTGTCAAATAAGGAAACACTCGTGAATAATCTGGAGATCACTGAAGAGCTTGGCGCAAGTGATCACAAATCCATCACCTTTAGCATTAATTGGGAATGCAAGAATAATGATAATGCAGTAAAAATCCCCGATTTTCGTTCTGCCGATTATAATGGACTTAGGGAACATCTGTCTAATCTTGATTGGGGTTATCTAGCTAATGATTTTATTGACGATAATCATACTTATGAATATGAAGGGATCTGCTTTTATGATTGTTTTCTTAATAATGTACACAGTGCCCAGAGAGAAATTAGGTCTAATAATAACGATCCCAAATGGGTTAACAGGAGGCTAAAGCATCTATTAGGGGAGAAAAGGGGAATTTATAGGCGCATCAGAAGAGGAGAGGTTAACCTTACTGACCAATATGGTCAGCTTAAAAGAGAAGTAAAAAAGCGATTAGAAAGGCTAAACGTGACTATGAAATTAGAGTTGCTAATGAATCAAAGACTAATTCAAAGGGGTTCTTTCAAGTGTATAGGGTGAAGGTGAAGGAAAAAGTAGGACCTCTGAAATCTGGGAATGGACAGGTGACGGATAATGAACTGGAAATGTGTTCCTTATTTAATGACTATTTTTTGTCAGTTTTTACACAGGAAGATGTAAATGAGATTCCAGTAATTAACAATTATTTAGTTCCTGATGAATTCAAGTTAACTAATATTACTGTCACGAGGGACATGGTTATTAAGCGGATAGACAAACTGAAACAAAATAAGTCCCCGGGACCCGATGAGTTGTTTTCAAGGGTACTTAAGGAATGCAAGATGGAGCTTAGTCAGCCATTAACGAGTGTATTCAATGCGTCCATCCTTACCAGTGTTGTGCCAGAGATGTGGAAGATGGCTAATGTGGTTCCTATATTCAAATCAGGGGATAGGTCCACTCCTTCAAATTACCGTCCAATAAGCCTGACATCTATAGTGGGCAAGTTATTAGAATCAATTATAGCTGACATTATCAGAAGTCACCTTGAAGAGCATAACTTGATAAATGAATCTCAGCATGGATTCACGAGAGGTCGTTCCTGCCTGACAAACTTACTGATGTTCTTCAATAGAACATTTGAGGCAGTTGACAGTGATAAGGAATATGATATTGTTTGGTTTAGAAAGACACGTAAGCAAACACTATAACATATTTATTAGAAAACGTTTCGGTCCTGGGACCTTGATCACTTCTAACATACAGGGGTAGAAAGACATTATATATATAGGCGGAGAGTGAGATGTGACGCACGTGACCTGAGGAATGTCATAAGAACATAAGAATGGAGGAACACTGTAGAAGGCCTACTGGCCCATGCGAGGCAGGTCCTTATCAAAACAACCTCTGTCTATGATGAGGACCAGTAGACGATGAAATCATGTGACTCCTGTGTTGTTGGGTTGGTGCTGCTTAAGTATCATGTATGCCAATGTTTTTGAAATTTTGTAGTTTCCAGTGTTGCGTTCTATAGTGTCGGTGACGGTGATTAGTGAGGCTTCTAGGCACCGTCGGCGTCTGAGGTCTGGTTCGGTGAGAACGAGTTGTGCCTCGTTCCAGTTCATCAAATGCCCCGTTGAGTCTCTGTGGAGGACACAGGCGTACCTTACATCGTCTCTGTTAGAGGCATTTCGATGCTCATTCAGGCGGACTGCAAGATCTCTGCCTGTCTCGCCTACATATTTCTTGAGACAGAACCCACAAGGGATCGTGTAGACGCCTGCTGTAGAAGTTAGAGGTGTGGGGCTGCGTTTAGTAGTGAGGTCTTTGATAGAGGATGTGTTTATGGTGGAAACGTTGATGTTACTCATAGCAAGTGCCCGGCGAGTATTCGTGGCAACATCGCCACATGGGAGTACTATGAACTGTTTAGGGGGCTGTTCCATGGGCGGTTTGTTGAGGATAGCTTGTGCCTTGAGTCTGCAATCTCGGATGAAGAAAGATGGGAACTGAAGACGTGTAAAGGCTTGTGTTATGTAAGTGCATTCTTCTTCTAGAAAACAAGGGCTGGAGATGCGAAGAGCTCTCAAGAAGAAGCCAATGAGGACTCCTCTCTTAGTGCGGGTATCTTGGTGTGAATAAAAGTGTATAAGATCGTCCTTGTTGGTAGGTTTTCTATACACTTTGAAGAGAAGTTTGTCACTGTCGGGAGATCTGCACAGTAGAACGTCGAGGAAAGAAAGTTTGCCATCATTTTCGAGTTCAAGTGTAAACTTTATTGATGGTTCAACTGCATTGATCTTGTTGAGAAGGGCCTGGATATTGAGACGTCTTGGATAGAAAACCAATATATCATCAACGTATCTTAGCCAGGTAACGGTGTTGGGAATGAGGGTGCTGAATTTCTCTGTCTCCAGGTTTTCCATGAAGAGGTTGGCAAGCACAGCACTGAGCAGGCTGCCCATTGCCATCCCAAAGCATTGTTTGTAACAGTTGTCCTGATACTTGAAGAAGTTGAAATTAACACACAGTTCCACTAGATTGATGAAATCTAGAAGAGGTAAAGGGAGGTCGTGGTTTTCAGTGAGCCTCTGTCTCAGAATGTTGATTGCAGCGTCAGTAGGAACGTTGGTAAAGAGGGCTGTGACATCGAAGGAAGCCATGCTTTTGTTTTTGACATTCAGGTTGGAAATTCGGGAGAGAAGGTCACCTGAACCAGACCTCAGACGCCGACGGTGCCTAGAAGCCTCACTAATCACCGTCACCGACACTATAGAACGCAACACTGGAAACTACAAAATTTCAAAAACATTGGCATACATGATACTTAAGCAGCACCAACCCAACAACACAGGAGTCACATGATTTCATCGTCTACTGGTCCTCATCATAGACAGAGGTTGTTTTGATAAGGACCTGCCTCGCATGGGCCAGTAGGCCTTCTACAGTGTTCCTCCATTCTTATGTTCTTATGACATTCCTCAGGTCACGTGCGTCACATCTCACTCTCCGCCTATATAAGAACATAAGAACGAAGGAACACTGCAGAAGGCCTACTGGCCCATGCGAGGCAGGTCCAAGTCTCCTGCCGGCTTAAGCCAATGCACCCAACCTAGTCAGGTCAGGTCACATTGACTTAAGGGAGGAACACGGCAACCGACCTGGTAGCACAAGCTATCAGGTCTAACTCACACCCACCCACATCTACTCATGTATTTATCCAACCTATTTTTAAAGCTACACAACGTTCTGGCCTCTATAACGGTACTTGGGAGTTTGTTCCACTCATCCACAACTCTATTACCAAACCAGTACTTTCCTATATCCTTCCTGAATCTGAATTTTTCCAACTTAAAACCATTGCTGCGAGTCCTGTCTAGGCTAGATATTTTCAGCACAATATTTACATCCCCTTTATTTATTCCTGTCTTCCATTTATACACCTCAATCATATCCCCCCTAATTCTACGTCTTTCTAGAGAGTGCAGTTTCAGGGCCCTTAGTCTATCCTCATAGGGAAGGTTTCTGATACATGGGATCAACTTTGTCATCCTCCTTTGTACATTTTCCAGAGAATTTATATCCATTCTGTAATACGGTGACCAAAACTGTGCAGCATAATCTAAATGAGGCCTAACCAAGGATGTATAGAGTTGAAGAACAACCTGAGGACTCCTATTATTTATGCTTCTTGATATGAAGCCAAGGATTCTATTAGCTTTATTGCGAACACTTATGCACTGTTGTCTTGGTTTCAGATTACTGCTAACCAGAACTCCTAAATCTTTTTCGCAATCCGTAATATTAAGATCTACATTATTTAGTTTATATGTGGCATGGTTATTGTCCTGTCCAACATTTAGAACTTTGCATTTGTCTATATTAAACTGCATCTGCCACTTCTCCGACCACTGCATCAGTCTATTCAAATCTTCCTGGAGTGCTCGAATGTCCTCGTCAGAATGAATTCGACGGCCTATTTTGGTGTCATCGGCAAACTTGCCGATGTCTTTCTACCTCTGTATGTTAGAAGTGATCAAGGTCCCAGGACCGAAACGTTTTCTAATAAATATGTTATAGTGTTTGCTTACGTGTCTTTCTAAACCAACTTGTCGGTATTTATTACCAAGGTTTATACCATGATATTGTTTATTTGGATTTTAGTAAAGCCTTCGACAGAGTACCTCACAAGAGACTCTTGAGAAAAGTGGCAGCTCATGGTATAGGAGGTAAAGTTCTAGCATGGATTGAGGCATGGCTTACCAATAGAAAGCAGAGTTACCATTAATGGAGTGAAATCTGAATGGGGATTAGTCACTAGTGGCGTTCCACAAGGATCAGTTTTGGGCCCTCTCTTGTTCATAATTTACATTAATGACCTTGATGAAGGGATTACTAGTGACATGAGTAAGTTTGCTGATGATACAAAGATAGGGCGTATAATTCACTCTGAGGAGGATATCAATGAACTCCAGGACGATTTGAACAAACTAATGTCTTGGTCTGAGAAATGGCAGATGAAGTTTAATGTGGATAAGTGTAAGGTACTTGCCCTTGGTAATGAAAATAACCCTCGAAGCTATAATCTAGGTGAAGTAGAGCTTGGTCATACAGAATGTGAAAAAGACTTGGGAGTCATGGTAAGCAGAAATCTAAAGCCAAGACAGCAGTGCCTCAGTGTGCGCAACAAGGCCAACAGATTACTTGGATTTATCTCAAGAAGTATAAGTAACAGAAGTCCAAAAGTTATTTTACAGCTCTATACATCACTAGTGAGGTCTCATTTAGATTATGCTGCTCAGTTTTGGTCCCTTACTATAGATGGACATAGACTCATTAGAGAACATACAGAGAAGAATGACTAAAATGATTTACTGTGTAAGGAACCTCCCGTATGAAGATAGACTTAAAGCCTTAAATCTCCACTCTCTGGAGAGGCGTAGAATGAGGGGAGATATCATTGAAGTGTATAAGTGGACGACGGGCATAAACAAGGGAGACATTAATAAAGTACTGAGGGTGTCGAACCAGGTAAGAACCAGGAATAATGGATTTAAGTTAGATAAATTTAGATTTAGAAAGGACATAGGTAAGTACTGGTTTTCTAACAGAGTTGTAGATGCGTGGAACAGTCTTCCCAGTGGGGTGATAGAGGCTAGGACCTTGGGTAGCTTTAAGAAGAGGCTGGACAAATATATGAGTGGGAGGGGCTGGGTTTGATTGGTGTTGGGGGGTGCGGGAGTTGTTTCTTGAGTAGCTTTAGGTTGATGTCGTTTTGATAAGGACCTGCCTCGTATGGGCCAGTAGGCCTTCTGCAGTGTTCCTACATTCTTATGTTCTTATGTTCTTATGTCCTTTCTAAATCTAAATTTATCCAACTTAAATCCATTATTCCTGGTTCTTACCTGGTTCGACACCCTCAGTACTTTATTAGTGTCTCCCTTGTTTATGCCCGTCATCCACTTATACACTTCAATGATATCTCCCCTCATTCTACGCCTCTCCAGAGAGTGGAGATTTAAGGCTTTAAGTCTATCTTCATACGGGAGGTTCCTTACACAGAAAATCATTTTAGTCATTCTTCTCTGTATGTTCTCTAATGAGTCTATGTCCATCCTGTAGTAAGGGGACCACAAAAACTGAGCAGCATAATCTAAATAGAGGCTCATAGTGATGTATAGACTGCTTAAAAATAACGTTTTGACTTCTGTTTACTAACACTTCTTGCGATAAATACAAGTAATTGTTGGCCTTGTTTTAAGAACACTGGGGCATGTGCTGTCTTGCTTTAGATTTCTGCTTACATGAATACCAAGTCTTTTTCACATTCTGTATGACCAAGGTTACTTCACCTAGATTTTAGCTTCGAGGGTTATTTTCAGTATCAAGGGCAAGTACCGTACACTTTCCACATTAAAACTTCATCTGCCATTTCAGGCCAAGACATTAATTTGTTCAAATCGTCTAAGAAACATAAAGAACATAAGAATGTAGGAAACACTGCAGAAGCCTTACTGCACCATACGAGGCTAGGTCCTTATCAAAACGATCTCTACCTAAAGTACTCAAGAAACAACTCCAGCACCCCCAACACAATCAACCCAGCCCCTCACTACTTCATATATTTGTCAGTCTCTTCTTTAAAAAGCTACCCAAGGTCCTAGCCTCTATCACCCAATGGGAAAGAACTGTTCCACGCATCTACAAGCTATGTTAGAATTCCAGTACTTAACAATGATCCTTTATACAATCTAAATTTATCCAACTTAAATCCATTATTTCCTGGTTCTTTCTGGTTCGACACCTCAGTACTTTATTAATGTCTCCTTGTTTATGGCGTCATCCACTTATACACTTCAATGATATCCCCCTCATTTACGCCTATCAGTGAGTGATTGAGTTTAAGGCTTTAGTCTATCATCATTACGGGGTGGTTCCTTACACAGTAAATCATATTAGTCATTCTTCTCTGTATGTTCTATAATGAGTCTATGTCCTTCCTGTAGTAAGGGACCAAAAACTGAGCAGCATAATCTAAATTGAGGCCTCACTAGTGATGTATAGAGCTTCGTAAAATAACTTTTGGAATTATGTTTACTTCATTACTTCTTGACGATAAAATCCAAGTATCTGTTGGCCTTGTTGCGCACAATGAGGCACTGCTGTCTGGCTTTAGATTTCTGATTACCATGACTCCAAGTCTTTTTCACATTCTGTAATGCGACCAAGCTTACTTCACCTAGTTTATAGCTTCGGGGTTATTTTCATTACCAAGGGCAAGTACCTTACACTTAATCCACATTAAAACTTCATATGCCATTTCCAGACCAAGACATTATATTTCGTTAAATGTCCTGGAGTTCATTGATATCCTCCTAAGAGTGAACTATTCGGCCTATCTTTGTATCATCAGCAAACTTATCATGTCACTGTAATCCCTTCATCAAGGTCATTAATGTAAAGTATGGAACATGTTGAGGCCTTTAAATGATCACTTGTGGGAACGACATAGTGACATCCCCATTCAGATTTCACTCACATTAATGGTAACTATCTCTTCTATTGGTAGCCATGCATCAATCCATGCTAGAACTTTTTCCATTCCTTTAACCTTGATGCTGCCAATTTTCTTAAGCGTCTCTTGTGGGGTACCTCTGTACGTAGGCTTTACAATTTCAAAATTAAAACATTATCATATTACTTATCACTGTCTAACTGCATCTTTTGTTCTATTGATGATTATCGTAGTTATGTTTGTCTGGCAGGTTAGTCAATCTAGTTGTAATCCTTGCTGAGATTATTTTGGACTTTGGGAATGGAGCGTTATTAGCTGGGTATGAGGTAGTAGGGATGCGTTTTGGGTGGAGTTGTTAGGGCCATCTTTAGTTTAGGATGGAGGTGCGGGTAGGTTATGTGTTGGTAGTTGGTAAGGATCAACGGTGTTGTAGTTATGCGTTCAAAATGGGGGACTGAAGCTCAACTGCTATGGACTCTAGAATTGGTATGGATGGACGCATGGGTCTTCTAACTAGTGTATGGATGTAGATGATAGACATGATTGATGTCGTGAATGTTCAAACGGGTTTATTAGCAGCAGGGGGAACTGGGGTAGCGTTGTTGGGGGATTGTGTTGGGGAGTGAGGGGGTTGTTAATGGGGCAAGGAAAGGGTAAAGTTTGTTGTGGGTTCGGTTTACGGATGCATTGGTTAGTTGAATGGTTTGGGGTTGGTAGGTTGAGCTTGGTATGAGGAAGGGCGGTTGGTATTTTAGGGTATTTTTTTTGTGCGATGGTCTTGTTCGGTTATACTGGGCTGGGAAATGGTAGGCCGGATGCAAGGACCTGGAAACAGTTGTGGGATGTGGGTAAGTATGTGAGGACTGATCATGAGGCAGAAGACTCTTGTATAGATAAAAGGGGGTTGGTGGGCACGCTATAGGGGTAGGAAAGACGTAGAGTAGAGTTTGGGCTTGGTGGATAGGGGTGAAGGGAAGTTGGGAGAAGAGGGGGTAGGATATGGGATTCTGGTACTTCATTTGTGGTCAGATACTTGCGAGTTAAAAGGCTCCTCTTTCTGATGCGACTGGTTAAATTCCCCTTTTCTCCCATAATAGATGCTTTAAACTCCCTTCGTCTAAATACCCATTTGGCATCGTTTATATATAGACCTTCATTTCTCTCTGGGGAATGTAGATACTCGGGGCACATGTGTTACATTTTTAAGAAAAAACAATTATAAAAGCAAAGATCCCATTATATTTCATTAGCTTGATTTCGTCAAATAAAATCATTAGCTAGATACCCCAATAAAGATGGACTGTTGTTCCCTAAGGCCTTTATATTCGGCAAGAACAGTAAATCGGGGGGTTTTTTTCATGTTTTTTAATTATTCTGGCAGTACCTATTAATGCTAGAGGTGTGGGATTTGTGATCTCTGGACAGACAAAGAGCTTCGATGGGTTTCTCCAGTGGTGTATCGAGTTGCGGCAAGGGAGTCGTTTTAAATATTTGACAAGAATAGGTCTAGGAAAATTATTACCCCTGGAGAGTTCAGTTACTCTATGTTTCAGAAAACAGTCCTGAACTGTTTTTCCATGAAGTCTTCTGGTCTTCTAGATTACCTGTCAATAAGAATTCCAGTCAATTTGGCTAACTTACCTCTAAAGTTAAAATACACCTATCTATGACTACGTTAACCTGGTCCAGATGCCTAACAATTTTCGTCCCAAAGAAGTATCCAATCTATCGTAAGATACAAGCCTGGAGGCTCGGTATATTACCCCTAGAATTAGCTTTTTCATGACCACATCCACGAACTTCTCCCACAAACAGACTTCGTTAATGCTCAATCTTTTTTATACCTTTTTTTATGCAAAATTAAACATTTTCTCGAACAATACAATGCAAATCCTCCCCCATTCCCATTACATCTATTCAAACATTGAATAAACTTAAATCCCTGAAATATTTAACTCAGAGTCATATCCCGACTCTTTAAATATAACACGTTTCATTAATGCAATGATATCAAAGTTCCCAGCACATGCCTTACCACAACGTAGTCATTAATTTTATTTTTGCACTTCGCTGTTAGAAAGAAATATACCATCATATTGTTTTTTCTTCTGAACATTTTTCCTATTAATCTTGTTTTTACTCAATTTCTGAAAATTATCAATTACCCGGTACTCCCAGACAGTTAACTATTAAGAATTCTTAATATTACAAAAGAGCAGAAGGTCAATATATCCATAATCTTTATTAATCATTTCTAAACCCTTCCTCTAACTAATCCTAGTTTAAAGTCCTAACAACCCCCTCAAACTGGAGTTAGCAAGAAAACCCACACCTGCCTGGATAAGTCCTGGAGTTCATTGATATCCTCCTCAGATTGAATTATACGGGCCCTATCTTTTGTATCATCAGCAAATTATCATGTCACTAGTAATCCCTTACATCAATGGTCATTAATGTAATTTATGAACAAGAGAGGGCCTAAAACTGCATCCATGTGGATACGCACTAGTGACTAATCCACATTCAGATTTCACTCCACTTAAACGGCACACTCTCTGCTTTATTATTGGTAAGCCATGCCTCAATCCAGCTAGAACTTTAATTCCTATACCATGAGCTGCCACTTTTTCTATATGAGTCTCTTGGTGAGGTTTAATCTGTCGAAGGCTTTATAAAATCCAAATAATCAATATCATAATTCCTTATTCACTGTCAACTGCCTCAAATGTTCTATTGAAGAAAAGTCAGTAAGTTTGTCAGGCTGGAATGACCTCTAATGAATCCATAGCTGAGATTCCATATATCAAAGTTATGCCTCATCAAGTGGACTTCTGATAATGGATTAGGATGAAGGGGGTGGAGCCATGGTTTTATGCGGCAATTTTGCCAAGAAGAGGTGCTTGGTATTTGAATGGTTGTCAGATGCAATTGGTATTAATTGTTGGCTGGATACAACCATGTAAGGATAATGCAGTTTTTTTACCATTCTTGGACAATCGGGGACAAATTATATGGCACACGGAATTGATCGGGTGCCTGGGATGGGGTGCATAGGTGCATGGGAATGTAGGGGAATACGCACTGGTTCTAGTAGACCCATTGGATGGAGGGGGAAAGGGGGGGAGAGAGCTAGTTGATGGGGTGGGGGAGTCGGTTGGATCTGGGTAAACTAGGATTAGTTAGAGGTATGGGTTTTGAAATGATTATAATGAGTATGGATATATTGTACTAAATGCTTATGATATTAAGATTCTTAATAGTAACTGTCATGGTGTAACTCTGTCGGTATGTATATAATTTCTGATATTGTGTAAAAACAAAAGATGGAATAGGAAAAATAGTTGCGAAGTAAAAAAACATAATGATGGTTATTATATGCAGTAACAACAGTCGAAGTGCAAGAAATAGAATTATGACTATCGTTATGTTGCATGTGCTCCGGAACTTTGATATCATTGCATTATCTGAAACGTGGTATGATTAAAGAGTAGGGATTCATGACTGCTGAGCGTTAATATTCAGGGATTTAAAGTGTTATTCAAATCGTGGAATAGATGTACATTGGGCCGAATAGGGGGGGAGGAGTAAAGGAGCAAGGGCTAGTCTGCATTTGTTATGTTCGAAAGAAAATATTAATTGTTGCATAAAAAATGGCATAAAAAATAGATGGAAAGCCAGTAACAGAGTCTGTTCTGGGTTTTGAAAACAGTTAGTGGGGAAGGGTCAGAGTGAAATAACTAATTATAGGTGTAATTATAACGGACTCCAGGCTTGGTCAGGAACACGATAGAGGGCGATTCTTTGGGACGAAACAAATTTGTTAGGGCTTCCTGGCACAAGTAACGTAGTCCATTTAGTAAGGGCGGCCTGATTTTAACTTTAGCCAAATTGTCTGAATTCTTTGAAAGGTTATCTAGAGTCCGCATTGCACTTCATAGGAAACACGTTAAGGATCTTGTTTTCTGAATTACAGAGTGTAAATGTATTCCCTACCACGCGGTAATATTTCTGCTAGACCTAGTCTCTTGTCAAATAAGGTACACTAGTGAATAATCTGGAGACACTGATGGAGCTTGGCGCTAGTGAATCAACATTTCCATTCACCTTTAGCATTAATTGGGAATGCAAGAATAACTGATAATACAACTTAAAAATCCCCGATTTTCGTTCTGCCGATTATAATGGACTTAGGAGAACAATCTGTATAATTCTTGATTGGGGTTATCTAGCTAATGTTTTTATTTGACGCAAAATCATATTATGAATATGCAGGGATCTGCTTTTATGATTGTTTTCTTAATAATGGTACACCAGTGCCCAGAGTATACTACATTCCCCAGGAGAAATCTAGGTCTAATAATAACGATCCCAAATGGTCAACAGGAGAGTTAAGCAAATCTTTAGGGGAGGAAAAGGGATTTATTAGGCGATCTGAAGTGGAGAGGTTAACCTTACCTGACCAATATGTTAGCTTAAAGAGAAGTAAAAAAGGCGATTAAGAACAGGCTAAAGTGAACTATGAAATTTAGAGTCGCTAATGCAATCAAAGGACTAATCCAAAGGGGTTCTTTCAGTGTATAGGACGTTGGTGTAGGAAAAAGAAGGACCTCTGAAATTGGGAATGGACAGCTGACGGATAATGGAACTGGAAATGTGTGTTCCTTATATTAATGACTATTTTTTGTCAGTTTTTACTCCAGGAAGATGTAAATGAGATTCCAGTAATTAACATTTATTTAGTTCCTGATGATTTCATGTTAAATATATTATCTGTCACGAGGGACATGGTTATTAAACAGATAGACAAACTGAAACAAAATAAGTCCCCGGGACCCCGATGAGTTGTTTTCAAGGCGAGTACTTAAGGAATGCAGATGGAGCTTAGTCAGCCATTAACGAGTGTATTTCAATGCGTCCATCCTTATACCAGTGCTTGTTGGACGAGATGTGGAGATGGATTATTTGGTTCCTATATTCAAATCAGGGGATATGTCCACTCCTTCAAATTTACAGTCCAATAACGCTGACATCTATTGTGGGCCAAGTTATTAGAATCAATTATAGATGAACATTCTCAGAAGTCACCTTGAATGAGCATAACCCTTGATAAACTGAATCTCAGCATGGGTTTCTCATAGAGGTCGTTCACATGCTGGACCAAACTTACTGACGTTACATTCATAAGTACAGTTGAGGCAGTTGCAGTGATAAGGAATATGATATATGTTTATTTGGTTTTAGTTAAAGCCTTAGAACAGATACCTCACAAGAGGACCCTCTTAAGAAAAAGTGGCAGCTCAATGGGTTATAGGATGTAAAGTTATAGAAGGATTGAGGCATGGAACTTACCAATAGGAAAGGCAGAGTGTTACCATTAAATGGATTGAAATCTGAATGGGGATGGGGGGGTGTTTGTTTTTTTTTTTTTTTTTTTTTTTCCCCTTTTTTTTTTTTAAATTTTTGTTGGGGGGGGGGGGCGGGGGGGGGTGTGGTTGGGACTTAGTCACTAGTGGCATTCCACAAGGATCAGGTTTATAAACTCTTGGTTCCTCTCTTGTTCATATTTACATTACATGACCTTGTGAAGGGTTTACTCAGTGTCATTGAGGTAGTTTGCTGATGATACAAAGTTCGGCCATATAATTCACTCTGAGGAGGATATTTCAATGAACTCCAGGACGATTTGAACAATATTTATGTCTTGGTATGTGCATATGGCAGATGAAGTTTAAAGTGGCATAAGTGTAAGGTCTTGCCCTTGGTATTGAACATCTAATAAACATCCGAAGCTATAATCTAGGTGCAAGTAGGAGCCTGGTCATACAGATTGTGAAAAAGGACTTGGGAGTCATGGTAAGCAGAAATCTAAAGCCAAGACAGCAGTGCCTCAGTCCTGTGCGAAACAAGGCCAACATGATTACTAGGATTTATCTCAAGGCATATAAGTAACGAAGTCCAAAGTTATTTTACAGCTCTATACATCAATAGTGACGGGCCTCATTTAGATTATGCTGCCTCCGTTTTGGTCCCTTACTACAGGGATGGACATAGATAATTAGAGAACATACAGAGAAGATGACTTAAAATGATTTAATCGTGTAAGGAACCTCCGTATGAAGTTAGACTTTAAAAGCATTAAAAATCCTCCCACTCTTGGAGACGTCGTAGAATGAGGGCTCATATCATCGCGAATTGTATAAGTGGATGCGGGCATAAACAAGGGGGACATTAATAAAGTACTGAGGGTGTCGAACCAGGTAAGAACCAGGAATAATGGATTTAAGTTGGATAAATTTAGATTTAGAAAGGACATAGTTAAGTACTGGTTTTCTAACAGAGTTGTAGATGCGTGGAACAGTCTTCCCAGTGGGGTGATAGAGGCTAGGACCTTGGGTAGCTTTAAGAAGAGACTGGACAAATGTATGAGTGGGAGGGGCTGGGTTTGATTGGTGTTGGGGGGTGCGGGAGTTGTTTCTTGAGTAGCTTTAGGTAGAGATCGTTTTGATAAGGACCTGCCTCGTATGGGCCAGTAGGCCTTCTGCAGTGTTCCTACATTCTTATGTTCTTATGTTCTTAATTGATTCTAATAACTTGCCCACTATAGATGTCAGGCTTATTGGACGGTAATTTGAAGGAGTGGACTTATCCCCTGATTTGAATATAGGAACCACATTAGCCATCTTCCACATCTCTGGCACAACACTAGTAAGGATGGACGCATTGAATACTCTCGTTAATGGCTGACTAAGCTCCATCTTGCATTCCTTAAGTACCCTTGAAAACAACTCATCGGGTCCCGGGGACTTATTTTGTTTCAGTTTGTCTATCTGTTTAATAACCATGTCCCTCGTGACAGTAATATTAGTTAACTTAAATTCATCAGGAACTAAATAATTGTTGATTACTGAATATCATTAACATCTTCACTGTGTAAAAACTGAAAAAAAATAGTCATTAAATAAGGAACACTTTCAGTTCATTATCAGTCAGCTGTCCATCCCAGATTTCAGAGGTCCTACTTTTTCTTCACCTTTCGTACTATACACTTGAAAGACACCCCTTTGGTTTAGTCTTTGATTCATTAGCAACTCTAATTTTCTTAGTCACGTTTTGCCTTTCTAATCGCTTTTTTTTACTTTCTTTTATGCTGACATATTGGTCAGTAAGTTAACCTCCTCCTCTTCTGATGCGCCTATTATTCCCCTTTTCTCCGTAATAGATGCTTTAGACTCTGTTAACCATTTGGGATCATTATTTATTAGAATAATTTCTCTCTGGGGAATGTATATACTTGGGCACTGTGTCATAATTAAAGAAATACAATCATAAAAGCAGATCCCTTCATAGTCATAAGTATGATTATCGTCAATATAATCATTAGCTAGATACCACCAATCAATATTAGACAGATGTTCCCTAAGTTCCATTTATAATCGGCAGAACGAAAATCGGGGATTTTTACTGCATTATCATTATCTTGCATTCCCAATTAATGCTAAAGGTGATGGATTTGTGATCACTTGCGCAAGATATTCATGTATCTCCAGATCTTTTCACGAGTGTTTCCTTATTTGACAAGACTAGGTCTATGCAAATTTTACCCCTGGTAGGTTTCTGTTACACTCTGTTTCAGGAAACAGTGTCCTGAACTGGTTTCCATGAAGTCACTGGACTCTTAGTGATTTTTTTTTAAAACCCTTTTTTGTCAAAGGAATTCCAGTCAATTTTGGCTAAAGTTAAAGTCCCCTACATGACTACGTTACTGTGTACAGAAAGCCATAACAATTTTGTCCCAAAGAAGTCTCCCTCTTCGTGATCCAAGCCTGGAGGGTCGGTATATTACACCTAAATTAGTTTTTATTGACCCTCCAGGGAACTCTACCCAAACAGACTCTGTTATGCCCCATCTATTTTTATACCTGTTTTTATGCAACAATTAATATATTCTCGAACATACAATGCAACTCCTCCCCCTTTCCCATTACATCTATCCACTTTGAATAATTTAAATCCCTGAATATTACACTAAAGCAGCATATCCCGACTTTTTAAAATTTCTACCACTTTTCAGTTAATGCAATGATATCAAAGTTCCCGCACATGCTACCAAACGTAGTTCATTAATTTTATTTCTTGCACTTCGACTGTTAGCATAAAATACCATCTTTATGTTTTTTCTTTTGCACATTTTTTCCTATTCATCTTTGTTTTTACACAATTTCTAAAATTTTATCATTACCCAGAGTTACTCCATGACAGTTACTTTTAAAGATTCTTAATATCAGAGCATAAGTCAATATATCCATACTCATTATTAATCTTTTCTAAACCTATACCTCTAACTAATCTTTTAAAGTCCTAACAACCCCCTCAACTGAGTTACCCAAAAAAACCCCACACCTGCCCTGGATAAGTGAACCCCATCCCTGGCATACATGTCATTTCGGCCATAGAAGTTGTCCCAGTTGTCAATGAATGGTACTGAAATTTTCCTTACAGTGTTTTATCCAGCCAACAATTAATACCAATTGCTCTGAAAACCCCTTCATACCAACACCTCTTCTTTGGGAAAATGCCACATTTTAACAGGGCGCCCCCCCTCTTCCTAATCATGTCTATAGCTGTCCTGAACTTTCTAACTAAATCCTCACTTCTACGCTTGCCTAACATCATTGCCTCCAGCACTGAGGCAAATAATAGGATTGATTCCCAATTACCGTTCATGATTTGTTTAAGCCGGCTAACAATGTCCTCCATCCCAGCCCAGGAAAGCATACCCTTTGTCTCCTACTCCTGTCCTTCAAGCAGAATGCCCTATCCATTTTATCTAACCTGGCTATCACCACCAACAACAATATTCTTACCTTCCTTGTTGTCGTTCGTCGTGACGATCCCAGTAAATAGACTCACATTCGTCGGTAGCAAAAAGAATGCTTTTGGGGGTTTCCAGGGGGGTTTCCACAGCAGTCTCTTTCTTCTTCATCGTTTCTGGCTTTCCATTCGTCTTCTTGATCGTCAACTTCGTCGTCCCCTGCTGTCCAGCCACTGACCACGATCCCTTCTTGACCTGAGGACTCGAAACAGGAGGACTACTACGAATCCTCTTGTTTTCCTCGGTCAATCGCCGTATCTCCATCTTTGCTGCCCTCAATTCTTCCTTAAGTTGCTGGTAAAGTTGCTCGATGGAGGGCATCTTGGTTCAGTCCACGGGAGCAAACAAAACACTTCTTCACAGAGTTAAGTACAGGTCAGCACTCAAAGTACAGGTCACCACTCAAGAGCACACAAACAGGTCTTCACAGAGCTAAGTACACGTCACCACTGCTAAGCACACGTCACCACTGAGCTAAGTACACGTCACCACTGAGCTAAGTACACGTCACCACTGAGCTAAGTGAGTCATTTGAAGAAAAGTTTTAGTAAGGTTGTCCACTTGGTTAATTGTGAGAGATTTGTAGGTATCTGGGTCATTAAGTAGATTGAGCATTTTGTTCCTGTAATCGTCAGTGTTCATGATAACAACATAAGAACATAAGAACATAAGAATGTAGGAACACTGCAGAAAGCCTACTGGCCCATACGAGGCAGGTCCTTATCAAAACGACATCTACCTAAAGCTACTCAAGAAATAACTCCCGTACCCCTTAACACCAATCAAACCCAGCCCCTCCCACTCATATATTTGTCCAGTCTCTTCTTAAAGCTAGCCAAGGTCCTAGCCTCTATCACCCCACTGGGAAGACTATTCCACGCATCTACAACTCTGTTAGAAAACCAGTACTTACCTATGTCCTTTCTAAATCTAAATTTATCCAACTTAAATCCATTATTCCTGGTTCTTACCTGGTTCGACACCCTCAGTACTTTATAATGTCTCCTTGTTTATGCCCGTCATCCACTTATACACTTCAATGATATCTCCCCTCATTCTACGCCTCTCCAGAGAGTGGAGATTTAAGGCTTTAAGTCTATCTTCATAAGGGAGGTTCCTTACACAGTAAATCATTTTAGTCATTCTTCTCTGTATGTTCTCTAATGAGTCTATGTCCATCCTGTAGTAAGGGGACCAAAACTGAGCAGCATAATCTAAATGAGGCCTCACTAGTGATCTATAGAGCTGTAAAATAACTTTTGGACTTCTGTTACTTATACTTCTTGAGATAAATCCAAGGAATCTGTTGGCCTTGTTGCGCACACTAAGGCACTGCTGTCTTGGCTTTAGATTTCTGCTTACCATGACTCCCAAGTCTTTTTCACATTCTGTATGACCAAGCTCAACTTCACCTAGATTATAGCTTCGAGGGTTATTTTCATTACCAAGGGCAAGTACCTTACACTTATCCACATTAAACTTCATCTGCCATTTTTCAGACCAAGACATTAATTTGTTCAAATCGTCCTGGAGTTCATTGATATCCTCCTCAGAGTGAATTATACGGCCTATTTTGTATCATCAGCAAACTTACTCATGTCACTAGTAATCCCTTCATCAAGGTCATTAATGTAAATTATGAACAAGAGAGGGCCTAAAACTGATCCTTGTGGAACGCCACTAGTGACTAATCCCCATTCAGATTTCACTCCATTAATGGTAACTCTCTGCTTTCTATTGGTAAGCCATGCCTCAATCCATGCTAGAACTTTATCTCCTATACCATGAGCTGCCACTTTTCTTAAGAGTCTCTTGTGAGGTACTCTGTCGAAGGCTTTACTAAAATCCAAATAAACAATATCATATTCCTTATCACTGTCAACTGCCTCAAATGTTCTATTGAAGAACGTCAGTAAGTTTGTCAGGCAGGAACGACCTCTCGTGAATCCATGCTGAGATTCATTTATCAAGTTATGCTCATCAAGGTGACTTCTGATAATGTCAGCTATAATTGATTCTAATAACTTGCCCACTATAGATGTCAGGCTTATTGGACGGTAATTTGAAGGAGTGGACTTATCCCCTGATTTGAATATAGGAACCACATTAGCCATCTTCCACAACTCTGGCACAACACTGGTAAGGATGGACGCATTGAATACACTCGGTAATGGCTGACTAAGCTCCATCTTGCATTCCTTAAGTACCCTTGAAAACAACTCATCGGGTCCCGGGGACTTATTTTGTTTCAGTTTGTCTATCTGTTTAATAACCATGTCCCTCGTGACAGTAATATTAGTTAAATTAAATTCATCAGGAACTAAATAATTGTTTTAAATTTCTGGAATCTCATTTACATCTTCCTGTGTTAAAAAACTGACAAAAAAATAGTCATTAAAAAAGGAACACATTTCCAGTTCATTTTCCGTCAGCTGTCCATTCCCAGATATCAGAGGTCCTACTTTTTCCCTTTACCTTCGTCCTATACACTTGAAAGAACCCCTTTGGATTAGTCTTTGATTCATTAGCAACTCTATTTCATAGTCACGTTTAGCCTTTCTAATCGCCTTTTTTACTTCTCTTTTATGCTGAACATATTGGTCAGTAAGGTTAACCTCTCCTCTTCTGATGCGCCTATAAATTCCCCTTTTCTCCCCCAATAGATGCTTTAGCCTCCTGTTAACCCATTTGGGATCGTTATTTTTTAGACCTAATTTCTCTCTGGGGAATGTATATACTCTGGGCACTGTGTACATTATTAAGAAAACAATTTATAAAAGCAGATCCCTTCATATTCATAAGTATGATTATCGTCAATAAAATCATTAGCTAGATAACCCCAATCAAGATTAGACAGATGTTCCCTAAGTCCATTATAATCGGCAGAACGAAATGAGGGATTTTCTACTGTATATCAATATTCTTGCATTCCCAATTAATGCTATAGGTGATGGATTGTGATCAACTTGCGCCAAGATCTTCAGTGAATCTCAAGATTAATCACAGAGTGTTTCCTTATTTGACAAGACTAGGTCCTAGCAAATTATTATAAATGGTAGGCTAAAGTTACGCTCTGTTTCAGAAAACATCCTGGACTGTTTCCATAAAGGCAACTGGCCTCCTAGATACCTGTCAAAAAATTCCCAGTCAATTGACTAAAGTTAATGTCCCCAACTATTACTATGTTCCTGAGTCCAAAGCCCTAACGATTTCGTCCCAAAGAATCTCCCTCTATCGTGATCCAAGCTGGAGTCGGTATATACACCTAAATTAGTTTTCTTGCCCTCCACGAACTCTACCCAAACAGACTCTGTTACTGCACCATCTATTTATCCTGTTTATATGCAACATTAATATTTTCTCGAACATACAATGCAACTCCTCCCCCCTTCCCTTACATCTATCCACATTGACAACTTAAATCCCTGAATATTACACTCAGCAAGTCATATATCCCGACCTCTTTAACATCATACCCACGTTCAGTAATGCAATGATAATCAATAGTTCCCACACATGCCTACCAAACGTATTTCATTAATTTTATTTCTTCACTCCGACTGTTAGCATAAAATACCATCATATGTTTTTTTCTCTGCATGCACATTTTTCCTATTCATCTTTGTTTTCATTCACACAATTTCTAAAATTATCATTACCGCAGAGTTACTCCATGAAAGTTTTACTATAAGATTCTTAATATCAGAGCATTAGTCACATAAATCCAACTCATTAATAATCATTTCTAAACCCACCTCTAACTAATCCTATTAAAGTCCTAAACAACCCCCTCAACTGAGTTAGCAAAGAAAACCCACACCTGCCCCGGAAAAGTGAACCCAGGGCAGTGTGGTGACCCTGATGGTCAATGTCCCTTCTGCTAAACCTTTGATGCATTGATGTAACGTCGAGGTATGACTGGGGAGCTGCGGGGTTGAGATGGCTGCTGAGATGATGCCTTGAAGATAGCCTTTTTGGAAGTGGGAGTCATTGTGTCTGTAGTTTTTGGGATGAAATTGAGGTTTTGTTTTGGTTTCGAAATTTCCCTGTTGCGAATTTGAGGCCTAAGCTGGGGGCTTCAGTTTTCTGTGGTTGACAGTGGACGAGATGAAAGAGATTTTGAATAATTTCAGGTCTTCCCCTAAACTTTTCCAATTACTATTATCGCAGAGTGTTTGTAGTTTCCTATAAGTCTGATCTTCTGTTGAACATTCGCTGTGGGTAACTCTGCGCGACTGATTTCGTGGGTGGCATTCTGTTCATGTTGCCCCGGAGTGTTGTGCCTAAGTGTTCTGGCCTTGGAGAAAAGCTTCCTTTGTAGCATTGTATTTAAGTCATATTCTGCACACTCTTCAAGGTAGGTCCGAGCTGTAGCGGAGAAAGGTGGTTTGATGTTGGCAATTTTGAGGAGGATAGATCTTGGTAAGACCATTTCTTGGAGCAATCACGAAGAAAATTGGTGTCTGTTGCGAAGTGAGTAAAGCTTTAGAAGAAGGTCAGGTATTCTCTTGTGAAGGATCCATTTCCTACTGCAGTGTTTGACAACGATGGAAATAAATGGTATCAAATACCGACACAATTGAAAATATAAAACACATATCAGTATAATGTGATCCTTTATTGACAACGTTTCACCCACACAGTGGGCTTTTTTCAAGTCACACACAGATCTACCTGGGGTGTAAATGTATGGTATATGTTCGCCAAGACCGATCCTGCACGGGTCTCAATCTTGCGATGACCCTCTCTGGCTCCCGAGGGAGAAAGGTTTTCAACAATGATGCGACATATGCTGTACAAGCATCTCTTACAGGTCATTCCACTGGTGCATCTCGTATAAGCGACAACACCGTATGTATCTCCTAACTATGGACACTAGCGAGGAGGAGGATAAAGTCGTTATCACAGGTAACAGCTTGTCTGGTTCGTTTGACTCCATGGTAACACTAGTGGTGGCCGCAGTCCTATATAATCTCTGGTCCTCTTCGGGGGAATATCATCACACCTATTGCCTGCGAGTGTCTCAGTGACTTCGTCACTTCCAGAAAGATAGTGTGTTAGGGGCGCTGGACAAACGTGCTGACGTACTGGCACATCTCCTCCTCAGCCTTGTCTACCATCATCTTGGCTGTGGGAAAGCCCAAACGAAGCCGATGGTTGGCGGTACACTGCGCTCTGGACAGCTTCTATCATATGGAGGGGTTTTCTCCCTGAGTCGCTGCTCGTACCGGAACTGTTGAGATGGGTATCACCTAAACCTCCCCCCCAAGTTTCATGCTCGGCAGCCACCAAGTTTGGTCAGTCGTAGGCTGATTGGGACAGTAATCCCAACATGTGGATAGTCTGTTGCGCCTTGGCTGCATCATCTGCCGCCTCCATTTCCCCGGATGCCAGCATGGCTGGGGATCCAGTCAATGTCGATCTTTTACCTGAACTTCTAAGGCTGTACAATATGCCAGGATCGATGTGATGAGGTAACATTGTCCTGTGGTTGAAGGATGGGAGAGGGCATTGATTGCAGACGAGGAATCAACATGTTATGAACAGGTCGAGTCGATGTCGAGGGGCATTGACAAATGCCTGCTTGAATCGCCACCATCTCAGCTTGGAAGGATCGTGCAGTGGTCAGGGAAGTCGCCAGCCCTTGTGTGTGACCATTGTGGTACAGTCCCAGCTTGCTGCCTCTCTTCCTGTCAGGGTCGACAGAACCATCTTGTGAAAATACACTGGCACATGTGCCTCCCTCTGCCAGTGCCATGCTTGGTCTCAGCATGAGTTGCGAGAGTGTCTTGACGGCAGAGACGCTTTAGATGGGTACTGCATGATGCAAACATCGGCTGATCTGGGCGCCAGGGAGGTGTTGGGATGGTACCCAGCAACAGAAGGTCACAACTCTTGCTCAAGGAGTAGTTGTTAGGCAGCACTTCCTCCGAGCCCAGCAAGCACAAAACGAACGAATTCAGGAGTAGTCCGTGAAGAGTGTGGGATCCTTGTGGCCATGGTTTGTCAATATCCGTCTCCTTAGTGGGGTACCTTGCTGCCTGTGCAGAATCGGTGGCCACTTTGCAGGCGTTTTGTATTTTTAGTACTCTGTCAAGCCAGGGAAGGAACCGGGCCCTCAAGATCTGAGACATAACTGTGTTGGTCCAGATGGGGCCCCAAGACAATAGTTCTTATCGCCTGATTTTTGTAGACCTCCACTCTTTGCCTGCTCTGCGGAAGAGATAGCTAACGCCGGGCGCCATAGTCAATGAGCGAGCGTATAGCTTGTAAATAGTACAAGCGAAGTACATCTTTTGCATTGCCCCTGCACGTGCCTCGTCATGCTCTCATGGCGTTGAGTCTGAGTAGAGGCACGTGACCTGACATACTTGGCCTGTTTCTGAAAGGTCAGCTTTTTTATCAATGTAGATTCCCAAGTACAGGTTAGGAGCCCTGTCCACTCAAGTTCTATATCCTGAATATGTAATCTATTTCACAGGATCTGTCCCCTTGAGCATTATTGCAAGAGATTTCTCGGCCGAGATTTCTGAGGGCCTAGTTCCTGCAAAACTGCGTAATTAGGTCCAAAGCTCTCTGAGCCCTGTCGTTCTAATTGCCTTTCCCATTCACTACGAGTGCAAGATCTCAGCATAGCTGGAGCTGTGTACCACTTCGAAAGGGAAGGCTCACAAGTTTCCTGCATATAAGGATGTTTAAACAGGGTAGGACTGAGCACACCTTGTGGCGTACCGTTATCTCCCAGGGATTTAAAGGAAGAGAGTGTCCCTGAAAGCTGACACAGGACTTATTAATACCTGCCCCTAAGGTAGGACTCTATCCAGGCCAGGAGGCGTCCCTTTTGATTCCCTTCCGAGCTTAGTATGCCAGAATGCTGTGGGGCTGGCTAGCTCCAAATGCTTTTCAATGTCGAGGTAGACGACAATACAGGTTTTTTTTGTTACTGCAGCAATCTGGCTTAGTAGAGTGGTTATGCTCTCTGCTGTACCCACTCCTTTGTGAAGCCAAATATGTGGATGAGAGGGTCCTAGTTTCCATAGGAGGCGGTTTAACACCATCCTCTCAGCAGTCCCCTTGGCTATGCAGCTGGTCAGCGATATGGGTCTCTATACTGCCTGGGTCCTTGGGCTTTGGAATTGGTTACGATGGTAGCTTTCTTACAAGCTGCTGGGAGTGTCCTGGCCCTCCACGAACTTGTTTAATGACGTCTAGAAATGGCCTCCCATCCACTCTGGCCCACCCGCAGCAATCATGGAGTATGTAACACAATCGATGCCCGGGCAGAGTCAACACCTGTGTTCTTAAATGGCACGTCGGAGTTCCAAGTCCGTGAGGTCTTCATCAGTCACATCTTCCGACTCACATGCAGCTTGTATCCGTAGCCTGGCGCTGTGGCAGAAGATCTGTCCTGTATATTCCGGATGTCCTGTGGGAGCTGAGTGGATGCTCCCCCTGGAAGTGAAAACTCCACTATTTTCTCACTTCCTGGGATGGGTTTTCGGTGTGCTGGTGGCCATCGGCTTCTCTTGCCATTTGCTATGTTGAGCTGCTCCATATCTCAAGATAAGGTGGTGTGATCCCCGAATGTTGGAGCACCACTCCACCATTTCTCAAGTTTTTTACTCTGAGAGAGACTCTGCGGGCATGCTGCAGCAATGGCTCCAAGTATCCTGTTCTCTGCCGTAGGTTACGCCTGTATAGCTTCCTAAAAGAGTTGATGCGGTGGTTCTGCTCCCGCAAACCTCTCGTTGTAAGAACCACCAGTCTCTTTTTAGTGATGCGTCCTGCGGACTTCTTGGAACTGCGCACTAGACCTGCCTGATGAGAACAGTGATTAGCTCCTGTTTCAGCGTATCACAGTCTCCAGATGAGAGTATGTGGACCACCAGTCATGAAGATAATCCTGGAACACCTTCCAGTTGGCCCCCTTTAACGTCCCATCTAAGGCACACAACTGTGGGAGGCTGTTGATTTTGAAGTGGTGACAAATGCAAAGTTGGTCACTGACAAGTGAGGATGAGTTTCCCATGTCGCTCCTGCTGCGAGTTGTCTTGACCCGAAGGTAAGGTCGAGGCAGCCCCCAACAGGTGTGTGGGGTCTCCATTTTTTAGCCACTTTACCTCTGAATATCGTGTAGGAGCAATTGCTAAATGTGTCTGCCAGCAGCATTGGTTGCTGAGTGAGAGTGCAGCATTGGGTGATGTGGCCGTTTGAAATCTCCAACCCACAATAATAACACTCAGTGCGTGCTAGTGCTAGGAGCGTCTGTCTAATGGTCAAGGGTGTCTTGGGTTCTGTAGATGTATAGATGGTAATGGGCGCCCAGGTATGTGCACAAGGATGGCCTGTACCTCGACATCCGCCCCACAGTCCACAGGGTTGCTATAACCGTCGTGAGGTAATTGTATTGGATACCAAATACAGCTGTGCCTCTGCAGTGAACGCCAGGGTCCGTGTGCCGAAAATAACCCAGCAAAACCGGGTAGTCTTGGGGCACATAGTCGGGACAGTCAGAGTTTTTCTTGTAGCAAGAAGATATCAACCCGATCCCGAATTACTGCCTCCAGCAAGAGGTGCCTGTTTGCCCTCAGGCCCTGAATGTTCCACTGGAGGGAACCTTGAGGGTGTGATTTTGGTACCGAGGTTATTCCATCGATGTTGTTTCCTGAGCTGGAGTACTGAGTCCGGCCCGCTCTGAGAACCTGCAAATTCATGGCATCCACTGTCTCACTCTCGGTAGAAAGCAAAAGCACACTCTCAGGAGCGTACTGACCCTCTGCCCGATAATGCGCTCAGTTGTTCCGTGGAGTTGATTGTGTTGCAAAATAAATCTGTGAACACCTTGATGGATGCTACGAGATCCTCCCTGGTGAGGGCCTGCCTTGGTTGGGTTCGAAGAGTGGATATTATCTGGGTTGTTGTGGTCTGAGGGACTGCTGAGGGTTGATTTCCTTTATTGTATGCAAACCGTGGTCTGTGCTGTATACCAGGTTGGTAGCCGGGATCTGCTGGTGAGGTAAGGAGTGCCTGGGGTTGTCGTGCTATGGCCGGTGGGGGGGCCTCGTTTAGGTGCCGCCTGCTGATCGCATTGACCAGAATGCACCCTGTTGGAACGGCCTCCTGTTCCTCTTGTTTATGTTTCTTTCGTGAGGTAGGGGATTCCAGAATCTCCACGACTATTGTGCTTGTTTCGCACTACTTCCTAGGTTGAGGGGACTGATTACCTCATCTCTGTACATAGTTCTACTGTCTCAAGTTATGGTCCTAGAATTTGTATTGATAAAGCCACTGGATGGCAACCGTCTACAATAAAGATACCCAGATGTTGCACATGTGTCTTACTCTCATCATGTCGGTATTATAACCATTCGTACACGTTGTTAGGTAAGACAACATATGCAACAGTTAGGTATCTTTATTGTGAAACTTTTTCGCCTACACAGTAGGCTTCTCAGTCAAGTACAGAAAAGTTGATAGAAGCAGAAGATACTTGAAGACGATGTAATCAGTCCATCACCCTTAAAGTTTTGAGGTGTCATCCTCAGTCTTGGAGAAGAGCATTGTTTCCATAGCATGAAACAATATGGAGATGAAGTGACAGATGGAGCTTTTTATAGCGCAAAGAGGTGAGAATAGGCCACAAGGAGAGGTAAGATCTCAGATGTTTGAGAGGTCAGGTCCTTCTCAAATCCAGCCGCTCTCACTAGTGGGAAGTTGTCGAAAGTTGATTGCAGGTCCGTACCAAGATACCCATGGGTTCAGTGTCCTGACAGATTGAACATTAAAATGGTATAAAATACCGACACAAGGGTATCTTGGTACAGACTGCAATCAACTTCGACAACTTCCACTAGTGAGAGCGGCTGGATTTGAGAAGGACCTGAACCTCTCAACATCTGAGTTCTTACCTCTCCTAGTGGCCTACGTCTCACCTCTTGGCGCTTATAAAAAGCTCCATCCTGTCCACTTCATCTCCATATTTGTTTCATACTATGGAACAATGCTCTTCTTCTTCTCCAGACTGAGACTGACCACCGTCAAAAACTTAAGGGTGGATGGACTGATTTACATCGTCTTCAAGTATCTTCTGCTTCTATCAACTTTTCTGTATTTGACTGAAGAAGCCTACTGTGTAGGCGAAACGTTTCATAATAAAGATACCTAACTGTTGCATATGTGTCTTACCTAACAACCTGTCGGTATTTTATACCATTTTAATGTTCATTCGTACACGACTTGAAAAAGCCCACTGTGTGGGTGAAACGTTGTCAATAAAGGATCACATTATACTGCATATGTGTTTATATTTCCACTGTGTTGGTATTTGATACCATTTATTTCCAACTTCTTGGGATCTTAATACTTGGGAATTCTTCGCTTGCCTAACCCTTGGGCACGACCTACTTCCACATTGGACAAATGTGACACCACCTATGACTGCTGCACCTCTCCTGCCTACGGTTTATAAGCTGCTTCTCCGCTCATATGCCGTATACTTTTCAAGATTGATGGACTGACCACATCGACTCAAGGTTGAGGGACTGATTACCTCATTCTCCTTCTGTTCTTCAAGTTTATCCTTTGTATGGACTGATGAAGCCAGTGTGGCGAAACGTTTCCTCAATAAAGATACCCAAGAGTTGCACATGTGTCTAATTTAACATGATCCCATGTATCAGAAATCTTCCCTAAGAGGGCCCTGAATTTGCACTCTCTCGAAAGGCGTAGAATTAGGGGGGATATGATCGAGGTGTATAAATGGAAAACAGGAATAAATAAAGAGGATTGATAAATTAGACACATGTGCAACCCAAGAGTTGCACATGTGTCTAATTTATCAACGTGTCGGTTCTGTGAACCATTCATCTACAATAAAGAGGATTGAAATAGCGTGCTGAAAATTTCCCGCCAAGACAGGACTTGGAGCAATGGTTTCAAGTTGGAAAAATTTAGATTCAGGAATGATATAGGAAAGCACTGGTTTGGTAATAAAGTTGTGGATGAGTGGAACAAACTCCCGAGTACAGTTATTGAGGCTAAAACGTTTTGTAGTTTGAAAAATATGTTAGATAAATACATGAGTGGGTGTGAGTTGGGCCCGACTAGCTTGTGCTACTAGGTCTGATGCGGTGCTCCTTCCTTAAGTGGAAGTGACCTGATTAGGTGGATCATTGGACTAATCCGGGGGGAGGAACATGGACCTGCTTCGCATGGGTCAGTAGGCCTGCTGCTGTGTTCCTTCTTTCTTATGTTCTTACGTTCTTATGAAGAGAATAGTGGTGGCGTTGAAGAGAGTAGTGGCGTTGAAGAGAGTAGTGGTGTTGAAGAGAATAGTGGTGTTGAAGAGAGTAGTAGTGATAGCTGTGATACCGTTTTGTTTCTGAGCCTTGATTCACATACACCAGTGACACAAACCCACATGGAGACAAAAAACTAAATGATGGATGTTACATATTTCGGCCTTTCACTGATGCAATCTTCAGAAGGCATCAAGGCAGCAATGTACAGAACTTTTTTTTTATCTTTTTTATTTTTCCCCAGGGGGGGTTTCGTTTTTTACCATTTTTCAGTGTTTTTTAAACCTTCTGTGTTCGGATAAAATTTTTTAAAAACCCCAGTACAAATTTTTTGTTTTTCTCACGTTTTCCCCCACTATCAACAATTTGGTTTGAAGGGATTTTGCAAATGGGAAAAAAACGAAAAAGGAAAAAAAAAAAGAAAGAGAAAAAAAAAAAAATTCACATTCGGGCCGCGGGAACAATTCATTTGTCAGTCTTTGTAAAAACGGGGGCCAGGACAAAATGAAACCGGATAAAAATCCCCTTTCTTAAATTGGGGGTTAATAGTAGAAACACACAAGATTTAAAACTGGAGGGACATTTAAATTTCTTCCCGCAATATTCCCCAAAAAACTTTTTCGCACAAGGTATTTAAAATACCTTCCTTGAAAGGGGTTTTAGCCCCAAGTAGTTTAAAAGGGGGAAACCCATAAAAAAGGGTCCTCAACGTAGATCATCTTTAACCCAGCCATCCTTCAGCGGGTCGGGAGCCCCTCCATCTTGGCTTCCCCTCCCCCGGGTTTCATTTCCCTATTTCCCCCGGGGAAGGGATCCCCGGCCCCCCCTGCGGGGAAATTTTTAAATACCCCAAAAAAGCATGGACCCCATAAAAACCCGGGACAATCATATCCCCGCTAAAACGGCGAGGGGCCCAGTTTTGGCATTTAAAAGGGGGCCAGTTGTTGGTAGGGGAAAAACCCCGTTTTTTTTTTCCCGGGACACAGATTTGGGTTTTCCTTTCCTTTGGGAAATTTGGGAACCCCCATTTTTTTGAGGGAAAAAATACAGTAGTTGAAAAGGGGGGAAAGGTTTGAAAAATTTAAAAAAATAAAAAGGAGAAAAAAATTGAGAACTGTGGGGTAATGAAAAAAGAAAAGGAAAGGGAAGAGAGGGAGGATCCAAAAAGGGAGGGGGGGGGGGGTAATGGAATTTGAGGCAAAGATAATAAATTGAATCCTGGGGTGTGAAATGGTGAGGGGAGGAGGAAAATGAGGGAAAAAAGGAAACATTGGGCCCGTTGGGAGCTGAAAAAGAGGGCAAAAAGGGGGGAGGAAAAGAGAAAGAGACAAGAAAAGGGAGAGCGGGGAAAAAGCGAGGAGAGAAGGGGAAGGAGAGAGAGAGAGAGAGAGAGGGGAAAAGGGGGGGGAAGAGAGGGGGAGGGGAAACGAGAGCGAAAGGAAAGCGAGAGCAAAAGGGCGAAGCTAGGAGAGAGAGTGAGAGAGACAGACAGACAGAGAGGAGAATGGAGGGGAGGAAACCACCATTTGCCAGGATTTGCCGCCGGGAATGGGAATCTTGCTACATTTTTGGGTACTAACATTAAAGGAAAAGGGCCTTTCCAATCACTTTTCCGGGGTTCTCAGAAACAAATGCATCCCATTTTTAAATAAAAATAAAAGCTTCAGTTAAGCCTTGGTTTGGATACATTTCTTTTTGGAGTTTCTGAGACCAAAATTTCTTAGTCCACAAAGTAATCTTTTTCAAAAAACCTGTCGACCAGGGAAAACCAATTCCAGGGTGGTTTAAACTTTGGAGGGTCCCAGACACGGGGAAAATATAAAATTATTAGAAATTAAAGTTTTTTTAGCTTGGTAGTCCTTGGGGGTCAGAAAAACACTCAATGCTTTTTTTGGGATTTAATTAAAATTTTTTTAAAATCATTAATAGCAACCAAAAAATGACATCCCTATTTGCGACCTTTTTGGTTTCCTATATAAGAACAGAAAAGAAGGAACACAGAAGCAGGTTAGGGGCCATGCGGGGAGGCCAGGTCAACCCGGGCTTGGGACCAAGGGCCCCCCCCATAGGTAAACCTCTTTTTAAGGAAGGAGCCGGCATCTGACCCCAGTTGCACCAGCTACCCCGGGCCCAAACTTAAAAACCCAAAACCCATACCCACTCAGGTTTTTAATCTAACCTTTTTTTAAAAAAAAACACAAGCTTTGTTTCCCTTAAGGGTACTGGGGGGGGTTTGTTCCATTTCATCCACAACTCTATTCCCAAAAACCAGGGTTTTCCCTACACCCCCTTCCTGAATCTAATTTTTTTCCAGTTAAAAAAAAAAGCTGCTTTTTTTGGGTCAAAGGCTAAATTTTTACACGCAAATTTACTTTTCCCCCTTTTAAATTTTCTTTCCCTTTTTTTCCATTTAAAACACCTTATTAATTTTTCCCCCCAATTCAACCCCCTTTTCTAGAGAGTGAAAGATTCGGGGGCCCTCACCCCATCCTCATGGGGAAGTTTTCCCGGATTTTTGGGATCAACTGTGTCTTTCCCCCTTTGTACGTTTTTTTAGTGCATTTATATCCATTTTGTAAAAACTTGGGGCAAGAAAAAAGTTTTAGCATAATCTAAATGGGGGGCCTAATCAAGGAAAAAATTTTGTTGAAAAACAAAACCGAGGATTTTTATCATTTATGGGTTCTTTATATGAAGCCAAAAGGGTTCCCTTTCTTTCCGTAAAACTTATGCAATGTTGTCTTTTTTTTCCCAAATTATTGCTAACCAGGGAACCCTTAAAAAACCTTTTTTGCAAACAGTAATATTAAATCTGTATTAAATTTTTTTTATATGTAGCAAGGTTTTTTTATCCTTTCTAAAAATTTAGAAATTTTCATTTTTTTTATATTAAAAATGATCTGAACTTTTTCCGAACCCTTGCATCAGTTTTATTCAAAAACATCTAGAGTGCCTAATGTCCCCCTTTTGAATGAATGGAAAGGCCATTTTGGTGTCATCAGCAAATTTTCTTATATCGCTATTTATTTTCCCCATCTATGTTAATAATAATTATGTAATGGGGAACCCAAAAAATAAGGGTGTTTCCCCGTCATAAATTTCCCTTTTCCGGGAAGATAGAGCAAAACACGTATTAAATATGTCACTGATCTGGAAGACTTCAAAAGTTGGGAAAAAAGAATATCAAGGTTTTTACTCAGGTTTATCGTACAAAACTTTAGCTTCCCAAAGCTTTCATTCAAACAGAGCTTTAGTTTTCCCATTAAAAGGGGAAAAATGCCCTCTCTTAAAAATGGTCTAAACCATTCATAAGTAAAATTTGGGGTTTTTTAAGCGTTTTTCTCCACCATAGAGAGGAGGGCATCAGAAATTATATAATTTGAAGAGAGAGAGGAAAAAAAGAGGGGAAGAAAAAAATTTTGGGTGGAAAAGTTAAAGGGTGAAAACCCTTCTCTTCGTGAAGGGGGGGAAAAATTTTTTGTCGGGTCCCAGCTGTTGGTGGTGCCGAGGGGGCGCTCTGAAAGTCGGGGCTTTTTGGGCAAAAAGACGAAAATTTCAAAGCCGGGAGCGCAAAACCCGGTGTCTGTTCGGGGATGGCGGCTACAAGAGACTGAATTTTGAGATTTTTCCAATACAAATTTCTAAGGGGGCCCAACTGTTTGCTTATTTTAAAATACTTTTCCCCGAAATGGAAAAAATTTGGGAATGACTCAGAGTCTACCAGGTTTAAAAAACTCTTTTCATGGTTTTTAAAGGGTGACATAATGTATCTTAGGGAAAACAATAATTTTTTTAAAAATATAAAAGCTTTATATGCCAAAAAAACATATTCCTTTTCAATAACAAGCATCCCCCCAGGGGCCCAAAAAGAACATTTTTGAGCAAACTTTTTAAATGCACTTTGTACAGCCCACCCACTAAATTATTAATTTTGTAGTAACAAGATAATTTGGGGAAGGGCTGACCCCGGTTTACATTCTTTTTGTTTTATGGGTTTTTATTATACGGGGTTAATTCGTTAGGGGGCCAAAACCGCCCCGTACATACACGCCACAAAAAAACTACAAACAAAACCAAAATTCTTTTGGCAAAGTGGGCCCTTTGGGGCTACTTTTTAAAAAAACACATATAAACCATTGGGGCTGAAAACAAAAAGGGGAAAATGTTTTATCGAAGGGGGGTTTTGACAACTCGTTTAAATCTTTTAAACAAAACCAACCCTACAAAAAAAAAAAAACAGGCCAAAATGTTATCGATAAAATTTCTCGACAACCGTTGAAATTTAAAAACACACACCACCACAACACACACACAACACACAAAAACAAAGCACAAAAACACACGAACAACACACGCCCCATACACCCCGGAAAAACACCCTACACAACCCCAAAACCCTACAAAAGCCCCACCACAGAAAAAGCAGGAGGGGCCCAAAGGGAAAAAGTAGGGCAGAGGGAATAGAGCGATGGTTGCCCCACGGCTTTAGTGGCCCCGAAGAGCTCTTTCATGCAGGGGAAAGCTCCCGGGTCAGGGGGGACTTTTAAACCCAAGGAGAAAAGATTGGGGGAACTTGGCCCACATGGGGGGCCCAAGGGTACTTGGGGGGGGGCAAAGGTTTATGGGGGGTGGTTTTGGGAAAATTCATGTTCCCAAAACGTAAAGGGGGCACTACAAAGAGAGAGAGGAGAGGATGGGGAACCCGGCAAAGGGGGACTTTGTAAATTTACCTTTAGTAGGGGGGAAAATTTGAGGGGGCATCACTATTAAAGACCCCCTTGGGGGCCCGTGACCATGGTGGGGTTTTAAAACCCTTTTGAATTTCACAGTAAGCTACAATTTGGGGGGAGAAGCAGGAAAGGCCCGGACGAATTTAAAACCCAAAATACAAGAAAGGGGGCAAAACAGGAATGAGGGAATACCTGAACGGGGTTCAGTGGGACAGAGAACTGGCAGGGAAGCCAGTTAATGAGATGATGGGAAAATGTAGCAATAAAATGCAAGGAGGCTGAGGAGAGGTTTGTACCCAAGGGTAACAGGAGTAATGAAAAAAACCAGGATGAGCCCATGGTTTACCCAAAAGGGGCAGGGAGGCAAAAACCAAGTGTGCTAGGGAAAGGAAGAAATATAGAAGGCAAAGGACCCAGGAAAGAATAAGGAGAACAGTCGTAGAGCCAGAAATAATATGCACAGATAAGAAGGGGGCCCAAAGACAATATGAAAATGACATAGCAGCGAAAGCCAAATCTGCCCCGAAACTGTTTGTACAGCCACATCAGGAGGAAAACAACAGTCAGGACCAGGTAATCAGGCTAGGAAGGAAGGAGGAGGGGACAACAGGAAATGACCGGGAAGTATGTGAAGAACTCAACAAGAGATTAAAAGAAGTGTTCACAGAGGAGACAGAAGGGACTCCAGAAAGACGGAGAGGTGGGGGCAACCCCACCAAGTGCTGGACACAGTCCCACACAACCGAGGAAGAAGTGAAGAGGCTTCTGAGTGAGCTAGATACCTCAAAGGCAATGGGGCCAGATAACATCTCCCCATGGGTATTGAGAGAGGGAGCAGAGGGCTATGTGTACCCCTAAAAAACAATATTCAATACATCTATCGAAAAGGGAGATTGCTGAGGCATGGAAGACAGCAAATGTAGTCCCAATCTTTAAAAAAGGAGACAGCATGAAGCATTAAACTACGGACCAGTGTCACTGACATGTATAGTATGCAAAATCATGGAGAAGTTATCAGGAGAAGAGTGGTGGAACACCTAGAAAGGAATGATCTCATCAACAGCAGCCAGCATGGTTTCAGGGACGGGAAATCCTGTGTCAAAACCTACTGGAGTTCTATGACATGGTGACAGCAGTAAGACAAGAGAGAGAGGGGGGGGGTTGGATTGCATTTTCTTGGACTGCAAGAAGGCGTTTGACACAGTTCCACACAAGAGATTGGTGCAAAAACTGGAGGACCAAGCAGGGATAACAGGGAAGGCACTACAATGGATCAGGGAATACTTGTCAGGAAGGGCAGCAGCGAGTCATGGTACGTGGCGAGGTGTCAGAGTGGGCACCCGTGACCAGCGGGTCCCGCAGGGGTCAGTCCTAGGACCAGTGCTGTTTCTGGTATTTGTGAACGACATGACGGAAGGAATAGACTCTGAGGTGTCCCTGTTTGCAGATGACGTGAAAGTTGATGAGAAGAAAACACTCGATCGAAGACCAGGGCAGAACTACAAAGGGATCTGGACAGGCTGCAGAATGGTCCAGCAATTTGGGCCCCCTGGAGTTCAATCCCCCCAAGTGCAAAGTCATGAAGATTGGGAAGGGGCAAAAAAGGCCGCGAGGATACATTAGGGGGCAGAGATAAAAACCTCATCAAGGGAAAAAGCTTGGGTGAGTATAAAACCGGGCACATCCCTGAAGGCACCAAAAAATAATGCTGCAGATATGGGCGCCTGAAACCTCAGAAAGTTTTTCCGACATCTTAAAAAGGGAACGTTAGGGCCCTTTTTACACCGTATACTTTTAGGCCCAATTGGAGTATGCGGCACCATTTTGGGAAACCCCAACCTAGCCAAGCCGTAAAAATAGAGAAAGTGCAAAGGTTTGAACAAGATAGTCCCAGAGCTAAGAGGTATGCCCCAGAGGAGGGGTTTAAAGGGGAAATCACCGACGACACTGGAGGACAGGGAGATAGGGGGGACATGATAAAAACTCAAAATACTGAGGGGGAATTTGCCCAAGGGGACAAAGACAGGATTTTCCCAGAGATTGGACCAAAAACAAGGGACCAGTTGGAAGTAAGACCGTGAATCACGGATTTTGGAATTTTTCTTCAGCCACGGTAGTCATAAGGGGAATGTTTGGGAAGCGATGTAGGGAGGCGGGATCATACATATTTTTAAGCGAGGTTGAAAAAGCTCACGGCTCAGGGAAGTCCCTAGTGGCGCAGTAAAAGAGGGGGGGGCGGACTGGGGACTCGACCCCGAAAAACCTAAAACTAGGTGAGTAAAAACTGGGAGCACACATCACACGCACACCACTTCACAAAAAGCACACCACAACACCGCACCACACACTCCAACGCAACCAACACACAACACACACACACAACATATATAATTAACAATCGGCCTTCTCCACTAAGGCGGGTTGGCCCAGAAAAAGAAAGGCTTTCTTCCCTTTTCTTTCCCTCACTGTGTTGCCAGACATCCAAACATACAGTTTTTAAAACTGCAATTTTACACCCCCCCTTTTCAGAGTGCAGACACTGTTACTTCCCATCCCCGGGGGACTCAAGTTGGCCTGCCGGTTTCCTGAATCCCTTCAAAAAGTTTTTACCTTGTTTTCACTCCAACACACGTCAAGCCAAAAAAACCATTTGTTTATTCTTTCCCTTCTAACCCCCCACGCATGGTGGGGAATCCGGGCCCCCGCAACAAAAACTTCCTTTATCCCTCCCCCCAAACTTTTCCTACCGGACCCCTACCCCGCCTTCCTCCACTATAGATTTGTTTACCTCAAAGCATTCTTTTATTCTATCCTCTCTGCTTTCCCAAAAACCATTTCAACCCCTCCTCACCCTTCTGAAATATTTTAGTAATCCCACACTGGTAGTAATCCCCAAAAACTACAGATTTTTGAATTATATTCACAACCCCACTTTGCCCTCGGGACATACATTTCCACTGCTCCGCCTTCCCTTTGTAAAACATTCCCTTTTTTGCAACAGCCTCACACCCCATACAAACTTTGGTTAAAATAACTTTTTACATTCCCCTCTTTGCTTTCATGGATAAAGTTTTTTTCTCCACAACCCCAGTGCAATTCACTTTTTCCCCTAAATTTCGTGATTTCACACGTCCACTCCCAAATACTGAAAACTTTCACCCCTCCTACTCTCTCCCTCCAATCTAATACCATTTTCCATTACCTATTTTTTTTTTTGTTATCCTATCACCTTTATTTTTTTCCTTTTCATTTTTAAATTTTCTTCTTTTAATACTCTGCCAAACCTTTAAAACCAACCTTTTAAAAATTCCCTTCAGAATTCCCCCAAAAGCCATGTCCATAGCAAAGAGAACTGTGACAACTAAAAACTTTGTTTAGTTTCTTTACTTTTACCCAAACCCTTTTTTAAAAATCCAAAAATTCCTCCTTTTACAACACATGAAAAAAAATTTTGAAAAAACCAGGTGACTCACACATCCTTGTTAAGGCCTATTTTTTACGGGGAAAAAATAATCCCCCTTTTCTTCCATCTAAACTTGACTTCATATCCCGAAAAAAATTTTCATGCTTTCAACAATTTACCTCTTATTCCATATAAAATTTATTACTATATATTTATATATTTTTATATATAAAATATATTATATATATATATTAGGGAAAGGGTAGAGCCAAATAGCCAACCCCCACAGGACCCCCCAAAACCCTTTGGAAAAAACGCGGACGTCCCGGGAAAAAACTGTTTAGTTCTCGAGTTTTTGTCGGGCAAAATTTATTCTTAATAAAGGGGGTTTCAAGCTTTTTGACCTACTTTATTTCGGCTTAATCGCTAATAAATTAAAAAACTAGCAAGGGCGAGGGGCTGACAGACACTTTTCATTGAAAATAAATTTTAGTGCTTTTCTTTTTACGGGGAAAAACCTACTTTAAAATAGCTATTGGGTCAGCCAATTTTGCATTTTTGATGTTTTTTGTTTGAAAAATGTTTTCCAGATCTTACTATTAAAAAAAATGGCACTACCGCTGGATCAATAAAAATACCTTCTGGGAAAGAGAAACTTTTGTTTTTTGGGCCCCAATTTCCCATTAACTAGTTCCTTTATTAGTCACACAAAAACCCCTCTACCATATCCCACCACATTTTCTACCCTTAACTACTACCTCCTCTCCTTCCCCCGGCCTCGCCCCCCCTTTTCCCCCCGTCATATCCCGGCCCCCTCACCTTCGGATCTCTTTTGGGATATTTAAGGGCCAAGTAGACCGAAAACGTGTCATAAGTTTCATTCCTTTGTGCGGTTATTTTGCGTCATTTTATTGCTCCAATGTTTCAGCAGGGGACAAACAATAAAAAAATGTGTTTTAAATATTGGGGATACCCTTTTACCATTACTCCTCTTCCTTTTTCCCCTCTGTTCTTACACTTCTCTCTTTCCCTTTGTTGATGATATTAACCTAAATGTGAAAAATTGGTCGCCTTCAGGTCACTCTAGTGGAGCTATTTGCTACATTTTCATTATTGAGGAAAAGAGATATAGAAATATAATAACGAATATGCACAGCAAGGCTTTATTTTATTTATGAAATAAGATACCTGATTTTTAGGCAAATTTTTAAAAATTTGCTTGCAACGATATCTGTAGTTTTAAATCCAGTTTTCCCCCTTTTAAAATTTTTCTTAGGCCTTTTCCCGGCCTTTTATGTATGGAAATGATTTGGGAACGGCCGCAGGATGGTATGGGGGTACAATAAAACTAGCCACTATTTCCCAGGATAGTCCCAAAACCCTAGTTCCTCTCACTCACCCGTCCTTTTCCCAATCCATTTTTAAAAAACCTTTCCCCATAAAACCCACCCGAGTCTTCCCGTTTCCTGCTCATTTAAGTGAAAACCCTTTCCCGCCATGCCCAGACTTTTATCATGTTTGAATTGTCCAAAGTTCTTAAAACCGAGGAGAGAGAGAGAAAAGGAGAGAGAGAGAGGAGAGAGAGAGGAGAGAAAAGAGGGGAAAGGGGAGGAGGGAGGAAGGGGGGGGAAAAGAGAGTGGTGGAACTTGTTGGTGGGTTTTGAGGTAGTAACTGGGTGGTTAGAGGGAGGGACGGGAAGAGGGGAAGGGAGAGGAGGGGGAGGGAATAGGGGGAGGGAATGAAAGGAGAGAGGAAGGGGGGGGTGGGGGGGGTGGGGGTGAGGAAGGGAGAGAAAGAGGAGAGTAATAGAAAATGGGAGGGGTTCGTGGAAAACAGGAGAAAATGGGCCGAAGGGTGGGGGGAAAGAGGAATTTGAAGGTGGGGGGGAGGTGGGGGGAGAAGTAGAGGGTTAATTAAGGCGGGAAGGGAGGAAAAAAAGAGATGAAAGTAGGGGAATGGAGGGCTACAAAAGTAAGTTCTTTTCCCCCCGTCAGCATTTGGAAACGAGGGGGATGTCGTACTCCAACCCCGGCAGGGCCCAAACCCCCTTGTGTTTGGTGGGGGGGAGGCAAGAGCAGGCGACAGTGCCAGTGCTCAGTGGGTATATTGGGGATGCGGGGATCTAAGTAGTAGCGATGCTGGTATATTTGGGAAAGCTGGTGATAGTGGTGATGCTGGTGTATTTGGGGATGCTGGTGATTTGGGCGATGCTAATGATGGGCGATGCTGGGATAGTGGGGATGGGTGAGCTGGTGATAGTACGATGCTAAGATAGTGGCGTGCGGGATATGGGGAGCGGTGTAGTGGTGATGCTGGGATGTGCGAGTAAAAATAGTGGGGATGGTGGGATAATGATGTTTTTTTGCGGGGTGAGGTAGTGGTGATTATAGGACAGGTGGAGAAAGGGGTAGTGGTGGACTGGGGTTTTTTGGGAGGGTGATACGCTGAGGTTGGTGGTGACGGTGTGGAGAGGTGGTGATAGAAACGAGGTTGTGGTGGTGGGTTTTGGCTGTGATGGTCAGGGGAAGGTGTTGGGAGTCGTGGTGGTGGTTGTATTTGTGTTTACAGTAGTGGTGGTGGGTTGGGTAAGGTTGGGGGGAATTGTGGTGGTTTTGGTTTTTGTGGTTGTCATGTGGCGATCGTGGGGTGGTGACGGTGGAGTGTGGGGTGGTTGGGCATTGGTGGTGGGATTTATGGGTGATTTTTGGGGGAGGGGGTTTGGGGGTGATGATGGTGGGGCCCGGTGGTGGTGGGGGTGGTTTCTGGTGATGGGGCGGGGTGGTTGGTTTTGGGGGTGGTGGATGGTGGGGGGTGGTGGTTGGGTTTGGGGGTGGGGTGGTAGTGGTGGTGGTGGTTTTGGTAGTGAGGAGGGGGTATGGTTTATAAATGGTGGGGGGGGGGGGGGGTGGTGATGATGGTGGCATGGGGGTGGTGGAGGTGGTGGTGGTGATGGGGGAGGGGTGGTGGAGGTGGTGGGGGTGAGGGGCAGGGGTGGGGGAGGTAGTGGTGGGGTGGTGGTTGTTATGGTGGCAGAGGTGGTAGAGGTAAGGTGGGGGGTGGGGTGATGGGGCGAGGTGATGTGGGGCAGAGGTGATGTGGTGGCAGAGGGGGTGGTACAGTGGGGGTGTATTTCTAGATATTGTGACTGATTCTAGGAAATGGGCCCGTAAGAAAAAAACATAACGAAGGAAAAATGCAGAAGGCCTACGGCCCCGCGAGGCAGTTTAAGATCCTCTGCTTTTATAATAATTTTGTTTGTTTCACCTAATTGGGCATTTTGTCCCTGTGTTTGACACAGACATTGTTATTTTGTCGTGGGTGTTCTAGTTAGCTCTTGACGATTTGTTCAGGTCTCCATGTCCCAGGCAGGTCTTGACGCAACTGCCATATGGTATACTAGATTCCTGGAGTTGTCGGAGGTGCATTCGAGTTGTTTCTGGGGGGCTTGTTTTTGATACTGGAGTTAGTGGCAGCCTGACATTTCCAGTGGGAAAATCTTCAGACCCGCTGGTTAAAATTTGGAGTTTGGGAATATTTTCAATCTGTGGGAAAATTCCAGTTGTCTCCCGTTTCATACATAAATGAAATGGTACTACCTGAAGGGTTTTCGGGAAGTCAAGCTCCCCAACGCGATCCCAAACCGGCTTCCCAGGGATCAAACATGATAATTAGGCTGTTATGCTGGCCCCACTAGGGTAAATGGAACTATACCCGGCAAAACTATCTGACTTTGGGAGCATCTCAAGTTTCTTTTGGAGAAACCCTAGTCTGTTAGTAATCCCTTTATTATGAAAAGAAAAACCTGAAATGTCTTGGAAGAATGTGCAGCATGCTGAAGGCACGGATAAACTAGCATATTTTAAAAATGGTCAGTGGGCAGTCTCACGTGAGGTCCGACCCTGAGCTGCTTTGGGGATTAGCGTGGGGCGGTACAAAGAAGGGTTCTTCTGCAGTGTTTTAAAAATTTAGGTTGGAGGTTTAAGGAGGAGGTCTTGCTTTTTCCAGGAGGATTAGGAGGTGAAGGGCCACCTCAATGGGTTTGGGAGGAGTGTGAGGGGGGGAGTTGTGGGGAATGAGGCTTCTAGCAGTGAGGTGCAGTCTGTTTTGCTGTGAGGAGGCTGTAGGTGGGGAGGTAGCAAGGTCCAGCATTTGGGGGCATCCAGCACCCGCTCAAGTGGCGATGGTAACCAGTAAGGGGGGGGAGAATCGAAAAGGAAAGTTAAGAGTGAAGATCTGAAGGTAGGGGGAAAACGCTTCTCTGTTTTTTTAAGGATAATGTACTTCAGTGGAGGTGAAGGTAAGGGGGGGGGGGGACTACTGCCCCTGCTAACAGAGGTACGCGATTTTTGTGGTTGGGGACTCTCAGGTAAAAAAATTGACCTGCTTTTTGTAATAGGAATAAAAGATGAGAGAGTGTGTGCTTCCCCGGAGCTGGTGTTTGGGGGCAAATTAACAGGTGGATAATATCATGCAGGTAAAGGGAACAAGCCCCTTATCTGTCTCAGTGCTGGTGGAAATATATTGGGGGAAGGGGAGGAAGAAGAGATGTAGATAAGTCAGGTCAGCTATAGTTTTTTTAAGTCTAAGGAGGGGACCCAATCATAGTACATCTTGCCTAAAGGGGGGGTAGGAAATGAATGGTTTTTCAGGGAAAATTTGGGTAAATTGTGGCTAGACAGATACTGCAAGGAACTTGCAATCCCCCTTCATTGACAAGGAACAACTTTTATGGAAACATGAATGTATCAAGGGGGGGACATCTCTCTGGACTGGGGTGGTAGCACTTGCAAAATCAATTTAGAAAGGCCATTGGTGAAATTCCTATGTTTTTAAAAAACTGATAGAAGATAAGGTATGGGTGTGTGTGTGGGAAACAAGCAGGTTGCAACATTTAGGGTTGGAAACTTTAAATGTATAAAAGGAAATTCGCATGAAGTTATAAATAAAGACAATAGATCGGGTCAGCAAACAAAGGGGGACAGCAGAGGGCAGCAAGGGACTAGTTTCCTTAAGGTTTACTATACTAATAGCAGAGTGTAAGAAAATAAGATAGATGAGCTAAGATTAATTGCAAGTGCAGGAAACATAATATTATTGCTATAACAGAGACCTGGCTCAATCTGATAAGAGATGCCCTCTGAATGTCACATACAAGGCTATAAATTGTTCCACACTGACAGGGTCAACAGGAAGGGTGGTGGAGTAGCGATGTATGTCAGAGACAATTTTAAATTGTTGTGTTAGACAAGATAAAAAAATTAGAAGCGCCAGCCACTGAATCTGTTTGGTTACAGCTTCTCGAGGGCCGAGAAAAACTAATTTTGGGTGTGATTTACAGGGCCCCAAAATCTTGATAGGAAGTGCAGTAAACTTCTATGGGCGATTTCGTAAGGCATTACATACGAAAATGTTGTGCTAATGGGAGTTTTCCAAACTATAGACAGATTGATGGAGCAATTTGACAGGAATTTTAGAGTCAGGTAAACTTTCTTGATACGATCCAGGATTTTTTTTGTAAAACAGTTTGTGACAGAGCCAACTAGGGGAAAAACCTCCTTGATTTGGGGTTCTTGCCAGTAGGGAAACACTAAATAATCTTGAGGGTAATGATGAGCTTGGGGAAAGTGATCACAAATCACTCAGTTTTAAAAATATCATGGAATTCCTTAATAATGGCAATCAAGTCTCTGTCCCTGACTTTCGCTTGGCTGATTTCATGGGAAACTGAAAAATTTTACTTAGGTGGGCTGAACTGGAATGACCTGATAAGGGTCAGGTAGGTGGTGATGGTTGCCGATATGACGCTTTCCAGGGCATAGTTCTAGCTGCTCAGTCAAATTATGTTCCAAATTGGGAAATCAGATCAAAAAAAAATAAATCCTAAATGGATGAACAATAGATTAAAATATCTGATTGGTCAAAAGAGAGGATATATAGGCAAATCAAAAGAGGAGAGGGGCAATTAAGAAATCGATATATTCAGTTAAAGAGAGAAAAAAAAAAGGGAATTAGAAAAGCAAAAAGAGATTATGAAGTTAAAGTTGCAAGGGAATCGAAGACAAACCCCAAAAGGATTCTTTCAGGTATACAGAAGTAAGATCAGGGACAAGATAGGCCCAACTCAAAAATTCCTCGGCGTCAGCTCACTGACAGATGATAAGGAAATGTGTAGAATTTTTTAACACATACTTCCTTGTTTTTCCGGAGGAACCAGCGTTTATCCAGAAAGATAATTATGTAGAACGGGGACGATTTTAACTGTGCACGTTTAGGGTAAAGTGCCCATGGTCATTAGGAAAATAATAAAATTAACCTAACAATCCCAGGCCCTGATAAAATGAAGCAAGGGTTCTAAAAGGAATGTAAAGAGGGCTTAGCAAACCTTTGGCTAATCTTTTAACATATCATTACAAACTGGCATGGGTGCCAGTAAGTGGAAAATGGAAAATTTGTGATACTATTTTCAAAGCAGGTGACAGGTCTTAAATTCGAACTATAACCAATAAGCTAACCTCCATGTGGGAAAATTTGTGGAATCAATAATGCCGAGACTTTTCGTGGCCACCTTGAAAAGCATAAATTATCACGGAATTCAGAGGTTTTAAAAGGGGGGCGTTCCTCCTACGAATTTGTTACTTTTTACTAAGGTATTTGAGGAGGTAATCATGGTAATGTATGATATGTGTATATGGACTTCAGTAAGGCTTTTGACAGGGTTCCACATCAGAGACTGTGAGGAAAATTAAAGCACATGGAAAGGAGGGAATTTTTTCCTGGATAGAGGCATTGGTTTACAAATAGGCAGCAGAGAGTTTGCATAAAGGGGGAGAAATCAGAGTGGGGAAGCGTCACGAGCGGTGTTCCACGGGGGTTTCAGTGTTGGGCCCCCGCTGTTCACAATCTACAAAAAACGACATAGATGAGGGCATAAAGAGCGACATCAGCAAGTTTTGCCGATGACACCAAAATGGGCCCGTCAAATTCATTCTGACGAGGACATTAGAGCACTCCAGAAAGATTTGGATAGACTGATGCAGTGGTCGGAGAAGTGGCAGATGCAGATTAATAAGACAAATGCAAAGTTCTAAATGTTGGACAGGACAATAACCATGCACATATAATAAATAATGTAGATCTTAATATTACGGATTGCGGAAAAAGATTTAGGAGTTCTGGTTTTGCAGTAATCTGAAACCAAGACAACAGTGGCATAAGCGTTCGCAATAAAGCTAAAAAGAATCCTTGGCTTCATATCAAGAAGCATAAATAATAGGAGTCCTCAGGTTGTTCTTCAAAATCTAACATCCCTTTGGGTTTGGCCTCATTTAGATTATCTGCACAGTTTTGGTCACCGTATTACAGAATGGTATAAATGCTCTGGAAAATGTACAAAGGAGGATGACCCAAAGTTGATCTCATGTATCAGAAACCTCCCTATGAGGGTAGACTAAGGGCCCTAAATAAACACTCTCTAGAAAGACGTAGAATTAGGGGGATATGATTGAGGTGTATAAGTGGGAAGACAGAAATAAATTAAAGGGGATGTAAATAGTGTGCTGAAAATATCTAGCCTAGACAGGACTCGCAGCAATGGGTTTTAAGTTGGAAAAATTCAGATTCAGGAAGGATATAGGAAAGTACTGGTTTGGTTTAAAAGAGTTGTGGATGAGTGGAACAAACGCCCAAGTACAGTTTTTTAAAAGGCCCCGAAAAGTTTTTGTAGCTTTTAAAAATAGGTTGGATATATACATGAGTGGATGTGGGTGGGTGTGAGTTGGACCTGATAGCTTGTGCTACCAGATCGGTTGCGGTGTTCCTCCCTTAAGTCAATGTGACGTGACCTGACCTGACTAGGTTGGGTGCATTGGCTTAAGCCGGTGGGAGACTTGGACCTCCCTCGCATGGGCCAGTAGGCCTTCTGCAGTGTTCCTTCGTTCTTATGTTCTTAAGTCATAAATACCCTCTAACCCCATAAAATACAAACGCATGACCACCCCAGGCTTCATTCTGCTCTCATGGTCTGAGCAGTATCTGTTCGTTGTTTTACGATATACTTTCAAAGTATAGTAACATACCCGACACTGAAGCAGGTGTCTTCTTATTACACTGAATGGGAAACAAGGAGAGGCCAAGACACACCAGTCAACCAGTGTAAATATGCATGTCGCACTGTCAACAAAAATAATGCATGTGTCATACATAGAAATACTGATGGAAATCTTACAAAGAGAAATGAAACTAATTTAACCATGAAAAAAAGGACCAGCATAGAAGCCGTTTTTAAAATCTATCGTAATAGGTCTTAGCAATACAGCTGTTCAGAAGACTGTGAGCTTCAGAGTATCAAAAGTTCAGGGCAAGAAATCTTAAAAAGCAAAACCGCAGGTGACCTCAACACATACCACATAGCTTAAACCCCCATTAAAGAGGAGCGTGGTAAAAAGAACCTATAAGGAGGTAGAAGGAGAGAAGAGGGAGGGAGGGGTTCCGCACTTCCCCGTCTTTGAAGGGGGAAATGTAGTGCCTCCCTAAACCCCCCAGGGGGTGTTTCAGGTTCGGTAATCCTTTCCATGAGAATGGTGTGAAATTAATTTTTGTGTGAGGAAAAACTGGGTGGGGGAAGGAGGTGAGTGGGAATATGGGGAGATGGGAAAAAGGGGTTGAGTGGAACTTAAGAAAAAGGGAAATGGGGGGAAAAGGGTGAGGGAAGATGAGAAAAATTAAAAATAGAGAAAATCGAACCGAGGTATTTAGGTTTTAGGTAAAACATATGCAAAAAGTTAGGTATCTTTATTTTGAAACGTTTCCCACACATAGGCTTCTTTTAGTCGAGTACAGAAAAGTTGTAGAAGAGAAGTACTTAAGACGATGTAATCGTCCATCCCCTTAAAGTTTTGAGGTGGTCGTCCCTCAGTCTGGAAAGAGCATTGGGTTCCCTTGTCTGAAACAATAGAAGTTTAATGACAGAATCGGCCTTATTAGTGCCAGGGGGGGGACGTAGGTTGATTTGGGAGGGGAGGTCCTCTCAAACCCAGCCGTTCTACTAGTAGAGGTTGTCGAAGTAGATGGTCTGTACCAAGATTACCTTGGTTACAGACCATCTATTTCCCGACAACCTCTACTAGTGAGAACGGCTGGGTTTGAGAAGGACCTGCCCTCCCAAATCAACCTACGTCTCACCCGTTTCAAAATAAAGATACCTAAACTGTTGCATATGTGTCTTACCAACAATCTGTCGGTATTTTATACCATTTTAATGAGGCTATTTATGCTTACCATCCGCCATTGCAATGCTGCACTGGGTTTTATATACATTTTTATATTTTTTCTATATTTGCAACACTTGGGTATCTTTAATATATCATTAAAGATACCCAAGTGATGCACATCACCTGGGATGCTTTACAGTTATGAATAGATGGAAGTACATGTCTACGCTCTTGAAGGAGGTATGTTACTCGCCAATTTTATATATATATATATATATTATATATATATATATATATATATATATATATATATATATATATATATATATATATATATATATATATATATATACACACACACACGCCGCACGCAGCACACACACACACACGCACGCGCGCGCACGCACACACACACACACACACACACACACACACACACACACACACACACACACACACACACACACACACACACACACACACACACACACACACACACACGATCACAGCAGGACTCGAACCTGCAAACTCTGTATCAAAGTCTACAGTACTTTACCACGTAGCCAGACCCCAGATAAGTATGGGTGCCTAGCCATAGCTAGATGATGTTACCCCATACCCCGAGGCACCTGGCTTGTTTTCAAAGTTATTTCATCAAATCCTGCCAAATGCAGTGGACAACGAAAGAGATTTGAAATGCTTAACAATTCGCAAACAGATGAAATTATTTACACACACACACACACACCACACCACACACCACACACACAACACACCACACACAATATATATATATATATATATATATATATATATATATAATATATATATATATATATATCAACAAGACGGCCGTCTCCCACCGAGGCAGGGTGACCCAAAAAGAAAAAGAAAGAAAATCCCCAAAAAGAAATACTTTCATCATCATTCAACACTTTCACCTCACTCACACATAATCACTGTTTTTGCAGAGGTGCCCAGAATACAACAGTTTAGAAGTATATACGTATAAAAATACACAATATATCCCTCCAAACTACCAATATTTCAAACCCCTCCTTTAGAGTGCAGGCATTGTACTTCCCATTTCGAAGACTCAAGTCCGGTTATATAAAATAACCGGTTTCCCTGAATCCCTTCACTAAATATTACCCTGCTCGCACTCCAACAGCTATTCAGGTCCCAAATACCATTTGTCTCTATTCACTCCTATCTAACACGCTCACGCACGCTTGTTGGAAGTCCAAGCCCCTCGCCCACAACACCTCTTTTACCCCCTCCCTCCAACCCCTACCCCGCCTTCCTTCCCCTAGAGATTTATACACTCTCCATGTCATTCTACTTTGATCCATTCTCTCTAAATGACCAAACCACCTCAACAACCCCTCTTCTGCCCTCTGACTAATACTTTTATTAACTCCACACCTTTTCCTAATTTCCACACTCCGAATTTTCTGCATAATATTTACACCACACATTGCCCTTAGACAGGACATCTCCACTGCCTCCGTCTCCTCGCTGCTGCATTTACCACCCAAGCTTCGCATCCATATAAGAGTGTTGGTACTACTATACTTTCATACATTCCCTTCTTTGCCTCCATAGATAACATTTTTTGCCTCCACATATACCTCAATGCACCACTCACCTTTTTTACTTTCATCAATTCTATGATTAATCTTGTAGAATGTACATTCTACAAGATTGATGAACTGAACACATCGACTCCAGGCTGAGGGACTGATTACCTCAAACTCCTCCTCTCCTTACACCCTCTGCTTTGTATTGGACTGATGAAGCCACTGTGTGGCGAAACGTTTCTTGAACAAAGATTCCCATATGTTGCATAAGTGTCTCAATCTTCAACCATGGTGACATTACACATCCCTGTCTAAGACCTACTTTTACCGGGAAATAGTCTCCCTCTCTTCTACACACCCTAACCTGAGCCTCACTATCCTCATAAAAACTCTTTACAGCATTTAGTAACTTACCACCTATACCATATACTTGCAAAATCTGCCACATTGCTTCCTTATCCACTCTATGATATGCCTTTTCTAAATCCATAACTGCAATAAAAACTTCCCTACCTTTATCTAAATACTGCTCACATATATGCTTCAATGTAAACACTTGATCTACACATCCCCAACCCACTCTAAAACCTCCTTGCTCATCCGCAATTCTACATTCTGTCTTACCTCTAATTCTTTCAATAACCCTACCGTACACTTTTCCTGGTATACTCGGTAAACTTATTCCTCTATAATTTTTACAATCTCTTTTGTCCCCCTTCCCTTTATATAAAGGGACTATACACGCTCTCCGCCAATCCCTAGGTACCTTCCCCTCTTTCATACATTTATTAAACAAAAATACCAAAAATTCCAACACTATGTTACCCCCTGCTTTTAACATTTCTGTCATGGTCCCGTCAGTTCCAGCTGCTTTATCCCCTTTCATTCTACGTAATGCCTCACGCACCTCCCCCACACTCACATCGTGCTCTTCTTCACTCCTAAAAGATGGTATACCTCCCTGGCCAGTGCATGAAATTACCGCCTCCCTTCCTTCGTCGACATTTAAAAGTTCCTCAAAATATTCTCGCCATCTACCCAAAACCTCCATCTCCCTATCTACTAACTCTCCTACTCTTTAACTGACAAATCCATTTGTTCCCTAGGCTTTCTTAACTTGTTTAACTCATTCCAAAATTTTTTCCTATTTTCATTATAATTTCTTGACAGTGCCTCTCCCACTCCACCATCCGCTCTCCTTTTGCACTCTCTCACCACTCTCTTAACCTTTCTTTTACTCTCCATATACTCTACTCTTCTTATAGCACTTCTGCTTTGTAAATACCTCTCATAACTTACCTTTTTCTCTTTTATCACACCCTTTACTTCATCATTCTACCAATTACTCCTCTTTCCTCCTGCACCCACCCTCCTATAACCACAAACTTCTGTCCCACATTCTAATACTGCATTTTTAAAACTATTCCAACCCTCTTCAACCCCCCCCCCAATACTCATACCTGCACCAGCCCACCTTTCTGCCAATAGTTGCTGTTAAAATAATCAAGGTGCTATTCTCAGGTGCTAAAGTGTAATAAGCTCATTATTTTGCCATTATATTCATTTATTTGATTACCACTTTTTTGTTCACCACAAATTATTTTAGTCCCTTTTATATTGCCTCATTTATTTTAGCTTTAAAGAGCTACCTTAGCTCATATTTTTTACATTTGTTAAAATAATTCAGGCGCTATTTTATAGCTTTAGAATATTTACTTTGTCTTATACTTAATTTTAACTATAGATTCACTATAAATCTTATGATAACAAGCATTGATACTGACACCAACCTCTTATCTAATGACTTAAATTAATCAAACAGTAACTGTAATTACTACACAGCAGAACAGTCAAAGGCACTTCTCAGAGCCAACAACAACATAACTGTCTTTAACTACAGTATCAGATCTTTAAGCAAACATTACGATGACCTCATAGCATTACTAAATTCCCTGCATGCCAGTATGTCCATCATTACTCTCACCGAAACCTGGCTAAAGCCTGATACTACAGATGTCTATGCGATTCCTGGTTACACAGCCATACACAACCATACACAGAGAAGGCTACTTACTCTGTGCTAGGTGGTGCTAATAGATGCGAGTTAGAGGTTCTGTTAGCTGGTCTGCACATCTACTTAGTTGATAAATTAGACACATGTGCAACTCTTGGGTTTATCTGGAGTTTATCTGGAGAGAGTTCCGGGGGTCAACGCCCCCGCGGCCCGGTCTGTGACCAGGCCTCCTTAGGTCAGTGTCCCAGGATGCGACCCACACCAGTCGACTAACACCCAGGTACCCATTTTACTGATGGGGAACATAGACAACAGGTGGAAAGAAACACGTCCAATGTTTCTACTCTGGCTGGGAATCGAACCCAGGCCCTCACCGTGTGAAGCGAGAGCGTTAACCACACAGTGGCTTCATCAGTCCATACGTAGGATAAACTTGAAGAACAGGAGGAGAATGAGGTAATCAGTCCCTCAACCTTGAGTCGATGTGTTCAGTCCATCAATCTTGAATAGAATACGGCATATGAGCGGAGAAGCAGCACCTCATTCTCCTCCTGTTCTTCAAGTTTCTCGTATGTATGGACTGATGAAGCCACTGTGTGGCGAAACGTTTCCTCAATAAAGATACCCAAGAGTTGCACATGTGTCTAATTTATCAACTTGTCGGTTCTCTGAACCATTCATCTACAAACATCTACTTAGTAATCTTGTTCTCAACTTATCTGGGCCCACAGCCTTTTCTTGGTCCAACGATTTAAGGGGAAAATACACCTCATCCTGCCTTATTGTCACCACTGACAACTTTGACACATTGTTAGGTAAGACACATATGCAACAGTTAGGTATCTTTATTTCGAAACGTTTCGCCTACACAGTAGGCTTCTTCAGTCGAGTACAGAAAGGTTGATAGAAGCAGAAGATACTTGAAGACGATGTAATCAATCCATCACCCTTAAAGTTTTGAGGTGGTCAGTCCCTCAGTCTGGAGAAGAGCATTGTTCCGTTGTCTGAAACAATATGAAGTTGAAGTGACAGAATGGGGCCTTTATATAGTGCCAGGAGGTGAGACGTAGGTTGCTCTGGGAGGGCAGGTCCTTCTCAAACCCAGCCGTTCTCACTAGTAGAGGTTGTCGAAGTGGTCTGTACCAAGATACCCTTGTGTTGCAGTGTCTGACAGAATGAACATTAAAATGGTATGAAATACCGACAGATTGTTAGGTTCATTCTGTCAGACACTGCAACACAAGGGTATCTTGGTACAGACCACTTCGACAACCTCTACTAGTGAGAACGGCTGGGTTTGAGAAGGACCTGCCCCCCAGAGCAACCTACGTCTCACCTCCTGGCACTATATAAAGGCCCCATTCTGTCACTTCAACTTCATATTGTTTCAGACAACGGAACAATGCTCTTCTCCAGACTGAGGGACTGACCACCTCAAAACTTTAAGGGTGATGGACTGATTACATCGTCTTCAAGTATCTTCTGCTTCTATCAACCTTTCTGTACTCGACTGAAGAAGCCTACTGTGTAGGCGAAACGTTTCGAAATAAAGATACCTAACTGTTGCATATGTGTCTTACCTAACAATCTGTCGGTATTTCATACCATTTTAATGTTCAACTTTGACACAGTTCTTGCGGCTAGCCAAGGAGGAACTTGTATCTTGGCAGCAAAGTGTTCAGCAAAGAGGTTAGTTCTGATGTGTGTATATAAGCATATAAATACACACACACACACTCAGCGGCCACTTTGTTAGGTACACTTTTCTAGGGCAGGACAGGATTCCCCCAGTGCCCCAAAGCAGTCTACATTCTTCGTGGCATGGATTCAACAAGGTGCTGGAAACATTCCTTAGAGATTAAAATCCATGTTGACATGATAGCAACATGCAGTTTGCTGCAGATTTATCGATTGCAAATTCATAATGCGAATCTCCCGTTCCAACACATCCCAAAAGTTTATGACAAATTCTCCCCCTTCTGTCTGTTCTGTTCTGTTTTAGGTTCGCCGGTATAATCGCCCGGCATGGGACCAGCTGTTCCCAGGCCTTGCCCCATTCTCCTCCTCGACAGGGCTCGGAGGGAGAAGCTAGGAGCCTTGCACTGCTACAAACCCCGCCCACAGTAGGTTCGAAGGGTGTGGCAGCTGCATAGCAGCAGACGATGTCAGGAGGTGCAAAGGCAGCAAGCACTACAGGATCCTTTTGGAGCCACACCCCAGCTTTGGGCCGAAGCCTGAGCGCTGGGGAAGCTCAAGAATGCCTCTTGCTGTGAGTGTTGCTGCTGCTACTTGTCCGTTGCACTCTCCTGTCCTTCTGCCTGTAAGTCACATCAGAAATCGTGGTTCCTCAGATCAGGCGATATTTTTCCAATCTTTAACTGTCCAGTTTTGGTGAACTTATGCCCACTGTAGCCTCAATTTTCTGCTTTTAGCTCACAGGAGTGAAACCCAGTGTAATCTTCTGCTGTTGTAGCCCATCCACTTCAAGATTTGACGTGTTATGCATTCATATATGTCTTCTGCATACTACTGTTGTAACTACTGGTCAGATGAGTTATTGTTGCATTCCTGTGAACTTAAACTAATACGACTTATTGGATGTTTTGTGTTTTTCACGCCATTCTCTGTTAAATCTAAAGATTGGGCATGGAAATCCCAGATCAACAGTTTTTGAGATACTCAAATCATTTCGTGGTCAAAGTCACTTAGACCTCATTTCCTCACCACTTTAATGGTTTTTGGTCTGAACAACAACTGTACTTCTTGATTGTGTCTGCATGATGTGATGCACTGAGGTGCTGCCACGTGACTGAATGATTAGATATTTGCATTAAAGAGCAGGTGCACCATTAAAAGTGGTCAAGCAAGTATGTTCCCAAAATACGTCTTCACTTGGAGTGAGTCAGTGAGGGAGGGAGAGAGATAGATGGAGGGAGAGACAAGGATATCGGAAGTGCTCCCAGGCACACCAGCGCCCACAGCCAGAAGGATGAATATTATAGAATTAGAAAAATCTCACAAGCATTGATATTGCAATAATCTAAACGAAATAAACGTGGCAATAATAAAAAAATTCGGTCACACCCCGCTATGATATCAGTAACTCTACATATATAAAAATATTGTCCGTGATATAGTAGTCACTGGCAATAATGGGGTAACAACCCACGGGCCAGGTCCATTTAAATTAAGGGGGGTCCCCTTTAAATGTTAACGTTTTCTCGTCCCCCCTTTAAATGGACCTGGCCCGTGGGTGGCTACCCCATTATTGCCAGTGACTTCTATAACATAGCGGGATGTGGCCGAATTTTTTATTATTGCCACGTTAATTTCGTTTAGGTTATTGCAATATAAATGCTTGTGAGATTTTTTTAATGCTATAATATTCATCCTTCTGGCTATGGGTGCTGGTGTTCCTTGGGGCACTTCCGATATCCCTGTCTCTCTCTATCTCTCTCTCCCTTCCTTACTGACTCACTCTATGTGAAGACGTCGTTTGGGAACGTACTTGCTTGAACATCCTCATCTTTTCTGCAATTTTGCAAGCTCCTGATGATGTGTTGATTGCAGCACGAAAGGCCTAGAGATATCTATTTATCATCCTCCATGGTTTTGTTTTGCACTCCGATACCTCACCTATCCCTCACCTCACACACACACTCATACACACCACACACTTCTACACCCACCCAATCAACACTATGATTGTTATTAGAAAATATAGATATATTTATTATGGTTTATTGAACATAAAATGTATACGTTAAATACATACTATATACATATACAACACTTCAAACCACAATGCGAGTCAGGGATGCATCACAGGGATTAGTGGCAGAGATGCGGGAAAAGCTGAGATTTGACAAAATGTATTTAAGCAATGCATAGCTGGTTATCAACAACATCAATCACACACTCAGAACACAAGCAGCTCGGTGTGCTGGGCTTAATCCTGCAGGTGAGGATACAGCAATAGGAGTGTTTAGCACAGAGAGTTGCTGCTAGTATTGGTTATAACAGGTTGCAACACACACACACACACACACACGTACAACACACACAACTTTCCCCCCCACGCTACAGTGCTCGCTGGTTAAATCCTGATCACGTTTTCAGCAATCTATATGTCCTTACTTCTGCTCTTCATTTAACTGTTTGCATTGAAAACAAGATCATATGAATCATTTTTTTTCTTAAACACTGACAAAAGTTGCTAACAAGCAGTTGACAAACGCCTGATTTACTAAGGTAAGAATCAGTTTTGCAAATTATCTTTATTCCAAGTATCATTATTTTTAGGATCACTTGAAAAGAGATCAATAATCATTTTTTCTTATGACTACTGAAAAATTGCTAATGCAGTACATAGCTATGTATTTACGTATGATGCATTCAGTTAAATGTGTTTATTGTATATTTGCTGCTCTTGCGAATCCTTGCAATAATAATATATCAAATACCTATTTATTATGTTTATATATATATATGAATATATATTATTATATATATATATATATATATATATATTTTTATATATTCTTCTTGAATTCTATATATTAATATAATATATATATATATATATATATATATATATATATATATATATATATATATTATATATATGTGTGTGTGTGTGTGTGTGTGTGTGTATCGTGCAGAATATGTAAAACTTGCAATTGTGACTTAAATAGCAACGCTCTTCTTGCCGAATAAGACAAGCTTAAATTTGGGTATGCAATAATTTGGCAAAAATCATTCTGAACCTAATGAAAATAATATATTTCATTGTGTTTGTTTATTATTAAATTATTGTAAACTTATCTAAAATACATTTGGTTGGATTAGGCTAAAATAAATTGCGCTAGTAACAATGTTAGGTAAATTTTCTAAGGTTATTTTGATACATAATTATTATTTTTTATTTAACATAAATGAAAAAACACATCTTTAAACGTATAAGAGAAAATTTTAGAAAAGACTTAATTTTAAATGAGTTTTTGCTAATTGACCAGTTTTACCTAATCGGCGCGACATATACATATACAGAGAGAGAAAAAGAGAGAAAGGCAGTAGGACTTACCAATCTCAGCCACACATTCGACTTCATGATCTGGTTCTTCTCGTTCTGAAAAGGGAAAGAGAAAATATATTGGAGCAGTCACCTATCAGACTCGCACCTGCATAATTACCACAGTTTACAAAACGTCAGCTGTATTTAACACTGTTGTTACCACTGTGTAAAAACGTTAAGCCTGTATGTTCAACCCACCTTTATGTTCAACCCACCTGTATGTTCAACCCACCTGTATGTTCAACCCACCTGTATGTTCAACCCACCTGTATGTTCAACCCACCTGTATGTTCAACCCACCTGCATGTTCAACCCACCTGCATGTTCAACCCACCTGCATGTTCAACCCACTATTACTACTAAAACCGCTCGCATGATTAATCAATTAATCAAGAATTGGTTGGCATGATCGACCCATCACTATGCCAAAAGTTCTCATAATTAACCTAATACTGTCTCCATCCCTGGAGTGACTGACCAGGTTGCAGTATGAAAATGTTATGTAATGTTGCGATATCAAGTGAACAGGTTTAGAATATTGTTTGGCAAAGTGTATTGCAAAAACACGTCACGTACCGCTGAAACAAACACATGTCACGTACCGCTGAAACAAACACATGTCACGTACCGCTGAAACAAACACATGTCACGTACCGCTGAAACAAACACATGTCACGTACCGCTGAAACAAACACATGTCACGTACCGCTGAAACAAACACATGTCACGTACCGCTGAAACAAACACATGTCACGTACCGCTGAAACAAACACATGTCACGTACCGCTGAAACAAACACATGTCACGTACCGCTGAAACAAACAAGATTAACAATTGTTCTGCAATAACAACAACAACATCAATTACTAACTATTACTACTGTCACTACTAATACTAACATTCTACTCATGATACTAGTTAACTACTTTACTACCTAAACAAACTACATGTCACGTACGCTACTACTACTGTCAGTCTGCTGCTACATGTCTACTACTATTACAACTACTTCTATACTCTAAATTACTACTCACTACCGCTGAACAATACTATTACACTACTGCTGACTAACTATTACTACCTACAAACATGTACGTACGTGAACATACACATTACTAGCTGAAACATACACTGACTAGTGAAAAATAACATGGTAGATGAAAAAGAAAGACGACGATTGAACAATACTACATTGTTGTGACGATGATGATGAATGATGTAGTATCGATGATGAATGATGATCAGATTCAGTGGGTTAATTGAGAACACCTTCTCTTACTTGCTATTATATTTTCTAATTAAAATTGGCTGTCGCTAGCATATGCTGCTGCTTTATTAATACTATATATTTACATTTGGAGACACTGCAGCGCACTGTTTCCCTATTATCTTACTATAGTTTACATTTATTACTACACTACACACACTGTGTGCTAACCTTATTATACGTCATCTATTAGGAACAATACTATGTCACTAGCGAAAGTGTATATAATATGCTTAAATAGAAACAACAGAATATACCAATACCAATGTTCGGAGATTTATGACTATATGAAGTATTATGTCCGGTCCATGAGATCACTTGCTGCTTGCACTTATGTTTGTAACTTAATCTGACGCACCAAATTCTCCTCGCCATTTTGTAACTGCAGAAGTACATATTAGGAATCGGACGTACCTATCTGTGCTAAACTCTCCTTACGTACTCCAAGAGGTCTGGTTTAATACAGAGGAAAATGCAGCGTAATGTGGCCTTACCTGGCATGTGTGTCGGTTATTTTAAGATCATTGCTCTCTATGCCATACTATTTGTGTAAAATGATTTACTGCATAGTCTCATTGATTCATATTAATGTCCGTTCTTTCGCTTGACTGATTACATTTTCACCACTGTAGACCTGTTGTAAGATATGCTGGGATGAGGGACTATTAGGAGTTATCGAGACCTACTGTGTTACCTCTGACGCTACGTGGCAAGGTCAGGTGAAACAGATAGTGTAAAATCCTATACCTAGGGTTTTAGTATGCTCCTAGCCTTAGTATGCTATACTTCATTACAGTTCCTACTCAGTTGAATCGTTCTCTCCTCAGCTGCATATTCCTCATCAGCTTGTAGATTATGCTTGCCTTATACTAGGTTTCTCTACCTTCGTGCAAATCAGTAAAAAAAAAAATCTACCTAGTGAGTCTCCTTTCAGCTCCTATTTAACATTCTTAGTGCAACTTCTAGTGTAGTTCTCTAATCTACTGAAATATCTTTTCACTATAAGAAGATCTCCTTGAACACCCTTTACAGTTATATATTCTATACTAATACAATAAGTCATCACATAAAATTCAACTCAGTTATTTTTCTCGTATTCAAACTTCCTGATATAGTTTGGCATAATTCGTGATAAACCCAATTTTAAAATTAGTAGTTTTATTTTCATGGATTCCATCTGTTCACTTTGAGTCAAGAATGTATCAGTCCTTAAAATAGGGATTAAAGAAATACATCATCTCTCGGTTCTTATTCTGTTTTCTTTCTCACAATGGCTACCAGAGAGGTAAAAAGAACGACATTTTGATGAGGAGTATCTTCGAGGCACGCTTGTACAAATATTGAAAGATCCCTCGTGATATTCAGATAACCAGAGTATGTAAAATATTATTGCAAGAAATTGGCCTTTGTAAAAATAAGCCTGAACTGGCTTGTATCTGTTGATCCTGGGTTACAGGAAGTCTGTTTGGTGATTCCTGAATGTTTTAAGCTAGTTTGCCGAATGCAGAAAGTATAAACTGTAGTTAATATGTTAACATTGGAAGGTGTATTATTAATTTGTTGACAAAGAAAAGTGACTAGTCATTTGTTGACACTGGAAAGTATGTACTCAGTTTATTGGCACTGGAAAGTGAATAGTCAGTTTGTTGACACTGGAAAGTGAGTAGTCAGTTTGTTGACAACTGGAAAGTGAGTAGTCAGTTTGTTGATACTGGAAAGTGAGTAGTCAGTTTGTTGACACTGGAAAGTGACTAGTCAATTTGTTGACACTGGAAAGTGACTAGTCAATTTGTTGACACTGGAAAGTGTAGCAATGTAGTTATTGTTGATCCAGCTGTGAAAACTGAGCGTTATTTTTTGAACGGAAAGTAGTAGCAAGTTGTTGACAACATGGAAAGTAAGAAAGTATGTCAGTTTGTTGATAACGAGTGAAAGATGCGTATCAAGTACAGTTGGACAACCTGAAAGTGATACATCAATTTGTTGTACAATCACGAAGTGACTAGTCAATGTGTTGACACTTGTGACTATCCGAAGCGTGTAGACAACAACCCTGATGCGTGTAATGTGTACGGCGAAATTACACAAATTCTCTGACATTACATGGAGAAATTTGGTAACCAGAAGAGTCAATGTCAGTGGAAACTGCTTGGCATCAACGAAGATCCAAACGAAACGATGCGCTTTCATACTTAAGAAAACAAGTGTGGAATCAACCTGATTCAGAGATGAAATGACATTAATATTTTCAAGATATCTAAAATCACAGAGTAACTAACGCCAAAATTAGGTTATATACTGTAGTCAGGTGAGTCGAAGCTTCGACTCATCTGACTACAGTATATAAGCCACGTCTCCGAGCATATACTGTACTTCTTCAAGACTCATGAACTGAACACATCGATTCCAGGCCGAGGGAGCGATTACCTCAAGCTCATCTTTTTCCACCGTTCTCCTTTGCACTAGACTGATGAAGCCACTGTGTAGCAGAACATTTCCCAAGTAAATATTTCCAAATGTTGCACAAGTGCCTCGTTCTTCAACTTGTCGGTTTTGCAAACTATTTATCACATAAGTTAAGTTTACCTCATCTAACCTACAAGAACAAACATACAATCTTCATCCGTTGATAGTGTAAATATCGACATTCTGTAACAAGTGAGAAAACGAAAGTTCACTTTAGAAAATTGAAAGAGGCGCTTCTTCTGCTTTCTTCACGATCAAATATAATAATTCATTTAAAAGCTAATTCAAAAGATAATGAACGTCATTACAGTCAATTATAAATTCAGGTAACGCAGAGTTAATTGGAAGAACCATGAAGCAGAGTGAGACATGAGGGGCCAGGATCACAGTGAGACATGAGGGGCCAGGATCACAGTGAGACATGAGGGGCCAGGATCACAGAGATGAGGGGCCAGGATCACAGTGATGAGGGGCCAGGATCACAGTGATGAGGGGCCAGGATCACAGAGAATGAGGGGCCAGGATCACAGTAGAATGAGGGGCCAGGATCACAGAGATGAGGGGCCAGGATCACAGTGATGAGGGGCCAGGATCACAGTGAGAGATGAGGGGCCAGGATCACAGTGATGAGGGGCCAGGATCACAGAGATGAGGGGCCAGGATCACAGAGATGAGGGGCCAGGATCACAGTGATGAGGGGCCAGGATCACAGTGAGAGATGAGGGGCCAGGATCACAGTGATGAGGGGCCAGGATCACAGAGATGAGGGGCCAGGATCACAGTGATGAGGGGCCAGGATCACAGTGATGAGGGGCCAGGATCACAGTGAGAGATGAGGGGCCAGGATCACAGTGAGAGATGAGGGGCCAGGATCACAGTGAGACATGAGGGGCCAGGATCACAGTGATGAGGGGCCAGGATCACAGTGAGAGATGAAGGGCCAGGATCACAGTGAGAGATGAAGGGCCAGGATCACAGTGAGAGATGAGGGGCCAGGATCACAGAGATGAGGGGCCAGGATCACAGTGGAGATGGGGCCAGGATCACGGGAGATGAGGGCCAGGATCACAGAGATGAGGGGCCAGGATCACGTGAGAGATGAGGGGCCAGGATCACAGAGATGAGGGCAGACACATGAGGGGCCAGGATCACAGTGAGACATGAGGGGCCAGGATCACAGTGAGACATGAGGGGCCAGGATCACAGTGAGACATGAGGGGCCAGGATCACAGTGAGACATGAGGGGCCAGGATCACAGTGAGACATGAGGCCAGGATCACAGTGAGACATGAGGGCCAGGATCACAGTGAGACATGAGGGGCCAGGATCACAGTGAGACATGAGGGGCCAGGATCACAGTGAGACATGAGGGGCCAGGATCACAGTGAGACATGAGGGGCCAGGATCACAGTGAGACATGAGGGGCCAGGATCACAGTGAGACATGAGGGGCCAGGATCACAGTGAGACATGAGGGCCAGGATCACAGTGAGACATGAGGGGCCGAGGATCACAGTGAGACATGAGGGGCCAGGATCACAGTGAGAGATGAGGGGCCAGGATCACAGTGAGACATGAGGGGCCAGGATCACAGTGAGATGAGGGGCCAGGATCACAGAGATGAGGGGCCAGGATCACAGTGAGACATGAGGGGCCAGGATCACAGTGAGACGTGAGGGGCCAGGATCACAGTGAGACATGAGGGGCCAGGATCACAGTGAGACATGAGGGGCCAGGATCACAGTGAGACATGAGGGGCCAGGATCACAGTGAGACATGAGGGGCCAGGATCACAGTGAGACATGAGGGGCCAGGATCACAGTGAGACATGAGGGGCCAGGATCACAGTGAGACATGAGGGGCCAGGATCACAGTGAGACATGAGGGGCCAGGATCACAGTGAGACATGAGGGGCCAGGATCACAGTGAGACATGAGGGGCCAGGATCACAGTGAGACATGAGGGGCCAGGATCACAGTGAGACATGAGGGGCCAGGATCACAGTGAGACATGAGGGGCCAGGATCACAGTGAGACATGAGGGGCCAGGATCACAGTGAGACATGAGGGGCCAGGATCACAGTGAGACATGAGGGGCCAGGATCACAGTGAGACATGAGGGGCCAGGATCACAGTGAGACATGAGGGGCCAGGATCACAGTGAGACATGAGGGGCCAGGATCACAGTGAGACATGAGGGGCCAGGATCACAGTGAGACATGAGGGGCCAGGATCACAGTGAGACATGAGGGGCCAGGATCACAGTGAGACATGAGGGGCCAGGATCACAGTGAGACATGAGGGGCCAGGATCACAGTGAGACATGGGCCAGGATCACAGTGAGACATGAGGGGCCAGGATCACAGTGAGACATGAGGGGCCAGGATCACAGTGAGACATGAGGGGCCAGGATCACAGTGAGACATGAGGGGCCAGGATCACAGTGAGACATGAGGGGCCAGGATCACAGTGAGACATGAGGGGCCAGGATCACAGTGAGACATGAGGGGCCAGGATCACAGGAATGAGAGGCCAGGATACAGTGGCATGAGGGGCCAGGATCACAGTGAGACATGAGGGGCCAGGATCACAGTGAGACATGAGGGGCCAGGATCACATGTTTGGCATAGTCAAACAACATAAAGAAACATTTTGTTTATATTTTTTTTACTGAACATTTTGTTAAGTTCAAACATCCTCACCTGTGCACTTTTGAACGACTAGACCAAATTTACTACACCACTGCTAGCCCGCACTTCCTCCCCCCCCCCCACACACACACATAAGAACATAAGAGCGAAGGAACACCGCAGCAGGCCTACTGGTCCATGCGAGGCAGGTCCAAGTCTCCTACCGGCTTAAGCCAATCCACCCAACCTAGTCAGGTCAGGTCACATTGACTTAAGGGAGGAACACGGCAACCGACCTGGTAGCACAAGCTAATCAGGTCCAACTCACACCCACCCACATCCACTCATGTATTTATCCAACCTATTTTTAAAGCTACACAACGTTCTGGCCTCTATAACTGTACTTGGGAGTTTGTTCCACTCATCCACAACTCTATTACCAAACCAGTACTTTCCTATATCCTTCCTGAATCTGAATTTTTCTAACTTAAAACCATTGCTGCGAGTCCTGTCTAGGCTAGATATTTTCAGCACACTATTTACATCCCCTTTATTTATTCCTGTCTTCCATTTATACACCTCAATCATATCCCCCCTAATTCTACGTCTTTCTAGAGAGTGCAGATTCAGGGCCCTTAGTCTATCCTCATAGGGAAGGTTTCTGAACATGGGATCAACTTTGTCATCCTCCTTTGTACATTTTCCAGAGCATTTATATCCATTCTGTAATACGCGGTTTGAGCTCGTGTTTTGGCGGTGATTTCTGACTGTACCATAAGGAATAGTGTGGGATATAGGCGTGTGCACGCATAAGAGTGCATATAATCACTTAAACCCTGAAAAAATGAAACATAAGTGATCACTGAAAAGAAAACATAGTAAATAGTGCAAGTGCTAAGTGAGGCCGGGAGAAGGAAGGTGAACGGTCGTGTCAGGCCTAAATAGTGATGCCACACATAATGCAGTGGGTATTTGAAGAATAAGTGCGACTGAAGACCAGGGAGATAAGAGATATGTATAGATATGTCAGTAAATACAGTGAGTGAAAAAATTAGATGAGCTAGTGACTACAGTGCCTACAGGAAGTTAGAGGAAAAATTATCGAGAAGCATCAAGCATCTTCAACTACTGGGACCCAGGACATCAACGTTACTCCACTGCCAGCCGCACGTAATATTCACCTAGTTTGAGTTGCATGGGGTCAACAGTACCAGTCTCTAGCTGGAAATTGGGGGTCACTCTCCTCGAGCTATCAGAATTAGAATAAGCTGCATTTACTGGCATTTAATAGAATTTATTGAGGTGTAGGAGAGTTAAGCAGTTAATGAGAGGTAGCGGCACACGCACATGCCAGGCCTAGTATACAGAATTGAACGTAATTTTAAGCACACAAGACAGTACAGTGGGAACCAAGAGATCGGGTACATATGCAGTACATATGCAGTACATACGTGGGAAATAAGGACTGCTTACATAAACACATGCATACACACACACACTAGGTGAGTACAGGATCTGCGGTTAGGCACTTGAATAGCTGTAGCATGCACACACACACACACACACACACACACACACACACACACACACACACACACACACACACACACACACACACACACACACACACACACATACACACACACGCACACACACATACACATACAGGATTTCACACCTTCCTGTGAATTGACCCTCTAACCCTCACTTCTCTCCTCCATCTCTCTTCCTCTCTCTCTTTTCCTATCTCTTCCTCTCCCTCTCTCTCTCTTTCTCTCTTCCTCTCTCTCTCTTCCTATCTCTCTTTCTTCCTCTCTTCTCTCTCTCCTATCTCTCTTTCTTCTCTCTCTCTCCTCCTCTCTCTCTCTTCCTCTCTCTCTTCCTCTCTCTCTCTCTCTCTCTCTATCTTCTCTCTCTCTCTCTCTCTCTCTCTCTTCTCTCTCTTCTCTCTCTCTCTCTCTTCCTATCTCTCTTCCTATCTCTCTTCCTCTCTCTCTTCCTCTCTCTCTTCCTCTTCTTTCCTCTCTCTTCTCTCTTCCTCTCTACCTCTCTCCCTCTCCTCCTCCTCTCTATCTACTCTCTCTCCCCTCCTCCTCTCTCTTCCTCTTTCTCTCTCTTCCTCTCTCTTCTTCTCTCTCTTCCTCTCTCTTTTTCCTTCTCACTCTCACCTCTCTCTCTCTTCCTCTCTCTCTTCCTCTTTTTTTTTACACAGGGTTTGACAAGGTTAAGGATCCTTAGCTCTATTGACAAGCTATTTACAGGTTAAGGATTCCTAACTTTATTGACAAGCTAAGAGCTGTTACCTACATCAGCTCATTTGAAAGCATTTTTATTGTTATGAGACATACAAGTAGGGAACAGGATGAAATTGGAGCCATCTGTGGGCCAGCATTTTAATTTGATCAACTGACTTTATCTCGTTGACATCAGTATGCTGTACGAATGTGTTCCATATTCGAGTCATCCTGGGTATATATGATCTCAGGTGGAGTGATGTTCTGGAGAAGGTTACAGCCAGAGTGAAGTTGCTGCTTTCTGCCCGTCTTGTGGCATAAAAGCTTGTTTCACGCTGTCCTCGAAGTGGATCCAAGTGTGGTACTTTGACAATATTGGCCTTGTACATAACAGTAAGGCCACCCACATCCCTCCTATGTTAAAGGCTCTGCTGAAATGACAGATCTATCTAGGATGAGTCCAGGTGAGAGATGAGACGTCTTGCTCTGTTCTCTACTCTGTCAAGCAGTCGCAGATGAGAGGGGGGGGGGCAGGCAAACCAAGAAAGTGGAGCATACTCAAGGTGCGAGCGTACTTGTGCCTCGTACAGAATCTTGCAACCCCTGCTGTCAAGTAGATGCGAGATACGGCGAAGTGCTGTAAGCTTCCTGGCTGCCTTGTTTGCAAGATTTACAACATGGTTCTTTATGGTTAGTTTGGAGTCAAATTTCACCCCAAGGATATCAACTTCTTCTCCAGGTGCCAACACCCTCCTATTCATCCTTACTACTGCACCAGCATTATCATCATGGTGCCTAGAGACGATCATCATTTGCATTCTCTCTCTCTCTCTCTCTCTCTCTCCTCTCTCTCTCTCTCTCTTTCCTTCTCACTCTCCCCTCTTTCTCTTACTTCCCCCCCCCCCCTCTCTCTCTCTCTCTCTCTCTTTCTCCTTCTACCCTTCCCTTATCTCTCTTTCTCCCTCTCTCTACTTCTACCTTTCCCTTCTCTCTCTCTCTCTCTCTTTCTTTCACTAAAAAAAAAGGAAGAAGGAATGAGAAAAAAAAGTGAAGAAAAAAAATGGTTGGGACTCTCAGGGATCAGATGACAATGGTACTGGTAGGGAGGAATGGATGGAGGAGCAGTAGAAAAGGATGGAGCAAGAATGGGAGAGAAAATTAGGAGAGCTTTCTGAAAAAATGGAGAAAGAGCTCTCTGAGAAATGGGAAAAGAGGTTGGAGAAGGAGATGAACAATTGGGAGGCACAAGTCGAAACTGCAGTAGCCAAGGTAAGGGCCCTAGAATTTGAGGTAAACAGGCTGAAGCAAGTCTCAGGGGCAGTGACCAGAGAAGACACAGCATATGAAGCTGAGAGGCAGAACAGGAAGGAAGGAGATATGAATTATGCTAAGGTCATATCAGCCTGCAAAGAAGGGCCAAGGAGTGAAAGGGAAGAGCAGCTGGGTGCAGATGGAGAGGGAGATAGGTCGAAGGCTGAGGCACAATCAAGGGAGAAAATAACCACATACAGACAGGAACCTGAGTCACTGAGGGAGAGGCAATGGGAGGAGGAAAGGGCAAAATCAGTGTTTATCCATGTCCTTCGGGAGAGAGAGGAAAGGACACACACTGAAAGACGGCAGGAAGAAAGAAAGGAGATTGAGAAAATCATCACAGAAATAGGGGGAGAAGACATGAACGAGATTGTACTCGAAGGGGAGAAACCGACAGATCAAGCTGATTCTCAGGACGGAAACAGTGCGGAACAGGATCCTCCAAGAGAAACCACGGTTGAAATACTTGGAAGAGTACAAGAGGGTGTTCCTAGACAGAGACAGAACACAAACAGAGCGACAGCAGCTGAGGAAGAGGACAAAAAAGCGAAAGGAGCTAGGAAAGGAGACAAGGATGGAATCAGCAGAGGTCAGTCAGAGCAGAACAGAGCAGCAAGGGCAAGCACACACACAACTATCCTCAGAAGCCCACAACCTATCACACCATCCCAACATACACTACCCACAGCTTCCACCCAACCCCCAACCATAGAATCCCGCAGTATGCTACCAGGTCCCCCACCCCCACAGGCTCCCCAAACCACAGTGTTGGAAAGGAAACTGAAGGTATGGTACACAAATGCTGATGGAATAACAAACAAGTGGGAGGACTGGCATGAAAGAGTCAAAGAGGCATCACCGGACATCATAGCGCTCACAGAAACCAAGCTTACAGGCATGATAACAGATGCCATCTTTCCAACGGGATACCAGATCCTGAGGAAAGACAGAAGGAACAGGGTGGGGTGGAGGAGTGGCACTGCTGATCAAACACCGATGGAATTTTGACGAGCTGGAGAGAGGAGACAGCAGAGAAGAAAGTGATTACATAGCGGGAACGCTTCACTCTGGAGGTCCCAAGGTGGTAATTGCAGTGATGTATAACCCACCACAGAACAGCAGGAGGCCAGGGCAAGAGTATGATGAGAGCAGTAGAGCGATGGTTGAAACACTGGCTGCAGTGGCCAGAAGAGCTCATGCATGCAGGGCAAAGCTCCTGATCATGAGTGACTTTAACCACAAGGAGATCGACTGGGAGAACTTGGAGCCACATGGGGGCCAAGATACATGGAGGGCTAAGATTATGGAGGTGGTACTGGAAAACTTCATGTACCAACACGTAAGGGACACTACAAGAGAGAGAGGAGAGGATGAACCAGCAAGACTGGACTTAGTATTCACCTTGAGTAGTGCAGATATTGAGGACATCACATATGAAAGACCCCTTGGGGCCAGCGATCATGTGGTTTTGAGCTTCGAATACACAGTAGAGCTACAAGTGGAGGGGGAAGCAGGAAGGCCAGGACAAATGACAAAAACTACAAGAAAGGGGACTACACGGGAATGAGGAACTTGCTGAACGAGGTTCAGTGGGACAGAGAACTGGCAGGGAAGCCAGTTAATGAGATGATGGAATATGTAGCAACAATGTGCAAGGAGGCTGAGGAGAGGTTTGTACCCAAGGGAAACAGGAATAATGAAAAATCCAGGATGAGCCCATGGTTCACCCAAAGGTGCAAGGAGGCAAAAACAAAGTGTGCTAGGGAATGGAAGAAATATAGAAGACAAAGGACCCAGGAGAATAAGGAGAGCAGTCATAGAGCCAGAAACGAATATGCACAGATAAGAAGGGAGGCCCAACGACAATATGAAAACGACATAGCAGCGAAAGCCAAATCTGACCCGAAGCTGTTATACAGCCACATCAGGAGGAAAAGAACAGTCAAGGACCAGGTAATCAGGCTAAGGAAGGAAGGAGGAGAGACAACAAGAAATGACCGTGAAGTATGTGAGGAACTCAACAAGAGATTCAAAGAAGTGTTCACAGAGGAGACAGAAAGGGCTCCAGAAAGGCGGAGAGGTGGGGTACACCACCAGATGCTGGACACAGTACACACAACCGAGGAAGAAGTGAAGAGGCTTCTGAGTGAGCTAGATAGCTCAAAGGCAATGGGGCCAGATAACATCTCTCCATGGGTCCTGAGAGAGGGAGCAGAGGCACTATGTGTACCCCTAACAACAATATTCAATACATCTATCGAAACAGGGAGATTGCCTGAGGCATGGATGACAGCAGATGTAGTCCCAATCTTTAAAAAAGGAGGCAGACATGAAGCACTAAACTACAGACCAGTGTCACTGACATGTATAGTATGCAAAGTCATGGAGAAGATTGTCAGGAGAAGAGTGGTGGAACACCTAGAAAGGAAGATCTCATCAACAGCAGCCAACATGGTTTCAGGGACAGGAAATCCTGTGTCACAAACCTACTGGAGTTCTATGACAAGGCGACAGCAGTAAGACAAGAGAGAGAGGGGTGGGTGGTTTGCATCTTCTTGGACTGCAAGAAGGCGTTTGACACAGTACCACACAAGAGATTAGTGCAAAAACTGGAGGACCAAGCAGGGGTAACAAGGAAGGCACTACAATGGATCAAGGAATACTTGTCAGGAAGACAGCAGCGAGTAATGGTACGTGGCGAGGTGTCAGAGTGGGCACCTGTGACCAGCGGGGTCCCACAGGGATCAGTCCTCGGACCAGTGCTGTTTCTGGTATTTGTGAACGACATGACGGAAGGAATACACTCCGAGGTGTCCCTGTTTGCAGATGACGTGAAGTTGATGAGAAGAATTCATTCGATCGAAGACCAGGCAGAACTGCAAAGGGACCTGGACAGGCTGCAGACCTGGTCCAGCAATTGGCTCCTGGCGTTCAATCCCACCAATGGCAAAGTCATGAAGATTGGGGAAGGGCAAAGAAGATCGCAGACGGAGTACAGTCTAGGGGGGCCAGAGACGACAAACCTCACTTAAGGAAAAAGATCTTGGGGTGAGTATAACACCAGGTACATCTTCTGAAGCGCACCTCAACCAAATAACTGCTGCAGCATATGGGCGCCTGGCAAACCTCAGAACAGCATTCCGACATCTTAATAAGAAATCGTTCAGGACCCTGTACACCGTGTACGTTAGGCCCATATTGGAGTATGCGGCATCAGTTTGGAACCCACACCTAGCTAAGCATATAAAGAAACTAGAGAAAGTGCAAAGGTTTGCAACAAGACTAGTCCCAGAGCTAAGAGGTATGTCCTACGAGGAGAGGTTAAAAGAAATCAACCTGACGACACTGGAGGACAGGAGAGATAGGGGGGACATGATAACGACTTACAAAATATTGAGAGGAATTGACAAGGTGGACAAAGAAAGGATGTTCCAGAGACTGGACACAGCAACACGGGGACACAGTTGGAAGCTGAAGACACAGATGAATCACAGGGATATTAGGAAGCATTTCTTCAGTCACAGAGTAGTCAGGAAGTGGAATAGTTTAGGAAGCGATGTAGTGGAGGCAGGATCCATACATAGCTTTAAGCAGAGGTACGATAAAGCTCATGGTTCAGGGAGAGTGACCTAGTAGCGACCAGTGAAGAGGCGGGGCCAGGAGCTATGAATCGACCCCTGCAACCTCCACTAGGTGAGTACACACATGCACACACACACACACACACACACACACACACACACACACACACACACACACACACACTCACACCACACAACACACACACACACACACACACACACACACACACACACACACACACACACACACACACACACACACACACTATACAACGCTAACATGCCCCACAAGCAAGGCTGCTACACGGTTTCAGTCTTACGCTCTACTAATCTCGTTCATGCAGTACAAAAGCCCAGGCCACACAGTTACACAAAAGTCTCTCACATACAATAATAGGATCGACACAGTGTTATACACTAGAAGAATAAGCACTGTAAGAGAGACCAGTACACGCAGTCATCAGCAGCTCTGCTATATATTGTACAGAACTGTAACTCACACTACAGTATTGAACCAGAAACAGTCTTCTTGCCCTAATAATGACATACGTTTCTCTATCTCTCTTATATATATATACATATATATAATATATATATATATATATATATATATATATATATATATATATATATATATATATATATATATATATATATTTATTATTATTTTTTTATCACACTGGCCGATTCCCACCAAGGCAGGGTGGCCCGAAAAAGAAAAACTTTCACCATCATTCACTCCATCACTGTCTTGCCAGAAGGGTGCTTTACACTACAGTTTTTAAACTGCAACATTAACACCCCTCCTTCAGAGTGCAGGCACTATACTGCCCATCTCCAGGACTCAAGTCCGGCCTGCCGGTTTCCCTGAATCCCTTCATAAATGTTACTTTGCTCACACTCCAACAGCACGTCAAGTATTAAAAACCATTTGTCTCCATTCACTCCTATCAAACACGCTCACGCATGCCTGCTGGAAGTCCAAGCCCCTCGCACACAAAACCTCCTTTACCCCCTCCCTCCAACCTTTCCTAGGCCGACCCCTACCCCGCCTTCCTTCCATTACAGACTGATACACTCTTGAAGTCATTCTGTTTCGCTCCATTCTCTCTACATGTCCGAACCACCTCAACAACCCTTCCTCAGCCCTCTGGACAACAGTTTTGGTAATCCCGCACCTCCTGCTAACTTCCAAACTACGAATTCTCTGCATTATATTCACACCACACATTGCCCTCAGACATGACATCTCCACTGCCTCCAGCCTTCTCCTCGCTGCAACATTCATCACCCACGCTTCACACCCATATAAGAGCGTTGGTAAAACTATACTCTCATATATATATATATATATATATATATATATATATATATATATATATATATATATATATAATATATATATATATATATATATATATACAGAGAGAGAGAGAGAGAGAGAGAGAGACAGACAGACACAGACAGACAGACAGAGGGCGTGGGGGGTAAAAAGAAGGGGGGAGAAAGGCCCTGAACCAAAAGTTCCATACAGGAACAAAAATTATATAAGCGACGTTGGGATAAGCCGATTATTCCCGTGGCTGCACGCATGTCTTTGTCTGTTAGTGCTGCGGCTTTATTTGTGTGTGTCTTTGTTTATGTCAGTCGTTGTCCGTTGCTGCATGTCGCTATCTATCACTGAGTACTGTTGCCTGTTAGTGCGTGTTGTTGTTTGTAAGTGCGAGTTGTTGTCTGTTAGTGATGTGTTTTTGTCAGTGCTGTGTCTTTGTCAGTTAGTGCTGTGTCTTTGTCAGTTAGTGCTGTGTCTTTGTCAGTTAGTGCTGTGTCTTTGTCTGTTACTGCTGTGTCTTTGTCTGTTAGTGCTGTGTCTTTGTCAGTTAGTACTGTGTCTTTGTCTGTTAGTGCTGTCTTTGTCAGTTAGTGCTGTGTCTTTGTCTGTTACTGCTGTGTCTTTGTCTGTTAGTGCTGTGTCTTTGACAGTTAGTGCTGTGTCTTTTGTCTGTTTGTTGTGTCTTTGTCAGTTAGTCTGTGTCTTTGTCTGTTAGTGCTGTGTCTTTGTGTAGTGGTGTGTCTTTGTCAGTTAGTACTGTGTCTTTGTCTGTTAGTGCTGTGTCTTGTTAGTGGTGTGTCTTTGTCAGTGCTGTGTCTTGTCTGTTAGTGCTGTCTTTGTCTGTTAGTGCTGTGTCTTGTTAGTGAGTGTGTTTTTGTCTGTGTCTTTAGTGCTGTGTCTTTGTCTGTTTGTGCTGTGTCTTTTCTGTTATGCTGTGTCTTTGTTAGTGCTGGTATTTGTCAGTTAGTACTGTGTCTTTGTCTGTTAGTGCTGTGTCTTTGTTAGTGTGTGTCTTTGTCAGTTAGTATGTGTCTTGTCTGTTAGTGCTGTGTCTGTTATGTGTGTCTTTGTAGTGCTGTGTCTTGTCTGTTAGTGCTGTATCTTGTTAGTGCTGTGTCTTTGTTAGTGATGTGTTTTTGTTAGTGCTGTGTCTTTGTCAGTGCTGTGTCTTTGTTAGTGCTGTGTCTTTGTCTGTTTAGTCTGTGTCTGTCTGTTGTGCTGGTTTGTTAGTGATGTGTCTTTATCTGTTAGTACTGTGTCTGTCAGTGCTGTGTCTTTGTTAGTGCTGTGTCTTTATCTGTTAGTGCTGTGTCTTTGTCTGTTAGTGCTGTGTCTTTGTCTGCTAGTGATGTGCCTTTGTCTGTTGTGCTGTGTCTTTGTTAGTTTTGTGTCTTTGTCTGTTATTGAAGTGTCTTTGCCTGTTAGTGCTGTGTCTTTGTCTGCTAGTGCTGAGTTTTTGTCGTTCGTGCTGTGTCTTTGTTTAGTGCTGTGTCTGTTAGTACTGTGTCTTTGTCTGCTAGTGCTGAGTCTTTGTTCGTTAGTGCTGTGTCTTTGTCTGTTAGTGCTGTGTCTTTGTTAGTACTGTGTCTTTGTTAGTACTGTGTCTTTGTCTGATAGTGCTGTGTCTTTGTTAGTGCTGTTTCTTTGTCTGTTAGTGCTGTGTCTTTGTCAATTAGTGCTGTGTCTTTGTCTGTTAGTACTGTATCTTTGTTAGTGCTTTGTCTTTGTCTGTTAGTACTGTGTCTTTGCCTGTTAGTGCTGTGTCTATGTCTGGTAGTGTTGTGTCTTTATTTGTATATGAGTCTTTGTTTATGTAATTCGTTGTCTGTTAATGTGTGTCGTTATCTGTTAGAGCGTTTTTGTGTCTGCTAGTGCGTTTTGTTGTCTGTTAGAACATGTCGTTGTCTGTTACTGCATGTTGACTGTTAGTGCTTTCTGTTGTCTGTTAGAAAATGTCTGTTAATGCGTACTGTTATCTGTTAGAATATGTCGTTATCTGTTAGTGCGTGTTGATGTTAGTGCGCATAATTGTGCGTATCGTTCTGTTGTCTGTTAATGCGCTCTGTTGACTTTTAATACGTTCTGTTTTCTTTTAGTGCGTTCTGTTGCTTGTTAGTACATGCCGTTGTCTATTAGTGCGTTCTGTTGATTGTTAGCACGTGCCGTTGTCTGTTAGTGCGTTCTGTTGCTTGTTAGCGCGTATTGTGGTCTGTTAGCGCGTGTCGTTGTCTGTTAGTGCGTTCTGTTTTTTGTTAGCACATGTCGTTGCCTGTTAGAGCATGCCTTTGTCTGTTAGCATGTTTCGCCCGTGTGGATCACTCAGGTTAAAACAGAGGTTCTGAAGGCTGGATCAACCGTCCGCAAATCGCGGCTCCAGTCTTCATCCAGACAGGTTTTCCTAAGAATTTTAAGAAGTAAGCATTCACCTCACTGCGCTCCCCCACAGGTTCCTCTTATTGCTAAAATTTCCCCTCGCATCCAACTTTTAGGCAGGAGACGGCCACGAATTATTTTTTTTTTTAGAACTTGAAATGAAGTTTCCAGCAATATATCTGACATATTTGCCACGGCAAAATTCTCGCCCTGTTCCATCTTCAGCCCCGATCGAGGGCAGTCGTAGATGGATGAGGTTGACGGGGTCGTAAATGGATGAGATTGATGGGGTCGTAGATGGATGAGATTGATGGGGTCGTAGATGGATGAGATTGATGGGGTCGTAGATGGATGATATTGATGGGGTCGTAGATGGATGAGGTTGATGGGGTCGTAGATGGATGAGGTTGATGGGGTCGTAGATGGATGAGACTGATGGGGCCGTAGATGGATGAGGTTGATGGGGTCGTAGATGGATGAGATTGATGTGGTCGTATATGGATGAGATTGATGGGGTCGTAGATGGATAAGGTTGATGGGGTCGTAGATGGATGAGATTGATGGGATCGTAGATGGATGAGATTGATGGGGTCGTAGATGGATGAAACTTTTGAGGTCGTAGATGGATGAGATTGATGGAGTCCTAGGTAAATAAGGTAGATGCAGTCGCAGATGGATGAGAATAATGGAGTAGTATATGTATAAGATTAATGTAGTAGTAGATGGATGAGATTGATGGGTCGTAGATGGATGAAATTGATGGGGCGTAGATGAATGAGATAGATGGAGTCACTGATGGATGAGATTGGTTGGGTCATTGATGGATGAGACTGATGGAGTCACATTGATGGATGAAACTAATGGAGTCATTGATGGACGAGATTGATAGGGTCATTGATGGACGAAATTGATTGGGTCATTGATGGACGAGATTGATAGGGTCATTGATGGACGAAATTGATTGGGTCATTGATGGACGAGATTGATAGGGTCATTGATGAATAAGACTGATATAGTGACATTGATCGATAAGACTGATGGGATCATTGATGGATGAGATTGATGAGGTCACTGATGGATGAGACTGATGGAAATATTGATGAGACTGATGGAAAGATTGACGAATTAGGTTGCTGGAGTCACACTGATAGAAGTCCTATTGATGATGATATGATGTTAGAGGCCTGACAGGAAATGGTGTCATAATGGGGAGGCCTAACAGTAAATTGAATTATAACGACGGAGGCCTAACATGAAACTGAGTCATAACGAGGGAGACCTATCAGAAAGCTGTCATAATAAGGGAGGCCTAACAAGAAATGGAGTCATAATAAGCGAGGCAACTTCACTTGTAGATGTTATTTGGGGTGATGATTAAGGTGGAAGGTTCGTAGTGAAGCCATTTTCAAACTTCTTGAACTACTTCTGGAGAAGTGATACAGCTTTGTTTTGTTTCCATAAATGAAACGGAATGGTTTGATGATTTCCGGTACCTGGGTATTACAAACACAGGTAAGAACGGCCTGTGAGACCTGGTCGTAATGGGAATATGGAGCAAACAAAACTCAGCAGTGGACTGTAATGTATATTTGCCTTCACCAGATATCTAGAAGTATGTACATTATTTACAATATGTACAGATAGAAATGGTAAGTGTACATCCAGATAACAGATGGCAAAGCAGAGGGAAGAGAGTCTGCACTGCGCTCAACCAGCAGCTAGGCAAGTCTGTCAATTCGCTTAGCATAAGAACTTAAGAACATAAGAAAGAAGAAACACTGTAACAGGCCTACTGACCCATGCGGAGCAGGTCCATGTCCCCCCCGGATTAGCCCAATGACCCCCCGGATTAGCTCAATGACCCACCCAGTCTGGTCACCTCCACTCAAGGATGGAGCACGGCACCAGACCTAGCAGCACAAGCTAGTCAGGTCCAACTCACACCCACCCATGTATTTATCTAACCTATTTTTAAAACTACACAACTTTTTAGCCTGAATAACTGTACTCGGGAGTTTGTTCCACTCATTCACAACTCTAATACCAAACCAGTGCTTTCCTATATCCTTCCTGAATCTGATTTTTTCCAACTTGAAACCATTGCTGCGAGTCCTGTCTTAGCTGGAAATTTTCAGCACGCTATTTACATCCCCTTTATTTATTCCTGTTTTCCATTTATACACCTCGATCATATCTCCCTTAATTCTACGCCTTTCGAGAGAGTGCAGATTCAGGGCCCTCAGTCTATCTTCATATGGAAGATTTCTGATACATGGGATCATCTTTGTCATCCTCCTCTGTACGTTTTCCAGAGCATTTATATCCATTCTGTAATACGGTGACCAGAACTGAGCAGCATAGTCTAAATGAGGCCTAACCAAGGATATATAGAGTTGAAGAACAACCTGAAGACTTCTATTATTTATACTTCTAGATATGAAGCCAAGAATTCTGTTAGCTTTATTGTGAACACTAATGCACTGTTGTCTTGGTTTTCGATTACTACTAACCAGAACTCCTAAATCCTTTTCACAATCAGTAGTATTAAGATCTACATTATTTAATTTATATATGGTATGGTTATTTAACTGTCCAACATTTAGAACTTTGCATTTGTCAATATTAAACTGCATCTGCCACTTCTCCGACCATTGCATCAGTCTATTCAAATCATTCTGGAGTGCTCTAGTGTCCTCATTAGAATGAATTGGACGGCCTATTTTGGTGTCATCAGCAAATTTGCTTGTGTCGCTATTTATTCCCTCATCTATGTCGTTTATGTAAATTGTGAACAACGGGCCCAACACTGACCCCTGAGGAACACCGCTTGTGACTTGCCCCCATTCTGATTTCTCCCCATTTATGCAAACTCTCTGCTGCGTATTTGTCAGCCATGCCTCTACCCAGCAAAAAATTTCTCCTCCTATTCCGTGTGCCTTAAGTTTCCTTAATAGCCTCTGGTGTGGAACTCTATCGAAAGCCTTACTGAAGTTCATATACACAATATCATATTCATTACCACGATCTACCTCCTCAAACACCTTAGTGAAAAAAGTTAGTAAATTCGTAAGACAGGAACGCCCCTTTGTAAAACCATGTTGAGATTCATTAATCAATCTGTGCCTATCAAGATGGCTACGAATTGCTTCGCCAATTATCGATTCCATAAATTTTCCCACTATGGAGGTAAGGCTTATTGGTCTGTAGTTCGAAGCCAAGGACCTGTCACCTGCCTTGTAAATAGGTATTACATTTGCCATTTTCCACTTATCAGGCACTATGCCAGTTTGTAGTGATATGTTAAAAAGATTAGCCAAAGGTATGCTAAGTTCCTCTTTACATTCCTTTAACACCCTTGCAAACAGTTCATCAGGGCCTGGGGATTTGTTAGGTTTTAGTTTCTCTATTTGTCTGACGACCATGTCACTAGTTACAGCAATCGTACATAGTTTATTATCCTGTTCTACATAATCTATTATTTCAGGAATATCGCTAGTATTTTCCTGGGTGAAAACTGAGAGGAAGTAGGCATTTAGAATTTCGCACATATCCTTATCACTGTCAGTGATCTGACCAGAGTTACTCTTAAGTGGGCCAATCTTGTCCCTTATCTTACTTCTGTATACCTGAAAGAACCCTTTTGGGTTAGTCTTTGAATCCCTTGCGATCCTAGCCTCATAATCCCTTTTTGTTTTTCTTATTCCTTTCTTTATTTCTCTCTTTAATTGAATATATTGATTTCTTAACTGCCCATCCCCTCTTTTGATACGCCTATATATGCCTCTCTTTTGACCAATGAGATGTTTTAATCTATTGTTCACCCATTTGGGATCATTTTTATTAGATCTAATTTCCCTACTCGGAACAAAAGTTGTTTGGGCAGCTAGAACTATGCTCTGAAAAACGTCATATTGACAACGAAGATCACCTACCTGACCCATAGTCAGGACATCCTAATTTACCTCACCCAGGTAATTTTTCAGTCACATGAAGTTGGCCAAGCGAAAATCTGGGACAGAGATTTGATTGCAGTTATCTGGGTAATTCCATGATATATTGAAACTAAGTGATTTGTGATCACTTTCCAGAAGCTCATCATTAACCTCAAGATTATTAATTAGTGAATCTTTGTTGGCAAGAACCAGGTCAAGCAGATTGTTTCCTCTAGTATGTTCTGCCACAACCTGTTCTAAGAAGCAATCCTGAACCGTATCAAGAAAGTCACTAGACTCAAGATTTCCTGTCATATTATTCCAATCAGTTTGTCTAAAGTTAAAATTTCCCATTATCACAATATTTTCATATCTAGATGCCATATGAATTTCGTCCCATAGCAGCTTACTGAAATCCCTATCAAGGTTTGGGGGCCTATAAATCAAACCCAAAATTAATTTGCCACGACACTCGAGAAACTGTAGCCAAACAGATTCTGTGTTCGATGTTTCTAATCTTATATCATGTCTAAGACAACAATTTAAATTTTCTCTGACATCGCCACTCCACCCCTCTTCCTGTTGACCCTATCAGTGTGGAATAGTTTATAACCCTGTATGTTGCATTCAGAAGGCATTTCTCTATCTTTCAGGTTGAACCAGGTCTCTGTTATACCAATAATATGTATATTACCTGCATTTGCACGTAATCTTAGCTCATCTATCTTATTTCTTAGACTCCTACTATTTGTATAGTAAACCTTAAGGAAGCTAGTCACTCGTTGCCCTCTACTATCTTTCTTTGTATGTTGATCAATTGATTTGCCATTACTAGCAACTTTATTTTGAATATTGTCTTTTAAACATATCCCTGAGGTACTGATTAAATGATTGATTGTTAAACCCTTAGCACTCAGTTCGTTGGTTGGGAGGCATCCTATATGGGAGCGTGACATTTGCCCAATAAATTGCAACATATTCTTTGCATGCCACAATGGGTAAGTGAGTAGCGAAGTGGAGACTCACAGGCAAACGTGACAGACCCAGCACAGAGCCCTTTTTACTGCTCCGTGCAGGTCATAGTGTCCTCATTAGACTGAGACGTGTAGAAGGTAAGGTTGTCCTGTGTGAGTGTTCTGATGTGGGTGTCATCATGATTCTCCTTTTCCTTGGAAGAGGAATCAGTGGGTGAGTCTACATTGGTACTGGTAGGTGACAGCGGCTCGAACTCACAGGCTGTGCTGTTGGTGCATCTAGCCCGATAGAAATCAGTTCTTGTTTCGGTCAATTTAACGAGAGGATAAACCCACAACGGGTGACCACAGGAACTGTGCTCATACCGACTGAGTATAAGTAGCTTTGAAGTAAATAATATATTCACATACCTTTCATCAGTGATTATAGATGAAGAAATTCCTAAATACTGCATATATAATGAACACTCAAAGGGATTAAAAATAATCTCCAAATGTCCTTAGTAAATGTTCATGACCGAAACGTGAATGACCAAACACCGCTATCAAACTAATATGAACAGAGGAAAATGATATATATATATATATATATATATATATATATATATATATATATATATATTATATTAATATATATATATATATATATATATATATATATATATAATATACGTTTAAAGTATACGGTTTAATATATACGTTCATAGATCTGTTTTTTTCATTTATGTTATTGAAAAATTAATAATTTTGTACTAAAAGAACATTAGAAAACTTACCTAACCTTATTATAACAAGCGCAAATTAATTTAGCCTAATCCAACTAAATATATTTTAGATTAGTTTACAACAATTAAATAATAAGTAGCACTATGAACTATATCTTTTTTTGTTAGGTTCAGAATGATTTTTTTGCGATATTATTGCATACATAAAAATTCGCTTGCCTTATTCGGCAACAAGAGCGTTGCAATTTAAGCCAAAATGGCAAGTTTTACTTATTTGGCACTACATATACATATATATATATATATATATATATATATATATATATAATATATATTATATATATATATATTATATATATTTATATATATAATTATATATTTATTATTTATATATATATTATAAATTATATATATATATTATATATATATATAATATTATATAATATATAATTATTATAATACAAATTATATATATAGCTAATCAATAAATATATTTATAGATTAGTTTACAGGTTTAATATTAGTGCATCTTATACTATATCTTTTTTTGTATTGAGCCTTCAGAATGATTTTTAGTGAGGAAAGTGTTGAATAATACAAAGATTTTCTCTTTGGCTTTTTGGGCATCCATATTGTATATTTAACAATAAATTAATTTATATTATTTGCATATACATATATATATTATATATATATATATATATATATATAATATTACAAAAGAACCACTGTGAAAGAATAGAGAAGTTCCAAGTGCTTTCGTGAGTACTCACATTATCAATGTGAGTAGTTGGTTTAGAAAGACACGTAAGCAAACACTATAACATATTTATTAGAAAACGTTTTGGTCCTGGGACCTTGATCACTTCTAACATACAGAGGTAGAAAGACATTATATATAGGCGGAGAGTGAGGTGTGACGCACGTGACCTGAGGAATGTCATAAGAACATAAGAATGGAGGAACACTGTAGAAGGCCTAATGGCCCATGCGAGGCAGGTCCTTATCAAAAACAACCTCTGCCTATGATGAGGACGGGTAGACGATGATATCACGTGACTCCTGTGTTGTTGGGTTGGTGCTGCTTAAGTATCATGTATGCTAATGTTTTTGAAATTTTGTAGTTTCCAGTGTTGCGTTCTATAGTGTCGGTGACGGCGATTAGTGAGGCTTCTAGGCACGGTCGGCGTCTGAGGTCTGGTTCGGTGAGAACGAGTTGTGCCTCATTCCAGTTCATCAAATGCCCCGTGGAGTCTCTGTGGAGGACACATGCGTACCTTACATCGTCTCTGTTAGAGGCATTTCGATGCTCATTCAGGCGGACTGCAAGATCTCTGCCTGTCTCGCCTACATATTTCTTGGGACAGAACCCACAGGGGATAGCGTAGACGCCTGCTGTAGAAGTTAGAGGTGTGGGGCTGCGTTTCGTAGTGAGGTCTTTGATAGATGATGTGTTTATGGTGGAAACGTTGATGTTACTCATAGCAAGTGCCCTGCTAGTATTCGTGGCAACATCGCCACGCAATCAACATTCTGAGACAGAGGCTCACGGAAAACCACGACCTCCCTTTACCTCTTCTAGATTTCATCAATCTAGTGGAACTTTGTGTTAATTTCAACTTCTTCAAGTATCAGGACAACTGTTACAAACAATGCTTTGGGATGGCAATGGGCAGCCCGCTCAGTGCTGTGCTTGCCAACCTCTTCATGGAAAACCTGGAGACAGAGAAATTCAGCACCCTCATTCCCAACACCGTTACCTGGCTAAGATACGTTGATGATATATTGGTTTTCTACCCGGGGACGTCTCAATATCCGGGCCCCTTCTAAACAAGATCAATGCAGTTGAACCATCAATAAAGTTTACACTTGAACTCGAAAATTTTGATGGAAAACTTCCTTTCCTCGACGTTCTAATGTGCAGATCTCCCAACAGTGACAAACTTCTCTTCAAAGTGTATAGAAACCCTACCAACAAGGACGATCTTATACACTTTTATTCACACCAAGACACCGCACTAAGAGGGGGAGTCCTCATTGGCTTCTTCTTGAGAGCTCTTCGCATCTCCAGCCCTTGTTTTCTAGAAGAAGAATGCACTTACATAACAACAAGCCTTTACACGTCTTCATTTCCCCACCTTTCTTCATCCGAGATTGCAGACCAAGGCACAAGCTATCCTAAACAACAACCGCCCATGGAACACCCCCCTAAACAGTTCATAGTAATCCATGTGGCGATGTTGCCAAAGAATACTAGCAGGGCACTTGCTATGAGTAACAGCAAGTTTCCACCATAAACACATCTATTTAAAAGACCTCACTACGAAACGCAGCCCCACACCTCTAACTTCTACAGAGGCGTCTACGCTATCCCCCGTGGGTTCTGTCCCAAGACTATGTAGGCGAGCAGGCAGAGATCTTGCAGTCGCCTGAATGAGCATCGAAATGCCTCTAACAGAGACGATGTAAGGTAGCATGTTCCTCCACAGAGACTCCACGGGCATTTTTATGAACTGGAATGAGGCACAACTCGTTCTCACCGAACCAGACCTCAGACGCCGACCGTGCCCAGAAGCCTCACTAATCGCCGTCACCGACACTATAGAACGCAACACTGAAACTACAAAATTTCAAAAACATTGGCATACATGATACTTAAGCTGCACCAACCCAACAACCACAGGAGTCACGTGATTTCATCGTCTACCCGTCCTCTCATAGGCAAGAGGTTGTTTTTGATAAGGACCTGCCTCGCATGGGCCAATTAGGCCTTCTACATTTCCTCCATTCTTATGTTTTCTTATGACATTCCTCAAGGTCAGTGCGTCAACTCACTCTCCGCCTATATAAATGTCTTTCTACCTTGTATTTAAATATATCAAGGTCCCAGGACCGAAACGTTTTCTAATAAATATAGTTATAGTGTTTGCTTACTGTCTTTCTAACCAATACTCACATTATCAAGGAACTATGTTCCTGATAATGTGGAGTACTCACGAAAGCACTTGGAAACTTCTCTTTCTTTCACAGTGGTTCTTTTGTATATATATATATATATATATGTATATATATATATATATTTTAAATATATATATATATATATATATATATATATATATATAAAATATATATATATATATATACACACACGTGCAACATCTGGGTATCTTTATTTTAGTGGCTTTTTCAATACAAATTCAAGGACATAAATTAGAAGACAGTAGAACTATATACAAAAGATGAGGTAATCAACGCCTCAGCCTTGGAGTTAGTGAAGAGCACCGTAGTCATGAAGTATCTGGAGCACAGTCAAGAAGGCTGGCGCTTAAATACTGGCGTCAGGTGGTAAGGGACGTGTAGCAAACCAAGACATTGTCACTTGTAAGCGGGGTTGCCCAGTGGAAGTAGGTCATAGCGGAGGGACGGGTTAGTAGTAATGAAGAAGGTTGTGGAGATGTCCTCTGAACCAAGATACCATGATGTTGCAGTGTCGGACAAGTGGTACATGAATGGTATACAATACCGACAAGATGAAAATTAGTTTAACTGTCTACTGTCTTTCAATTGATGTCCTTGAATTTGTATTGATAAAACCACTGGATGGCGAAACGTCTACAATAAAGATGTCCAAATGCTGCACATGTGTCTAATTTTCATCAAGTGAGAGGTAGTTAAAAAGCGCTATCCTCTGCCGTGAGATTATAGTCTTAAGAATCTTGCCAGTGACTGACAGTGACATTTGTCTGTAGTTGTTGATTTCCGCTCTGCTCTTCTTTTTGTAAACAGGAACTACATTTGCCTCTTTTCACAGAGAGGTCATTTACACTGTGCTAGGCAGTGCTGATAGATGCGAGTTAGAGGTGCTGCTAGCTAGTTTGCACATCTATTCATCAGTGCATTAGTGTTCGCAATAAAGCTAACATGAATTCTTGGTTTCATATCTAGAAGTATAAATAATAGAAGTCCTCAGGTTGTTCTTCAACTCTATTTATCCTTGGTTAGGCCTCATTTAGACTATGCTGCTCAGTTCTGGTCACCGTATTACAGAATGGATATAAATGCTCTGGAAAATGTACAGAGGAGGATGACAAAGATGATCCCATGTATCAGAAATCTTGTAGATGAATGGTTCAGAGAACCGACATGTTGATAAATTAGACACATGTGCAACTCTTGGGTATCTTTATTGAGGAAACGTTTCGCCACACAGTGGCTTCATCAGTCCATACGTAGGAGAAACTTGAAGAACAGGAGGAGAATGAGGTAATCAGTCCCTCAACCTTGAGTCAATGTGTTCAGTCCATCAGTCTTGAATAGAATACGGCATATGAGCGGAGAAGCAGCTTATAAACCGTATGGCAGGAGAGGTGCAGCAGTCATAGGTGGTGTCACACTTGTTCAATGTGGAAGTAGGTCGTGCCCAAGAATTAAGCAAGCGAAGAATTCCTAAGTATTAAGATCCCAAGAAGTTGCAGTGTCTGACAGGTTTGTAGATGAATGGTTCAGAGAACCGACATGTTGATAAATTAGACACATGTCAAGTTTCTCCTACGTATGGACTGATGAAGCCACTGTGTGGCGAAACGTTTCCTCAATAAAGATACCCAAGAGTTGCACATGTGTCTAATTTATCATCAGAAATCTTCCATATGAGGATAGACTGAGGGCCCTGAATCTGCACTCTCTCGAAAGGCGTAGAATTAGGGGGGATATGATCGAGGTGTATAAATTGAAAACAGGAATAAATAAAAGGGATGTAAATAGCGTGCTGAAATTTTCCAGCTAAGACAGGACTCGCAGCAATGGTTTCAAGTTGGAAAAAATCAGATTCAGGAAGGATATAGGAAAGCACTGGTTTGGTGATAGTCGTGGATGAGTGGAACAAACTCCCGAGTACAGTTATTCAGGCTAAAACGTTGTGTAGTTTTAAAAATAGGTGAACATGCCCTCGTCTGCTACACCTGACGTTACTATATAAGCGCCAGGCTCCTTTCTTCTGCTTCAGAATCTCCACGACTATGGTGCTCTTCGCACCTACTCCTAGGTTGAGGGACTGATTACCTCATCTTCTGTACATAGTTCTGTCTTCAAGTAATGTCCTAGAATTTGTATTGATAAAGCCACTGGATGGCGAAACGTCTACAATAAAGATACCCAGATGTTGCACATGTGTCTTAATCTCATTCAGGTTAGATAAATACATGAGTGGGTGTGAGTTGGACCTGACTAGCTTGTGCTGCTGGGTCTGGTGCCGTGCTCCATCCTTGAGTGGAGGTGACCAGACTGGGTGGGCCATTGGGTTAATCCGGGGGGATGGTCATTGGCCTTATCCGGGGGGGACATGGACCTGCTCCGCATGGGTCAGTAGGCCTATTACAGTGTTCCTTCTTTCCTATGTTCTTATGTTCTTGTACTCGACTCTTTCACACACACACACACACACACACACACACACACACACACACACACACACACACACACACACACACATCATTTACACTCACCATTAAAACAACAAAATCACATATATTTATACTAATTCCCTCGATATCCAGACTTAATAATAATAAAAAAACTTACATTATATAAAAGTTGCATAAGGTCTGTGGACGCTTAATAATTACCTTTTGTGTTGGATGCAGGAAATTAACCCACCTCAGGGCCATGCAAATTAATATACAGGAATAATGATATCAACGGTCAGCCCCTTGTTTATTTTTACCGCGTGTAGAGGCCACAACTTGGATACCTGCTGTATGTCATCGCCTGTAAAAAGTCCTTTTGTTTTGTTCGTGATCGCTTGGGTGAGATCATTCTCTTTCGTTCGTGATCGCTTATTTACTGTAACAGGTCATTTTCTTTTGAGCATGATCGCTTATACAACAGGACATTGTCTTATGTTTGTGATGGGTTATAAAACAGGTCATTTTCTTCTATACATGATCGCTTATGAAAAAAATTTCGTAGTTCTTCTTTCTGTTCCTGACAACTCTTTTAAAATATTTAGTAATCTTCTTTTTTTCCGTCGTCGTTTATAAAGTAAATAAATAAATATATATACATTATATATATACATGGATATATATATAGATATATATATAGATAATATAATAGATTATGAATATATAGATAATATAGTATATATATATATATAATTGTCTTGCCGAATAGGCAGAACTTGCGATCGTGGCTTATATAGCAACGCACATCTTGCCATAGAAGACAAGTCGAAAATTTGTGTATGCAATAATTTCGCTCAAAATCACTCTGTACCTAACGAAAAAAATATATTTCACTGTGTTTGTTTAGTATTACATTACTGTACAAACAAATCTAAAATATAATTAGTTGGGGTTAGGCTAAAATAAATGGTTCTTGTTATAATAAGGTAGGTAAGTTTTCTAAGATTCTTTGGAGCAAAATTAAAATTTCTGTTACATTAACATTAATGAAAAAAATACTTCTTTAAACCGCTAACAGAATTTTTTTTAGAAAGGTTTTAATTTTAAAGGAGTTCTGGTAATTGACCAGTTTACCTAGTTCGGCACGACATATATATATATATATATATATAATTTTTTTATCACACGTGGCCGATTCCCACCAAGGCAGGGTGGCCCCGATAAAGAAAAACTTTCACCCATCATTCACAGCCATCACTGTCTTGCCAGAAAGGGTGCTTTAACACTACAGTTTGTTAATAAACTGCAACAATAAACAACCCCTCCGTATCAGAGTGCAAGCCACTATACTTCCCCATCTCCAGACTAAGTCCGGCCTGCCGGTTTCCAGAAGCCCTTCATAAAGTATCTTTTGCCACACTCCCCAACAGCACGTTCCAGTATTAAAAACCATTTCTAGTCCTCCATTTCACTTCTATCAAACCGTCACGCATCCTCTGGAAGTCCAAGCCTCGAACCACAAAAACACCTCCTTTACCCCCTCCCCCCAAACCTTTCCTAGGCCGAGACCCCCTACCCGCTTCCTTCCCCTACAGACTTGATACAACTCTGAAGTCATTCTGTTGCGCTCCATTCTCGCTACATGTCCGAACCTACCTCAACGACCCGTTCCTCAGGCCCCTGTGGACAACAGTTTTTGGTAATCCGCGCACCTATTTCCTAACTTCCAAACTACGAATTCTCTGCATTATATTCACACCACACACATTGCCCTCAGCACATGACATCTCCACAGCCTTCCAGCCTTCTCCTCGCTGCAACATTCATCACCCATGCATTCACACCCAAAATAAAGCGTTTGGTAAAACTAACTCTCAACATTCCCCCTCAGCTTGCTCCAAGACAAAGTTTTTGTCTCCACAACTCCAAAGTGCATCCACCACTCTTGTTTCCCTCATCAATTTCTGTGATTCACCTCAGCTTTCATAGACCCAGCCGCTGACACGATCCACTCCCCATATATCTGAAATACGTTCACCCCTCATACTCTCCTCCCTCCCATCTGATTTTCAATCTTCATCCCTAATCTTTTTGTTATCCACATAACCTTACTCTTTCTGTATTTCACCTTTAATTTTCTTCTTTTGCAACACCCTATCCAAAGTCATCCACCAAACTCTGCAACTTCTCTGCAGAATCACCAAGAAGCACATGTCAGCAGCAAAGAAGCAGCTGACAACTCCCACTTTGTTGTTGATTTCTTTATCTTTTCAACTCAACGGTCCTCTTGCCAAGACCCTCGCTTTACTTCTCGTACAACCCCATCCTATAAAATAAATTAAAACAAACACGGTACATCACACATCCTTGTCTAAGGCCTACTTTTACTGGAAATAAGTTCCCTCTTTCCTACATACTCTAACTTGAGCCTCACTAATCCTCGTAAAACTCTTCACTGCTTTCAGTACCTACCGCCCTACACCAGACACCAGCAACATCTGCACATATTGCATAGTCCCCTATCCACCACCCTTCATAACGCCTTTCCAAAAAATCCTGCATAAAATGCACAAAGACGCTCTTTAGCCCTTATCTAAATACTGTTCACTTTACTGTTTCACTGTAATCACCTGTCCCACACCCCCTACCTTTCCAAAAGCCTCCTGTTTCATCTGCTATCTAGTCTCCGTCTTACTCATAATTACTTTCATATATTAACCTAACCATACACTTTACCCGAGGTGAACTCTAATCAGACCTTATCTCCCCCTATACATTTTTTTGCACCTCTCTTTTATTATCCCCTTTGCCTTATACAAAGGAATATGCATGCTCTCTGCCAATCCCTAGTACCTTACACTCTTCCATACATTTATTAAAATAATTGCACAACCACTCCAAAACAATATCCCCACCTGCTTTTAACATTTCTATCTTTATCCCAAAATCCGGCTGCCTTTACCTCCCTTTCATTTACCTACTGCCTCACGAACTTCCCCCACACTCACAACTGGCCTTCCCTCCTCCTACAAGATTTATTCCTCCTGCCCTATACAGCGAAATCACAGCTTCCTATCTTCCATCACCATTCACAATTCCCGTCAAAATATCCCTCCATCTTCCATACCTCTAAACTCTCCATTTTAATATACTCTCCTCTCCTATTTTTAACTGAAACACCACCATTTGGATTCTCTAGCTTTCTTAACTTGTTTACTCTCACTCCAAAACTTTTACTTATTTTTCAACAAACAATTTGTTGATAACCTCTCACCCACTCTCTCAATTGCTCTCTTTTTACAATTGCTTCACCACTCTCTTAACCTCTCTCTTTTCCTCTCCATATACTCTTTCCCCCCTTGCATTACTTCTACTTTGTAAAAAACTTCTCATATGCTAACTTTGTCTCCCTTACTACCTCTTTACATCATCATTCCACCAATATCCTCCTCTTCCCTCCCTGCACACCACTTTCCTGTAACACAAAACATCTGCTGAACTCTCTAACACTACTACATTTTTAAACCTACCCCCATAAACTCTTCGACCCCATTGCCTATCTCTCATTAGCCATCATCCTCCAAGACTGTTTATATCGTACCCTAGAACTGCCTCCTCTTTTAGTTATAAAACCTCACCTCTCTCTTCCCTGATGCTTCTATTCCTTGTACCCATCTACCTTTTTACTCTCAGTGTAGCTACAACAAGAAAGTGATCTGTATATATCTGGACCCCTCTATAAACATTTACATCCTGAAGTCTACTCAACAGTCTTTTAGCTACCAATACATAATCCAACAAACACTGCTGTCATTACGCCCTACAATCATATATTGTAGACTTATTATCATCTTTTCTTAAAATGGTATACCTAATAACTAAACCCCTGTTCTATACAAAGTTCAATCAAAGGCTTACCATTATCATTTACACCTGGCCTACCCCAAACTCCCTACCACGCCCTCTCTTCAAAAGTTTCTCCTACTGTAGGCATTCAGGTCCCCTACCACAATATAACTCCGCCTCACTTGGTTCAAAGGCTTCCTATACATTCACTAAACATCTCCCAAAATCTCTCCTCTCTCCTCTGCATTCCTCTCTTCACCAGGTGCTACACGACTTATTATTGACCCACATTCTCGCATCAACATGTTACTTTAATCCACATAATTCTTGAATTTACACATTCTATTCTCTTTTCTTCCTTCCAAACTGCTCAATTAAACATTACTGCTACCCGTTCCTGTTGCTCTAACTCTCTCAAACTCCAGATTAATCCCATTTATTCCTCCCCCCACTGAAACTCCTCTACCCCCTTCAGCTTTGTTTTCGCTTAGGGCCAGGACATCCACCCTCTTTTCATTCATAACATCAGCAATCATCTGTTTCTTGACATCCGCACTACATCACCGCACATATAAGAGCCATCCCACAGTTTTAATCAAGTTTTCTCTATCTCTATCTTTTAGTAAATGTCAACAGGAGAAGTTACTAGCCCATTGCTCCCGGCATTTTAGTCGCCTCATACACCACGCATGGCTTTACTGAGGAAAGTTCTTTTCCACTTCCCCATTGACCAATATAAGAATAACGAAAACAAGAGCTATTTAGAAAAAGGATAAATAAACCTAGAAGTATGTATAATATATGCATGTGCTTGTCCTGTGAAGCGTTACCAAAAGTGTAAAGTAGGAGTAGCAAGATATCCCTGTTATCTGCGTGTTTATGATACCAGAAAAAGAAACCAGCAATCCTACCATCCAGTGCAAAACAGTTAACA
>NC_069399.1:83082124-83109624 GCF_026875155.1 Cherax quadricarinatus | reverse complement strand
CATGGATATAGTTGCACAGCCATGGATATATTGCACAGCCCATGGATATGTTGCACAGTCCATGGATATATTGCACAGTCCATGGATATATTGCACAGTCCATGGATATATTGCACAGCCCGTGGATATATTTTACGTTCTTTTATGTTTTTTATATATTTGTTATACTGTTTATTTCTTTATCTACTATATTAAAAATTCCATGAATGCATTATACATTCTTGTACATATATTGTACATTCCTTTATCCAGGTTGCACATTATTTTGGCTATATTGTACATTCCTGTATCCTAGCCCATGTTGCCCTTATCCTAAGTTACGTTACACATATCCTAAGTTGAACTGCACTTATTCTAAGTAGCGTTGCACTTTTTATAAATTATGTTGCACTTATCCAGGTTATTTTGTCTATTTTGCACTTTTAAAAGCTACGTTGAGCTTATCCTAAGCTATGTTACTGTTATGTAAGCTATGTGTGATGCCTGTATCTAAGGCTACGATCCCCTTATCCTTAGCTATGATACCATTATCTTGGGCTATGATAGCGTTATCCTAGGCCAAGTTGAACACCACCCTGGGTGTTTTAGGCATAAAGTGGGTAGAGGAATGTGGTGGTGGAGTAAGCTTGCCAGTGATGGAACATGGGGGCGCCGGTCCCAGCTGCTAGGGGAGGATTATGGTGCTGTTGTTGGGGAGGATTATGGTGCTGTTGTTGGAGGATTATGGTGCTGTTGCTGGAAGATTTTGATGCTGTTGTTGGAGAAGGATTATGGTGCTGTTGTTGGGGAGGATTATGATGCTGTTGTCGGGGGGGGGATGGTGGTGCTGTTGTTGAAAGATGATTATTGTGCTGCTGTTGGAGGATTATGGTATTGTTGGGGAGGATTATTGTGCTGTTTTGGGAAGATGATTATGGTGCTGTTGTTGATGATTATGGTGCTGTTGTTGGAGAAGGATTACGGTCCTGTTGTTGGAGGATTATGGCGCTGTTGTTGGAAGAGAATTATGGCGCTGTTGTTGGATGATTATGGTGCTCTTGTTGTAGGAGGATTATGGTGCTGTTGTTGGAGGGTTATGGTGCTGTTTTTATTGATTATGATGATGTTGTTGGAGGATTATGGTACTGTTCTTGTTTACCTTGGAGGATTATGGTGCTGTTTTTGGAGGATTATGGTGCTGTTAGTGAAGTACGATTATGGTACTGTTCTCGTTGGAGGATTATGATGCTGTTGTTGGAGGATTATGGTGCTGTTGTTGGAGGATTATGGTACTGTTCTTGTTGGAGGATTATGGTGCTATTTTTGATGATTATGGTGCTGTTGTTGGAAGATTATGGTGTTATTGTTAGAGGATTATGGTGCTATTTTTGGATGATTATGGTGCTCTCGTTGGAGGATTATAGTGCTGTTGTTGGAGGATGATTATGGTGCTGATGTTGGAGGATTATGGTGTTGTTGTTAGGGAGGATTATGGTGCTGTTGTTAGAGTTATGGTGCTGTTGTTGGATTAGCTGCTATTGTTGTTGGAGGATGATTATGGTGCTATTATTGGAGGATTAAGGGTTTGTTGGGGAGGACTATGTTGCTGTTATTGAAGGATTATGGGGCTGTTGTTACTGGAGAAAATTATGGCCTGTTTGTTTGGAGGATTGTGATGTGTTGTTGGACGATTTAGTGCCGTTGTTGGAGGATAATTTTGGGCTGTTATTGGGGAAAATTTAGGTGCTTTTGTTGGGGATTAGGGTGTATAAAATAGTACCAAACAAACATCTCCTAGTTTTGGATCCTAAGAAAAGGTAATAAAATAAACCAATCTTGTTATCAGGACAACGTTCAGGAAATTTAATAAAACAAATATGATCCCCCATTAATAAAAAGGGCTAAGTGCGGCAATGAATTACGGGCAGTAATTTAACATGTATAATATCCAAATTTCTGGAGAGGTAGTAGGAAAAAGATCTGGACTTAGAGAAAACCATCACGGTTTTAGGGGGGTTTTTAAAAAGCTTTGATATGATATAACCAGAAAGTCCTAAAATTTTAGAGTTCAAAAAGATTTAAAAAGACAGGTGCTCCAGGAATCGGGGAGACCTAATAAAAAAGGGACAGAGAGAAACGGTCAGGGGGAGAATCAAATGGGAAAAGGTAAACTTTGGTTGGGAAGGATCATTTTGGGGACCATACTTTTTAGTATTTGCGAAGGGCCCTCCCAACGGGGGAAAGGGGGTTTCTGTCTTGTTTTTCCTGATAATTTAACTAATGAAAAGAAAAAAAAACTAGAGAAAAAGTGACAAACCAGAGAGACCACCCCTTCTTCCAGTTTAAATCAAAGTAGTCCCTTCTCGATTCAATCCAAACAAAAGCAGGACATTAATTTTTAAAAGGTTAAACAGGGGGTGAATGTAATACCAAAAACTATCATCAAATTATTATAAACGTATAACGTTAACGGGCATTTTAAAGTTTTCAAATCATGGCCCAAACTTGTACAAAGAATCCTTCAGAACTTTTTATACGGCATATACAAGGCTACTCAGTATGGCGCCCACGCCTGGTCAGACACATACAGAAGCTCGAAAAGATCCAAAGCTTTACCGAAAGACTAGTGCCAGAAAAAACATCACTACATTCAAAATCATAAGGGAAACTCGCAGGGTAAATAAAGACAGTTCGTTTTGAATTAAGAGAACTGGCAGATGTGCCTTCTTGATGAGCGGTGGGGATGTAAGGAAGAAAGGTGAATGTGAAGGTGAATGACTTGGATGGGGCAGCGGCGGAGGCAAATTCAGCACGCAGCTGCAAGAGTAGATATGATACTACCCGAGAGATGAGAATTCAGTGATACCGATCAAGGCAGTGAAAGAGGCGGAGCAGGAGTTGAATCTCGACCCGGCAAACACAACTCTGTAAGTACACACACACACACACACACACACACACACACACACCACACACACCACACACCCCACACACACACACACACCACACACACACACCACCACACACACACACACACCTTAGTTTATTTAATTTTATTTAGCTTAAGAAAAATTTTTTTTACAGGCTCTTGTTTGGCAAGTCAAATTTAATTTTAAAAAGTTATTTATTAAAATATGCGTTTCTGCGGTACGGAAAACAAAAGGAGTCGAGTGTGCCTCTGTGAGGGGGCCTGACAGGCCGCATTCCCTAGCTGGGTCACCCTTTTAAAGAGGTCATTTCCTTACATATGATGGTCGATTCGACCCCCCTAAGACAATGGAATCCTAGGTGACAATGAATCTTCGGCCAACTTTGGGGGTTTTTGTCCTGCTTTGGGGTGGTGTGAAGAAAAAGGCCCTTTTTATATACGTTCTATTCACTAGTCTGGGATTCGTGTCTCTTTGGGGATGCCCTAATGTGGTAAAAAGGGTTTTTAATCCAAGATTAGAGCCACTCTTCCTTTTTTGTGGAATTGTGGAATTAAGCCTGATCATCCCCCGTTCCACAGTTCTCTGTGATAGGGAAAGAGTAAATAATTTAGTCGGGTATCAACTAGGGTAAGAGGAGTTAAGGTCACTGGGGGATCCAGTTTCCTTTTATGCATGGCCCCCCCCCGTTTTTTCCCGAAGTTGCTGGGAGCCCCCAGTGTTTTTTTTTTTTTTTTGTTAGTGATGGTGGCTCGATAATTTTTTTATGGGGCCCTGCCGTTTTTTTCCCCATGATTTGATGACCAACAGTGTTTCTCTTTATTAAAATTGTGTCCTCAACACATTTCTCTCCAAAAAGTTATGCCCCCCCAATGTTCCCCTTTTTCACTACTGGTGGTTCTAACACGTCTAAGCACGCTGATGAAAACTCTCTTCTACTCCAACAGAAAAAAACTTGCCTAACATTTAGAGTGTAAAAAAAAACTGTCATATGTTTGTGAAGGATGGGTTTTAAACGTTGTAGCAAGGAAGACGCTGGAAGCAGTGGAGTTGTAGCATTAAAGAGCGATGTGGCGTGAGCATTATGCAGAGAATTAGGAGCTTAGAAATTAGAAGGTGTGAGGTTACAAAAAATACTTGACCTGCTGGCAAAGTATGACCACTAGTACAACTGCAGTGTTGCTCTATTATTTATGTTTTTATGTCTTAGAAAAACAGAGTTCCAGATGCACGAGCACTGCGACAGGTGTTTTCCTGAGGTAGCTTTAGAAAGTTAGGTGAAACAAGTGTTGGAGCGAGGTTTGATACGAGTGGGACTTACCCAGCGCGGGCCTGTGGTCCTCTGCTGTCCTTCTTTCTCGGGTATGCCTTTTTTGTGTGCCTATATGTATATATTATTGCGTATGCAAAAATTTCGCAAAAATCATTCTGAACTAAACGAATAAAATATATTTCATTGCCTTTGTTTATTATTAAATTATTGTAAATTTATTGAAAATATATTTAGTTGGAAGAGGATAAATTCAATTGCGCTTGTTATGATAAGGTTAGGTAAGTTTTCTAAGGTTCTTTTGGTACAAAATTATTAATTTTTACGTTAACATAAATGAAAAATATATATTTTAAACGTATAAGAGAAAATTTTAGAAAGGACTTAATTTTAGATGAGTTCTTGCTAATAGACCAGTTTCACCTATTCGGGACGACATAAATACATATGCAAACAATCGCACACCGGCGATCTTAACTATGCAAGACAAGCCACAGGGGGGTGGAAATCTTTAGCTCAAGTACTTTCACACTTCTTAGTGCGTATAGTGAGCTTGTGCAATGTTGAAATGTGGCTTCTCTGTTATCTTTAAAAAGATCGCTGTTGCGATTGTTTTGCATAGATATATAGTATATATATATATATATATATATATATATATTATATATATATATATATTATTAAAACCCCTTTCGTATAAGCTTAATAAAAGGAGAAACGTTGTTTTTCCTTTTGGCACCCCTCCTCAGTGGATACGAACGTGTGTTCAAAGGTATATATATAATATATATATATATATATATATATATTATAATATATATATATATATATATAATGTCGTGCCGAATATGTAAAACTGGTCAATTAGCAAGAACTAATATAAAATTAAGTCCTTTCTAAAATTTTCTCTTATACGTTTAAAGATATATTTTTTCATTATTGTTAATGAAAAAAAAATTTAATTTTTGTTTCAAAAGAATCTTAGAAAACTTACCTAACCTCATTTAACAAGAACAATTTATTTTGCCTAACCCAACTAAAATATATTTTAGATTTGTTTACAATATTTTATACTAAACAAAACAGTCAAATATATTTTTTTATTAGTTGATTTGAGAATGATTTTGGCGAAATTTTTTCATAAAAATTCGCTGTCCTATATGGCAAGATGATGTCCTATTTAGCCATGTCGCAATCCCTATTCCACAACAACATAAATATATATATTAAATATATATATATAATATATATACTATATATATATATATTATATATAATATATTATATATATTTATATATATATATTTATATATATTATGTTATATAAGTCTATATTATATGATATGATTTCTTCTATGTCGTGTCGAATATGGTAAAATTGGTCAGTTACGAACTCATTTAAAAGCTGCTGAAATTTCCTTATAGTTTGAGATATGTTTTTTCAAATTTGTATAAATTTTTAATTTGCACCAAATGAATTTTAGAACTTACCTAACCTTATTTAACAGAACATTTTTTTCCCTACCCAACAAATATATTTTAGATTTGTTCCAGTAATTTAATACTACAACACACAGGAAATATTTTGTTCGTTAGGTTCAGAATGATTTTGGCAAAAAATTATTCATACCAAATTTTCGTTTTCCTTATGGCAAGAGGAGGTTCCTTTTTTAAGGGCCCAAAGATCCCCTATTTTTTGCCCAATTTCGGCACGCCCATAAATAAAAAAAAAACCACTCACCACCAACCCACCACCCCCCAATTTTTTAATATATGAAAATATATTTTTTTATTACTTATATGTTAATATTTAATAAAACCCCCACCCAGGGGGCCCCCCCCAAACCCCGGGGCAAAAGGGGGTTTTTCCCCAAAACCGCCGACCCCCAAACCCGGGGATGACCCCACACAACGACCCCCACCCTTTTCCCCAAACCAAGGCCCCCCCCCAACCCCCCCCCAGACCCCCCACCCCCCCCCGACCCCCCCAACCCCCCCCAAGGGGCCCCCCCCCGCCCCCCCCCCAGCCCCCCGCCCAGCCCCCCCGCGCCCCTCGCGCCCCCCGCCCCCCGGCCCCCTTTTCCCTGCACCTTTTGCCGTCGTCCGGATGGGCCCCCGCGCCCCAAATTTTTTTTTCCCCAAGGGGGTTTTTTTTTTTTTTTTAAAAATTTTTTGGTTTTGTTTAAACCCCCCTGGCAAAACCCCCCTCCCCCCAATTTTTTTTTTTAAATTTTCATTTTCTTGTGCCTCCTGGGAAAAAATTTTTTGGGGCCCCCCCCCCCACGTTCCCCCCCCCCCCAATTTTTTTTTTTTCCCCATTTTCCAATAAATTCCACCCTCCTGGATCAAATTTTTGGGGTTTTCCCCCCCACTTTCCCCCCCATCCCAACCCGTTTTTCCCAAATTTTTTTAAAAGATTTTTTAAAATTTTTCTTTGACTCCATTTTCCTCGGATAAATTTTTTTTGGGTTCCCCCCCCTTTAAAACCCCCCACTTTGCCCCCCTTTTTTTTTTCTCCCGAAAAATAAAAAGACCCTTCCGGTTTAAAAATTTTTCGAAATCAAAGCCCCCTCCCCTTTGGAAAAAAGTTTTTTTCCCCCCCCGGGTACAAAAAATTTTTAGCTCCACTCCTTTTCCAATTTTTTTTTCCCCCCCTTCCCACCCCCAAATTTTTTTTTCCTCCATCCCCTTAAATCAAGTTTTTTTTTGATATCAAACAATACCAAGACTCCATCTCCTGGGATAAATTTTTTTTAAAAAAAGGTTCCCCCTCCCACTTTTTTCCCCCCCCTTTCACCCCCATCCCAAGTATTTTCCTCCATCCCCTTTGGGAAACGTTTTTTTTCGATAAAAAAAAAGGGACTCCAATTCCTGGAAAATTTTTTCTCAAAATCAAAGCCCTCCTCCCCCTTGGGATAAAGCTTTTCCCCGATAAACAAAGACCCATCCCCTTTGGGGATCAAATTTTTTTCCCGGAATAATACAAAGCCCCATCCCTGGGATTATTTTTTTGGTTTCCCCCCTCTCGGGTAAGCTTTCAAATGAATTTCCTCCTAGGGGGTTGGTTTCGGCCCTCTTACTACAGGTCAAACAAGGGGAGGGCACCCCACCTGTGTTTTTTTGGCGGTCGTGCCCGTCACGTGATAACCTCACACATACAGGCTAAATCTTGTCGATTTCCCCAAAAATTATGTCAGTGCCCGCCCACATGATGCCCCCCAACACACACACGGGGCTAAAATCTTCTCGACTTTCCCATCTAAAGTATTACACATTTCATATACAACATAGGAAAACTTTTTTCACTCTTAACCCAAGGAAAAACCCAAAAAATTTTCACTTTTTTTTGGGGTTAATACCCACATAAATTTCCAAAATTTTCCCTTTAAAAAATACAACAAAGTCTGGACTTTTTTTCTGGGTTTTAAAAACTATTTTCTTTTCTCAGATAAATCCCCCACAAGAAAACCTTCTCTCTCCCTTTCCCCACCCCCCCGAACCCTCACCTCCCCCCAACACCTCACAATTTCATCAAACCCCCAATTTTTTCTTTTTAACTATTTCCCTTCGAAAAAGTCACCAAAACACCTTAAAACCACTTTTCGAAAATTCACTAGTCACAATTTTCCCTTATTACAATTTTAATACCCCAAAACCACCCCCCTTTTTCTTTGAACATTTCAAAAAATTTCTCATAATATTTTAAATTTCTCACAAAAATACCTTTGAACTTTTTCCCAAACAAAACGAATCATTTCCCCAAAGAAAAAACTTTTTGGAGTACCCCCAAATACAATTTGAATACTACAAAAAACACCACTGAATACAGTCAAAACAAAACCAAAAATTCCCATAAACTAAGATCAACACACAGACTAACACCAATTTTCACCCCAAATCCCCCTCAAATCATAAAACCCAAAGGGACGATCCCACCCCACCCCCAAACCCAAAGTTTAACAGAGTGCAAAAAACATGAACACAACCCAAAAACCCCACACGAAAAATCAAAACCCCCCAATTTTTTTTTTTTTTAAACAAATTTAAATCAAAAAAAGGTCACAAAAAACAACCCACTTATAAAATCTCTTTTTCGGTATCTCTTTTCCCGGCAACAAAAACCCAACAACCCCAAATTTTTTCTGTTTTAACTTTTTTCATCAAAAAAAGTCCCCAAAAACCCAACAACCCCTTTAAAAAAATTTTTTGGGGTTTTTTCAACTAGGTCCAAAAAACCACCCCACAACCCCCCCCAATTTTTTTCCCCTTTTTTATCAATTTTCATCGAAGGTCAAAACAACCCAAACTTAAAACCCCCCCCTTTCAGCTTCTTTAGTTGCAAAACCAACCCCCAACCCCACCCCCACAACCCCCCCCCAACCCACTTTCCCCAAACCCCAAACCCCACAATTTTTTCCTCGTTTTAACAAATTTTCCCCCCCTCCAAAAATTTTTTTTCAACAACCAAAAAAACCTAAAACCCACTTATAACATCCTTTTCGATATCTTAGTTCAAACAAAAACCCCCCAAACCCCAAACACCCCACCCCAAAAACCCCCCAAAACCCACTTTCCCATAAACCCAAAATTTTTTTTTTTCTTTTTAAAATTAATTTCATCGAAAAAGTCAAAACAAAACCCCTTAAAATTACCTTTGGGGGAATTTTATAGGGGGGAAAACCCCAAAAAAACCCCCCTTGGGAACACCATTAAAACCCCCCCAAACAAATTTAACCAAAACCCCCCCCCCAAAATCCCAAAAAAAAAAAAAATTTTTTAAAAACCTTTTAAACAAATTTTCCCAAAATTTAGTAAATGTTTTACCACCCCCAACTTAAAAAAAACCTTAATCTTTCCACACAAATTTAAAAAAAACCCCCAACAACAATAAACCCCCCCAATTTCAATTTTTCCCACCCCCCACTTTTCCCAAAAGAAAACCCTCATTTTTTTAAAAATTCACAAAAAAATTTCATTTTTTTTAAAAAAATTTTCCAACCCCAAACCCCTCAAAACCAAAAAATTTCAATCAACCCCACCTTTTTCCCCTCCCAACCCCCCCCCCCCCCTCCACTCCCCTGTTTTCCCCTTTTTAAAACAAAACAAAAACCCAACCCTTGTTTCAACCTTTTCCCCAAACCCAAAACCTATATCCAAGAGATTAAAAAAATTTTATGACCCCACCACAAAAAAAATAATCACAAAAAACCCCCCATTTTTTTTTTAATTTCAAAAAAACACTTTCAACCAAATTCCTTTTTTCATGTTTACCCCATTTTTATAAATTCCTTAAAAACCAAAAAAGTTTACCAAATCCTAAATCTTTTAATCCCAAAAACCTTACTTTTAAACCACGGAAAAACATTTAAAATTTTTTTAAATTCCCAAAAAAGAATAAAATTTTTACATTTAAAAATTTTTAACCGAACAACTTCCACCAACCCCCAGCTAATTTAAAACATAAAACATTTCCATTTTTAAAACTTTTACCATAAAAAAAAAAAAACCCCCACACACCCACATTTTTTTAAAAACCCAAAAACTTCCAACTAAGCCAAAAAACCTAAACCCTAACACTTTTGTTTTATTGCGGGAAAAAAATGGGTTGTGGGTGGGTGGGGGTGTGGGGTTTCCTAAGCCCAAGGAAAACGTGGGGGGAAAAAACTCCCTGGGGTAAATTCGGGAATGGAAGGTTTTTCAGGATGGGGTGGAATGGGGAATGGCAATTTTGCAAAAGGGGGAAAAATGATAAATTGGATGTTTTCTTGGAAATTTTTTGGGTAAAGTAAAGGTTTGTTTTTTTGGGTTGGGGGGTTGTCTTAGTTTTTGTGTGTACCTAGACTTTTAAATTGTTTTTTGAAATGAAATAATTTTGGGGTTTGTTTTAAGTTTTTTTTTTTTTTTGGGGAGGGGGGGGGGGGTTTTTTAAGTGAAGGGGAAAATTTTATAAAAGGATGATGGGGGAAGTTCTTGTTTTTTTTGGTATTTTATTGTTTTGGAAGTTTTGGGGGTTTTTATTTAATCATTATTTTTGGGGGAGATTCTTGGGGTTTTTGGGTTTGTTTTTTTTGGGAAGGTTAAAGAGGGAAGGAAAAATTTTTGGGAAAGGTGATCGGGGTTTTTTGGTGTGAAAATTTTCAAAAAAAGAGGGGGTTTTTGTATTTTAGGGGTTCCATAAAATGGTTTAAGTTTTTTTGCGTTTTGAAAAATTTGGGTACAAAGGGAAAAGGTTTGGGGGATTTTTTTAAAACCCACCAAAAAAAGAAAAGTGTAACGTTAAAGGTTGAAATTTGGTTGAGTTACATGTTTGTTTGGTTTATGGGGGTTAGTTTTTTTAGTATTTAAAATTATGATTTTTTTGGAAAAATTTTTAAAAAAAAAAAAATTTGTTTTTGTGATTTAGGGGATTTTTAGTTTTTTGGAAAGGGGTTGAGTTTTTGGTGGTTTCTTGATTTGGGTTAAAGGTTAAAAAACAAAAATTTTTCCCCCTTTAGGAAAAATAATTTTAAAAAAGGGGGTTTTGCCTTTTCCCGAAGGGTTTGGGGTGGTTTAAAGGGGGGTTCCCCTTCTTTTTTTTTGGAGGGGAGGGGGTTTTGTTTTATAGGGGGATTTGAGGGAATTTTAAAAAAATGGTTTTTTCGGGGGAAAAAACTTAGCGGTGTTTGCGCGGGGGGGTTTTGGGTTAAGTTTTTAGGGGATTTTATAATGGGGTAAAAAATTTTTTGGAAATTTTTTGGGGTGTTTTTGTGTTTTTTTAAGGTGTTTTTTAGATTAAAATGGTTTTTTTGGGGAAGTTTTGGATTTGGTGTTTTTGGTGTTTAAAAAAAGTTGGGAAAAGTTGGGTGTTTTTGGTTTTTTGGAAAATTGTCTAATTTTCATGTTATGATTAATTTTTTTGGTGAATGTTGTAAAGTTGGAAAAGAGGGGGGTTTTGGGGGTGGATAAAGGGAAATTTTCGTTAATGAAAGGGTTGTAAGTGAAAGAAAAATTAGAGATGATAATTCTTATTTGGGAGTTTTAAAATTTATATTTTGGGAAAGGGGCCCTTCAGTGTTTTTTTGGAAAATTGTTCAATGATTTTATGTGAGTTTTTCAAATTTATTTATGAGTGTTTGAAGTAATTTGGGGGTTTTTTCGTAGTGGATGATAAAGGTTGTGGAAGAGTGAATTTTCTTAAAAAGATAAATTTAGCAAAAGGGGTCTCGAATGATGTTGAGAGTGTTTTGAAGGTGTTCAAAGTAAAAATTTTTGGTTTTGTGTTTTTTGGGGGGTGTGTGTTTTGGGGTGTGTGTGTTTTTGGTGGGGTTTGTGAGTGTGGTGTGGGTGTGTGTTTGGGTGGTTTGTTGTGTGTGTGTGTGTGTGTGGTGTGTGTGTGTGTGTGTTAGGTGGGGGAGAGTTTTTTGAATATCTTGGATACATGATTTTAAAGGTTTTAGATGGGTGTGGATGATTTGTGGATGTTTAAATGTGATTTTTTTGTTTGTTTTTTAGGGGGTGTGTTTGGGGGGGGCTGGGGGAGTTGGGTGTGAAGAAAAAAGTGGGTGAGGGGGGGGTTTGGGTAGGGGCATTGAAATTTAAAGAAATTTGGAGGGGGGGGGGATTTTACTGAAAATAAAAGGGAAGGGGTGAAAATTTTTAAAAAAAAATTATAGAAGTGAAAAGTTATGATGCATTGGGGAAAAAAATGGAGGGTGGGAAAACCCTTCGCAGTAGTTGGGGAGTAAGGGTGATTAGTTGTTGAATATATTAACAATTTTTTTGTGGATACCAAAGGGGATGAGTATGGAGGGATTTTTTTTAGGGAATTTTTAAAATGTAGGGAAAAAAAAAATTTTTGTTATTACATTTTAAGATTTTAATTTAAAAAAAGGGGAAAAATTTGTATCGAAAGGGTAAAAATTTTGAAAAAAATTGGTAAGGTTTTTGTGGGTTTTTGGGGGTTGTGGGTTGTTGTGGGGGGGTTGTGGGTTGTGGGTGTTGGGGGATGTTGGTGTTGTGGGTGTTGTTGGTCGAACTAAAAGATATCGAAAAAATGTTTTAATGGGGTTGGGTTTTGACTTTTTTTTGTTTAAAAAATTTGTTTAAAAGAGGAAAAAAAAAGTGGGTTTTAGGGTTGTGGGTGTTTGGGGGTGGGGGGATGTGGGGTTTGTTTGGGGGTTGTTTTCGGAAATGGATAAACGAAATGAGGGTTTAAGTGGGGGTTTTTTTTGTGACTTTTTTGATTAAATTTTTTAAAAAAGAGAAAAAAATTGTGGGTTGAAAGGTGTTTTTGGGTTGTGGGGGGTTTTTGGGTTGGGTTTGGGGGTTGTGGGGGTTGTTGTCGAACTAGAAAATATCGAAAAAAATGTTAAAAAGTGGGGTTTTTGTTGTGACTTTTTTTGATGAAATTAGTTAAAACGGAAAAAAAAATTGTGGGGTTTATGGTGGGTGTGGGTTGTGGGGGGGTTTTGGGATGTGGGTTTTGGGGTCGAACTAGAGATACCGAAAAAGTGGGTTTTAAGTTGGGTAGTTTTTTTGTGGGGGTGTGGGTGTGTGAGATGTGGGTGTTGTGGGGGTGTGGGTGTTGTTTTCGAACTAGAGATCTGAAAAGGGGGGTTTTAAAATTTGGGTTTTTGGGGGTTTTTGATGAAATTTGATTTAAAAAGGGGAAAAAAAAGTGGGGTGGGGGGTGATGGGGGTTGTGGGTTTTTGTGACTTTTTTTGTTGGGAAAATTTGATAAAAAGGAAAAATTGTGGGGTGGGGGTGATGTGGGTTGGGGGGAAAGGGTTTACTTTTTCTGATGAAAAATTTGTTAAATTAAAAGAGAAAAAAATTTTGGGGGGGTTTTTGTGGGGTTTGGGGGTTGGGCGAAAATAGAGATACCGAAAAGAGATTTTTTTAAATGGGGTTTTTTGTGCCCTTTTTTGATGAAATTTTGGGTTAAAAAAGGGAAAAAAAATTTTGGGTTGTGGTGTTCGTGTGTTTTTGGATTGTGTTTATGTTTTTTGCCCCTCCTGTTATTCCTTTTGTTGGAGGTGAGTGGGATCGTCTTGGTTAAAAGTGATTTGAGGGGGTTTGTGTTTTAAAATTGGTGTTTGTCTGTGATGTTGGAAACTTAAGTTTAAGGGGGTTTTGGTTTGTTTTTTATGAAATTTAGGGTGTTTTAGTATATTTAATTGGTGTATTTGGGGTTTCAAAAAAGTTGTTTTGGGAAATGATTCAGTGTTGTTTTGGGAAATTTTTTAAAGGTATTTTTTTGATATTTAAAAGATTATGAAGGTTTTTGAAGGTGTTCAAAGTATAGTGAGGTATGTGGTATTTAAATTTGTAATATGTAAAATTGTGACAGTGAATTAATCGAAAATGGTTTTAAGTGTTTTGGTGACTTTTTTTTGATGAAAAAAGTTTTTAAAAAGAGAAAAAATTTGGGGGGTTTTGAGTGAAAATTTTTGGGTGTTTGGGGGGAAATGGGGGGGTTTTTGGGGAGGGTGGGGAAAAAGGAAAAGAGGGGTTACTTGTGGGGGAAATGACCCGAGATGAAAAAAGTTTAAAACCCAGAAAAAATGTCTAGCTTGGTTTTTATTTTGTAAAGAAATTGTGGATGATGTGGGAAATTTAAAGAAAAAAAAATTTTAAATTATTTGGGGTTTTCCTGGGGTTTAAAGAGTGAAAATTTTTCCCTATGTTGTATAGAAAAGTGTTTTTTTCTGAGATGGGAAAGTGAGAAGATTTAGCCTGTGTGTGTGTGTGGGAGTCCCTAGGGACGTCACGGGTTAAAGGGGGGAAATCGAAAGATTCGCCTTTTATGTGTTTAGGCATCCCGTGAGTCACTGACCGCCGAGTAAACACAGGTGGGGGTTTACTTTACATTGTTTAGAAACCCGTAGTAAGAGAAAATACAATGCCCCCTTTGGGGGAGTTCATTTGAATGCTTACCCCGGGGGGGGGGAATCCAAAAAACCCGTTTCCCAGGGGTGGAGTCTTTGTATTTCGGAAAGGGGAAAAAACTTTTTTAAAAATTTCCAAAGGGGGTTTTGGGGTCTTTTTTTTTGGGGAAAAAAAATTTATCAAGGAGGGGGGGAGAAAAAAAAGGGGGGGTTTTTAGGGGGGAAAAATTTGATCCGAGGAAGTAGTCTTTGTATTATCGAGAGGAAAAAAAAATTGGGATGCAAGTGGGAGTCCATTATGAATGCTTGTACCCAGAGGGGGAGGGGAATCCAAAAAACTTGATCCGAGGAGATGACTCTTGTATTGTCGAGAAAAACTTGATCTAAGGAGATGGGGGGTGAAAGTGGGAGGGGGAACCTCAAAAATTTGATCCGAGGAGATGGAGATCATAAGAAAATGAAAAAAAATCGGAAAAGAATTCGGGGCGGGGGGGTGGGATGGGGGTGAAAGTGGGAGGGGGAAACCTCAAAAATTTGATCCGAGGAGATGGAGTCTTTGTATTATCGAGAAAAAAAAAATTGGGGTGGGGGTGAACGTGGAGGGAACCTCAAAAATTTGATCTGAGGAGAGCACAAGAAAATGAAATTCAAAAAAAAAATTGGGGATGGGGTGAAAGGGGGGGAGGGGGGAACCTCAAAAATTTGATCCCAGGAGAGCGCAAGAAAATGAAATTCAAAAAAAAAAAAATCGAAAAAAATCGGAAAAAAAATTCGGGGCGCGGGTGCGATCTGGACGACGCTGCAGAAGGTGCAGCAGAAGGCGCGGCGCGGTGCTACCGGCGGGCGCGAGGGGCGCGGGCAGGCGGCTGGGTCGGCACGACGGGCGGGGGCGCGGGGGGGGGGGGGCGGGGGGTGCGGGGCGCGGGGGGGTCGTGGGAACGTGGGGGCGCGGGTGGGGGGTGGGTGGGGGTCGTGGGTGGGGTCATGGGTGGGGGTCGTGGGGGGTTTAAGGTCATTAGCAAATAGGTGTGAAAAAGGTCATTAGCATATAGGTGTGAAAGGGAGCCACTCAGCCGCAGCCCTTTTCAGGAGGAAGCCACTCTGCCGCAGCTCAGGAAAAGGAAGCCACTCTGCCGCATGAGCCACTGAGCCACCTTCATCACTACTTATATATATATATATATATATAATATATATATTAAATATGTCGTGCCGAATATGTAAAACTGGTCAATTAGCAAGAACTCATTTAAAATTAAGTCCTTTCTAAAATTTTCTCATATACGTTTAAAGATGTATTTTTTTCACTACTGTTAATGTAAAAAAATTTAATTTTGCACCAAAAGAATCTTAGAAAACTTACCTAACCTTATTATAACAAGAACAATTTATTTTAGCCTAACCCAACTAAATTATTTTAGATTTGTTTACAATAATTTAATACTAAACAATCACCGTGAAATATATTTTTTTCGTTAGGCTCAGAATGATTTTGGCGAATTTATTGCATACACAAATTTTCACTTGTCCTATATAGCAAGATGAGCGTTGCTATTTAAGCCAAGATCGCAAGTTCTGCCTATTCGGCACGACATAATATATATATAATATAATATATATATATAATATATATATATATATAAATATAAAATATATAATATATATATATATATATATATATAAATAATATATATATAATATAATATATATATATATATAATATATAAATTCGTGCCTAATACGTAAATTGGTCAGTTAGCAAGAATTCATTTAAAATTAAGTCCTTCTAAAATTTTCTCTATACGTATTAAAGATATATTTTTTTTCATTAATGTTGATGTAAAAATATATAATTTTTTTCACCAAAAGGAACTTAGAAAACTTACCTAACCTTATTATAACAATGCAATTTTTTTAAAGCCTAACCCAACTAAATAATTTTAGATTGTTTACAATAATTTAATACTAATAACACAGTGAAATATATTTTTTTCGTTAGGTTCGAAGATTTTGGCAAAATTTATTGCATACACAAATTTTCACTTGCCCTATAGGCAAGATGAGCTTTGCTATTTAAGCCAAATAGAAAATTCCCTATTGGGCACGACCACACAACACAACACACACACACACACCACACCATTATAAAATATAATTTATTATATAAATATAAATATATAATATTTAAATAATATATTAAATTCAACAAGTCGGCCTCTCCCACCGACCGGTGACTCAAAAGAAAGAAAACCCCCCAAAAAAAAATATTTTCACCCACTCAAACATAATCACTGTCTTGAAAAGGCACCCAAAAAAACTTTAGAACATATATAAAGATATAAAAAATCCCTCCAACTGCCTATACCCCAAACCCCCCCTTTAACTGCAGGCCCTTGTACTTCCCATTTCCAGTACTCAAGTCCCCCCTATATAAAACCGGTTTCCCTTAATCCTTTCACTAAATATTACCCTGCTCACACTCGAACAGATCGTCAGGTCCCAAGTACCATTCGTCTTCATTCACTCCTATCTAACACGCTCACGCACGCTTGCTGGAAGTCCAAGCCCCTCGCCCACAAAACCTCCTTTATTCCCCTCACTCCAACCTTTTCGAGGGCCGTCCCTACCCCGCCTTCCATTCCCCTACAGATTTATACGCTCTCCATGTCATTATACTTTTATCCATTCTCTCTAAATGACCAAACCACCTCAACAACCCTTCTTCAGCCCTCTGACTAATAATTTTCTTAACTCCACACCTTCTCCTAATTTCCACACTCCGAATTCTCTGCATAATATTTACATCACACACTGCCCGTAGACAGGGCATTTACAGGCCAAGCTTCACACCCATATAAGTGTTGGTACCACTACACTTACATACATTCCCTTCTTTGCCTCCATGGATAACGTTTTTTTGTCTCCACATATACCTCAATGCACCACTCACCGTTTTTCCTTCATCAATTCTATGATGAACCTTATCCTTCATAAACCCATCCGCTGACCCGTCAACTCCCAAATATCTGAAACATTCACTTCTTCCATACTCCCTCTCTGTAATGTGATATCCAATTTTTCTTTATCTACATCGTTTGATACCCTCATTACCTTATTCTTTTCTATGTTAACATTCAACTTTCTACCTATACACACACTCCCAAACTCGTCCACTAACCTTTGCAACTTTTCTTTACAATCTCCCATAAGCACAGTATCAGCAGCAAAAAGTAACTGTGCCAACTCCCATTTGGTACTTGATTCCCCATAATCTAATCGCACACCTCTCCACAACACCCTAGCATTTACTTCTTTCACATCCCCATCTATAAATATATTAAACAACCATGGTGACATTACACATCCCTTTCTAAGACCTACTTTTACCGGGAAGTAATCTCCCTCTCTCCAACACAACTAAACCTGAGCCTTACTGTCCTCATAAAAACTCTTACAGCATTTAGTAACTTACTACCTATTCCATATACTTGCAACATATACTTGCCACATTGCTCCCCTATCCACTTTATCATATGTCTTTTCTAAATCCATAAATGCAATGAAAACTTCCCTACCTTTATCTAAATACTGTTCACATATATGCTTCAATGTAGACACTTGATCTACACATCCCCTACCCACTCTAAAGCCTCCTTGCTCATCTGCAATCCTACTCTCTGTTTTACCTGTAATTCTTTCAATAATAACCCTACCGTACACTTTTCCTGGTATACTCAGTAAACTTATTACCCTATAATTTTTACAATCTCTTTTGCTCCCCCTTCCCTTTATATAAAGGAATATACACACACTCTGCCAATCCCTAGGTACCTTGCCGTCTTTCATACATTTATTAAACAAAAATATCAACCACTCCAACACTATGTTTCCCCCTGCTTTTAACATTTCTGTCATGATCCCGTTAGTTAGCAGCTGCTTTACCCCATTTCATTCTACGTAATGCTTCACGCACCTCCCTCACACTCACATCCTGCTCTTCTTCACTCCTAAAAGATGTTTTACCTCCCTGGCCAGTGCATGAAATTACCACCTCTCTTTCTTCATAGACATTCAAAAGCATGTATGTATGTATATATATATATATATATATATATATATATATATATATATATATATATAATATATATATAATATATATAAAATATGATGGGGTCCACCTCTGGTGTAAATTGTGGGACCCATAGCCTCGGAAAAGTGGATAAAAAGGCTTCAAGGATGAATATTTGGATTTCTTCCTGAAGCCGTTTGAATATTCCACTCTCCCTACCACCCCATTTTTTTTTACCAGTAGGAATATTTTATTACATAACATGGTACAAAAGATTTAAGAGATACATTGTTGATATAAAGGTGGCATGTAAGGTACATGTTGTTACGTGTGTATCACCGATTATAGAGCGAAAATCTCATCCAGCTCCTCAGAGCTGGGGAGTGTGCCCAAAATACAGCAGGCATTATCCCTTTGAACAGCCGCACTGAGCCGCTGGAACTGAAAACTAGCTGCCCTGGGATCCGTAGTTACCCTGATGAGTCTCTTTTCCCAGCTCCTTAAGGAATTTAGATGCATTCTTTCCCCATGAGCCAAGGGTCTCTGAGCCTATGGGAACAAACATATATTTTCTAGACTTTTGGGACTCCCTGAAGCTGGCAGCTGCCCCTCCTTCCTCCCTGGTGTATTGGAGATAGGTATCAGCATATGTATAGGTAGATGCATATGTATAGTTCCACACCACCTGCTTCCCATCTGTCCAGGCTTGAAGGGTGATACCATCTGGACGCTTCTGGCTGTCATCAGATCTGCATAGCTGGGGTGGCTCCCTTACTGCTGGGCATCCGGCTGTTGTGAGGCTCCTCTTGATAATGTTATTAACCTCCTCATGTCTTGCAATCTTTCCCTCGGATTTACGGCACACAAGACCGTGGTACCCGAATCGATCTGCTGCTTCACTGCCCCAAATACACCTGTGTTCGGCGAGAATAGGGGCGGCAAGTCAAAGGGCAATACCGATGCAGATGGTCTGTGGGTCGAGGCGTGTGCCTCGACCAACAGAAAATCCCCTGCATGACGTGCTTTCACTGCCAGGAGGCGGGCTCTATCCTTCCCTGACACACACTGAAGCATTGTTGAGGCTATATTTTCCACTATTGGACCATCCCAGTGCGATTGTTTGTAGTTGTTGGGGGGAGCAGGTCTGGTTTCAGAGCCCGTTAGATTATCCCAGATCATGGCTCCGTCAATGAACTTTTGGTCCTGGACTCCAATCTTGTCCCTAAGATGTTCAGGGAGAATCGTTGCTACAAGCCCTCTGGATGCAATACATGAGGACAGAAAAGCAGTTAGCGCAATCTGTGATGACTTGCGGACACCAATGCCTCCTAGTCTGACTGGAAGTGTAGCTTGGTTCCACTGCCCGTCTTCTAGAGTAAGGTTAAATACTTTCGTAAAAATCTGCCTCAGGATACTGTTATATTCGTGCAGTATAGGGTTATCATATGAAGGTGCACATCTTAGGAAATATGTCAACCTGGGCAGACTCAAGCACTTTGTGAGAAGGTACAAGGCATCGTGGGTGTCCAGATTGCCTATTCGTTGTTCCATTCTCTTTAACTCTTCCAATTTCTTTCTGAGAATTGTGTCAATGGCATTGCTTCCCAGAGTGCTCCTAGCAAGACACTATTTGTGGGGGCAATGACTGCTGCTCCTGGTAGTTTTGATCTCGCTGCATTTATCACTTGTTGATTGACTGAAATGATTTCACATTTGGATGGATTCAGGATGAGACCCATTTCCTGTCCCCGTGTCATTACCTGTGTAAGATCATGTAGGATGGACTCCTTTGTACCTGCTAGTGTGCCATCATCTAGGAACCAGAAGTTTAGCTCGCTGGTCAGTCTGACTGTGATTTCCCTAACTGCTATACAGAAGAGAAATGGTGCAAGAGGATCTCCTTGCTGGACACCCTCCGATGATGTGATTTCATGCTCTCCAAAGAGAAGCATTGATTCCTTGCTATACCCAGTTGCAACAAAAGGGAAAAGACCAGGAAAATGTTCTTGTACTGCTGCTAATACCACGTCTCTTTTCAGGAGATTGAATGCATTCTTGAAATCTAATTTTACCACTGCATTGTCCTCAGGCAGGTTGTTGATATATGCCCTTGTTGCATGAACCGCTGCTTCACTTCCTTGAGAGACCCCAATGTCAAGCTGGTTTGGTTGAAGCATCATGGCTGCCTGTGCACGAATACTTAGGACAGCAGCTTTGGGTACGAGGCGGCGTAACGTGTTGCCTACTGCAATTGGCCGAATTCCTCCATCCTTTTATTTTAAGTGCACAAAGTGTTGGACCAAAAAAGAAAGGTCTAATTTCATCAGGAATCAGACCAGCCAAGGAATTGTTGACGAACCTTGTGATCTCTGAAAGCAGTGTCTCTGCAATTTTCCCAATAACTGGATTAACCATTTCCTTTAAATGGGGCTGAAAGGGGCTGAAGGGGGCTGATACCCCCCTCCTGGAGAAAATTTCTCCACAAATGCTGTGGCCTTATTCCAGTGTAACCCCCAGCAGAGCCAGTTTAACTTTATCTTGATAAAGTTAAACTGTTTTCTCATCAATGTTTTTGAGAGCTTTACGTATTTGTAGTCCAGAGTTCATAGATGAAGAAATATCCAAAATTTATGAAATAGCCAATGATCTGAAATACCCGAAAAATGTAATTGATAAATCATTTAAAATTGCTAGAAATACTTTTTACAACCCAACCTTACAACCTTACAACCTTATTCAACTAAAAATATGTTGGTTCTCCCTTACTATGAAAACTTGGTTGATATGCCTTCTCTTTTTTTCTTAAGACTTTTAATATTAAAGTTGTATTTAAAAATCTTGATACAGTAAAAAAACTTTTGATAAAGAATTCCCCCCAAAATGCTGACGGATGTGTCTATAAGATTCCTTGTAAAATTTGCGATAAAGTTTATTACGGTCAAACTGGTAAAAATCTGGAACTAAGATTAAAACAACATAAATATAGCATTAGAACTGGACAAGATTCCAATGCTCTATTTATTCATGTGAGAGATTTTAAAACCATCCAATTGATTTTCAAAAAGTTGAGAAAGTTGTATCAAGCAAGTCCTGGTTGACAGAAATATAATTGAATCTTGTTTCATAAAAAGCAGTTTTGAAAATAATATAAATTTATTTCCTTGGGTTTGTATAAATTAGATTCATTTATAATTAATAAAATTTGGTTAGAGTTTAATAATACATTGACAAATAAAAAACCCTTATTTCTTGGGAAGAATGATTGTTGGTGGGTTGTTGTGAGGACCTGTCTATTGGACCAGCGGACCTACTACAGTGTTCCTCTTTTCTTATGAGTCCGGTATTGTCCCGCGTCAGGTGTTTCTTTGTTGTGGGAGTTGACTGTGAGGTGTGGTCTAAGCCCTTTAATTTGCCTTCCTTTGATGTATTACTTTCATAGTTCCTTGAAATGTGAGTAGTCCACAAAAGCGCTTGGAATTTCACTACTCTTTCACAGTGGCTTTTGCACACACACACACACACACACCACACACACACACCCACACACCACACACACACACACACACACACACACACACACACACACACACACACACACACACACACATATATAATATATATAATTAAAATATATAAAATATATATAATATATATATATATATAATATATATATATATATGAAATAAGATCACAGTAAACAGGTGATTTCAAAATATGCAAAACATCCACTCTGAAAGAATAGAGAAATTCCAAGCGCTTTCGTGACTACTCACATTATCAAGGAGTAGTCACGAAAGCGTTTGGAATTTCCTATTCTTTCAGAGTGGTTTTTGCAATATAAATATATATATATATAAATATATATATAAATATATATATATATATATATAATAAATAATATATATATAAACAAGTCAGCCGTCTCCCACCGAGGCAAGGTGACTCAAAAAGAAAAAAATACCCAAAAAGAAAATACTTTCATCATCATTCAACACTTTCACCTCACTCACACATTATCACTGTTTTTGCAGAGGTGCTCAGAATACAACAGTTTGGAAGCCCATATGTATAAAGATACACAAATACCTCCTTCAGAGTGGAGACACTGTACTTCTCATCTCCAGGACTCTAGTCCAGCCTGCTGGTTTCCCTGAATCCCTTCAAGTATTAAAAACCATTTGTCTCCATTCATTCCTATCAAATACGCTCACTCATGCTTGCTGGAAGTCCAAGCCCCTCGCGTACAAAACCTCCTTTACCCCCTCCCTCCAACCTTTCCTATGCCGTTCCCTACCCCACCTTTCCTCTACTACAGATTTATACACTCTCGAAGTCATTCTGTTTCGTTCCATTTTCTCTACATGTCCAAACCACCTCAACAACTCTTCCTTAGCCCTCTGGACAACAGTTTTGGCAATCCTGCATCTCCTCCTAACTTCCAAACTACGAATTCTGTGCATTATATTCACACCACAACATTGCCCTCAGACATGACATCTCCACTGCCTCCAGCCTTCTCCTCGCTGCAACATTCATCACCGATGCTTCACAACCCTATAAGAACGTTGGTAAAACTATACTCTCGTAAATTCCCCTCTTTGCTTCCAAGGACAAATTTTTTTTTTTCGCCACAGACTCCTAAGTGCACCACTCACCCCTTTTCCCCTTCATCAATTCTAGATTCGCCCCCCTCTTTCATAGACCCATCTGCGCACACATCCACTCCCAAATATCTGAATACATTCACCTCCTCCATACTCTCTCCCTCCAATCTGATATCCAATCTTTCGTCACCTAATCTTTTTGTTAACCTCATAACTTTACTCTTTCCTATATTCACTTTTAATTTTCTTCTTTTACATACCCAACCAAATTCATCCACCAACCTCTGCAACTTCTGTTCAGAATCTCCCAATAGCACAGTGTCATCAGCAAAAAGTAACTGTGGCAACTCCCACTTTGTGTTTGATTCTTTATCTTTTAACTCCACACCTCTTACCGAGACTCTCACATTCACTTCTCTTACAACCCCATCTATAAATATATCGAACAACTATGGTGAAATCACACATCCTTGTCTAAGGCCTACCTTTACTGGGAAATAATCTCCCTCTTGCCTACATACTCGAACCCGAGCCTCACTATCCTCGTAAAAACTCTTCAATGCTTTCAGTAATCTACCTCTTATACCATATACCTGCAACATTGCCCCCCTATCCACCCTGTCATACGCCCTTTCCAAATCCATAAATGCCACAAAATCTTCTTTAGCCATATCTACATACTGTTCACTTATATGTTTCACTGTAAACACTCGGTCTAATCACCTTAAGCCTCCTTGTTCATCTGTTATCCTACTCTCTGTCTTACTCTTAATTCTTTCAGTAATAACTCTACCATACACTTTACCAGGTATACTCAACAGACTTACCCCCTACAATTTTTGCACTCTCTTTTGTCCCCTTTGCCTTTATACAAAGGAACTATGTGCGCTTTCTGCCAATCCCTAGGTACCTTACCTTACCCTCTTCCATACATTTATTAAATAATAGCATCAACCATTCCAAAATTACATCCCCACCTGATTTAACATTTCTATCTTTATCCCATCAATCCCAGCTGCCTTACCCTCTTTCATTCTACCCACTGCCTCAGGAACCTCCCCCATACTCACAACTGGCTCTTCCTCACCCCTACAAGATGCTATTTCTCCTTGCCCTATACACGAAATCACAGCTTCCCTATCTTCATCAACATTTAACAATTTCTGAAAATATTCCCTCCATCTTCCCGATACCTCTAACTCTCCATTTAATAACTCTCCTCTCCTATTTTTAAATGACAAATCCATTTGTTCTCTAGGCTTCCTCAACTTGTTAATCTCACTCCAAAACTTTTTCTTATTTTCAACAAAACATGTTGATAACATCTCACCCACTCTCTCATTTGCTCTCTTTTTACATTGCTTCACCACTCTCTTAACCTCTCTTTTTTTCTCCATAACTCTTCCCTCATTGCATCACTTCTACTTTGTAAAAACCTCTCATAGGCTAACTTTTTTTGCTCTTCCCTCCCGCGTCCACTTTCCTGCAACCACAAATTTCTGCTAAACACTTTAACACTACATTTTTAAACCTACTCCATACATTTTCGACCCCATTGCTTATACTCTCCCCTAGCCCATCTATCCTCCAATAATTGTTTATATTCTACCCTAACTGCCTCCTCTTTTAGTTTATAAACCTTCACCTCTGTCTTATTTGTTGCTTCAATTTTCCTTATATCCCATCTACCTTTTACTCTCACTGTAACTTCAACTAAAAAGTGATTTGATATATCTGTGGCCCCTCTATAAACATGTGCATCCTGAAGTCTACTCAACAGTCTTTTATCTACCAATACATAGTCCAACAAACTACTGTCATTATGCCCTACATCATATCTTGTATATTTATTTATGCTCTTTTTTTTTAAAAAATATGTATTACCTATAACTAAACCCCATTCTGTACAAAGTTCAGTCAAACTGCTCCCATTATCATTTACACCTGGCATCCCAAATTTACCTACCACACCCTCTTTAAATGTTTCTCCTACTCACTTGGTTCAAAGGTTCCTATACATTCACTGAAAATCTCCCAAAATCTCTCTCTCTCCTCTACACTCCTCTCTTCTCCAGGTGCATACACGCTTATTATGACTCACTTTTCGCATCCAACTCCTATTTTAATTCACATAATCCTTCTTCTCCTTCCGCAACTGATCCTTCAACATTATTGCTACCCCTTCCTTGGCTCTGACACTCTCAGATACTCCCGACTTAATCACATTTATTTCTCCCCACTGAAACTCCCCTACCCCATTCAGCTTTGTTTCGCTTAGGGTCAGGACATCCAACTTTTTTTCATTCATAACATCAGCAATCATCTGTTTCTTGTCACCCACACTACATCCACGCACATTCAAACATCCCAGTTTTATAAAATTTTTCTTCTCTTGTTTAGTAAATGTTTACAGAAGTGGCTACTAGCCCATTGGGTCCCCCGGGATTTTTGTCGCCTCATACGACACGCATGGCTTACAGAGGAAAGATTCTTTTTCCACTTCCCCATGGACAATAGAAAAAAATAAAGAAGAACAAGAGCTATTAGAAAAAGAAGAAAAAACCTAGATGTAAGTATAATAAAATGTATGTGCATGCCTGAGTAGTATGACCCAAGTAGAAGTAGCAAGATATACCTGTTATCCAGCGGGGTTTTTTGAGGCAGAAAAAGGCACCAGCAATATATATAATATATATAATATATATATAAAATATATATATAATATATTATATATATAAATATATATATAAATAAAATATATAGTCGGCCGAATATGTAAAACTGGTCAATTAGCAAGAACTCATTTAAAAATAAGTCCTTCTAAAATTTTCTCTTATACGTTTAAAGATATATTTTTTTCATTAATTTTAATGTAAAAATTTTTAATTTTGCTCCTAAAGAATCTTAGAAAACTTACCTAACCTTATTTTAAACCCAAAAACAAATTATTTTAGCCTAACCCAACAAATATATTTTAGATTTGTTTACAGTAATTTAATACTAAATAAACACAGTGAAATATATTTTTTTCGTTAGGTTTTAGAATGATTTTTGGGGAAATTATTGCTACACAAATTTTTCCTTTGTCCTATATGGCAAATGAGCTTTGCTATTTTAACCCAAGATCGCAAGTTCTCCCTATTCGGCACAAAACATATATAATATATATACATAAATATATAAATAATATATATATATATATAATATATATAATATATATATAAAAATATAATATTTTATATATATATGCAATAAACACATAAACGGGTGTTTTCAGAATTGCAAAAACAACCACTCTGAAAGAATAGAGAAATTCCAAGCGTTTTTCCCGGACTACTCAGTATAAAGGAACTATGAAAGTAAGCACCCAAAAAAGCTATAAAAGGGGTCGGGCCACACTCACTATCAGATCCCACAACGGTTAAACCCCTGACCGCGCCGCCCAATTTGGGATAGGTCCTTTGCACAACTCCCCACAAACATTCTACCCAAGAAAATTTAAAAAAATTGTTTTTGTCCAGGTATTATTAAATCTTCCCAAATTCTTTTAATTATAAATGGATCTAATTTATAAAAACCAAAAGGGAAATATAAAAATTTATTGTAAAAACTCCCTTTTTATAAACGATTTAATTAAAAATTTCCTGTCAACCATGGCTTGCTTGATACCTTTCTAAATTTTTTTGAAAATAAATTTTTGGTTAAAATCTCTTACATAATAAAAAGCATTAAAACTTGCCAGTTCTAATGCTATTTTTATTTGTTTTAAATCGTATTCAGATTTTTACCATTTACCGAAAAAACTTTATCGCAAATTTACAAGGAACTATAACACACCATCAGCATTTGGGGGGGGAATTTTTTTATCAAAAGTTTTTTTTACTGTATCAAATTTTTGAATACAACTTAATATTAAAAGTCTTTAAGAAAAAGCATATCAACCAATTTTCATGGAAAGGGGGAACCAACAATTTTTTGGGTTTAATAGGGGGGTTGTCCCCTTTTTGGGTTGTAAAAAGTATTTCTAGCAACTTTAAAAAAAATTTTTTTTAATTAAATTTCTTGGGGATTTTAAATCATACCTATTTCATAAATTTTGGATATTTCCTCACTATGAACTCAGGGCTACAAAATTTGTAAAGCTCCCCCAAAAAAATTGTTAAAAACAGACAGTTTGACTCTTCTGATGCGAGGAATAATAGTAACAAGGAACAGTTATTTTTAGGGTTTTTTGGGGAAAATTTTAAATTTTAATTCACTTCCCCTAACCACTTTGCCTTACAGTATGGACAATAAAAAACACAAACCAGGGGAAACCCGTTAGACCCTTATTACTCATAGGGGCATTTCATATAAATTATCCAAATGGCTTGTTTAATTTTGAGCCCATTGTTGGCAAAATTTTTTAAATTTAATGTTAAAAACAACATAGACTTTGGTTTTTTTAAAAAAATTTCCATTGACTGACTTAAATGATTTTAACATGGTTATTTTGTGTTACTTCCCCTTTACGAAAGTTTCTTTATGAAATTTTTTAATTTCTTATCTGAAGAACTCGTTTAACTATGATTTACCCTTGCCATTTCCCACTACATTAAACTATTAAACTTTCTTTTGATGCAAAATTTGTATTTAAAGATAAGTTTTTCACTCAAATTTGGTATGGCAATGGGGAAAACCTCCTTCACCGTTTTTATAACCTATACATGGAATTTTTGAAACAAAGGGTTCTTAACACAATCCCACTAATAGAGCTAAAGGGCAGAATTTTGAGAATTTTTTTG